>OX453059.1:626098-1826098 GCA_949699795.1 Spicauda simplicius | reverse complement strand
GCTGGACATATGCCTCCCCTAATCTGCGCCACTTCGACCGGTCCTGAGCCATCTGAATCCAACGGTTACCCGCCGTCTTCTTCGAGCCAATTGAATGAATAATGAGGTCAGGTGAATTTGTTTATCACATTTTAAAGTTTACCTAATATTATCTTTTTAAAGTAATAAATAATTTGAATATACTTCACGCCAATGCAATTAAAATGCAGATATAGGTTAAAAACGGTTAAAAATAATGTTGAATTTGTTTATCATATTTTAAAGTTTAGCTTTACATCGATAGGAACAATATTTTACTGCTATCAGCGGCGCTCCACTGGTTTTATGTGCGTTCTTGAATAATATCTGTCGAACAATATTTGGAATGAGAACAGCGAGAGTTATGGCGGACGGAAGCTTGTGACTCTTTGTTTCGTGTTTATCGCGATATAGGACACAATGAAGTTTTACGACTGAAACAATATTAACGGTTACCAAATATTTTCAAATGACATTTAGTCAACATTGATTTCGATATGCCTCTTAGTAGACATCAACAAGTTGTAGAACTTTTAGTATAATCGGACAGAAATGAGAAGGAGCAGTGATAGCCTAATGGTTGAAACTTGCCCTCTCGACCGGGCGGTCCGAGGTTCAAACCCAGGCACGCACCACTGATATTTCTAAAATGTGCGTATTAGAAATTAATTATCACTGCTTTTCGGCGAAGCAAAACGTCGTTAGGAAACCTACACATCCGAGAGTTCAAAAAAGAGTTCTCAGAGGTGTGTGAAGTCCACCAATTCGCACTTGGCTAGCGCGATGGACTATCGCCTAAACTCTCTTATTCTGAGAGAAGACCCGTGCCCAGCAGTGGGAAAATAATGGGTTGACGAGTGATGGAGAAGTAAATTGGAAGTAACAAATGACCTTGCAATCCATCGGATGGTAAGTAGTTACTGCTATCATGGACATGTTTAAGCAACTACGTGTATAACAAGGGTTCTGAAGACGTGAAGTGTAGTACGACTGGGAAGGTGCCACCGCCCCACCTATTGCTAGCACCATTTTGTATTAGGCGACCATCTGAGTTCTCGGGAGTAGCAATGCATCTGTGATTGACTTTAGATAGAACTCCTGATCTATGTGAAGATACTTATAGAAGTCCATGAAGAGATAAAAATAAAATGAAATGTCTTTATTTTTGTATAGGCCTACGGAGGCACTTACAAATAGTCAGTTACACATTTTTTTACACTACCATCGGATCGGAACAAGACCTCGACTGAGAAGATCCGGCAAGAAACTCAGCGGGTTTGTCTTTTTTGTTATGTTGTATTTTTTTTCAATCATGTTTTCTTACATTGTATCATTTTATGTATATTATGTATATCCTGTATCATTTTACCTATACAAAATAAAGACATTTAATTTCAGGTATAGTTTGCCTAATAACGTACAGACAACACATAAACAACAACCCTTCGTATCCGGGGTACACACAAAGGACCCAATATTTTGGGTCTTCCTGAGCCGCCTTTATTGTTGTCATGTTAAGTTTAGATAGTTTGTATAATAGTGTAGGACTGACATGAAACCCTTGTATGTAACTTGCATCCCCGTTTTTTGTTTGTTTAAATAAATTTACAAGATTGTCCACTACGATTTTGTTTTTATTCCTAACTAGCCTACCCGGCAAAATTCGTTCCGCTTAAAAAACAAAAATCTAAAATTATCAGTATTCCTCCAATATACTATCCATGTATTATACATAAAAACCGTCTTCTTGAATCACTCTATCCAATAAAAAAACTGCAATAAAATCCGTAGCGTAGTTTTAAAGATATGAGCATACATAAGGACAGAGAGCGCGAAGCGACTTTGTTTTATACTACTCGTATGTAATGATTTTGTACAATTCAGATGAAAAATACTTCCTTTACGTCCATAGCGGGCGTAAGCGACTGCACACATAACTATTGCAGTTATTTACAAACGTACTTTGTAAAATTGTTCATTTGTTCTATAAATCATTGAATCTTTTAACACTAGCAGTGTGGGCATTCCGAATTTGACCCATGTCGACGTTCTTCCTGCTCTAGTTAATATTTAATTTTGCGTTTAATCGTGAGTTTTATGACTTTTCATGTAATATTATGTGCACGGAACTTCAACCACTTATATACAAAACACATTTTACCTAAAACATCCGCGCTTCTAGGTATGTCAAAATAGTCCGCGCTTCTATTGTTAAAAAAATTCTACATTGAGTTGATGGTGCATCATCATGATTTTATATGGTACTGGAACTTAACGCTTTTCAACTATATAGTTTAGGTAATTTCGCTTGCCATGTTGCATGTCTAGATAGTTTCAGGAGTAAAGTCAACATTCTGATATTTCTGCTAATCCACTTCACACATAAATATCACAAGCTTTTATGACAAGTCACAGGGATTGGTTCTCCGTTTGCTGTCCAATCGAATTTTCAAAACACTTTTCCATATTCCTCAAAGTTTTAATGATTCGTGTAAGTATGTACCTATCTTGGCCACACTTACAATCTCTTAAAATCAAAACCATTACGAGTAACTACTTAAACTGACGCTTAAAACTGCCATTATAATGCATTTAATATATAAGAAGTATAGCAGATATAATAAACAAGGAATTATATTAAATAAATATATTTCGTCCATTCCTTTTAGGTTTAATACAAAACGATTCTGTTTTCACTAAATTAGCAGATGGCGGCGCTATACAATTACGGTAAGAGAGATTTATTTGCCCTTATTTGCATGTTCCAAATTTATTGTTAAACCTCCAAGGTTCTAAGACTAAGGTTCTTATAACAGAAGGTAATAACGGAACTAAAATATCTTGAGGTAGCCAATATTAGAAAAGTTGTACAATTCGTAATAAATGGTTTGGGTGGAACTAAAAACACTTTTTACTGCAAAATCGGTGTAACCACAAAGGCAATATTATGTAGGTATTAACTTTGCTTCGCGATTACATACGCGTTTAAATAAGTGTAATAAAACATAAGCTTATATTGTAAAAAAAAAATTAAACAACAAAATACAACCGACTTCCATGCCACATAAAAGTAATAAATAATGTAATTACATGTTGGTTTGGAGCAAACACAGTACTTATTACACAGTACATAGTCCCGAAGTCGGCGCTCACCATATTTCGCTGGATCACGACGAAACTACATGTGTCTTCGGAACTTTTGTACTCTCTCTCATCAATCCATTATTGTCCCACTGCTGGGCACGGGTCTTCTCTCAGAATGAGAGAGTTTAGACCATAGTCCACCGCGCTGAACAAATTGCGAATTGGTGGACTTCACACATCTCCGAGAACTTTTTTTATTAAAGAACTCACGGATGTGTAGTTTTCCTTCATCGAAAAGCAGTGTTAATTAATTTCTAATAGGCACATAATTTTAGAAAAATCTGTCGTGCGTGCCTGGGTTTAAACCTCGGACCTCACGATCGAGATAACAAGTTTCAACCATTAGGCTATCACTTCTATTCAAATCTTCAAACTTTTGTTCAAATCTATATTCTTCGAAATACGGGTTTTAATCAACCGAAGAGTTAAATCTTAAGTGTAATGTGTAAATATTTAAACCATATTTTTAATTACATTCAATCATTACATTAATACGATTTCAAAAATTATGAGAACTTCTATTATTACGTAATCTTAATCCTACATTTTTCTATGTGCAATGTTAGTTTTTTTACATTGCATACCCATATTGGCCAGAAAATATTTATACCAAAACTTTATCTATTATCAAATGTTACGATGGTAGACGACATTACTACAAACGAACAACAAACAGTTTAACCACCTTTTAAATTTTAGCACAAATGCGTATATTTCTTGCAAGATGCGTCACAGAGCTGACTGGCAACATTTATAACAAATGGCAAAAATCGCAGGGCATATTTATGGCGAAACAGCGCCACAAAACAAAGCTTCGCATCTATTTAGCATATGAATTAAAGACGGTGAAATATGGTCCAAATTAATATGGATATATGCCGCGCTTGGAGCATTAACCGATTTGCTCCAATTTGCACCTTTAGAGTACGTTTTTTTAGCTTTTTATTAGCTTCACCTGTATGTTTGTTTTTATGTTTGTAACCGACTTCTTTGGGCGCGATTTTGAGCCACTTTAAACGGCCAGATTTCGTTCAAACTTTGTAGATTTATTGAGGACCAATGACAATACACTAATTTAATAAAATAATTCCATTTTTTAATTAGACTAAAAAGTAGAAAATAGGTGCTTTTTAAGATATTATCGAAATGATTATCACTCTACTCATATCTGTCAATAAAATATCTATAACCATTGACACCATGCACCCCACGCATTTTTTAAAATAAAATATTTTTTTTTATTCACACTATTATTAATTTATATTCATTGAAATTTTTAACACTATTTTCTTAACTTAAATTCATTTAAATTTATTTTCTATTTTTTAGTTCGGTTTTCTATAAAAAGCGTGTTTTTTAGTTTTTTTTAACTATTATTTATTATATACTCTAACTCGAACTTCGTTCCTCCTAAAAGTCAAAAATCTGAAATTATCAGTGTTCCTCCGCTATATATTTTTTATCTAACTGAAGTAGCAAACGAGCATGTAGTCCACCTGATGTTATGTGGTCGCTGCCGCCCATGGGCGTCTGTAACCAACTTCATACAGAACACGGGTTCCATCTGTTACTCCCGAGGACTATGATGGTCGCCTTATGTGAAAGTGTGCCGGCAACCACACCCTTCCATCGAAGCGCAAGAAATGCTTCACACTAGAAATAGGTGTGGCGGTGGTACTTCCCCGGTCAAACTACACTGGTTCTGCCACCTTCATTATACATGCTTTATACAAAAAAACCTTCCTCTTGAATTACTTTACCTATTAAAATAAAGTGCATTAAAATCCATAGTTTTAAAGTTAATCTAAGCATACATAGGGACAGACAGCGGGACGCGACTTTGTTTTATACTATGTAGTGGTAAATGTTTAAGGTGGTAGAACGAGTATAGTTTGCCCAGGGAGGTACCACTGTGACAGTTAGCCCTCGTAAGCAGCAATGCATCTTTCTCGTCAACCCATTATTGTCCCACTGCTAGGCACGGGTCTTCTATCAAAATGAGAGAGTTATAGGCCACCGCTCTAGCCAAGTGTGGATTGGTGGACTTCACACGATTTCTACACTCATAACCCCACAGTTGGATTTTCTCCTGTATCGTAGGTACCATGGACACACACAAGACGAATACACAAACACCCAGAGCCAGAACACGAATCTAAACTCATCATTCAGATACATGTCCGGCCGGCAACCGAACCCGGGACCATGAAGGTCTATCTGAAGTCAATCACAGATGCATTGCTACTCCCGAAGACTATGTGGTCACCTGATATAAAAGTCTACTTACTTACTTACTCCGCTGGCTCAGCGACCCAAAGTGAGTCTTGGCCTCCGATATGAGAACTCACCATTTGTCCCGGTCTTGAGCGGTTTCCTGCCATTCGCCAGCCTGAACATCCACATCGCTCTACCGATATCTAGGGCGCCCGACTGGCCGACGACCCTTATATATATATAAAAGTGTGCCGCAACCAAACCCTTCCATCGAAGCGCAAGAAATGCTTCACGCTAGAAATAGGTGTGGCGGTGGTACTTCCCCGGTCGAACTACACTGGTCCTACCACCTTCAAAATTACCTACTTTAAATAGAATCCCAATATTTACCTACTTCGTTAGTGACTACTTACCTTTAGATGATGGTTTGATCGCGGAATTGATACATTTTAATACGTAACCCTTAAGAATTCCCTTTGTCAATATTTCAATCTAGTTGCATGGATTGTGGTCACGGCAAAACTATTAAAATATATTGTACAAGAATTTAAAAACCGCATATCATGAGTACCTGTCAAGTATTAAAATGCAGTTGTCATATTTCACCGACTAACAACCACGTTTCAAAGATTCAAAGATTTTATGAAGTTAAAAGACAAAAGTAACTTACTTAATAAGAAAACTTTAACAATAATAGATGTGGTAAGCGCTCATAGTTCCAAGTGGAACAAACTTCCAGTAAGTCGAAAATAATAAGCGGCCTTCGTAGCAATATTCACTGAATACATTATTTTGTCTTACTCCGCTGTGTACAGTGCGCAACACAGGTTCTTCGTACGGAACTTAATTGTACAAAGCACTTTCGGTCATGTTACATAAGAATACGTGCCATAATTTTGTGCACTGTTTTAAACAGATATGTTATGTTGTCGATTGTTTATAGGAAGTTTAAGTAAGCGATGTTGATTTTTGTTTAATTCTGCGTGAGGTATTATTTACGTGTGCTGCTCCCATAAGAGATGCTATACACGTTATACGTATACTTAAATGGAAATTACAATTGAACTCGGTTGTTTAAAATATTATTTAGTATCTATAAACAACATGTACGCTATGGTACGTAATATGAGATAAGGTATTTGAAGGCGTCCACCAATTCGCACTAGGCCAGCTCGATGGACTATAGCCTAGAGAGTTTTCTCTCTCATTCTGAGAGAAGGCCCGTGCCCAGCAGTATGGGTTGTACCCATTTGAAGGCAAAAAACATCTGACTTGAAGCAGAACCTATACTATTGGCTATTATTTGATTATCTATACTTTAATATTTGAATATTAACGGAAGAAGCAGACAAGCAACCTGTTTATAAGTGACCACTTACAAAATCCCACATGGAACAGAAATTCTACTACAATTTGTGATAACTGCATCAGTACTTTTGTGGACTAATCTCAAATGCATCACAAAATTTGCATTGCGTCAAATGAGAGCTTAGCTGTAACCACGAAACATCACGTGATTTTTGTTGGATAATTATAAATTGATAAAATAGTCCATAGAGGTCCTTATTACATTCATAAGGACCTCTATGGACTATTTTATAAATTGTAATTATTTAAAAAAATGTTTCTAAATACGAATTATGTTGTCGTTATGTTGAGGCCCTGTGTTCTGTAGCACATGTGGTGTCTTTGTAATGTCACTTCTTCTCAATAAAATATCGCGTTCACATACAGAATTCTAACTAGACTTTTTATTAAAATATTCCATAATCCCAATAATTTTTCGCTTAACTAACATAATATTTTTGCCTTACAAAATCTTTTCATTGGTCGAAAAAAACACGAACATTATTTTTAATGTACAAAAAGTTAGTAGGGCTTAGATCCTGGACAGCAGCATAAGGGTGGGAAACGCGCGGACACACAGACGGAAGACGTCCGCCACGGTCGCCGCGGACAACACTTTACATGTTATTGTTAGCTGAGAATTCATTTGTATGGCTTATTATTATTATGAGTACGTATTAAATATGATACCAGCTTCCCTTGTTAACTGAAGAAGTTTCATTTTCGAATTATATATTTTGCTATTTATCTATACATATAATAGATATTTCGTGTGTTTGTATATCGCAAATATTTAAAAAAAATAGTTTGGGACACTAACAGGTCCGTAATTTGATACAGTATAACGGCTTCAATATTTCCATCTTTATTTTTTATGTTATAAATTTTGATATTCTTTCTAAACTACTTGTGAACAATGAAGAGCACAAGCTTGGATAACGTACCTTAAAAAGGTCGATCCCAGTTGTCCTATTATTTACTACTTGCACATTCGTCAAACCACTGTACTGTCACAGTACAAATATGAGACAGTATGGAAACTAAGCCTAGTTGATAAAATGATTACCTACACTCGATTGAAGCAAAAGGGTTGTCTCTATATAATTTTTAATAATAGTGTTATATTTTATTTTAGCATCTACTGTCCTGTAGTGATCAATCAATCGAATTGTAATATATACGCAGTTTACAAATAATACAAGTAGGTTTCATAATCTCATGGCGTCAATAGTTTTAAGAAAACAGTTTAAGCGGAAACAAATAGCAACATGAGCACTGGTCTTGACGCGACTCTTGCTACTGAAACCCCTGAGCGGTTTCTTCAATGCGTATGTTTGTAGAGTGTGCCCTTTTTGAACGTTAGTAAGCAGTTTCCATACTGCTCCCCATATTTCTACTGTGATACTGTGCCCTTAAGAATAATCTCATTGCCTTTCCTTAAGCATTTTTTGTTTAAGTTGTCACCTATCAAAGCACGTTGCGAAGCAACATTAACAATGATTGTTTTGAGGAAACGTTTTAAAATCGTACTAAGAGTACTGAAACGTTCAAAACCCTTGCTACTTCCATGAACAACAACTTACGAAGGCTTCCATCACTTTCAAATCAATGAACGATTGTTAATAATAATATTAATCCTTAAAATACGTCATAATATCCAATCTTATCACCAAAAGCAACGCACCGCTAAACGCCGCCACGCTTAATTCAATCGAAGCGATCCTATCTAGCCTGGTTATCTCCCACCCCAGCTGACATTTACATACAAATACATATAATACGGAACCCAATCCGCTACAGTTCAGGTCACGTGTCTCCGCAACGAATCGCTTAAAGAGCTCCAGTGCACGGCTAATAAAGTCACAATCTTCTCACAATACAACTGGCTGGGTAGTCACACCCTTGACGAAAAAAAAGAGGGTAGCAGATTCCAAATTTGAATTTGATTATCGAAGTGTGCCGACTATTTATCATTTGTAATGACGCAGCGGCGGAAGGAGGACGCGTCCGCTAATATTGTAATCTTGTAAATGCGTCCATAAATACATATTTATTATTTTTCGGTGCGATGTAGAGCTATTTGAGTGGAAAATATTGAGATTTTCATTGATTATGGATGAGTTTGGGTGTTTTGGATATTTTAGGATTGCTTTTAAGTTATTGAATAAAATTGCTGTTTATGCGAATGTTGAAATATTTTGTTAACTAAGTTATGGAAGTTCACCTGATGTTTAGAGATCAGCTTAAGAGATTAGACCTTGGTAAATTTTGTACTTATAATAATTAATTTATGCTGAACTACTTAATTACGTAATGTTTATTGCTATTTAATACTGCCTCTAATATGTGATAACAACAGCCCATTTTAAGTTATTTGGTAATTTAAGTCAAAATGACTTCGGTAGGGGTCGTGAAAACACGCATGACGATGATATAGTTTAAAACATGAGATATCCTTAAGTTATTATTTTTTTTAATATATAAGCACGTATCTAAATAGGTATTTCAATAAAATCAAAAATAATTTTATTATTATCTTATCGTGATGTGCATATTTCATTTTGGCTTATAGTCGTAAAGTTTTTATAATTAATTAATTCTTAATAAATAATTAATTCTTAGATCAAAATCTTAACAAAACACTTAGTACTATATTCAGTAGAATTAACAAAACCACAGACATACCTACAACAGTTGCTGTTTATACGTACAGTATGAGAAAACTTCACAGGGTGTTCGGATAAGTGCGAGGAGAACAATATTTTTGCTGGCTCGCCGAACCGTGAGTAATTCAATAGAAAATATTCATATTGGGGACAGTGAGACCCTCCCGTATTGCGGTATATAGGGTGTTTTGTTTTGTTGGACAATTCTGTTCTTTTTAACTTAAGGATTTTTTTGTTAGTTCGTAATATTAGTTTATATTGATCCAATAAAATATTTGTTGTAAAACATTTCTATTTAAAATAAATATTATAAACTTAAAATAATTATAGTGTTTAATAATGTATATGTATAATTAATATTTATAAGAAGAATAAACTACATGCAATGATTTTTTAAATCTATATATTACAAAACCCGTCCCATACGTAAGGCAAGACCTATTTTACCAAAAAAAAAAAACATGTAAAGTAAATTACGCATAATACAAGGTAACATTTTTTTGGTTTTTAGAAACAAAACCAAACCTGTCGCCAATGTCGGGACTGCTGAAAGTAATTTCATTAGAAATAGGCAGTGCCTTTGAACTCAACTTTATATACATAACCTTTATGTATGTTTGTGTGCATAAATAAATAAATTATTATTTTGAAAACTATTTACAGAGCATCCTGTAGACACAAACGGCATGTTTGCAGACGAAACTCCTTATGACGGATGTGACCCGTAATGTAAAGCGAGCTACATTTGAATATTGCTCAGCTCTACCCGATCTAGCTGATGTAGAGTTCAGTTTAGTGCTTATGTTTCTTTAGAATACAAACTCTGTATGCTGTAAAGATAGTTGTTAGGAAGTGTTCGATCATGATATAAATTTGATTTGCGAATGACGGGAAAGTTAGAAATATTTTACTAAACATAGAAATTTCTGAGCGGTTTTTTTCTAGTATTAATTTGTTCATTGTATTTAAGTTTAATTGTTTTTTTTATATTTATTCAGTTGAGGTTAATTTTACATTGATAGCGAGTAAAAGCTGGTTTGCGTTTCGTTTATAAAATTGAAGTAGTAAACGAACATACAACCTACCTTATGGTAAATGATCACAGATATGTCATTATGCATATGCCTATAGACATTTATTATAAACTTTATTTGGAATAAGGTATATCTAAACTGAATCACTACATAGTATAAAACAAAGTCGCTTCCTACTGTCTGTCCCTATGAATGCTTAGATCTTTAAAACTACGCTACGGATTTTAATGCAGTTTTTAATAGGTAGAGTAATTCAAAAGGAAATTTTATGTATAATACAGTAGAGAAATAATAATAATCTTAGATTTTTGACTTTTAGACGGAACGAAGTTCGCCGGGTCAACTACTCAGTTGTATTATATTTTTTCCTTCATACTAAGATGTTCGAGCTAGATCAAAGTGGTCTAGTAACAACATTCTACTACCGAAACGGAAGTGCTTCACAATAAGCAGTTGTCGCGATGGTACCTCCCCAGTCGTTGATCACCATGCGATCGATGCTATATTATAAAATAATGTATGTCACACTAATGCAAAGACTACTCCAGAATGAAAGTCTCCAGTAATGAAATAATCTCAATTTTACTTATAAATATGTATTGTAAATTCGAAAGATTGTGAGCATACACGTATGCTCTTTCATGCTAAAACTACCAGACGGATTTTGCTGACGTCATAGTGCACACATGTTTTTTTTTAAAGATTGAAGTAGCAAAGCATGCAGTCCACCTGATGGTAAGTGGTCACTGCCGCTCATGGACATATTGTAAGCAACTGCAAACAGAACATGGGGTTCTATCTGCGGTCAATCACAGATGTGTTGCTGCTTCCGAGGACTAAGATGGTCGCATCATATAAAAGTGTGCAGGCAACCGCACCCTACCATCGAATCGCAAGAATAGCTTCCCACTAGAAATAGGTGTGGCGGTGGTATTTTCCCCGGCGACCTATACTAGTTCTACCTATAAAGTATAGCTTATAACCTCTGACTCATATGACACTCATATTCGTAGTAAACGGGACCGAAGCGGGATAGAAGCAAACGAAGCTACGGGAATAACCTAAAAATAAACATATATTCAACATCTACCATTTTCCAATTTCCCATACCAATTCACCATAGCCCCTGGTTCAACGGGCCGCACTAACCTACATATCGAATTAGCAGCCCATAGAACATGGGAACTTGGTCGTTCGCAAGACTTTAGTCACGCTGCTTCGCTACGCTTCGGAACGCTTCGACCCTTGTTAATGTGATGGAAGTGTGCCCGTTGTCAGTTATTGTTAGCCAATGATGTGAACTGATTTATTAGCAACTTTGAGATAATATTCTATAATAGTCTTGTTTTTAAAAAGTTATTTCAAATTGGTTATGTTATTAATGCCTTCATTAATTACATACATATTTTAAAATAAATATGGTTCACCTGCCCATTGGTTAGGAAAATGGTAGCACCATACTACCATTTTATACTACCATCCTATATTATGAAACTATGAATAAACAAACGAGCATGTAATCCTCTTTTATATTTTTTTATCCGATTGAAGGAACAAACGAGCATGCAGTCTACCTGACGGTAAGTGGTCACTTCCAGCTGTGGACATCTGCAAGCAATTTCTCTTAGAACATGGGTTCTATCTGAATTCAATCACAGATGCGTTGCTAATCCTGAGGAATACGCTCGCCTCATATGAAAGTGTGTGGGCATCCACACCAATCGATCGAAACCCAAGAAGTACTTCATGCTAGAAATAAATGTGGTGGGTACCAGGTGTACCAGAATACTTCGACAGAGAAGGTGTCTTCTCTGTCGAAGTACACTGGTACACCATATCCTTCACAATTTAACACAACAGCGTTTAACACTGCTGTTATTAAGCAAAGTAAGTGTGACCTTAAAGCCTCTAGAATTAAACGATGAATGATTTTATCATATTCAGAATATTCTATTGGATTTAAAACGCAACTAGTTGACCTGGCGAACTTCGTTCCGCCTAATAGTAAAAAATCTAAAACTATCAGTGTTCCTCCTCTATATTATGCATGTTTTATACATAAAACCTTCCTTTTGAATCACTGTATCTATTTGAAAAAAACTGCATTTTAATCCGTAGCGTTTTAAAGATCTAAGATCTAGGGAAAGACAGCGGGAAGCCACTTTGTTTTATACTATGTTGTGAAATACGGGTTGTACAGTTAGCTTACTTTAGTAGTGACCACATTCAATTCATATATATTTCGAATTTATAAATATCAACACAGTATCACCAATATTTAAATATTTAATTTTAGTTATGTATATATGTATATTACATTGAGCCCAGGTTTCGCGTTAACATCATAATGGCTCACTTTTATATGAGACTATAGTCGTCGGGAGTAGCAACGCGTTTTTAATTAAATTCGGATAGAACCCAGATTTTATATGAAGTTGGTTACAGATGTCAATGAGCGGAAGTGACCACTTTCCATCAGGAGCATGCTCGTTTGCTGTTTCGCCTAAAAAATTAATAAGTTTTCAAAGATCAGATCAATTGCCATAACCAGTAACGGTTTGAAATGCATTCGATTTTGATTTCACTATTCAAAATAAATATCTAAATGACGAAATGTCCGCTCTGTCTGTATTTATACACTCTGTTTGATTGCACCAATGCAGATTCAAGACAACCTATGCTTCGTATGAAAAGGGTTGCTTTTGGTCATCCATTTTACGTACAGAATAAAATAGAAAAATGAATATAATAAGTGCTCACTTTATAAATTATTTAAGAGCTTCCTTATTTGAATAGGTGGTAACGGTAGTAACTACACTTGATTTTACATTATGTAAAAAATAATTTATAAATTTAGTTGTACGCAACCTTTCCTGTGCGATTTGGACTGGTCTTTGGCTAATAATGCATTGGAAAGAACTGTCAGGCGTGTAAGTTCGTCAATGTTTTTTCTTCATTTTAAAAAAGTAAAAAGAATCAGAGTTAGCTTTAGAATTGAATTTAATTACTGTATTTTTGAATTGATTGTTTGGTTATGATTATGGTCGGTGATCTTCAAATTTTTGGAAAAAAAATACAGGTTAAAGATGATTAATCAGGTTATATTAATATTTTTCCATAAGACCATATTATTTCATTTTTTTGTAGGTGGTAGAACCAACGAAGTTCGACCGGGGAAGTACCACCGCCACACCTATTTCCAACGTGAACCATTTCTTGCGTTTCGATGGAAGGGTGTGGTTGCCGGCACACTTTTATATAAGGCGACCATCATAGTCCTCGGGAGTAGCAACGCATCTGTGATTGACTTCGGATAGAACCCATGTTCTATTTCAAGTTGATCACCGATGTCCATGTGCGGCAGTGACCACTTACCACCAGCTGGACTGCATGCTCGTTTGCTACTTCAATCAGACAAGAAAAAAGACAAAGGCAAATACCTGTTAAAATCCTATATTCAATTTGTCTAATGATAACTGAATGTTGGCTACAAACGACCCCTTAGTAAGGGATGAATTTGATAGCTTCATCACCCTTACCCCTTACTAGTAAACTTTCGTTCCGCTTCGCCTCGTTAGGATGCGAGAGGAAACTATTACCGATTTTATTTAGTAACAGGAATGACGTCCATGGGAATATATATTAGTTAATATGAAAGATGGTTATTTATTATTTTTTGCTGCGTAATAAAACAAATCTAAAATATTATGGGCTTTTTAACTTTAATATCTGGTTTTATTTAATTTTTACTTGGATATAAAATTGATGTAGGTATCAACTTTAAAATCTTAGACGGCAATTTTGTATAGGATAAGAAAAAATATTAAGATTCTTAAATTATTTAATGAATTTCTACTATGGGTAATATTTACAAAATAAATAGGTACTTAAAACTAATATTGCACGTACATAATACAACTAAATAACAACAACAACATGAAACAAATCGCCTTTTAACAGCATGGAACCAAAGTGACGGAGTCACAAAAATTTCTAAGTACAATGATTTATGGTTTAGATGGAACCTTGTCCACGTAGAATTACGAATTAATTCACTTGTGGAGAATAGATCCGCTGCTATGAGCGAAATACTGTTTACTCTTCTTGCTAAAACTTTGGGAGGTCGATACGTCATCCATATCACCCTCCTTGTCTTGATGCGCAGTCATGTGTCTAGTTAAATGATGTCTTTCTCTGAAACTCTCGTTGCACACCGGGCATTTCAGTTTTTCCTCTCTCTTCCTTCTAGTCGGATCAGCGGTCGACTCACTCTTGTGATGTGTTCGCATGTGGTATACCAGATCTGAAGTCATTCGAAAACTTATGCTGCATTTCGCACACACATTTTGCGCCGGCAGGGAAAAAGCAGCTAATGTTGGAGGCAGGAGAGTACTTAGTATTGCGGCTGCAGAATTTGCTATAAGCGGCGCAACAGGGTCCCGCGGCGGTCCGGAAAACTTCATGAAATCTGAGCTTGGCTGTTGAAAGTTTTGAACTCCGAAAGGATACGAGCTAGGTTGTAAGTATGGTATCTCTGGTCTGAATGGTAAGAAATTCATTTTATTAGGCGACACTTGTGTCTTGGAGTCTTGTTTGGATTGATAATCCATTGTCTTATAAGGTCCACTTGCCCGAGGTGGTATGGTTGTTTCCGGATAATTCGGTGACGTTGACGGAATATTTTGGCCTTTGAAAAATGCATGTCCATTGAGCAAATGAGCTGGTGTGAGAAGATTGTTAAAGCCAGCTGATTTATTGAAGGGGCTGGGTGGACTCGCAGCAGATAACGGAGGGCTCACTGAATTCTGGTAAAGAAGATTATCAGGACTCACAGAAGGATTTGGTGATCGCATGGCAAAATTAGAAACTTTTGTGAAAGCACTTTTCGGGGACATTTCAGATGGCTTATCCGTGAATCTATTTTCGTATCTAGCCCTTGTCTGCATGGTAATTAATGTTGGGTCATCGAAAATTTTATTCTTATACTCGGGAAGTATTTTAGGTTGTCGCGCGGCACTTTCGTTGGAGTTGGGGCGACTTCTTGAGCGATCAGATGCTTCAGAATCACTACAGTACATAGATTTACTTGGATATTCATCCGTTCCGACGTCTATGTTAATGTCAGACCCAAAACTAGGTGATATATTATTATTCACTCGCAGTCTATCCTCATCTTGATCTTTGGAATCGAGGGTGTTGTCACTTGAGTACTCACTGTTTTTATAAATGTCCGTGTGCCTCTTTGATGGTTGCTCCCACTCTTCTGTATGAAAAAGTTGTTTAGATACTCGTAGCTGCCGCTCTGGTTGCTTTTGTTGAAGTTTGTCGTCCGGCATCATCAGGAAAGCGACGTCGAACGAACGTTTTGAAGACTTGCTTTGATTCAAAACTGTAGACTGCATTTCTGTTTTTGTAATTTGCGAAGTTCTGGCACTTTCAATGTTTAAATTAGTCTCCTTCGAATCAGGAGACTGCTCTTTGTAATTTTGATAGTTATTTTGAACGTCCATTGTCATTGTTTTTTCATTTAATTTTTCGCGCACGAAACTTAAACTTTTTACACTTATATCGCAGGAATTTTGCGGGGACGCGTGCGTACAACCCGGCAGTAACTTTGCGAATGCGAGCGCGATATTAGGGTGGAAAATATATAAGTGGGGTTTGAAACTACCCTTAGCGAAGCCTTTCAAGTTAAGGGGCGTGGTAGGGCAGCCAATGGGAAGCGAGAGGGTGGGGTGACAGAAATCTGTTGGCCAATGAGATGGCGTCGCTACGATAGTGAACAGGAGAGCTCAATCAACGGGTCAAGATAATAATAACCGTCGCGAATTGAGAACGCATTGAGTTGTGGTAGGGTCAGCCCGACAAAGACAGTATGATATTGAGAATCGAGAGCGCTTTATACTGCTACTCAGAGTAAGGTTGAAGGAATCACTGTTTTCGTTATGGCTGGGAATGTTTTATAGTATTGTAACGTAGCGGTGGTTAATATATGATATGGGTTTGTTTTGCTCCTTTATGCGGAAACAATTAATATGTTTATTGGCTTAACTTTCCAATAGTACAATGGGAAAATAATAGCCTTACATTATGATAAATAAAATAAAATTATCTAATAACCTTTAATGTTTTATATTTATTACGTGTCATGTACATTATATATTTTTTACATTTAGAAAGTTACTAGATATTTTAAATTAAAACATAAGCAGATATTTTAGCAGAAAAATATTAAATATTAATAATAGTATTCTTGATACAACAAGGAAAGTTCGTGATACATAAAAGGGTTACTAAAACCAAAAGAAAAAATATAAGTTAACTTGTGTTTCGAATTACTGCAGCAGAATAATAAAAATAAATATGACAGTTAGAGAAGTTACTCCGATCATTATTCTCTGTTTATCTCGCCAAACATGGTACTAAGAAAACTCCAACGATTATGATTGCAATAAATATGTTTTATATGTCGCATAAAAAATGATACTCGGCCGTAGACGGCGTTACCCTCGAGTGTATGGATGAGATTGGGAATAATGCTATTAGCACAGACGCTTCGACTCAAATTGATATCCTAGTCAACTTCCTCTAAACAAAATCAACCCTAACAAACAACATAGTAAGGTTGAAAATGAAACGAACGTTCCCGAAGCTAATAGAGAAAAAAATGCCAAAGTAAACCCAACCGTATTTTCTGGACCTGAAAATGAAAATTTCGTTGATCACGAGTTGATATCGAACTGAAAAGAAGACTCAAATGAGTTCTGTTCGCTAGTGGGTAACGATAATAAGATGGGCGCAGACGTTAAAGGAAAGCCATTTGTCAGATTTTAGCCATTTTTTTGGCCATTCGTTCTCTCTCTATGAAAATCTGTTCCATTTATTTTGCGGGAAGCGTTAATGAGATTTTAGATTTGGACCTTTTGCTTTCCGATGTCGTGAGATAATTTCAATTAAGTATACCCCTGAAGCCTGGGCGTGAGTAGGAAAATTTTATATTTCGCATGATTACATAAACAGCTACCTAAATAGGTTTTCTTCTGACGAAATGCATAGTACCTACACAGGTCTTTTCAGGTCAGGTATTGTTTTAATACGCACCTTATTTCGTGGTTGACACACATTAATTCTGAAATCAATTATAATGAATTTATATTCCTGTTCTGGGTTTTGGTTATAAAGTTAGTTATAAACTCATCTTTGGGAGTCTTGTAAAAATTCACATCTTAGGGAATCCTAATATAGAATTTTGGGTGTTTTTACCGTTAAAACGCTATTCTATACGAATAATGAAGTCAACTAAACATTTTTTACAAGAACATCAATTGAAGTCGTACGAAGCAGACGTGTCAGTAGTGACATCCTATTTAGCGGACCGACAAATGCCCCTAAGAACCTTCGCTGCGACAAGTGGCCGGATTGATAGATCGTGCTTACCAGACCGTATAGCTGTATTGAGGGATTCCTCTCTCAAATTGTCTAGCAACAAAACTTTGAATGTTTGTATTTGAATTTTTGTATGACAATAGTACCTACAGCTTTTCATATATAAAGTCTGAGTAGTAAACAAGCATGTAGTCGTTATAAATAGGTGTATACATAAATATGAAGTGATAAGCGTATTTTTATACGATTTAAGTAGCAAACAAAAAGGAGTAATCATAAGTACTATTTCGGCGGAAGGGCGTGGGTGTCGGCTCACTTATATATGAAGCGACTCACAATGTATCCTCATGTGATCGCTCGTCCAACGCTAGTGGCCCACATTAACGTAACTTACCTAAGTTGAGTTAGTTACCAAACCTGGGAGTAAACTGTTATCCTGATTCCTATCATCGCCACGGCGTAGGATGTTATTTCATTGGTAAACTGTAGAGGCTAGGGTAGCAGCATTTACACAATTCGAAAAATAAAACCCTCTGTAGAAACACTACACTATATAGAATACTAAATTCTATCCTATACAAGTCAGCCACAAATGTCTTTGAGTGGCAGTGACTACTTACTATCAGGTGAGATGCATGTTCGTTTGCTACTTCTATGATGAAAAAATATGATTAGTATTCGCTGAGCAAACAATAAAGCCGGTCAAGAAGATAAAGTAAACTGAAGATAAAGTATTATTACTTTTTCTCTTTTACATTATTGAACACTGAACATAAAAGACAAAATAATTAAATAAGTAAGTCCGTAAAATATTTCATTGTTCACTTTTCTTTTCTCTTTGCTTTTTTAAGGCTCGTTTCGGTGCGATTCTTCTTTGTGCCGTCAAGAAGACAAATGGCTGTCCGCGGGCGAAGAAAACTGATTCTTGTAGTTTATTTTCCATTTTCCTACTTCCATTCTTTATTCATTGTGTCTTGTTTTACGCGTTAAGCGTATTTTGTGTATTTCATTGCAAATCGGTGATTTTTTCTAGTGTACATATCTAATTGTTTCTAGTGCACGTAGCACTCGAAATAATCTAAAGTATTATTGCTAAAGTGAGGTATTGAAAATAATATGTGGTTTAAAAAAGAATTTCCACATACCTAATCAATATTACATAAACATGCCTCGAAATAATTTAATGTATTATCTGTTATTTATGCTGTTATTTTTTTTGTCCACCAATTTGCACTTGGCCAGCGCGGTGGCCTAAAACTCTCATTCTGCGAGAAGACCCGTGCCTAGCAGTAGGACAATAATGGGTTGACGAGATCTGCTATTTTTATTTTACTTAAAAATTATTTATTTATGACTTACAACATTTTCACATTTTACAGTAGGTACTTACACCATCCATACTACATGTATGGGTGATTTAAAAAGAAAGTTCATTGTTACTGTACCGTTGGTGGACTGAGAATAAGCTATCATATAAATTAAAAAAATATATATTGATCATGGTGGTTGAACCAGTGTTGTTCGACCGGGGAAGTACCACCGCCACACCTATTTCTAGCGTGAAGCAGTTCTTGCGTTTCGATAGAAGGGTGTGGTTGCCGGCACACTTTCACATGAGGCAACCATCATAGTCCTCGGGACGACACATCTGTGATTGACTTCAGGTGGAACCTATGTTCTGTATGAAGTTGATTACAGATGTCCATGGGCGGCAGTGACCACTTACCATCAGGTGGACTGCATGCTCGTTTGCTACTTCAGTCAAATAAAAAAAAAAGTTCTTTTTTCCGTCCAGTGTTTGCTTGAAATTAAAAAAATAAGAATTTTATCTCATTAATATTCACATACTTTACCAAAGTTATAACAATTCATAACTTTATATATTATATTTTTAAAAGCGTGAAAACTGCGAAGCGTGGCTAGTTAATACTAAAATAAATCCTTAGTTTTATTAAATAACTTACGATTCATTTCATATACTATAAATAACCATAGTGACTATCTATCTCCCCCTAATCAATTCCTAAGTTAAAGAATTTAATTTGTTATCAGTGATCAGAAAAAGAATTAGCGGAGGAAATCTGTAATAAATTGGATTTACCCGTTATCTGGACATGTTTAGCTTGATAAGTAATTGGGGGCACGTGTTAGAGCCTACCCACACGTGACCGGGATAAGAGAGGTGATAATGGGGGAACTAACTTGCTTGGGTTGTTTGTTGCTCATTGTGCTTAAGTTATTGTTGGGTGTAGGGACATGTAATATATTAATTCATGTCAGCAATTAAAATGAGATCATCTGAATCGTGAGAGTGTGAGTGTTGCATTTCAGCGAAAAAATATGTATATAGAGACGGCTGCGTCCGTCGTTTAAGTACACAGTCTGAAATATACACAGTTAACGGAACACGTATTTTATTCCATAGTCCCAGATCTGTATAGGTAACCCTTTACATTACCTAAACTGGTGACCCCGACGTGATAGACCCGACGTGATACATCTCCCGACGTGATAGACCCGACGTGATCGTAACGTGACGTGACGTACCTAAACTGGTGACCCGAATAGTTAACTGCAAATTGGACTATGGCCACTCAAGGAGTACCTGCGATGCGTGCCCAAGAACCCAAAGTGGAGCGACGTGAGATCGCAGCGGTGTCGTCTACTTCTACCTCAAAGGACTCCAGCTCATCCTCGGAATTGGCTGCCATGGTGGAGAAGCTACGGATGGAAGTCGCAGAGCTGCGTCGTTCGCGGACCCCACAACGCGGCAGAGATGGCGCGGACGGATATCGACAAGCAAGGTCGCGATCGAGAGCCGTGAGTAGAAGGCGTAACAACCCCGAGTGGTTATGCTACTATCATTTTAAGCATCGTACCAAAGCTACTAAATGTGTCGAAACGTGTAACTGGAAGGAGCCGAAAAACACTACCACATCGGAAAACTAGGTGTGATACAACCTGTGGCGGAAGTTTGTATCAACACGTCAAATCGCCTTTGTGTGTTGGACAAAAACAGTGGACTAAGATTTTTAATAGACACTGGCGCAAACGTTTCCGTGATTCCTGTATCTAAGTGCCGTTCCAAGGATATCGCGAGTGACAAGTACAAACTCTATGCGGCTAATGGAAGCGAGATAGAAACTTATGGTATGCGTAATTTAATTTTAGATCTAGGTTTAAGACGAGCTTTCCGATGGACATTCATCGTAGCGGCTGTCAAACAGCCTATAATAGGGGCAGATTTTTTAACCCATTATAGGTTGTTGGTTGATTTAAGCACGCGAAAGCTAGTAGATCAACTTACGCGTCTAAATACGATCGCTTCTATTGTACGTCATAATGATTGTGAATCATCCATTAAAACAGTAATTAATAATAGTATTTGGCATGATATACTGTGCGAGTACCCGGATGTCACTAAATTAGTGTCTTACAAGGACATACCTAAGCATTCGGTGTGCCACCATATCGAAACTACGGGGCCACCGGTATACGCTAGGGCGAGACCGCTACCTCCAGACCGTTACATGAAGGTTAAAGCGGAATTTCAAAATATGTTAGATTTAGGCATATGTCAGCCATCTAAAAGTCCTTGGGCAAGTCCGTTACACGTGGTACCCAAGAAAAATGGGGAAATTCGCCCGTGTGGGGACTATCGGAGATTAAACGCCATAACTAAGCCCGATCGTTATCCGATTCCGCGCATTAACGATTTTAAATATTTAGTGGCAGGAAAGAAAACTATTTTTAGTAAATTAGATTTAAATCGAGCGTATCATTTTATACCAGTTGCCCCGGAGGACGTTGAAAAAACCGCAATCATTACACCGTTTGGACTTTTTGAATTTCCGCGGATGACGTTTGGTTTGCGCAACGCAGCTCAATCGTTTCAGAGATTCATGGATACGATAGTGCTGCGTGGCTTCGATTTCGTTTTTAATTACATAGATGATGTCTTTATAGCGAGTGAATCAGCGGAAATTCATAAAGAGCACCTAAAAGCGATTTTTCAAAGATTCAATGAGTACGGCGTGACAATAAATGTTTCAAAATGTGTGTTTGGGGTGTCCAAATTAGACTTCTTAGGGTATGAAGTGTCGACGGATGGCGTTCGCCCGCTCGACAATAAAGTGCAAGCTATTGTAAATTTTCCGAGACCCGAAAACGTTGAGCAATTGCGTCGTTTTCTCGGTATGGTTAACTTTTACCGTGCACATATTCCTAGGGCAGTCGATTGCCAGGCGGAATTAAATAGTTATTTACATAATACTAAGAAGCGAGATAAAACTATAATTACGTGGACGGATAAGGCCAACGAGGCATTTGAGAAATGTAAGGAAAGCTTAAAAAGCGCCGTTACATTGTCTTACCCATTACAGGATGCTAATTTATCATTAATGTGTGACGCGTCAAACACTAGCGTAGGTGCAGTCTTACAACAACAGATAAATAAATCCTGGAAACCGTTGGGATATTTTTCCAAAAAATTAACGTTAACAGAGGTTAAATACTCAACTTACGATAGGGAATTGTTAGCAATATATATGGCCATCAGACACTTTAGAAATTTATTAGAAGGCCGTACACTAGTAATTTTTACGGATCACAAGCCTTTAACGTACGCTTTTACGAAGGTTAATAGTGATAAGGAAAGTCCTAGACGAATTCGTCAACTTTCCTATATCAGCGAATTCAGTACTGATATTCGGTATATACATGGTAATCAAAATGTAGTAGCAGATGCGTTGTCGAGGATAGAAACTATAAGTTGTCCCACGATATTAGATTACACTGAGTTAGCGGAATCGCAATCCAGTGACGAATACCTACAGCACGCGCTGCAAGTATCGGATGACAATTTACAGTTTAAACAATTTTACCTACCCGATTGCGAGAAACAAATATATTGTGAGGTATCATCTAACAGAATTAGACCTTATTTACCTGAAAAATTTCGTATAATAGTTTTTCATTCAGTACATGACCTTAGCCATCCTGGCATTAAAAGTAGTAAGCAATTGATTAAACAAAAGTTCTTTTGGCCAAATATGGATCGAGACATTGCTAAGTGGGCAAGAGCATGTATACGTTGTCAAAAAGTAAAAATTAATAGGCATACTTTTTCGGGTATAGGTGAATTTGAACGAGTAGATCGTTTTCAACATTTACACATTGATATAGTGGGCCCTTTGCCAATATCAGCTGATGGTTATAAATATTGCATAACGATGTTAGATCGCGCCACGGGATGGCCTGAGGCCGTACCCGTTCAGAATATTACAGCGGAGACGGTAGCTAGAGTAGTATTTGAGTGCTGGATATCTCGTTTTGGCTGTCCTTCGAAGCTTACAAGCGACCAAGGAAGACAATTTGAGAGTGATTTGTTTAATAACCTCATGAAGTATTTGGGTATACACAAACTTCGTACTACTCCTTACCATCCACAAAGCAATGGCATGATAGAACGTTGGCATAGAGCACTAAAAGTGGCTCTCATGGCACGTTTACAATGCAACAATTCCTGGGTAGATGAACTTCCGATCGCGTTATTAGGTCTACGTTCAGCTACTAGAAGTGACAGCGGCGTGAGCGCAGCTGAGTTAACCTACGGTAAAGCGATTCGATTGCCGGGTGATTTTTATGATGATACTCAGTTATGTACTTCGGACTCGGAATATTTACAGTTGCTTAGGGATGTTATTAAAAAATTAAAACCGCGACCAAAGATCCATGGTAATTCGCGATCATTATTTGTATCTAGCGATCTAAATACTTGTAAGAGCGTATTTGTAAGAAATGATCTACTGCGAAAATCACTGCAGCCGCCATACGAAGGTCCTTATAATGTAATTAAAAGGAAAGGAAAGACTTTTATTATTAAGATAGGAGATAAGGAATGTTGTATTTCTATTGATAGGCTTAAACCTGCTTTTATACTTGACGAGATGCCGTCAGATAATTTTAATGATAGTAATAGTTTTAATAATTTTTGTGACTTGAATAAAAATAGTTTCAGTTCTAATAACACAGCCACATCTAGTAAAACTCTATGTCCTAAAAAATCACGAAGCGGCCGTGTCATCAGGCCACCTGCTCGTTTTGTTTAGTAGACATTTTTGATGCAACACGAGTATTGAAATGTGAGTAATTATGTAGGTCAGTTATTTTTTTTTTTGCTACTTTACTTTATACTTTATACACATTGTGTTAAGTTACGTTTTTATAACAATTAATAATACTGTAAAACTGTTAATTTTATTTGATTATAATATTTAAAAATTAGTGGTAATCATGTTCGATGAAAATGCCAATGCAACAACACTCATGCAATGTAGCATATTTTTAGAAAATATTTATTGTTTTAAATTAAACACGGTCAGCGACCTATGCCACCCCAGTACTTAACTTAGGTCAGCATATACATCGCTGCCATTTATTTTCTTAGGGTTGTCGTTTTATATTATTATTATTTTTTTTTTTCTTGTTAAGGGGGGAATGGTGTAGGGACATGTAATATATTAATTCATGTCAGCAATTAAAATGAGATCATCTGAATCGTGAGAGTGTGAGTGTTGCATTTCAGCGAAAAAATATGTATATAGAGACGGCTGCGTCCGTCGTTTAAGTACACAGTCTGAAATATACACAGTTAACGGAACACGTATTTTATTCCATAGTCCCAGATCTGTATAGGTAACCCTTTACATTACCTAAACTAAATATATATATACTATAACTAAACCGAGAAGAGACACAAATATTGAAGGAGTAAATACAATAAGTTGAAGGAATAAGTGAAATGAGGATGCGGAAGCCACAAATTTTTTGATTGATTATGAGGATAATGAGAATGTATTGAGTGGATTTTTAAAGTTAGTTTTAGTGAGGTACATGTTGTCAGTGTTTAATGATTAAATAGAAAAAGAGAATAATATTAAAATGAAGGTTATGCAGAAGGAAATAGATGAACAAAAATAAATGGAGAAACAAATGTTTTAAGTTATAAGATAAACATAAGCAATTTAGAACTATAGCTTGTAGTTGTATTCACGTTTAAGAAAAAAGACTTCAAGGTAAATGAAATATACCTAAAAATTATGGCTTTCTGGAAATCCAGATATACCTTCCTAACAAAAATTGAAAAAAATCCAATAAGCTTATTGATTTATCATAACATATTTGATAATACTAAAATTATCAAACCTACTGTTAGATATAACGCTGATTGGTAACATAAACACAAAACAGTTGCTAACACAACACAAAAACGCTAATTTTATATGGGAGCCAGGAATGAAATGAACAATGTTTTTTATATTATGTTTTTAATTAATGAAACTAAGACATAAACTTTTACCGTTTTTGGATAAAACTGTTTCTATCAATTAAAGTTGATTAATTTTTAATTGTGTGATATATCCAAACAACGATATGTAGAATACTTACTACACGGTACATTTTCATATCAGGCGACAACCGAAGTCATCAGGAGTGACAACGCATCTTTGATTGACTTCAGATATAACCTACACAGTTGCTTACAGATGACTATGGGCAGTGACCACTTACCATCAGGTCGACTGCATGCTCGTTTTCTACTTCAATCAAATAAAAAAATCTTTTGTAGCCTTTCTCACTGCTCTAAACTTTAAAAAACCATTATCTATTTATCTAAAATGTACATTTCAGAACTCAAACAACTTTTGCCACCCAACATCCTATCTCGATAGATATAAGTCTATCGAGCAACGATTGACTGATGACTGTCGGTCAAAGGTCGCATCTGCAACTTTGATTGGTCGTCCGATTGGTTGGAGTCCCTTGTGTGTTCAAACAACTCCATCTTCGAGTGTCGGAGACAGATTAGTTGGTATATAAGTAAAGATTCTTTTAGTATCATTATTTCTACTGAGAGAATTTCAATAATTTTTGTCCGTCTTGTTGTTGTTTTTTTTTTTCTATTTAAAACTTTTTTATCTACATCGCAGACATTTATTTTGAATCATATTGGATTGATCCAAATTATTATGTTAAATAACCAACAGTATGAATGTGAATATCTGCATACTAATAAAAAAAAAAATTACATGGCATTTTCTTATTCTTAAATAAATTTCCCAAACATAATTTCCGATACTATACAAATTTAACCCAATCCTTTGAATAATCTTTTGAGTCTCGCTCTATCAAGCGTGTAATAACAAAAAAGACGATAGAATCCATTTCTTAATTGTAATTACAAATACTATTGCACGGACTCAATACTTATATATTTAACAATTTGATTAATATACCTATATCGATAATGGAAATTAAGGCAATATAAAATTACGCCAAAAATATTTGCTTTACACTGTTCCGTTTCCAATAATATCCAGTAATCCCGTAAATCACAATGGCACCTGTGATATAATCGTTATTAAAATATGTTTAGCTGGTCCCCTAAATTCACCAAGAGTTAATACTGGTCTACCATATGGTACGTCCATCTCTAACAATAGTTTGTAAAAACTAACACGCACAAGTTTTGTAGCAATTGAAGAATGAGTACAAGCAAATTTAGGCATTATATCATTTGTATCAGTTGCTACTGTTGCATGAGGTTCTAATTGTATACGCACGTTATTCGCCCGGTGTATCATTGAGCTCGGACTATAATCAGTCCTTTTCAATAATACTTCGGGATCAACCACCCTATTAATTGTTTCGAATTCATTCGCATTGCAAGTTAAAACAACATCGACTTTATTGTTGGTGAAGTTAAACTTAAAATTGCTTATTTTAACGGTTTCATTGTCAAATTCTGTAGCTTCATTGCATTTAAAACTTGTACTGGTCGTTTCTATTTGTATTAACAGTACTTTATTCTGCTGGTATTTTGATTTCTACAGTCCCAGGTATTCGGTCGGTATTTGAATGAAAGAAATTGCCGTTTATTAGCAAGTTTGGATTTTTGTATATCTAGTTCTATAACGGGACACATAAGGTTTATTTTGAATCCAGATAGTTTATCAAAGCGAGTTGGAACGCATAATCGCAAAACATTAAAGTGGGATTTGGTGCACACTTGTTTATGAATTTTTGTACCATATGGTGTAAAAGCCGCTGAGGACAATACACCCCCATGACGGTACCCCATTACCATATGGGACGCGTTAAACGCGCTTTCAAGAGAATCGTATTGGTTAGACGTTTTGTATTTGACAAGTGCTTCAGAATGTAAGTACTGTAGGTAATATTGGTTTATAATCCGGACTATGACAAGTTTTAGTAGATTTTGTTACAATAGTTTAAAAACTCTTTGTCTTATGAATTAATATGACGACCCAAATGGCGGAGTGGTTACCATACCGGTCTGACAAGCATCTGAATGATGAATTTAGATTCCTGTTCTGGGTCTGGGTATTTGTGTATTCGTCTTGTGTATGGCACCCACGACACAGGAAAAAATCCTACTGTGGGGCTACCCACCACCTCCCAGAACAAGAATCTAAACTCATCATTCAGATACCTGACTGGCCGCGAATCGAACTCGGGACCCACTGCGCGTCAGCCCGATAAGGCAACCGCTCGACCACGCGGATCGTCACTCTAACTCCTTGATTTTTGATTTTTGATAGTAGTCAAATATTTCAAGGCTACGCAATTCTACGGCTACTACGTGGACAATTTAAAACGCCCTTACTCGTCGTTTTCATTAGCAAGGGCATTGTCCCTTGGGACCATAAGCCCAAAGGTACATATGGCGTATAAATGTTCATCGTATTGCTGTGCACCCCTTAAAAATCATCTGCTTGCTTCAATTGTATCGCAGCTAGTTTTGGGGGGTTTGCGGTTAAAAACAGTACGGTTGCGCCAAAAAATATGTTATTGTATGATCAGGAGTATTTTAATGCCTTGAATTTAAATCTAAAAGTTTTGTTAGTCACAATAACCGAATCCCATACAATAGACTAAATACGTAATAGAAAGTGAAAAAGAAAATATAAATTATCTTAAAAGCGTAAATTATATTGCCTCTCTGCTTTTCTGTCAACATTGTATTTTTTTACTTTTAATTTATCAAAGGTACTGTGATACACTACTACATTCGTTTTATAAGAATTTCACCAAATAAGTCCCTGTAATGGTAACTAAAATATGTTTTACTTATCAGAGATATGTGACTTTTTCTATTTATGCCGTTGCCGCCTTTAAAATGTCCTACTAAATTAATATACCAAAAAACTTTTTTTACAAAAAAAAAACACTTTCTCAAAACGTACTTCCTGTAAACAAGCTGCTAACTACAAAGCCATTAATATCACTTAGAATCGGTAAGTCGAGAACTCGTTAGCTACTTGTGCGTAAATTCTCAATACGTAATGTCGCTGAGCGCGTGCGCAAATAAACAACATTTGCACAAAAGCTTCCCGATAATGCATATTGTATTGTTCGACAACGAGGGCACAGTTGGACTGAGTGATTTTGGTACTTACGTTTTTTTGTTATACTAGACAGGTATAATAAAAATTCTTACATAAACTATAATTATTTTTACTTATAATTTTATTTTCTTTCACTGATGCATGACAGTACAATATTTGTATTAACGCTGTCTATAAACATAGCCTCTCACTAACATTATATCTTGAGTGGATACCATAGACACACAAAGATAAACACCCAAATTCAGAACAAGAATCTTAACTATTAAGATACCTGTCTGACCGAGAATCAAACACGGAACCCACTGTGTGAACTGTAAGAACGGGACGGAAATAGCTCCGCCAAACAGTTCGTCAAATTACACTGCGGCACAATTGTAAAGAGTTATTTCTTTCTTTTCGTAGTATTTGTCATTGACAATACTATTTGGTTACCTAATAATAGGTATACCTAAGTTAGTCTATACCTATTGTATAAATTTAGGCAGGCACTTAGACTTTACCGTATAATTGAGACGTAATTAAAATAATATTATTTATGTTATTTAGCACGCCCATTGTTCAGTGACCTGCAATACATTTTTTAATGAAAATTATAAGTACCTACCGACTTTGTTTTTAAGCATAAAAATGTGTGTTACTCTAAAAATATATTTTACACCAAAAACTTAGGCGCTTTCAAAAATGTTTAAATGTTTTTTATAGATGATGATGAAGACCACTCGGTCGCTGTAACCACCACAATCACCCAACATATGCGGCGGTACTGCCATCTGATCACTAACTGTAATGGTCAATACAGGCTGACAGACGGACAATTATCTGTGTGTAATCAGACCCACTTTGATGTGTAAATCGAGTACGTTTGCGTGGATGCTACTTATACTGTCGAAAGGATAGTTCTAATAGATTTCTCTATCTTTCTTGATTTTTAACCAACTTCCCAAAAGAAAGAGGTTATCCATTCGTTACTTATATACATATATATATTTTATAAGATTAAAGTATTTGACGCGCAAGCATAGAATGCTTGACGATAACTGGTCGCTACCGCCTATGGAAATCTGTAAGCCTGTAACCACAACAAAACAGGCTTGGCGGTGGTAGCTTCCCAGTCGTACCGTACTCCGTCCAGCCACCTTTTGTATTTATGTAATTTATATTGTTGTATCTATGTAATTTAATGAAGAATGAAAGATACGCGGTATCTGTACATTGTACATACCCGTAATATATTTGCAAAAAATGTTTGGAGATCTGAGAATAAACATTATTACAAGTCAGTTATTCTATTTTATTTTTTATTTCCTTTATTGAAGGAAAACTTACAGGTACACATACAAATATATACGAAAGAGCAAAGTAAGTGAAGGTCATTTAAAAGTTTCCGCATATAAATAGGTACAAACATAGAAAATAGGTAAAAAAGTCGGTAAGATACAAGATACACAATAGAAACATGAGAGACATAATGAGTTATGTTACAAATACTCGTATAAGGGATGCATCCACAATTTTTAGAATTTTTTCTCATATCCCCTTACAAGTCAATCGGCTAATGTGCATCAAATATTTTACGCGGTGCGTCAAAAAACTTTTAAGCCGTCCAAACCGCATCGCCCTACCATGCCATATGTTGCGAAAAATTCAGCTGTAATTGCATTACGTTGCCCTAAGTCGAGTGCGCGCGTTTAATTACGACGACCCACTTAGACATATGTGAGCGCTGCGCTGCGCTGAGCGGGACTGAGCTGAGGGAAGCTGTGAAGTATTGATCACTTCTTTGTGGATTTTGTCATCATTATCATCTGCAGCTAATATGTGACCTTGTTAAACTTACTAATTTTTGGAAGGCTTTGTCATCAACCCATTATTGACCCACTGCTGGGGTCTTCTCTCAGAATGAGGGAGTTTAGGCCATAGTCCACCGCGCTGGCTATGTAGGAATTGGTGGACTTCACACACCTCCGAGAACTGTTTTTTTAAGAACTCTCCGGTGTGTAGGTTTCCTCACAATGTTTTCCTTCACCGAAAAGCAGTGATAATTAATTTCTAATACGCACTTATATCAGTAAGTCTATCACTGCTGGTTAGGCTATCACTGCTCTACCATAGGCTATCAATGTTCATCTCGCATCGTCGCATCAACCCATTATTGGCCCACTGCTGGGCACGGGTCTTCTCCCAGAATGAGAGAGTTTAGGCCATAGTCCACCGCGCTGGCCAAGTGCGAATTGGTGGATGTTCATCTATTATTGTATAAATTGTAATTCTACTATGACTTGTAAAATACCTTGTGGTTTGCTACTTCCCCGGCTAGATGTTCGTATAGAAAAGAGATTCATTGTTATAATTATATGTTACTTATCATAAAATTATTTGTTTATATAAGTATATATTAATATTTTGTGTATATATTTAATTTAAGCAATATTTATTATTTCAGTAATTGATAATTTGTTTACTTTTATATACCTACCACAGATTATCGCTGTCGCCCAGGGTTGACTGGCAGAGAATGCCATTAGGCATTAAGTTCACCCTTGTAACCCTTAGATTAAGGTGTTTAAAAACTTTAAATAAATAAATCAATCCCAGGTGCATTGCTAGTTTTGAGGACTGAGCTGGTCGCCTTAAATATGCATAAATGTCGGAAATCAGTAGTAAACGACCATGCTGTTAAATTGTTGGTAACTAGCCACTGCCACCCATGAAAATATGTGTATTCTAACATACCGTAAAAAATACCTACCGTAGAACTGCTCTATCCGAAGCCGATCTTACCTATCCACTGTGAGGACTAAGACGATCGCGTCATATGCAAGCGAACTGGTCTGTAGACTTTAACCGAAGCTTAGATCGGTTTCACAGAATAAGGTACGTCATGAAGCGAAATATTCTGATTGTTTCTCCTTTGAAACTTATATCTAAATGTACTGGTAAATATACTTAAAACAAAACGTACATCAAACCGTGATGATTGTTGTTACATATTTTTAAAATAATTAAATTGTATTCAATAAACCCTTTCCAGATTTATTTCTCTATTATACTGGAAAATATAGACGTCGTTACCCTACTACGGAACCCTAAAATTCAAGAGAAACTCAAAAATCCAAGCAAGCTTCCTCTGTGGAAGCGAATCGCAGACAATATGAGCGTGAAATATGGGTTCAAGAAATCCTGTTCGCTGAAAAAAGCTCAAAACAAATGAACAGAAAAGTTCTGGAGCAAAAAAAACAATGGCAGAGCACAGAGCAGGAAACGCCGCGTGAATAAGTACTCTCCATTGTACTGGATTAGGGATGTTTTCGATTCCGTTTCCGTTGGTTAATATTATTTTTTTGTTGGTCATTTTTAGTGATATTTTTATATTTCGCCGTGTTAAAATATTTCTTCATACACCGTTTTATTTGTATTATTGTAAATTAAATGTTCAATTAATTGATATATTCAATCTCCTTTTTAAAAATATAACGAAAATTATTGTTTAATCATTTGTCAACCACTCACATAGCAAACCACTTTGATTATGTAATAACAGATGTACCTTAATGGTTGGCAATGTCTGCCTACCATTAATTTACACAAAGTCTTTTTTTATTTAAATATTATTTTCCAATATACATCAGTTCAATTCATTTCAACTTTGTTGTAAATGTATTATTGTCCTACCGCTGGGCCCGAGTCTTCTCTCATGAGAAACCAGATGCACTACGCTGGCAAAGCGCAAATTGTTGAATTCGCACACAATTAACAACTTTTTCAAAAACTCAGATGTGTAGGTTTCATCAAAATATTTATACGACTTATAACATTTTATAGGCGCAACTGGGATTTGAACTCTAGACCCCCGATTGAGACGCCGAGTTTCGACTATTAAGCAGTCACTGCTCATACTTGTCACACTAGTGACTTAAAGAAATTATGCAATCGCAATTGTATAAAGACAAATAATTAAAAGTAAAAATGCATTCGTATTTGGCAAAGCAAACAAAATGCTTGCCAAAAAACAAATTAATTCCGTCAGTTGTATCAATATGCTCTTGCATATAACGACTTTGGCATGATTGCGATCTTGGCGATTGTGGAATTAACAAAAAATACTCCATAAATCATCGGGGCCACACGGACCGATGTTGAATACGTAATGATGACGTTCATTTGAGGGTTACGCCGGCTTTTTCAATGTTTTGTGTATTCCGTTAGAATATATTGTGGACGTGAAATATGGACACTGATTTGTGTGGTGATTTGTTGTGGTTATGGTGTATTATATGAATGGCAAGACTACATTTTGGCAGCGGAATAATAAAATAGTTAATTCTCAGGTCGTTTATCAAAAGTAAAATCAACAGTAAAGTTTTTTTATTAAATGCAAAAACAATATTTCCTCATGGACACGCATTCGTGGTCAACCATAACTAAGAAGCTAATCTCATATGGGATTGATACTTCAATACTATAAAGAAATCGATAACTAATGCTTAAACATCTGATTTTCATCAGCCAAACTAGAATACGCCTACAGAATACAAGAATACAAAGGGAATTTACTATTATCATATTTTATATATGATTAATTAATTTTGTTTTGATTTTGGCCGTGTGGTGTCGGCCTTTTAGAATAGCACCACTCCCTCTCTTCCCGTGGATGTCGTACGAGGCGACTAAGGGACATAAATCCAAGAGATGGGCAGCAGCATCTCCTTGTGTAACTTACACCTACTGCGGTCACCAACACGCTTGCCAGGCGCGGTGACTATCGGCAAAAACCCCCAATGGAAGGTGCAGAAGAACCCCGGCCCCCAGTCCCCGGCAGCCCCGCTATTCCAGGCTACGGTAGCGGCCTAGGTAACGGCGGGGCAGGGGGTGCTAAGAATCTCCGGCAGAGATCCGGCTACCGCAACCGACGACTTCTGCACCTGGCAACATACAACACCAGGACACTGAGGACCGACGAGAAGATACAGGAGCTGGAAGAAGAGATAGACAAGTTGAACTGGAGTGTTTTGGGATTGTCTGAAGTCCGAAGACAGGGTGAGGACACGATAATCCTCAAATCGGGCAACTTGTTCTATCACCGGGAGGGCGACCACCTGTCTCAGGGTGGTGTCGGGTTCCTCGTCCACAAATCCCTCGTCAACAACGTGGTAACAGTCGACAGTGTGTCGTCAAGGGTAGCGTACCTTATACTCAGAATATCTAAACGGTATTCGCTGAAGGTCATACAGGTATATGCGCCGACTTCGACACACCCAGACGATGAGGTCGAGGTTATGTATGAGGACGTAAGTAGAGCCATACATACCTCAAAGACCCACTTTACCGTTGTTATGGGGGATTTTAACGCAAGACTAGGCACGCGGAACGATGGCGAGCGGAAGGTGGGGCCCTTTGGAATTGGACAACGGAACCACCGAGGCCACTTGCTTGCCAACTTCTTGGAGAGGGAAGGCCTCTTTATGATGAACTCTTTCTTCAGGAAGAAGGCACAGAGAAAGTGGACTTGGATAAGTCCTGATGGTTCATCTAAAAACGAGATAGACTTCATTTTAGCAGACAAACGGCACATATTTAATGATGTCTCTGTGATCAACAGGGTGAAAACCGGAAGTGATCACCGGATGGTAAGTGGCACATTAAATATCAACGTAAAGCTGGAACGGTCACGCCTAATGAAGTCTACGCTCCGACCAACACCTGTCCAAATCCAGGGCTCCGAAGAGTTTCAACTTCAGCTACGAAATCGTTTCGCGTGTCTCGATTCTTGCGTTTCTGTGGACGAAATTAACACCAAGGTAGTAACAACTGTCCACGAGGTGGGTGGTCGAGGTGGTGGACGAGGAGGTGGTGGTGGTGGGTGGGAGGTCTAAGTACTTTAAGACCCACTCCAGTGGTAGGTCTCGGATTTTCTCAGAACATACTCTCGGTCTCATGAGGGAGAGGCGAGAACTATGTGTGCAGTCTCCAGCCTCAATGTCGAAATACAGACTGCTCAATAAACAGATCTCTCAGAGTAGGCGACGCGATTGGCGTGCTCATAACACCCATCGCGTAAAAGACACTATTGAGCGAAACCAGGGCTCGAGAGTGTTCGCCAGGGATCTGTGCGTTGGGCAGAGCCTGCTGACGAGGTTGAAGACCGAATCGGGCACCATGGTTTCGTCTAACTCCGATGTTCTGAGGGAAATTGAGAAATACTACGGACAGTTGTATGCTTCCGCACGAGCTCCCGCCCGTAACAAGGCGGGCGACAAACGTGCCAAACTGACCCGACACTATACTGAGGACCTCCCGGACGTCAGCCTGTACGAGATTAGAGAGGCTCTCAAACAGCTGAAAAACAACAAGGCACCGGGCGATGACGGAATCACAACAGAGCTGCTAAAAGCTGGCGGTAAACCCGTACTAGTGGCGCTCCAAAAGTTGTTCGATTCCGTCATTACTAGCGGGACAACCCCGGAAGCGTGGAGCAGAAGCGTAGTGGTGCTGTTCTTCAAAAAGGGCGACAAAACTCTTTTGAAGAACTACAGGCCCATTGCGCTTCTGAGCCACGTGTATAAGCTGTTTTCGAGAGTCCTCTCTAACCGCATTGCACGCAGGCTAGACGACTTCCAGCCTCCCGAACAAGCCGGTTTCCGAAAAGGCTACAGCACCATAGACCACATTTACACGCTGCGGCAGATTATACAGAAGACCGAGGAGTATAATCTGCCGTTATGTGTTGCTTATGTGGACTATGAGAAAGCCTTCGATTCTATCGAGACCTGGGCGGTGCTGGAGTCCCTTCAGCGATGCCAGATCGACTATAGGTACATCGAGGTGCTGAAGTGTGTATACACTGCCGCCACCATGTCAGTCCGAGTACACGACAGAAGCACAAATCCAATCCAACTGCAGCGGGGAGTCAGACAAGGTGATGTTATATCGCCGAAACTGTTCACCGCTGCGTTGGAAGATTTGTTCAAGCTGATGGAGTGGAAAGGTCTTGGCATTAACATCAATGGCGAACACATCACGCACCTTCGATTTGCCGATGATATAGTCATCTTGGCAGATTCGCTGACGGACCTCAACACAATGCTAGGCGACCTCAACAGTGCCTCACAACGGGTGGGTCTTAAGATGAACATGGACAAGACGAAAATCATGTCTAACGTCCATGTCACACCCGTACCGGTAGTTGTTGACGGCACTCCTCTCGAAGTTGTCGACGAGTACATTTACCTGGGACAAACGATCCGGATGGGTAAGTCCAACTTTGAGAGGGAGGTCACTCGAAGAATCCAACTCGGCTGGGCTGCGTTCGGGAAATTTCGTAGTATCTTCTCGTCCACAATTTCTCAGTGCCTGAAGTCGAAACTATTCGAGCAATGTGTGTTGCCAGTGATGACCTACGGCGCCGAAACGTGGTCCTTCACTGTAGGCCTCATTCGGAGACTCAGGGTCGCTCAGCGTGCTATGGAGAGGGTTATGCTCGGAATTTCGCTACGAGACATGATTCGCAACGATGAAATCCGTAGACGAACGAAGCTTACCGACATAGCTCTCAAAATTAGTAGGCTGAAGTGGCAATGGGCCGGCCACATCGCTCGCAGGACCGATAACCGATGGGGAAGGAAGGTCCTCGAGTGGCGACCACGTTTAGGCAAAAGGAGTACAGGTCGCCCCCCTACCAGGTGGACCGATGACCTGAAGAAGACAGCGGGAAACCGTTGGATTCAGAGGGCACAGGACCGGTTGGAGTGGCGCCATTTAGGGGAGGCCTATGTTCAGCAGTGGACATCAAAAGGCTGATGGATGGATGGAAAGTTAAAGTAAACCATATTCTAGGTTTTCTTCAAAAGGTAACATAGAAGTTAAAGATACAGTCATAAATAAAAATATTTTACATTTTCCAAAGCTCAATCAATCCGACCCCAACATTGTAAACTAACGCGTGATAATCAAACAATGATCAGTGACAAGTCTAAACCACCTTTAGCCACGGTGTTGAGACCATTAGCACAAAGCACTCAATGTTAAATGTCTCAATTTAATGTCAAAGCCGTGTCGCCCTCGGTCTTTATTACCCCGGCCGCTTTGTAGGGTTAATTCGTTGGAAAGATCCCGTTGTTCGTGTTAACCCAGAGAAGGTGACGATTGTTCCAAGTAAAGAAACTTATTTGAATTAAGGATCGTACATTTTAATATATACCATGTTTTATTAGATTATCTATTTAAACATTATTTACAAACGAAAAACGAAACGCTTAAAATACCACAAATAAAAACAGACTAACTTAAAAAATATATGATTAAAATTCTTCCTAACTATTTTTAATATAAGTACCATCAATATCACTTTTTAAATGTTGTTGTTTTCGAGGTTATAAAATAGCATTACTCTAATGTTACACAAAAAATATAATACTTATTATAATTATTAGCATTTATAAGTTTTTACTCGTGTATTCTGAAAATGGAAAACACGAATACATAAAAACACGATTTCTACACTCATAGCCTCACACTAGGATTTATCCTGTGTCGTGGGTACCATGGACACACACAAGACGAATACGCAAACACCCAGAACATAAATCTAAAAGCATTCACATGTCTGGCCGGGAATCGAACCCGGGACCCAGCGCGCGTCAGACCGGTATGGTCACCAATGGTCGTCAAATACGTACGTCACGTACACTTAATTAAAAAAAAAGTTACACATACGGGGTTGTTAATTTTGAATCTTTGATTACTAAAATTTCTAAACATCACTTATTTCCTTGTTTATCTCAGTTCCGTTCCGCCCGGAGAAAATCCAGATTTGACCTACTTCGTAATAACTTAACCCGGTCGGTTCAAACTTATGTAAGTTTGGAATAATCTAGTTTGTGATTTAGTACTCTTACGTAAAATACAACAAGCATGAATATAAAATATTAATAATGTTTTTTTTATTTATTTGACTGAAGTAGCAAACGAGCATGCAGTCCACCTGATGGTAAGTGGTCACTGCCGCCCATGGACATCTGTAATCAACTTCAAACAGAACATGGGTTCTATCTGAAGCCAATAACAGATGCGTTGCTACTACCGAGGACTGTGATGGTCATATAAAAGTGTGCCGGCAACCACACCCTTCCATCGAGACGCAAGAAATGCTTCACGATAGAAATAGGTGTGGCGGTAGTACTTTCCCGGTCGAACTATACTGGTTCTACCACCTTCAAAATATCTTACTAACATCATACTAATATTATAAAGGCGAAAGTTTGTGAGTGTGTATGTTTGTTACTTCTTCACGTCTAAACGGCTGGAGCGATTTTCATAAAATTTGGTACGGAGTTAGCTGACACTCTGGATTAACATATAGGCTACTTTTTACTGTAGGAAAATCTTATTCCCACGGGACAATCGATACATCTTTTTCTAACGCGGGCGAAGCTGCGGGGTTCAGCTAGTTACCTATAAAGGTGGAGGTGGTGGAACTTGCGAGGATGTAGCAATATTTAATACTTAATTACATCAGAATGGCTGAACGGATGTTGATAAAATTTTGTACTGAGATATATCTGTTCTTCACAGTTTTAACATAATCGCATAACAATTGTATCCTAAAGTAACTGTGTTACGCTTAAGTTCGTAATGTGGTTTAACGCATTTTTCTCAGGTGCAACCAATTTTTTGATTAGGTTGAAGTACTAAACGAAAATACAGTCCACCTTTTTTATTTTATAATAATGAAATAGCAAACGAGCATCCAGTCACCTGATGGTAAGCCCTGCCGCCCATGGACATCTATAAGCAACTTCCTATAAAACATAGGTTTTATCTGAAGTCAATCACAGATGCGTTGCTACTCCCGAGGACTATCCATCCGGTCGCCTCATATAAAGTGTGCCGGCAACCTCACCCTTTCATCGAAACGCAAGGAATGCTTCACGTTAGAAATAGGTGTGAGGGTGGTACCTACCCAAGTAGTTCTTTTACCAAAGGTGACAGTCAATAGCTAATTTTATATACCGTTCACGTGAAAAATCATATTTATACATATAAATTACAAACATTACAACACCATGGATCCAGTAATACGAGGCTACGTATACATAGACAGTAAACAATAACCATCCGAGATCCATTTACAGCTGACATAAACAACCGCTAAATAACCCGTTTCAGTGGCGCAACATTTGACTGACTATCTCAAACATAACGCCAAACAAACGGCCTGCTGTCCTGTACCACTAATTAAAGGTAATGGCCCAGAAACAAGATTGTGATATTGTTCTCTCGGAATAACCTCCTATCCTTTTCACACCCATACACTCGCACATAAACCTATCCCGCTCACCCTAAACGTTGGTTAGGCGTCACTTATTATGCTAAATATCCTACCCCATTCTTCGGGAGTGGAAAGATCCTTGATAAGCACTCGTTTTTTTCTTTTCTCTTGCCTTGACAGTTGGTATATGGACGTAGATTAAGATAGCCGGCGGTTTTTTGTAAGTATTTTAATCGTTTTTGAGACACAGCCATAAGGAAAGTTAGATCATTTTTCTTCTGAAAAAGTTAATCTCAGCGTGTGTGAAATGACACTCGAGTCGTGTTGCTAATGTCTGTTTAAAAAGTTTGAATTTTTCCCTTCTCTATATTGATTACAAAGTTGTGAAATCTTTAACTTAATACGGTTGAAGTATGAACGAGCATGCAGACCACATGATAGTAAGCGCTCACCGCTGTGCATGGACATCTGTAAACAACATCATATAGAAAAGGGTTCTACCTGAATTCAATCACAGGCACGTTGCTACTCTCGAGGACTAAGTTGATCGTCTTATATGAAACTAGTAGATCCTGCGTACTTCGTTCCGCCTAAAAGTCAAAAATCTAAAATTATTGGTGTTACTCTACTATATTATGTGTATATTTTACATTAAAACCTTCCTCTTGAATCACTCTATCTATTAAAAAACTGAATTAAAATCCGTAGCGTAGTTTGTAAGATCTAAACATACATAGGAGCAGACAGCGAGAAGCGACTTTGTTTTATACTATGTAGTGATTGACCGGCAACCACTTTCTTCCAGCAAAACGTAAGACCTGCTTCCAATAGAAATAAGTGTAGTACCTACCTCCGATCTAATCTTGCTCGTCATATCACTTTGATAAACTCAGTCCTCAGCTCTGATCTGTGAACATTATATAACATTCTACCCTTTTAGAAAGGTTTTAAATAACTACAGTTTTATTTACTCATCCTTTTTACTTAACCTTGCAAATACGTAACAAACCACACGTGTAAACATAAACATATTTGAGTTACTTACTGTTATATATAATTAATGTATATCGCAATTATTTTGGTGCCAACCCATTATAGTCCCACTGCTGGGCACGGGTCTTCCCTCAGAATGATAGAGTTTTAGGCCACAGGTAGTCCAACTAAATGATAACTTGTTGCCACTTGTGATAGCTTTGGTACTAATTTATGTTTTAACAATACATGATTATTAGATACTTAAAGGTAAACACAGCTAATAAAAATACGTTTATAAAAGGAAAACAACAAACAAACAAGATACCTATAAATAATCTACGCGAGAAATTGTAGTGTTTAATTAAAATCAAACTAATACACTGAACGTACATTGAAAGATTCGTACTACTCACAAAAATATGGCTAAATGATTTTTATTGTATCCGTGGAACGAACTCAAAGGGTGTTGGATTATAAATTTAAATTTATGTTTTGTTAGATGCGATCGCTTAGCGGCGCGCGCCATTTTGGATTCAACGATAGACGTTCTTTTTTTAAATATGATTTATTTCGGCCAAGGGTTATGATGATGCGGTTCGATTTCGAACGAATGAAATGTTGTTTTTAAAACGTTTGTAATTAATGATTTATTTTTGTAGCAACTGTTTTTCTTAGCAACCCGCAACTAATTGCGTGATCATAATTATAATTGATGACTTAACATTTCAGATAAACTAAATTTGATGTTTTTATCGATTATTCACTAGTTTTCTTTACTCTAGAACTGAAATACTAAATTGAAATTAAAATAAACGATCTTAAAGAATTAAATGAAGATGCACTTGAATCTAATTTGTATCAAGCAGGAATTAAAAATAATAAAAATTATGGAAATAAGGGTATATTACATACAACATTGTAAATGTTATGCACGTGCAGCACAGACATAAAACCTTGTTAATATAATATGTATTTCAGCGAAAGACTATGAAAGAGTATATACCTACAACAAAAATATGTACAATATTTTAGTACTGGTAACATTTACAAGTCATGTATAATAAATACTTACAAGATAATAAAGAAAAAGTTTTTTAAATAGGTTATAAACAAAGCAAGGTAATAAAAGTAATATGTTAAAGTAACAAAAAATCGATGTTTCAAAAATACACTCATAAAAGAAGCCAATATTTATGAATTTATAAATAAATAAGTACATCTAAATTCAAATATTATTTTACGGCTAAACATCACCAAAATCCCATTACGTTGAAATAGCTGCAAAACATTATTTATGACATAATCGAATCAGTTTAAAGTTTGAAAAACGACATTTGTTCGTCCGATAGTTCGACTATAAACGAAATCAATAGAGATTTAATTCGATTCCGTTATTAGGAACATTTGCTCGCTCCGCTAGAGTTGGGAATCGACTTCGGAATCACTTACGGGTTATACGCGGTATTTTATTCGGTTATTATGCGTTTGCTAATCGATTTTTATTTTAGGGTCAAATGTTTTATATAATTATGGGTTTCGTTTGAATTGTTTGACTTTGTAATTTTATGTACGTAGTCCCGACGGTCCATTTTATTGACTCTTTTAATCGATTTTATTTAGATCTATATTACTGTAATTAAGTTTAACAAGTTAATGGTAAATATTGAATTGTTTATATATTACACTGCCCTTAATTCAAAGCTATTCGGTCAATTTCTTGGTTTTGTAAAGTTTAATCTTCAAATTTTATCGATTTTATCATCATCGACTAAGTAATACTTTAAGTAATTTATTGGATGTTTAATTAACCGTTTGAATTAATTTTCTTGTAATGCTAAAGCTACATATTTTTTTTAAGTTCTAAGTCCCGGTTCTAAGTTGTTTCGATTAAAATAGCAAATAGGCAGTCAACCTGACTGTAAGCATTTAGAACAGATTCTGTCTGAAGTCGCTAGTCGCTGTTGCTACTATCGAGGACTAAGATAGATAAAGTGCGTCCCTGTAGCCTCGGGGTCAGAATAGGGCTACGGTATCCCCTGCCTGTCGTAAGAGGCGACTAAAAGGGGCTTCCGGGGTTGCAGACGGCTAGAGTGGGAGCTCGAAACGTTCGGTCAGGCAAACCCGGGAAGGACGGCGGTATGTGTGGTCGCATACCGTTGTAAAGACTAGACGGAGCGGTGGGCCCAGCCGCCCATCTGGGAGGAGCCCGATGGGGCAGCGCGCTCGGAGGATTCCGGTTGAAGTCGTTTCGAGATCCCGGAGTCCTCCTTTTCTGCGCCGTGGACGGCCACCGGGTGAGTTTTAGTGCGGTAAAAATCACACATAACCCTGCGTCGCTCCCAGGGTACCTTTGGAAGGTTTCCCCCTCGAAAAAAAAAAAGATAGATAAGGTGAGCGGTTAACCACACCAGGCCAACGAAACACAAGGAATGCTTTACGTGGTACGTCTCCAGTTGAACTACACTTTTTCCTAATAAAATAACAGTTAATAAAATTAACTAAGCAAATTACCTCTCACAAAATAACTTACTTGTGCTTATCTATATATATTAATACGTGAAGCAAAAACTTGGATCCGTTTTTAACTACTCGCTGCGGACAGAGGATTACGAAATTACTTACGGTTATAGTCGAGGAGGAGTACAAAATGCTAAATTTTTTCAAATAATGCATAGAACATACACAAAATTAACTAAAAACACATTACAAACACCACCGTGGATTTGACGCAAACACATATGTATATAATAAACGAAATAAAATATTTAATGTTTCTTATATAAAAACACAACGTCAAAAATGTCAAATGTATATGTCAAAATACCCGCTATTATTTTGAAATGCAGCTAAGTCTTGTTTATTAAACCTGTTTTTACCTTGTTGTAATTTTCAAGTTATTTTACACACAACCGGTTTAAAATATCGCTCCTTGAATACAAAAGGGCCACAATAAAAAAAAATACGAAAATCGTTTTATTGCAAAAATGACACCTGAACCTGAATATTTTATAGGGAAAAAAAAACTCCCATCATTTTTGCTTATTTTATGGCTGCACTGACATACCGCCATTTTTGCATTAGCTCACTTTGATAGGTAATGTCAGTGCAAAACCGCCATTTTGTTAGTTGCGCCCGGAGAATCATCGCAAATGCACGTAGGTTGCGTGAAAAAGTGCCACAATCCAAAATACGTCTGTGTTGGGTTTAAAATTTCAGATGAGTTTGATTATATTTTTCAATACAAAAGTGCCATATTTTGGAAAATGTCCGTTTTGCATTCTAACATTAGTATTTGTAACTATAATATATAATACAAAAGTGCCATATTTTGGAAAACGTCCGTTTTGCATTCTAACATTAGTATTTCTTATTATATTTTGTAATTCAAAATTGCCATATTGGAAATGCGTCCTTTTTGTAATCCAATATTAGTTATGTATAATTATATTTTATAATACAACAGTAGCATATTTTGAAATACACCCCTTTTGCATTAAATTATAGTGGAATAAATAATTATTTTTAGCGTGCTAGAATGGGAAGGTCAGTGTGTATGTTTTAGTGTACGTACCTATGTATTGTGCGTATGTACTAAGAACTGTATAATATATCATGTATAGAATTGTGGGTATTTTATGTTTCTAGTTATAAAACGTTAAAGATGTTTTTTTACAGATTGACAAAATGGACCACGAAAAATATTGAATATGGCAACCTCCGTTCAAGAATACATTGATACAGGTGGTAGAACCAGTGTAGTTCGACCGGGAAAGTACCACCGCCACACTTAGTTCTAGCGTAAAGCATTTCTTGCGTTTCGATGGAAGGGTGTGGTTGCCGGCACTCTTTTATATGAGGCGACCTCAGTAGCAGCAACGCATCTGTGAATGACTTCACTTAGATCCCACGTTCTATTTAAAGTTGCTTACAGATGTCCATGGGCGGCAGTGACCACTTACCATCAGGTGGACTGTGTGCTCGTTTGCTACTTCAATCACATAAAAAAGGATTGGAAAAAGTTCAAGCCTTACCTGGCCACAATAATAATGTGCAAAATAAAAATTTCCTTATTACACCAGCTGCACTCAGTCTACCCGTCACGTTACCCATTGATTCGTCAGATAAAAATACTACAGCAGACAGCCAACTTGACCTTAACCAATCAATATTAGAGGATGAAGACAGTGAAGTAAGCTGTGTACCAAAGACACAAATAGGCCAAAAATAGTTGTTGAACAGAGTGACTCGATTAGCAGTTCAAGCGACTCTGATAATGAGTCTGATACCAATTCCAGCCGATCATCAACATCCAGTAGTTCATCAATTGCAGGTTTTTCTTCAGATGATAGTATTGAAGATCCCAACTTTCTACCTAGTCAAGATCTTCTGATTCCGAAGGAGATATACAGTCAAAAGTAATTGTCAAACCATTTTGTATTTCACCCCAACCGGGGCCTTCTCGTGTAGAACCTAGTAGAAACCACTTACTCATCAATGATAATTTGGATACTCAGTCGCCTAATATAGAAACATAGCCATCCATTAGTCATAATAAGTCACCCAGCGTGAATATTCAGTCCCCCAGCATTGGCAGTGAACCAGCTAGCGTGGATCCTCAGCGTCTTAGTCGGAAAAGAAAAGCTAAACCAGAATCATGGAAAAGAAACAAAACCAAGACTCTGATCAATACCGGGAAGGCACATACAACTATGTCTAAGTTGAAAAAAATGATTATTGCCAAAAATATGGGACCTGTTTGTTCAGTTATGTGTAAATTTTAAAGTCAAAACGTATTTTTATTTGAGGAACGATTAGCCATATTTAATGCGTATTGGGACACTGGTGATTTAAGCGTTCTGAGGCAGTTTATATACAACCATATGACAAACATTGAGCCAAAGTATCGGTACATCCGTGTTGGTAGTACCCGCCAAAACTTAAACCACGCACTTCACGAAAATCGATCAACGCATTCGAGTATGCAAGTTATTCTTTACGAGTACACTTGCTATATCAGATTTTTATCTAATATAGCAAGTGTACCGTATGCTTTTGCATACGGACTATTGTAAAGAAAAATTCTGGGTCAATTACTGGAATTCAAATGCAAGATAACCGAGGAAAACATGCCAATCAATTTAAATTGGTTGCTGCTTTGAAGGATAGGGCAAAGGAACACATTAACTCCATCCCCAGGATTATTACAGTTTTATCTCTTGTGTTTTCTATTATGCTTACAAATATAATTGTTTTAGGGAGATGTTTAATTTTACTGAATAATAGTTACGTACAAAGTTGATCTCAATTAAATTACTTAATAATAAGTTAAGATTTTTTAGTTTTGATTTTTTTTTAATGTTTTCCTGGTGTCCATTCACTTATGTTTTTACTTAGTAGTAAGATTAAACTTTTTGATACGGTTTTTTACTAAAAAGGTACAAAAAAACCATTTTTATTTGTAAAACTGTGTTTAATTTTTGACATATTTTTTATAATATTGGTTCTAATTTTGAATGCAAAAGGGACTTTTATGCTTTTTTTTCTTAATAGGTAACAGCTATTACAAAGTTTATATTGTAAATAGATAGAGCTAAAAAATACGCATCTAATGATATATTAAGATCTTATATTCGATTAATAAATATATAAAATATTATAAAAAAACAGTTTCAAAAATTTGTTTTGGTTGTCCTGTAAAATTTATGGATTTCGATTTGTGTCCCTTTTGTATTCAAGGAGCGATATCTTGAAAATTACAACAATTTTATTGTTATGATTTCCTGCTACTTTGGACAATATCAAGTTTAGTTTTTGAGACAAATCACTAGTAAAGATTAAAACTTGAAATAGAGTTGGGAATCGACTTCGGAATCACTTACGGGTTATACGCGGTATTTTATTCGGTTATTATGCGGGTGCTAATCGATTTTTATTTTAGGGTAAAATGTTTTATATAATGGTTTTGTTTAAATTGTTTGACTTTGTAATTTGATGTACATAGTCCCGACGGTCCATTTTATTGTCTCTTTTAATCGATTTTATTTAGATCTATATTACTGTAATTAAGTTTAACAAGTTAGGGGTAAATATTGAATTGTTTATATATTACACTGCACTTAATTCAAAGCTATTCGGTCAATTTCCTGGTTTTGTAAAGTTTAATCTTCAAATTTTATCGACATTATCATCATCGACTAAGTAATAACTTTAAGTAATTTATTGCATGTTTAATTAACCGTTTGAATTAATTTTCTCGTAATGCTAAAGCTACAATTTTTTTTGGTTCTAAGTTGTTTCGATTAAAATAGCAAATAGGAAGTCAACCTGACTGTAAGCATTTAGAACAGATTATGTCTGAAGTTGCTAGTCGCTGTTGCTACTATCGAGGATATTTATTTATTTTAAATAAAGTGAGCGGTTAACCACACCAGGCCAACGAAACACCGTCCCTGTAGCCTCGGGGTCAGAATAGGGCTACGGTATCCCCTGCCTGTCGTAAAAGGCGACTAAAAGGGGCTTCCGGGATTGCAGACGGCTAGAGTGGGAGCTCGAACCGTTCGGTCAGGCAATCCCGGGAAGGACGGCGGTATGTGTGGTCGCATACCGTTGTAAAGACTAGACGGAGCGGTGGGCCCAGCCGCCCATCTGGGAGGAACCCGGTGGGGCAACGCGCTCGGAGGATTCCGGTTGAAGTCGTTTCGAGATCCCGGAGTCCTCCTTTTCAGCGCCGAGGACGGCCACCGGGGGGGTTTTAGTGCGGTGAAAATCACACATAACCCTGCGTCGCTCCCAGGGTACCTTTGGAAAGTTTCCCCCTCGAAAACAAAAAAAAAAAGATAGATAAAGTGAGCGGTTAACCACACCAGGCCAACGAAACACAAGGAATGCTTTACGTGGTAACTCTCCAGTCGAACTACACTTTTTCCTAATAAAATAATAGTTAGTCAAATTAACTAAGCAAATTACTTCTCACAAAATAACTTACTTGTGCTTATCTATATAAATTAATACGTGAAGCAAAAACTCAGGATCCGTTTTTAACATACTTGCTGCGGACAGAGGATTACGAAATTACTTACGGTTATAGTCGATGTAGAGAAAGAGTACAAAATGCTAATACGTTTTTCAAAAAATGCATAGAACATACACAAAATCAACTAAAAACACATTACACGTACCACCGTGGATTGGACGTAAACTCATATATAATAAACGAAATAAAGCATTTAATGTTTTAATGAAAACACAACGTCAAAAATGTCAGATGTCTTTGTCAAAATACCCGCTATTATTTTGAAATGCAGCTAAGCCTTAGTTTGTTAAACCTCCTTTTACCCTTAACGGGTGTATTTAAAGTAACTTGAAAATTCAGCAATTTTATTGTTATAAATTTCCTGCTACTTTGGACAATATCAAGTTTAGTTTTTGAGTTGAATTATGGTTGAATTTCAACCGTTGCGACAAATGACTAGTAAAGATTAAAACTTCAACTAATCCCGATCAAGACTGAGATTCATAGTATTCAGTGTATAAATTAAATTTGGAACAGAGACGGTGCCGCCGTCAGGTGTGGGACGACATGTGGCTCCCAGCATCTTAGAGAGGCTTACAACACCCTGTAGCACTGGACCGAACTACTATGAAGGATATACAGGGTGGTACATTGTTTTAGTTACATGCATTTATTTAGGTAAGTAAAATATTACGGTATCACAAAAACATACTGCAATAATAATATAAGTGGGTACTGATAACAGTACCCACTTATAAGTGTTCATATAAACGCAATACCACGTACGAGGTTCATCCTGTATGTACTCTAGGTCGTGGTGTTTCAGTTTTATGATTGGAATCCTAAATAATTTCCAAATAAATACGCGTCCTGGCATAATGTTTTTTTTATTTTTTATTTTTAACATAGTAAAACCTCGTTAGGGCGTGGTTTTCATAAAAGAGACAATTAAAAGTGTGTATATATTACATTGGGTTACATTGGAATTGTACAGATCCATCCGTTGGCTTATTAAAAACCCACTGTATATCACTAGTATGGTACATTTAAAAACCGACATCACACAACACAAGCAATAAAATAGCAGTGAGAATAAAAATGGCCTGTAACTAATATTTGTTTTGAATACATTCGTAACATCGACAAATCATTTTAAGCACCCTGTAGATCCCAAAATGCATATGCGATAGAATTATGCGCGATCTCAGCACAGAACTTAATTCAATCTGGGATTACGGACGGTGGGAATTGGGCGTATCTTGGTATCAGGTGTTAGCTACGATGCTTCTGAACGGATTCATGATTAATTATAATTGGATTTTACATTGAATATATGTAGTTAGAGTATGGGGATAGTGAAGTGTTGTTGATATATTGACAGTATGGAAATTGACACTGAGGTGGTATAGCCCAGGCTAGGATCTTTTTATCATCTGTGGAACCAATCATCATCAGTGTACATTGTACATACCTACTTCGATGAAATTGCTATTTTGATATTTTTGAGTGTCAATTGTCAATCATTTGATTCAAAATAAATAAACAAATATGCAAAAGATATTTTAAATTAGACATCCCTTATAATAGTATATAAGGTATCTCTATGTATTATATAGTGTTCTCACTGCAGTTTACGTCTTATGTATTGTTCCCTAATGGATCGAGCAGGAATATCAGAATTTCCCTGTAACTCTTGTATTTCTCTTAACTAGTCGTCGCAACGGTCGAAATTCGACCGTAATTTAAAAAAAACTAAACTTCATATTGTCAAAAATAGCACCAATATTTCTCTAATTGAAATAAATTGTAATAATTTTCAAATTCTTTCGAACGCATCCGTTAAAGGTAAAATAGGTTTATTAACTAAGCTGCATTTAAAAGAAACAGCGGGTATTTTGACAAAGACATCTGATATTTTTGACGTCATTTGTTTTCATAGTAAAATATTCAATGTTCTATTTCGTTTATTATGTACGTGTTTGTGTCAAATGCAATGTAATATGTTTTTAGTTGATTTTATGTATGTTTTATGCATTATTTGAAATAAATATTAGCATTGCGCAATCCTTCTCTACATTAAATATAACCGTGCGTAATTTCATACTCCTTCGCCTGCGGCATGTTTCTTAAAAACGAATCACAAGCTTTTGCTTCACGTATTATATTATTTTCTCTTGATATGCAATAGCAAACGAAATAACTCGTACTTATATATAATATCTAATTGAGCTGAGCTGCAAGAACACTATACTCAACCCGACGTTAAAATCACACGCCACATTCACTGAGAAACATGAAAATGTAAGCTACGAAAATTCAGCAGTGATTCAATTTTTCTAAATAACAAATATAGGAGCACCCTGTACTTACAATTAAGCGACAAAAATGTAACAACTCAATTTTTTTTAATATGATATTATTTTAAACAGCTACAATTTAGCTAATAAATCCGTTTTAGCAGCAGTTACGTCCGCCGCGTCCGGCGCCCTATATTATTTGTTTTAATCCGCACTTTTGCCGCTACTATCTGTTCGCCGCACGCCGCCACCTTCCGCGGATCGCTGCGAATACGTCCGATCTGCGTAGCGTCCGCAGAAAAGGAAATGATTTATTTGTTACATAAAGTAAATTCTTAACAAAAATTGACATTTTGGTATTCTTATATCTTTCAAAATAAATTAAAAACCGTCATTAGATACCATTGGGAAGCCTTGTTTAGCCGTTGTAGACATTTATACACCACAGAGATCACTCTGTGGTGTATAAATGTATATGGTGCATGTATAATGTATGTGGTGTATAAAGCAGAGGTATCAACCTCTGCTAACCACGCGTTACCCTCGTGCTAACCATGGATCCGTGATGTATCCACAGTGAACCATGAGAAACCGTTGGCTGTGGTAGACAAGTATACACCACAGAACTATGAGAACCTTCAACATTAATAAATAAGCTGTTGGCGATTTTCAATACATACTTGCGTTCATCTCGCTGCAGGATGCCTACTACAATGTTCACGACCTACATATCCTTTTCTAAGATCACAAACTATACTATGTCCCTAACAGATTGTATAACTCTCTCTACAAGGCAATCTAGGTGGAATTTCTGCCCAGGGCGTTGTCGGGCGAATGAACTTTACTCAATCAAATTGAGTAACGCTGAGTCCTCGGAGACGCATCTGCCTGTAATGCATTACAATGTATGATTGTAATGCATTACAGGTAGATGCATATATATGTATATATAGCCCTAATTAAAAATTGTATTTACTTGACACCAGTCAACGGCAGTCGAATTTTTACGTTGCCTATCTTATTGCAATATATTCTTACTGATGATTTTGGTAAAAAACGTGCCTGTATTCAAATGTGCAATAATTATCAATCGTTAATATTTATCAATTGTTTATAATCGACTTTAAAGTATTGAAAATTATCTTTATCTTAAGCTTTATCTCTCTGTTGATGTGTGGAGTAGAGCATATTTTTTTAAATTTCCCTGCTTTTTATGAAGATGAGTCTGAAGTCTTCTATGTTGCAAAAAAATATCACGAATTTCACGTCATATTAAAAAAAGTGAAATCCAAAAAAAAATGAAATATAATGCGGAGAGAAATAATATTTACTTTTTAGTTATATGCGATGGATAAAAACATAAGAATTACACAATTACGTCTCTTTCTGCTCGTCCATCAAATATTTTTAAAATATTTACCTCGACAGGGTATTATGACGTCACTTGTGTGACGTCACTAATACGCAAGTAGTAGGTTACATTTTTAACCTACAATGTTACAAGGACAATTATGCTGAAACTCATATTTCGGTGACTGTTTTGCCGACGCTCCCGGTCCGTCGCCACCGCTATTAATCATGGTTTATCGAGTGCTAATCCAGGTTTAAATAGATAACTAGTTGTGCCGGCTATTGTCGCCAACAGGAGCTGATGTAGGGTTGTCGAAACTTTGAAAATATTTTATGTAGCGTTTGAGTTGAACTTTTAAGTTATCGTTTGTAAAATATAAACGGGTTGAAAAGGTTCGTATTTGTTATAAATATATATTTTACCTTATTACAATAGTAATTTATGTATATTTATGACATTACTAAATAATGACTTCGTATATCACTACGCTGTCGCTACGTATTGTACCTAAAGACGTAGCGATAGCGTACTAGTTTTAAAATTAGGATAATATTGTATTTAAAATGTAGAATATCTTTATAAAACAGGCTTATATCGAATATACTAAGAGAGGATCAATAACAATATAACGCTGTAAAATAAGACACCAGAAAAATTCTTTTAACCAACATTTTAGTCTGAATTCTTTTTCAATAACGACAGCTCTCGCCCCTCCTTTGTCATCACACCAAGCTACATTAAATCATCACTGCTGCGTTACAATAAATAATTTTTAAAAAAGTAAAAAAGTTCTCCTTTTCGCCTTGCCTATGCTCAAGAATAGGAAGAACAGCCCTCTGACATCCTCCTCCCTCCGTTACATACCTCAATAAAAGAAACTCATGTACAAACATCAAACTGTTTGAATTTCAGGATGAATTTCAATGATAGAGTTTTTAAATCAATATCAGGTATTGGCAACCCTAGCGTTTCGCTTCGGGTGGCTTCCATTGTTACTGTATTTAGGTTTTTGATACATAAATCTCAGTCATATTTGCACGTTTATTGTACTGCATGTACCTACTATTGTTTGTATTAATGAACATAGATTTTGGAAGAATAATGACTGTAACTTTATGATAATTGTAAAGAATTAAATCCTCGCTGATAAATTAATATGCATAAACATTTTGGAAATTAAATAAAAAAATGGTAACGCATAATCGTTTTGGACATCAAAATAAAATATGGTAAAGACAAAAAACTTTACTGCTTAAAAGAAATTGAATGAAAATAGAAAAACTGGTACGAAAATTATGAAACAGTCAAATGGTAAGGGCAAGCGGTGAAAAGCGTGGTATTGGTAATTTATTCTATAATTTTAGTGTGTCCTTTCCTGCAGCATCTTTAACAATTTAACATTTTTAGAAGTAGAATAGAAACACAAAGGTTTTACTTTCCTCGTCAACCCTTTATTGGCCCACTGCTGGGCACTGGTCTTCTGTCGGAATGAAAGAGTTCAGGCCATAGCCCACCGCGCTAGCCAAGTGCAAATTGGTGTACTTCACACACCTCCGAGATTTTTTTTTAAAGGACTCTCGGGTGTGTTGGTTACCTCCCGATGTTTTCCTTCACCGAAAAGCAGTGATAATTAATTTATAATACGCACATGAGTCAGTGGTGCGTGCCAGGGTTTGTACATCGGACCTCCCGATCGAAAGGGCAAATTTCAACCATTTGGCTATCACTGCTCCATTACTTTAATTTCTTTTATTTGAATATTGATATCGTTATGATAAAACATCTCTCCTTCTTTTTCCCCTACACGCCTTTTATTCTTCGTATACAATTTAAGTAAGCAACGAGCAAGTAGTCTACCTTGTGGTACCTACCGCCTATGGACATTATGCTCTACCTGTACTCTGCGTAGCTACGCCATCACAAAAAAAATACAACAGAGACTTCGCGAGCTCATGAATAACAACTTTGCTTAAGATCATGAATCATGGTCAAATGAATGGTTTACAATTCTATATAGGACACACAGACAAATATTCATTTTTATAAAGAAGTAGAAGAAAGCTAAGCAACGTTATATTAAAGAGAAGTGCCTCTGTAGTCAATCACAGATGCATTGATATTTCCGAGGACTTCTACCTACTGCTAAGTTTAAAAGTACATTATATTAACTAAAATTACCACGACCTATTAAACATTTGACGATGATGATAACGATGACGATGATATTATATTATTGTGAAGATTGTAGTAAATAATAACATTGGTATCGAAGGAGATTTAAAATCTTGAGACATAAAAAATGTACTGAGAAAACTATATCTCATAAAAAAATCTCATAACGAGGAAAATATGTGAACATTAATGAAACGATTCTCTGTACTCATATGTGTAGTATTTTTAAAACATTATAAAACTAAGTCTTCTACCACTGATTTAAACAAGAAACGATATGTTTGTAATACGTTCTCGTAAATTCGCTCAAAGAAATGATCGCTAAGACTATGTAATTTAACTGGCATTATCTTACGAGAGACGTACAGTCAACATATTTTAACAGAACGCGTTCGCAAACCACATTTCCAGTAAGCTTCTTACCGTCGGCCATTTTGTCGTCTTGACGATGACAAAATGGCGGCGGTCGTTCCAGGGCCGTTCAATTTGAATATAGAACAGCATACGTCGCCCGCGCTCCGAGACACTAACTCATCGGATCGGGCGAGATGGTGTGAGAATCGTAAAAATATATTCCTTTATTCGAACAAGAATGCTTTGGAGACGTCTAAGAAAATAATCATATTCTTTGAAAATAACATTAGGTACTATGGAAAGTTCTAAATGAACATATTATTGTCTGAGTATAATGTAATGAAATCTCTGAGTTTGCATAAATAATGAAGTAGATGTAATCAAATTAAATGTTTTTTGCATTACGATCGCACTAATATCTAGTGATCACGAAAATTGATTGTTTCTCATAAACTGTTTCATAAAATACATTTGATCGAGAAATACATTTCATGACCATATCTCCTGCTTAACATGAGAGGTGACTAAAAGTGAGCTTCTGGGATGGCGGACGGCAATTGGAACTCAAACTGCACACCCAGCGGCTTTAGAGTAAATAATAGGTCTAGCCGCATATTGTAATAAACAAAACATGGTGTTGGGCTTAAATATTCATCTGTTTGAAACCTGACGGCAACAAGACATCGCTTTGATGGTAACAGACACCTTTTGAAGGAAGCTATAAAATTTGATCAACACAAACTAAAACGAAAAACAACATTACATAGTATAAAACAAAGCCGCTTGATGCTGTCTGTCCCTATTTATGCTTAGATCTTTAAATCTACGATACGGATTTTAATGCAGTTTTTTTAATAGATAAAGTGATTCAAAAGGATGGTTTTTATGTATAATACATTTATAATATAGTAGAGAAACACTGACCATTTTAGATTTTTGACTTTTAGGCGGAACGAAGTTCCCCGGGTCAACTATTTAACATATAAAACACAAATAATACCATATATTTATTTAAATAAATATCTTTTGTAACTGACATCTCCACAGCTTCCCTGTCCCCAGGCTAAAGATCGTGGCAGCTAAGAATATGTCGGTCAGAGCGCGGTGGCGAGCGATAGCGCAAATCCGCTGCGGAAAAATGGCGTAGCTTACAGAGGCAACGTAAGAGGAATTGATTCGGAAATTATAACACTCTATTAACTTTATGGTACTCGACATCTGATTATTTTTATTAAGCAAATGAGGTTTGTCGAACAGCTTGTTTGTTTGTCAAAAAATTGTTTTAGTTTTTTTTTTAATAAAAGATTTTTTTTCTGCTTGAAATAGCTCGGCCGCGTTACATGAGGCGACCATCTTAGTCCTCGGGAGTAGCAACGCATCTGTGATTGATTTCAGATGGAACCCATGTTCTGTATGAAGTTGATTACAGATGTCCATGGGCGGGAGTGGCCACTTGCCATTAGGTGGACTGCATGTTCGTTTGCTACTTCAGTCAAATAAAAAAAAAGAACATGGTAGGTGTAGTGGGGGTGTTTAGGTTTTTTTCGTTACGGAATTTCTTGATTCGGTCACCACGCTCGAAGCCCGCAATAAATGCTATGCAATAGCTTAAAATGAAGCCATAGATGCGTTACTACTTCTGAGATCAAAGAGTCGTCTCATATAAAAATTTCCCAGTACGCACAATCTCCCACCACAACGCCAGAACTGCTGGACGTTTGAAATAGCTGTGACAGTGGTACCGTCCGATTGAACCAAACCCGTACCACATTGAAGATAGTCTTTATATTTGTAGTAACGATATAATGTAATAAACTATATTTCACGTCAGTTTTTCTATGTACATCATATCACTACGACCCCATTACGTGATAATACTATTTTTAATAAAGAACTCTCCGATTTCTAGTACAAAACGACGCCATATTAATTTCAAACCCATAATCTTTGCAACGGAGAGCCTCTCAATATTTGTAGTGTGCTACACAGCTCTTTATAAATCAATTATGTTTCGATAACCACTCCAATACTCCCAACAATATATTTTCCAACTACGTTTTCAAAAAGCACCCGTAAAACTTAAGCAATAAGTTTTATTAACCGTTTGATAACTGCACGTTTATTTTGGGGGTCTTTAGAGCCCGCTATGCGATAGGCACTTGACGTATTAAACCGACAAAACAATAAAGCAACACTTTAAGAGACAACGGATCGGTGATTTTTGGAGCGTTTCCAATTGTTTTGAACGTAATTTCACGGCGTCCCGCGGCGGTCGAGTGGACCGGCCGTTGTTCGCAAGTTTTTCCTGTGAGAATATGGATAGCGTGAGGGTTAATATTGTAGAATTTTTAAATATGTGCAGAAAGTACCCACGACCTTTCAGCTCATTATTTTTATGTACTCATGTCGCATAAGTTAACCCTATTGATTAATTATTTTCTTACGTTAAATCTGTCTGTCTGTCCGTCTGTCTTTTTATATAGTTCACGTCAAACACATTTCAATAGACGATTTTCTTACAAAGTATAAAACTTCAAAAACTTTCAACAAATATTTGCTTATGTTGCATAATACTGACTGAATCTATTCTTAATAGATACAATAATACATACAATAAAAATGGACTAAAAATTGTCCGTAAAGATCCAGACCATTAATTTTTGGGCAAATCTGAACTAATATTAATTTACAAAGTGCGGTAAACATAATTTTCATATGAAATGAAATGTCTTTATTTTGCATAGGCCTTTGGGGGCGCTTACAAATAGTCAGTTACATATATATATATATATATATATATATATATATATATATATATATATATATATATATATATATATATATATTTACACTACCACCGGATCGGAACACGACCTCAACTTCAACTGAGGAGATCCGGCAAGAAACTCAGTGGGTTTGTCTTTTTCTTTGTATATCTTTTTTTTGCCATCTTGTTTTTACATGGGTAACAAAAGTTAGCTCCAGTATCTCACTTAACGTATCCATATTTTACCAAATTCTTGAACATATATATATATACCTCAAAGCTGACATGATATACACCTCCAAGAATAAATAAATCCGGCACATCTTAATAGAATATGTGGGTGAAGTATTTCATAAAAAACCAATCTCGCACATTTTCCAGTAAAAGGTTCCGAAGCCAATATTTCGTGATATCGGACGACAGTTGAGTCCTGCGGCCGCTAAAAACTCAATACAGTATTGCTTTCACAGCGAAGTAGCTTGGTTGGAGTTGTGTGGATGGTACGTTTAAATATTGCAACGTTAGATAACATTTAGGAACACTTTTTTTCTGAAAAAATACGATTTACACTGATTATGTTAGTTTTTGGTTTTTTATACTGTTGAGCAGTGATAGCCTAATGGTTGAAACTTGCCGTCTCGATCGGGAGGTCCGAGGTTCAAACCCAGGCATGCACCACTGATTTATGTGCGTATTAGAAATTAACTATCGCTGCTTTCGGTGAAGGAAAACATCGGGAGGAAACCTACACACACGAGAGTTCTTTAAAAAAAAAGTGCTCGGAGGTGTGTGAAGTCTACCAATTCGCACTTGGCCAGCGCGGTGCACTATGGCCTAAAACTCTCTAATTCTGAAAGAAGACCCGTGACCAGCAGTGGGACAATAATGATCCCCCCCCCCCAACACACACACACTGTTTATATTAACATTTTTTTCGAGGAATCTATCTATCTATTTATGTCCACGAAGAATCGGCGGTTGACTGAGCAAATTCTTTTCTGCCTTCTGGCGGCACTCACTAGATACTCTTGTCCACTCTTAAAACGAATGTAAAAACAGTATGGCAAAAAAAGATATACAAAGAAAAAAGACAAACCCAATAAGTTGCTTGCCGGATCTTCTCAGTTGAGGTCGTGTTCCTATCCCGAGGTAGTGTAAAAAATATATATATGTAACAGACATTTCCTTCCATAGGCCTATGCAAAATAAAGACATTTCATTTCATTGTCCACCTGATCGTAAGTGGCCGCCGCTGCCGCCCATGAACATCTGTGATCAACTTCATACAGAACATGGGTTCCGTCTAAAGTCAATCAGCGTTGCCACTCCCGAGGATTATAATCGTCGCCTCATGTGAAAGTGTGCCGGCAACCACACCCTTCCATCGGCACGCAAGACTGCTTCACGCTAGAAATAGGTGTGGCGGTGGTACTTCCCCGGTCGAACTACCTGGTTCTACCACCTTAAAATATTCGTATATCGCTAAAAGACTAGTAAGGTCGTATCCACATAACTCCACCCACTGCTGGGTCAGCTCTACAAGGCGCGGCGCGTAACGAGTTTAACAGAATATGATTTTCGCTCGCCGCTGAGTGGAGCGACGTTTTAGCGACGCTTTTTATATCCCGCGGGACCTGTGCAGACTGTGCTGGGGAATATGCAAGGGTTGGACTGATTTGAGATCACTTGCTGGTTATGTTTGATTGCAGTTTTTTGATGTAATTGCTGAAGCGAATGAGTATGCCTATCTGATGGACAGTAGTTCCTCTACTACGCTACTTTATATTATAAAAAAACTTTCAACCAGGACACTGCAGCTCCTTACATGACTGTTAAACTTTGCTGTGCTAGCTATTGTGTGTATAGTTGTAGTATGATTGCCGCTTCACACATACAAAAAAGGGTTGTCTTCAGGAGTTTTTTTTTATTCAACTGAAGTAGCTAACGAGCATGCAGTCCACCTGATGGTAAATGTCACTGCCGCTCATGGACATCTGTAATCAACTACATACAGAACATGGTTCCATCTAAAGTCAATCACAGATGCGTTGCTACTCCCGAGGACTATGATGGTTGCCTCATGTGAAAGTGTGTCGGCAACCATACCCTTCTATCGACACGCAAGAAATGCTTCGCGCTAGAAATAGGTGTGGCGGTAGTACTTCCCCAGTCGAACTACACTGGTACTACCACCTTCTGAAAGTTTGAGGCGTTTCATCTTATTTGAGTTTCAATGTATTTGTAACAGTATTTAATGATGTCATCGTCATCATCATCGTTAACCCATTATTGTCCCACTGTTGGGCACGGGTCCCCTCTTGGAATGAGTTTTAGGCCACCACGCTTGGCATGTGCAAATTGGCGGACTTAATTATATTGGTGATTTAATTATATTAACTCACTCACTCACATATTAACACGGGACAGTCGATACATCGATTTTTTTAACGCGAGCATAGCCGCGGGCTTCAGCTAGTTATGTATATAGGCACAAATGAATAAAAAGTTACTATTCTGCAACCAATGTATTTGCAATCTTATATATTTGTATAAGTAGAGCAATTCTCTGTTCGCACTCTCCCCTTCTGATCGTAATTGCTTTACTACGGACCGTTTTTCAAATCGATACCGACTCTGTTGAGCGACGTGACTACTATTTTTTGTAACTGCATTCAAATAATAGGGTAAATATTTATTTGTGTCATACTAAAATTATCTGTATCGTGAGAGTTATTAAAACATAGACACGTACCGATCCAGATCCTAAACATAAATTTATGCAGACGTAACATACACAGACTTAACTACCTTGAGGATTTTGTTGTAAATAACCGAATATCCTGCAAATTGCAAAAACTATATAAAATGCATTTTAACTCTTGTACGATTGTCTAACATAAATAGACGTAAAACTCCTCGATGTAGCTAATGCTATCTTTTTCTGTTACGGGGAGGAAACTTTCAAAAGGTATACCAAAGCCTTGGGAGTAACTCCGGGTTATGTGGATTTTTTATCCACATTACACCTCCTCGGTGGCTTTCCTCAGGGCTTATAGTAGGGGACACCGAAACTCCAACGGAACGAACCGGTGGCCTCTAGCGCAGCGCCCCTCACGGACTCATCTCTTGGGGAACGTGTACCATCCCCCTTCACCATCCGGTGCTTACGGCGAGATGCAGCCACACATACCGCCGTCCTTCTCGGGGTTGCTTGTTGGACGGTTCGAGCTCCCACTCTAGCCGTCCGCAACCCCAGAGGCCCCCTGTTAGTCGCCTCTTACGACAGGCAGGGGATACCGTAGCCGTATTCTACTCCCCGACTACAGAAGCTAATGCTATCTACCAATATTTTTACCGCAAATAACATTCTGTATTCTACATATGGTGTTGTTAAAACTAGTCATTAACGTTTATATAGATGGCGCTGTTATATGAAATAAAAATAACTTAATTTAAAAACGGGTTAACCAAAACAAAGGAACGTCAACGTTCAAAAGATCTAAAAACACGTGTCAATTTCCAGCAGCGAAATAAAGCCGGTGGCATACTTAACGCGGTGCGACGGCGGTTTCATAACACGGGTATTATATCTTAAGCCGCGTTAATTTGCTACCGTCCGAGCGGCGAATACAATTTTACGGGGCGCTGGGCGCTGAGCCGATTGCGAGACACGAGACAATGCTGCGGAGTGTGAGGGACGAGTGGATGCGGCATGTTTTCCTTTTGTGTGTACGCAAAATATATACAAATGAATAAATTATGATTTTATGGTTATGTTAGATTGTCATTTCTATTGTAATGGAGTCTTTTATGATTTGATTCTTGTAGCGACATTTTTCCTTATAAGTGTTGTCTGAAATGTCTATAACGTGTATACTAATATAAGGTAATTTACTTTATTATTGAAAGACGCGCACTGCTGGCAATCCCCGAGTCAGAAGACTACAATTTAACAAGAAGTGGTACTTCTTTTTTCACAAACTAGCAGAACCAACGCGACTTCCTTCACTCAGACTATAATGTAATCTATCCAACCATTATAAATTTGAGATTTACATCTGGACATTTCCCTCCCCCCATTTGTAATGGGGATTTGGTCAATAGTCACCGCGCCTGGCATGAGTGTTGGCGACAACAATGGGTGTTGATGGTATTCTAAAGAATATAGAAGTCCCAAATCTTAACGTAGTATGAACGCTACATGGTGCCTCAACGCAAACCAGCCGTAAAAACAAAAATAAAATTATTTAAATATTTCTAACGAGAATTCTTACAAATGGTTTAGTGTAGCAAATAGATATTACAGATCTAATTTACGTCAAAATTTGAGTACCGATTATTAAACAGAACTACAGAATAAATTAATATTAAATCTTCTTGAATTATAAATTCCAAAAATCGTAACATCATGCCACATTTTAGCACTAGCTAGCACGGCTAGATACCGCATCCGACGTTTCGTGCATCGGAGCCCAAAACACAAGTGGTCGCGTATTGGTTAAAGGGCTAGTGTTCCCGGATTAGAGGCGAGGAAACCGGGACGTGAAGTGATTTCTGAGTGCAATATTTTAGATCCCTTATCGTATTTTATTGAAATTAACGATTACTTCGCTTCACATTGATGTCGTAGAAGACAACGAAGGTGTTAAGTCCAGGAAGACAAGCGATGTTTACTGCTAAAAGTTTTCTGACTAAATTCAATAAGGAGTAAGTTAGTCTTTGCACAACATTGGATTAATGCTGCGCACAGAGTAATTAACTAACATATCTAATATATACAATATCTAAAGACTGATCGGCTTATATAGTCATCTGAAGTAAGTGAAATCCGCATTAAGACTTACCTACAGAAATATATACGCGAAGTTTAATGCTGGGGAAATACTTATTGAATATAATAAATTCTTACACTTACTAAAATAACCATCCGAAGTCCAAAGATTTATCGGCGACAATTAGTCATCATCGTTTTATAACAATAATTCTTAAGCCATCATATGCTCGAGAAAAAGATTAAATTAATTATAAAACAAGAAAGAAGTAAAAAAAAATGTTAAAAATAAACGCCATTCGACGCTTTTGCTTACGTACTACGATATTTTTACACACAAACGAACTGATATAAGAATAAAAATGTATATAAAATACTTATTGCCCGAATATCATACATAATACCGCAAGCGATCCTGAATGAAATCAGAATCAAATTAAAACGAAACAGCCCGATATCGCAACAATAGCGAAATTAAATATGAGTCTCTGAGTGAAAACGTAATAAAAATTAATAAAAAACTCCCATACAAAATCATCGTAGCGTAAAACAAATCCGCTTATGTGGGAAGTAATTTTATTTATTTTATTCGAAGCAGATAATCAGATAGAGTTTTAATAAAAATATAGTGATATTAATCACTTGGTTTGCGGTGGGAATAGTGACACTTGTTGGCGGACTTATTTTTACTAGCTGTGCCCGCGGATTCTCCTGCATTTATAGTAGAAACGCAAGATACGACACGCAATGCAAGATTACAAGAACGTATATATTTTTTATAATAATGAAGTAGCAAATGAGCAGGCAGTCCATCTGATGGTAAGTGGTCACTGCCAGCCATTTACATTTGTAAGCAACTTCATATAGAACATAGGTTTTATCTGAAGTCAATCACAGATACGTTGCTACTCCCGAGGACTATGATGGTCGCCTCATATGAAAGTGTGCCGGCAACCACACCCTTCCATCGACACGCAAGAATTGCTTCACGCTAGAAATAGGTATGGAGTGGTACTTCCCCGGTCGAACTACTCTGGTTCTACCACCTGCAGAAAATAAATCATTGACAAGCACTAGTGGTAGATTAGTTTACTACCATAGATTAGCTTTATGTTTATTTCGTTTTTCGTTTTATGCTCAGTGTTACGACACACAACACTAATTATATCCTTATGCGACGACTTTTCACTTTACATCTGGGTCAACATTCGGACACAAAAATAATCCAAACGAATTCAAACACCTCTACCATCTATTCACGATAATACGAGTCTTAAATCAATATCATCTTAACGTAACCTTATCCATATTAAAAAAGACTCTTCAACACAAGAAGCTACTAAGCCGATGTTTAGTAAAGCTAAATCATTGGAGGGTTATGTAAGCGGTTTATTGCTAAGCAACGGTCCTGAGCGGTTAAGTCTCCAAGATTCGAACAATTGTGTGGTGTGCACTCGTTTGTGCCGCGTGACCTGACTACCGATGTGCCACTTGAGTGGCGGGGTTTATATGTTACGACCGTTTCGTCTTGGTCGAATAGAGATCATTAAGTAAAAGGATAGTTAAGTGACGTTGTAAAAACTAAAATAAGCCTTATTTCATATTCCTTTCTTGTTACATATTAAAGAAGTCAAATAGATCTTTTTAAATATATATTGAAATTAAAGTATTTCTTAACTTTTTTATAAGATTTAAATGGCAAACGAACGGTAAGTTCACCTAACGGTAAGTGACAATTGCCTATGGATATGTAAAAGTATTTTTCTATCTGAAGTCAATCACAGATTCATTACTACTCTCGAGGTCTAAGATGGTCACCTAATATAAAAATGTAGGTGTTTAATCTAGACATCTAGAAGTAGGTGTTGCGGTGGTAACTACCAGGTCGAACTAATTTGGTTCTACCACCTGGTTAAAAAAATATATACAGAAACGGTCGTCCATACTAATTGTCACTTAATTAGTTAGTAGCTTAATGACGTTCATGTGACACTTCCACCCCATTAATCGATAGATGATTAGTAGACTTTACAAACCTAAGGGCATTAAGAACCTTGAGATATTTAAGATCCCCTGCAATATTTTCTGTAAAAGCTAAAACGTTATCAGTATATTGACGACCCGCGTGGCGGAGCGGTTACCATACCGGTCTGACGCGCAATGGGTTCCGAGTTCGATTCCCAGCCAGGCAGATGAATGATGAGTTTAGATTCCTGTTCTGGGTCTGGGTGTTTATGTATTTGTATTACCAAGAAAATTATTGTACCGTAATGGCGAAAAATCGCATCATATAAAAGCCCCACAACGGCTCAAGCAAACCCACCTTACTGAAGTGTCTGGATCGCCCGCACCCATTCCCGCAAATACGGATTTACTTAAGTTTCCCAGGACAAAACGGGTTTACGAAGACGTAACAAAATACTGTTTAGGTTTATTTATTGTTTGCTAAAGTTTTGTCTTTGTAACTCTTTTATAGATTAGAAATTAATGGAGTCTACTTGAAGTGAAATTAGGTGTGTATAGAGGTTATGGACATTAATAACATTGAAGTAACATAATAATCATTGCATTTACTGCCACCTGATAGTAATTGGTCTCAGCTGTCAATTGACCCTTCTAAGTAAGTTCATTAAGTATAAATAGAGGTACTATCTCAAGTAAGTCACAATTGCGTTGCTACTCCCGAAAAATGTAAAAAGGTCGCCGAATATGAAAAAGAGCCGCAAGATCGTCTTTTCAGCGAAACGCAAGAAGTACTTCACGTTAAAAAATAAGTATGGTGATAGTATGATTGCAGTTGCACTATATTCATTACCTTACTAAATGTATTACTTCCACGGTTAGACACGAGCCTCCTCTTAAAACCAAGTTCAATCTACACTTAATCATTTAAATTGTTTCATTTATTTTCACACATATTTTAAACTTTTTTGTTGTAGTTACAGGTTTCCGGTATTTCTGCACGATGGTGTCCTTAACCGCTAACCACAAAATAAAATTAATCTAAGACGCACAAAATTAATTAATCACAGACGAACACTTAAGTTTTAAGGAGTGAAGACTCTCCTAAGAAAACTCTCCTCACTTTAAACCAATGGTTCTCAACCGGTGGTCCGCGGACCACTGATGGTCCCTGGAAGCACACGAAGTGGTCCGAGAAGCCATGCAAAAATATTGTAATATGAGAAGTCATCACAATGACAGTCAAGTAGCGGACGGCCGTGACTGAACCAAGGACCAAGAATTGGTAAAGGGTATACAAAAAGTGCATTTTGCTTTGAACAATAAAGTTCGCGTGATTTAAAAAAAATAGACATATTAATTTTCAGATTTATTTTTATATTAAATTACACCCTCATACCGGTGGTCCATGGGTCGACAGATATTTTGCTAAATGGTCCTTCGTCACCAAAAGGTTAAGAACCACTGCTTTAAATAAATCGTCATAAATCACGTTCATCCAAACTTCAAAACATAACTTGCCGCATTACGAGCTTGATTAGAATTCCTCGTTTCAATTAAACGCAGATAACAAGTCACCGCGCAAAATCTCTGTTCCACGCAATTAATTTATATAAAACGATAAGGTTTAAAGGCGCGGAATATGCAAGGCGAGTTCCTTCGTTACGTGATCTTGATAAGCTTCGGAATAGGGTTGTTTGGTTTTGTATTATGATTGCAAGGGATGTTGCATACATGCTAAACAGGCGAAGAATTTTGACGGTAAACGAATACGATTTTTTTTTATCTGACTAAAGTAGCAAATGATCATGCAGTCTACCTGATGGTAAGTGGTCACTACCGCCCACAGGCATCTGTAATCAGCTTCATACAGAACATAGGTTCCATCTGAAGTCAATCACAGATGCGTTGTCACTCCCGAGGACTAGGATGGTCGCCTCATGTGAAAGTGTGCCGGCAACCACACCCTTCTATCGAAACACAAGAAATGCTTCACGCTAGAAATAGGTGTGGCGGTGGTACTTCCCCGGTCGAACTACACTGGTTCTACCACCTTGTAAAATTAGCAATAGTATGCCGGGTGTCGTCTGTCTCGAATAGCACGACGCCTGTTCTTCTCATGAATGTCGTTACTAAGGGACAAAATCCAGAAGGTAACAGCATCTTTCTGTGTGATATCAACCTACTACCAACAGGCATACTAGTGGCTTCTATTCTATTTTGTGGTATTTTCACCGCCCTACAACCCATTCGGTGATCTTCCGCCGCTATGTAAAGGATCTCCAATGAAATGGAACCGGATTCCTCTGAGCGCATCGCTCCTGTGGGGCACTAATCAGGATAGCATACACTTTTACTTAACCTTCGGGTGCTTACGACTGTATGTAGCCAAAGTTAGGGGAAGAATCTCAAATCTCAATAAGGGATCAAGAAGGGATCTCAAATGAGATATACAATAAAACATAGTTACCCAAAGTATTACACATGAAGTCACTTTGAAGTTGATAAAACCCTTCATGGTGTGACAATGAACGCAACTGTCTCACCTATTTTTAAATTACAACATTAATATTAATTGCTATGTTAGTGATAGCTAATGGTTGAATCTTGCCCTCTCGATCGAGAGGTCCACGGTTTAAACCCAGGCCACTGCTGATTTCTCTAAAATTATGTGAGTATTAAAAATTAATTACCACTGCTTTCGATTAAGGAAAACATCGTGAGGAAACCCACACACACGAGATTTCTTTAAAAAAAAAGTTCTCGAAGGTGTGTGAAGTCCACCAATTTGCACTTGGCCAGCGCGGTGGACTATGGCCTAAACTCTCTCAATCTTAAAGAAGACCCGTGGCCAGCAGTGGTACAACAATGGGTTGACGAGATTGCTGTTCTCATTTAGAAGCGAGGCAAGAGAGTTATTTGTATCCCAGTGGACATTGGAAACTCAAAACGACAAAACTCATCTGTGGCCGACCTCAGGTAGAATTCCAATATTATTATAATTGGAGATTGCTACAATCAATTTATTTGCCCTTAAGATTTCGTATTACATTTAAACTGAGAGTGACCGTAGATCAGTTCTTGGGTATTATTTTTACCATATAGAACTACCAGTGTGGTCAAGCAAAGGCCTTTGTAATTATTTTCTGACGCCTATAATCGACTTCAATCTGTAAATGTAATAAAACTGTATATGTCCACGAGTGTTAAAAATGATTTACCATCAAAATATCTGCATGTATGCTTTTTAAAAAATTTTGAGCAACAAATATTTATAAGCAGATGCTGGAACCAGTGTGGTTCGATCGGGGAGGTACCACGGCCTGTCTCATTTCTAGCGAGAAACAGTTTTAGCGGTTCCGTGAAAGGGTGTGGTTGCCGGCTCACTTTTATATGAGGCGACTCTTGGTCTACGGAAGTAGCAATGAATCTGTGATTGACTTCAGGTAAAACCCATGTTCTATGTGAAGTTGCTTACAAATGTTTCTGGGCGGCAGTGACGACTTACATATCAGATGGACTGATGCTCGTTTGCTACTTCAATGTTTAAAAGACTAAAATAGAACTCCTTAAAAGCTTAAAAGAACTTTTTTTTTATCTGTTTGAAGTAGCAAACGAGCATGCAGTCCACCTGATTGTAAATGGTCACTGCCGCCCTTGGACATCTGTAAGCAACCTCATATATAACATGGGTTCTATCTGAAGTCAATTACAGATGCGTTGCTACTCCCGAGGGCTATGATGGTAGAATCATATAAAAGTGTGTCGACACCCGCACCCTTTCATCAACTAGCATTACAAAATACTGTAAATCCGCTATTTAAGTTTTAAACCGTTTTATTTATTTAAAAATATTACTGCACCAAATAAACTGAAAACCACAGCCCTACTTAAAGTGTATAACCGCGAATCTTGCGCTAATAAAATAAAACAACTATGTCTCGGCGACTAATGACTAAGAACACCTTCGGAATACGGAATACGAGACACGTAGCATCGTAGCCTCGTAGCGACGTAGAGATAACGTAGCCCGTAGCGCGCGCTGATTGGCTGAGGACGGATGGGGGAAAACATAAAGACTTGTATTTTTACTGCCTTGATAAAAGGCTTATGGGTTTTCTTAATTGAGGTTAAGTTGTATCGTGTGTTCTGGAAGTTATCTCCTTCAAGATTATGTCAACTGGCTAAGTTATCTTTGGCTATTCAACCCAAAATTTTCATAGGTGTAAAGAAAAATTAAATAAACCTTAAGTTAAAAAACACAACATTATGGTATTTTTGAAAAGTAAACTAGTCACCCGTCGCAACGGTCCAAATTCGACCGTAATTTAAATTAAAAAACTAAACTTCATATTGTCCAAAGTAAGTGAGGTATTTTGAACGCACCAATTTAAGGCAAAAAGAGGTTTATTAACTAAGTTATACCTGTAATATACATGTAAAAACTATACCGGGTATTTTGACAAAGACATATTCCTTCGCCTGTGGCAAGTATATTAAAAACGAATCACAAATTTTTGCTTCACGTATTAATATTAAAGTAAATAAGTATTTACTTACTATGAACTTTTAGAAAACGAAAAGGTATATGTATATAATATGATAAAAGTAGCAGACGAAAGTCCACCTGATAATAAGTTGCCTCTGTTCGTGATGGACATATTTAATCAACCCCCGAGAACATCAGATTTAATTTGTGGTTAACCACAGATACGATGCTACATCTTTGAACTAAATTAGAACTCCTCGAATATCTCAAGGTGGTACAACCAGTGTAGTTCGACCGGGGAAGTATCAAAGCATTTCTTCCGTTTCGATTGAAGAGTGTGGTTGCCGGCACACTTTTATATGAGGTGACCATCATAGCTACGCATCTGTGATTGACTTCAGATAAAACCTATGTTCTATATGAAGTTGTTTACAAATGTCCATGGGTGGCAGTAACCACTTACCATGAGGTGGACTGCATGCTCGTTTGCTACTTCAGTCACTATTTCTCCCTTATCAAACCCGTTAGACCAAATGATAGTGCTAAACACCGCTTTAGTAAAGAGAAATAGGTGTGCCCGGTCGCCAAGTGACTTAACACTGAAGACTGAGGCACTTCTGTATGTTTTCTCTTGTTGATATTACTACAAATGTGCAGATTTAGACGGTGATTTTTGCAAGTACCAACGGCCAAATATCATACACGTTACATTATTACAAATAAATATAATCATTAAATTTTAAATAACTTCTATATTTATTGTGTTTATTGAAAAAATAACTTGTCACTATACCACATATTTCTTAAAATTGCTACCCACCGAACCGTTTACCAGTAAGTAAAGTCAAAATAAACCAGAGGCAATAATAAGCAAAAAACGGTGAAACTTTCCATCTATTTTAGGGCGGCATCAGTATCTCGTTTATAGTTAGGAACAATCCCCCGGAGGACATTATAAGTGGCCAATGATTATTTTGTGCTACAGGGGTGGTATCCTCAAAGACGCGCGGCATAAAGTTTCGCACGATTACGGCTGACCAAATATATCGCTCACTTTGGAGGATATAAACAGTCGTTTGATTGAAGGAAAGTTATGAATATCGCTTCAATTTAATTTATTTTTTATATATTTTTTAATTTAATAAAATTTGTAAGAATTATTTTTGATGAGGTAGATGATCATCTTTTCATGATTTCATCCTTCTGGTTGAAATGAATGCGCTACTATATTTTGACTACACGAATGTTTAAGTCATACCATGAAACGTTTGAAATTAAAACTCGAAGGACGCTCTTTTCGACCACAAATCGCATCCTTAAAGGATGGTGACGTCTCAGGTACATCACCATTACTTAAAGATGAGATTAACTTGAGATAAGAGTCCAATTCTCCAAGCAGAATCTTCCGACAGCTTTTCAAAATTCCGAAACTGTAAAAGAGGCATTCGCTATCAACTATACATTCAACGTCTTTTTATTGTTTTCTTTTTTATATTGTTGGCTAATAAAAACCAACACACCAATCGATGGATAAAACACCAAGATTTCTTTTCGAGGACGACCCCAGACTTCTCTAGCAACAAAATCTTCTATTTCCTAATGAGTGACTACTTAAAATCAATGACCTGCAGATTCATTGCTTAATGTATTCGAATTATACCACGCAGCTTTGACTTGCGTTACATAGTATATGTAAATATTGCCTGAAGAGTAAAAAATACTTTTTAACAGTTAGATTCTGTAGTTTTTAGTTATATGCGATTTCAAAAACTGACATAAAGTCAGACAATAATTATAAATATTGTATTATTACTTAAACTACTATTATTACTTAAACTCAGCCCTCCAAACAGCCTATCTGCAAATATTTGCAGAAAATATACGGAAATTTCATTCTTATTATAAGTGTAGAAAAGAAAATCGTTAGAAATTACGTAACGCTCACAGGTTTAATAATAACCGCCCCATCGCCACACTCGCCCCTCTTAAGATGCTCATAAACATGTTTTTCTGGCAATAAAAATGATAAATCACCTTTTTTTATATGGTCAATCAGTAGATATGGTGTTTTTTTCTATTGGCAGATAAAATCTATGGAGTCACTGTTTCGCCAGGGGAATAATAGTTGAGTATGATTTTATTTTGATTGATTGAGATTTAACGTAGACACGGATCTTTCCCTGCAATTTATGGTTCAATAAACTTTAGTTACTTTAGTAGAGCAGTGATAGCTAATGGTTGAAACTTGCCCTCTCGGTCGGCAGGTCCGAGGTTCAAACCCAAGCAAGCACCACTGATTTATGTGCATATTAAAAATTAATTATCACTGCTTTTCGCTGAAGGTTTGTATATTTTATAAATTTGCATGCCTTGATAGGTGGACCATGTCGAATTTATATGTATACATATATAACGTTCTAATATAGAACATTTTGTGTACCCATGCAAATAACTAAATAAATAAAAATAAAATAAATAAAGGAAAACATCGTGAGGAAACCTACACACCCGAGAGTTCTTAAAAAAAAGTTCTCGGAGATGTGTGAAGTCTACCAATTCGCACTTGGCCAGCGCGGTGGACGATGGCCTAAGCTCTCTCATTTTGAGAGAAGACCCATGCCCAGCAGTGGACCAATAATGGGTTGATGAGAAGAAGAGAAGAATCTTTAGTTCTGAAATGTACAATATCTATTTAACTGACCGATATACTGAGAATTGTGTTTTTAAAACATTCATATGCATATAGGTATTCGAAGTGAGAATTCATAATTAACAAGAACAAGTAAGTTAAATCATAATTGTTAAAATCATAAAAGTATTGAACATAAGAGAAAAATGTAATATAAACTATAAATGTGGTTGAACCCTTTTTGGTTAGAGTCTAGAAGGACCGCCACTATTGTAAATTGATTATAAATTGCCTAATTTGTAAAGCGTAAACCTTTTTTTACAAGGCAAAATCTTATAAAGGTACCCGACACCGTGCGTGGGGGACTCCGGGATCTCCAACAGAACACAACCAGAGTCCACGAGCGCGATGCCTCTTTCAGGCTCAACCCTGATGAACGAATACAGTCACCGCACCTTCTGCGATTTACGGCGGCGTGCGACCACATATGCCACCGTCCTTCCCGGGGCCGCTTAGCTGGACGGTTCGAGCTCCCACTCTAGCCGTCCTCAACCCCGAAAGCCCCTTTTAGTCGCCTCTTACGACAGGCAGGTGATAGCCCTTATTCTGGTCCCGGGACTAGGGGAAAAAAAGCGTAAACCTACGAATTAAAAATAACTATTTTTAATTCGTAGGTTTACGCTTTTTTTAAGACTCTATAAAGACTCTTGAAAATATCGTACATAATATTAATACCGATAAAAAAACTAGATTTTCTCCAACCTAACCTCATCCTAACAAATATCCCATAAGCTAGAAACCCCAAAACATCATATATTGCCGAAAATCGCTAACCAAGCCGCGTTATGCCTTATTAAGTATGCCACGAAAACAATCAGTAAATTATAGTGTGGAGAGCACAGAACACACTATATCATTCTTATGACAACAGTGCCATGGGAAGCGGCTCGGTGTACGAAAAATGTTTTTATTTCCGAAATAAATTAGCGGGCACATTGGTATCTTTAATTTATGTTTATAAAAAAGTTCACTACTTTAATCGTTAAAAAAAGAGTCAAGCCACCAAATGAAATCTCGTTAACCCAATATTGTTCCACTGCTGGGCACGGGTCTTCTCTCAGAATGCGAGAGTTTAGGCGCGTGGCCAAGTGCGAATTGGTGGACGGACCCTTTAAAATATTTATAGATAAATGTAATTGACGACCCGCGTGGCGCAGCGGTTACCGCACCGGTCTGACACGCAGTGGGTCCCGGGTTGGATTGCCGGCCAGACAGGTGTCTGAATGATGGGTTTAGATTCTTGTTCTGGGTCTGGGTGTTTGTGTATTTGTCTTTGTGTGTGTCCATGGCACCCACGACACAGGAGAAAATCCTACTGTGGGGCTATGAGTGTAGAAAGCGTTTTTTTTTTAATTTTAAGATATGTATTCATTATTATTATATAATTTAATCTAGTACAGATTGGTAGATTTTACTCAACCTTGAGCGCTCTATGGAACACTTTAAAATATGTTAGTTTTCACGAGAAATATATCGTTGCACCGTCAGTGGCTGCAATATGACTGATATGCATCTAACATCGAGATATCACTTGCTATCTAAGTGTTGAAGGACAAGTATTAGAAATTAATTATCATTGTCTTACGGTGAAGGAAAACATCGTGAGGAAACCTACACACCCGAGAATTCTTAAAAAAAAAGTTCTCGGAGGTGAGTGAAGTCCACTTATTTGCACTTGGCCAGCGCGGTAGACTATGGCCTAAAACTCTTCTGAGAGAAGACCCGTGCCCAGCAGTGGGACAATAATGGTTTGACGACGAACACCGAGCCCCAACTTAATGCGAAATTCATACGATTCATATTATAAGTACCTTTTTTATTTTTGTTTTCGAGGGGGAACCTTCAAAAGGTACCCGACGCCGTGGGAGCGACGCAGGGTTATGTGGGATTTTTACCGCACTAAAACTCCCCCGGTGGCCGTCCTCGGCGCTGAAAAGGAGGACTCCGGGATCTCGAAACGACTTCAACCGGAATCCTCCGAGCGCGCTGCCCCATCGGGCTCCTCCCAGATGGGTGGCTGGGTCCACCGCTCCGTCTAGTCTTTACGACGGTATGCGACCACACATACGGAAGAAACAAACTAGACGTAGGGTAGATAGGTTAATTTACCACTAGTGCTTGTCAGCGGTTTCTCCCCGCTACCGCAGTTTGGCCGTGACCACGATCCATGCAACTGGGTCGAAATATCGTCAAAAATAATTCTATAAGAATTCATAAACTGCATATCGTGAGTACCCGTTAAATATTATAATAAATCACTTGTAACACTTATAACAAACATTTTTATTTAATTTTTAAGCTAGATCTCCGAAATTTTATGCCTCCATAGAGACAGGAAGAAGGAAACATCGCAATCTCCTTTATTTACATCACGCCATAACAGTTCCCAAGAAACAACATCCCATCAAAATTAAATACAAAACTCTCCCCAAACAAAACTAGTTAATAAAACCATACAATAAGTCAGAGATAAACGATTCGCACAAACTAAAAATTACAACAAAACAAGATTATGCCGATGTAGTTATTTTATTGTGACACTGAGGTTGTAAAACGTATCCCAGCTACTCTTTGTGTTGGACACAGTGTCTCAAAATTCGTGCTTGTTTTTGGGGACGATGTGAAGACGGGGACACAGTTAATTTGTGGGTTTATGGACGAAGGCACCGACACTATGGCGTTGCCGACGCCAAGTTTTGATGATTATTACTTTATTAACCAATATTGAGTGCCGGATTTTACTGGCCCGGTTCCATGTTACTTTTGTGTTAGTAATCTATGGTTAAAGTGTGAATTAAATTTAAACCAATAACTAATATAAATAAATAAAATTTACAATTGGAAAATAACGTTTTAGCAACTTTATTCCAAGATCCTAGAGCCGTAAGACACAACTTGTTTTCTAAAGCATATAACTTTCTGTTCTCAGTAGTCTCTTGTGTACTTTTTATACCTGAATGTTTGTGGAGGTTGTCCGGTGACACCAGCGCAGATACCAGGTGGGAAAGGTAACTAAAAATCAGAGTTACTTAACTTATTTTTTACTCTACTTCCATAAGTATGGAATGATTTTCAGAAATACTACATAGGACGTCATTAATATGTATGCATATAAAATACCTACGTTTAACTTTTTATTAAGTTACATATATGTTAGACTAGGTCATCTTAGCGGCTTCGAACGCTTTAGTCACGTTAACGGTTCTAAGCATCTAGTATGTTAATCTAAATCATGTACCAAATTTGAGCAAAATCCGACTAGTACTTTTTCCGTAAAAGAGTAACAAACATATATACACCCTCTCAAACTTTAAATATAAAACTAGTCACCCATCGCAACAGTCGAAATTCGACCATAATTTAAAATAAAAAACAAAACTTCATATTGGCCAAAGTAGCACGAATATTTCTTAAATTCGAATCATCTCGTCAACCCATTACTGTCCCACCGCTGCACGGGTCTTCTCTCAGAATTGGTGGTAAATTCGAATAAATTGTAATAATTTTCAAGTAATTTTGAACCCACCCCTAAAGGTAAAACGAGGTTTAATTAGCTAAGCTGCATTTAAAAGCAATAGCGGGTATTTTGACAAAGACATCTGACATTTTTGACGTTGTGTTTTCAAAATAAGACATTGATTATTCTATTTCGTTTATTATGTGTATGTGTCAAATGCAAGGTAGTGTGTGTAATGTTTTTTTAGTTGATTTTATGTTTGTTTTATGCATTATTTGAAAATAAATAGCATTGCGCAGTCTTCTCTACATCAACTACAACCGTGCGTAATTTCATACTCCTCAGCTTGCGGCAAGTATCTTAAAAACGAATCACAAATTTTTGCTTCACGTTTTAATATATAGATAAGATGCAAGATTTAAGACACGTGTAGGTGACTACTAACTCACGCCTCAAATCCTAGTATAAAGTATAATTGCATGTGTATGTTAAACTGTAGTTAATCTTACGGTGTCGCCCGCAGCGGTTAGCCGGCGCGTCGCCGCTTGATTGGAATGGCTGTAAACCGATCCACTGCAGGGTTGAAACCATGTCGATAGACGTTTTTGAGTATATCGATATCTCTCGTCATCCCATTATAGTCCCACTGCTGGGCACGGGTCTTCTCTCCGAATGAGAGAGTTTAGGCCATAGTCCACCGCGCTGGCCAAGTGCGAATTGGTGGATATATCGATATAATCGATTTAAACGATACTTGTAGGTACGTGTCATAATGCGAGATTTAGGAGTCCGGACACATCATCCTTTACATAATCGAGAAAAAAATTCTTCACATAAGAGGGTATGTTTTGTTTTTCCAATCAACAAATTACGGAGTATAATTTATACCGCACTCCCCCTGCCCCCTTTAGTATGAGAACATATCGTTGTATCTATAATTTATTTCGGTTATTAATGATATGCTTTTGAAAATATAACATTGCATACATGTGTACAAAAATATATAAAATGTAATTTGAGGGTCGTAAGGGTATTTAAATTGTAAGTGACATAAAAAACCCACAGACCCACATGTATAAACAATTATTTTAAATAATGAGTGTAATAAAAATAATTGTTTATACTTACTTAAAATTATAAGTAAAAAATCATGGCCATGTGTGTTTAAGAGATGAAGAAAAGTAAGATTTTGTCGACAGAATTTGCACATCACTATTTACAATTTCCATTGAAGCGTCTAAAGTTTCAAAATTTTAGCACTTACGATATCACTGAACAATGTCGTTTGGATGAAAATAATTTATTATCCTAGACTCTTCATATCTTAGAGTCTAAGAAAGACTCTTCATAATGAGCAGGCCTATTTTTAAACATTAGACTTCAAAAAAAAACCGTGCGGCACTGGGAGACTGCCGCGGTAAAGCTATTGCATAGCATTTTTAGCAACTTAGGCAATTATAATTATTTATTTATTTATGCAGTATTTTTTATGACATTAATTCAAGTTTTTTCTTTGATAGAATAGACTTTCTCACAAACAGCTGCTTACATATTCGTCCGATTTCCGCTCGTCTCGATACATACACGTTAAGCCAACGTTTGGCAGCGCTACATGGTAGGCGAAGTGGGAGGTGTTAGGTTTTTTCGTTTCGTAATTTCTTGATTCGGTCGCCGCACTCAAAGCCCGCGATAAAAGCTATGCGATAGCTTAAAAAGAAAGGTGTTCTGAATTGAATGTGTATTTTTTTATATGTTACTTCTAAATGCACCTATTTTCATCATTATTTTTACATTTGAAAGATTGTGGATGTCGTGTGGTCCTGTTTAAATTTGAGTAAGATCTGATAAGTAGTTATTATAATTCGTACTTCATTGAATTTGACTACGTTGATAGAAAAACATTGTCTGTGAACGTTATTGTTGTTGAGGCTGGTCTATTCTAGTTTAGTTATGAAACTGGGAAAAAATAGTGACGTTATAATAATACAAAGATAAATAGGATCATTACTAAAAATGTGTAAAAATATCGTTAGTACATAGTTCTGAACGCGGCGCTAAACAACGCCGAAGCTGTGTTCATTATCAGCGCCGACATCAGAATGCAGATATGCACTCCAATCTCTGCAATCAAACAGTTACATACATTATTTTTACATTATTTTACCAAGAATCAGGCCAGAAGGACGACGATCTTAATAAAATTCGGCACGGAGATAGAATATAGTCTGAAATAAGAAAAGGCTACTTACTATTCCGAAAAAAAAATCCCGTGAATAGATTTCTCTTTGTTCATATACTTAGACCAAAATCTTCACGTGATTATTTGCACAATATTATCGTAAGGGTAATTTAATTTTTTTTCAAATCATCATCATTGATGATATAAAAAGAATGTAAAATTCTTTTTAAAGATTTTTTTTCACTTGGTGTTGATGTAAGATCAAAATATCTCGACGTCGTGTCGTAAGTCGCGAGCTATAAGCGCAAACAGCCTCGACTCCAAGTGTGCACAGTCTCGTAAAATGTGTTTTGTTAGACAACTTATTCGCAGCAAACGGTTGCCGTTGTCATTATTGATGGCTCGTTGCCGCTACAGTTGTTACGGTTCTTCTGTTTGTGGCCTTGTGGATATTTTCTTGTTTTGTGCAGTCTTAAGAGTAGGGCTGTGTGGTTTCTGATGTTTTAGTTAAAATAAAAAGTTGAATAAAGCTTCTGAAGGTGGTAGAACCATTGTAGTTCGACCGGGGAAATACCACCGCCACAAATATTTCTAGCGTGAAGCATTTCTTGCGTTTCGATGGAAGGATGTGGTTGCCGGCACATGAGGTATATGAGGTGTCCATCATAGTCCTCGAGAGTAGCAACGCATCCGTGGTTGACTTCAGATGGAACCCATGTTCTGTATGAAGTCGATTACAGATGTCCATGGGCGACAGTGACCACTTACCATCAGGTGACTGAATGCTCGTTTGCTACTTTAGTCATATATATATACCTATAATAAAGATTCGAGCATTCTTAATTCAATTAGTTATAAGATTTTACTTATTTCCTTTTGTATAAATTACAATTAATCATTTACAATATTATTAATATTGTAAATGATTACAAATACAAAAGATATGGTACAAAATAGGGTACAAAACAGATAAATATTTAAAAAAAAAACAAATAGACTTTAATTATGTTCTTTAGTAAATACATTTTTACTATTTATCTTTAAAACTATTATGAGAAAGTTATTCTAAGTAAGTCCTATCAAAGTTATGAGGCTGATATAAATGCTTTACCCATTATTCCATTCGTCACTATTAAGAGAAAAGAGCGCACACAGAGAGATGTAGTAAAGAGAGCTCCTTATTACATCTCTCTACATTATTTTAAAGACAAATTTAGCTAATCAGGCCCTCTTTCTAAAAATCCTAAATCCGCCAGATTAAGCTTATTGCCTTAGTCATAGAACAAATAAATATAGGTAATAACCGTTAGTGACTTCTTAACTGCATTTTATCGCATTGTCATTATGCCGACGCCAGGCATAATCTCACAGAAGTGATCATTTCTTTGAGAACTTTCCTCACACATTTGGTCACATATTGTTGTACCTGCCTGATATGTGTTCACAGATTTCATCACACCCATGAGCTCACAGTTTTCAAATAGAGTTTACAAAACAAGGATGGTTTGGTAGACGCATTTTACTTATTTTATTTATGTTCACGCTTTCTACACTCGTGGCTACGAGAAAATCCTAGTGTGGGGCTCCACACTAGGATTTTCTCCTATGTCATGGGTACCAAGGACACACAGAAGACGAATACACAAACAACAAGACCCAGAACAAGAATCTAAACTCATCATTCAGATCTATCTGGCTAGGAATCGAACCCGAAACCCATTGCACGTCAGACCCCCGCTAGAATAAAGTACACAAAAACATTATTCTTGTTATTAAATCATACCTACCTTATTTTTCAGCGTAAAATTGGTTCGAAAAGGTTGCACATAGCGCCACCTAGTACTAGAGTACTAGTATTTGCAGTTACAATGTCACTACAGCGCCATCTGTAACAATCTGTTAAAACTATATGAAGCCGTTAGCTGTTGCTATAGCCGACAAGTGCCATCTATTATTTTATTGTAAAACTAAAATCACATAGATTAGTAGTTACCTTGTATTCGAATTAGTTTTTCTTTTCGACAATAGATGGCATTTACTACAATAGTACACATACTACCCTAATTATTTTATATGATTTATTATTTACTTATAGATCTATGCACTTACTCCTAAATTATAAATATAATAAATGTTATTGTAATTATTTTCAGATATGAAGGAGTTTTAAACCTTTAAATATATAGAGCAAATTAGGCGATTATTGGCACTGTTCCGGACCCAGACCCAGAGTGCAGATAAATAATTAAATAAAAAAATAAAAAAGATAGCTGAAAGATATAATCTTAATTTTTATCATTTAATTTATCCAATAAACCCCAGCCATGAACTGATTTTTCGATTCCTACTTCAATCTTTTAAAAAAATACGTACGGGTATCCAAAACTACAGCATCTGCACAAACACAATATTATTCCCTTTTATTAAACTCAGTATTAGTACCTTTATATTATAATCGCCGTAGTGGAAACCAGAGTACCTCTTAAACTAAAAATGTTTACCCACACTAGTCAATTCATCCATTCTTCCAATCCTCGCATGTCACTATAAAATGTCTAACGCTTCCGTATTCAAACCGTTTGATCGTTTATAATTAGAATGCGTTCTAGATCTCGGATGTACCCACTGCATGAGTGGTGGGAAGATGGTACGTGCGATAAATGGTACTGTCCTTTTTTATCTGATTGAGCAAACGAGCAGTCCACCTGATGGTAAGTGGTCACTCCCGCCCCTGGACATCTGTAAGCAACTTCATATAGAACATGGGTTCTATCTGAAGTCAATCGCAGATACGTTGCTACTGCCGAGGACTATGATGGTCGTCTCATATAAAAATGTGCCGGCAACCGCACCCTTCCATCGAAACGCAAGAAATGCTTCACGCTAGAAATAAGTGTGGCGGTGGTACTTCCTTCCTTCTAATGTTAGGAAGTTCGAAGAAGACTCAAGACCTACTTTATTTTATCCGTGGGTGGCACTGGCAACTTACTATTAGGTGATGCCCGTCACCTGCTCGTTTGCTACTTTCATGCTATAAAAAGTGAGATAGTTCATCTGCCTAATGTCTAAGTTAAAATAACATAATGTATTGTTGTTGTTGTATTTTCCTTTACTTCTTGTTTTTGTTACAATGACAAAATCGTCTGCAAGGAAAATTATCCGTAGTAATTATAAGATTAGGTATCTACCGATAATACAAGTTTTAATTCAGAGATAACGAACCAATGGCGACCCAATATTTTTAACACGTCATATTTTCACCAGTCTATGGCTGCAACACATTATTTTCAAAAGTAAATAACATGAATAGCTTAGAAAAAGTTTAACAGATAACTCCGTTTTAGCTTGAATTTTGCTAAAAATAACTCTAATATAAGTTGTCAACTTATCTATATAGTGTTGTAAATACGCTCGAGTCGGCGCTATAACGCTCGAGTCAACGCTCGAGCATCTTAGAAGCGCTCGAGTCGACGCCCGAGCAGCTTGGCAACGCTCCACTCAGGACTCGAGCCGTTTCGACAACGCTCGAGCGCTGGCTTGAGCGCTTAGGTAAAAAAGCTCTATTATAGCGCCGAACTCGACGCTCGACTCGCGCTCGAGCGCGAGTCTTTACAGTTTTGTTTGTATTTTAAACCTCATTTATAGATAAAATTAAAAAAATATTAACGATTTATCTAAGTTTATGTAATTACTAAACAAAACAAAAAAAGGTGATTTTCAGGTCAAAAAAAGGTCATTCTTTATTTTTCCACCACAACGTAACATTCGTGCTCTCAGGTTCAATTGACGAGTTTAAATAAATTTTGTTATGACATTATGAACGATGTTGAAAAATAAATAAATAAATAATAGCAAAAACGATTATACGCCGATAAAAAAAAAAATGTTTTCAGTTATGCGTCGTATCCTGATTTCAGGTGCATAGACACTCTCACGACGCGTTACAATAACTAAAGAATGCCCTCTCGTGAAATAATTATTAATTTACCCCCAGTAAAAATGATAACGCTTCGACGCTCAAGCGCGCAACTTGAGCGCGAGCCCCCGAGTTTTCAACGCTCACGAGTCCTAAACGCTCCAGCGTTCAACGCTCGAGCCTTGAACGCTCAATAGCGCCGGCTCAGCGCTCGACGCTCGACGCTCAGCGCTAATTTTTACAACACTATATCTATAACAATACAAGCCAAACTAATGTATGTACTACATCTTTTTTGTTCTCATTAAACGCAAAATCAAAATTAGAGGGCTCGTTTATGTCTATTTAAAAGTGTAAAAAAGGCTCATTAACATATAAAGGTTAGTCAACCTTATTGTAGTCCGTCTGTACCCTTGGTACGCGTTTTATATGTTTCCACAAAACAAGAATTCTTCATATTTTTGCATTTTTTCCTTTTAAGATGTGGCCAAAATCCAAGACGTCACTGTGTATTGTACCTACCTCTATTTTAATATATGAGCGAGAATGCTTGTTTTAGGAAACAGAATAAACTCATTCTAAGGATACAAATAAATCGGTTTATCACGTAAGTAGTGTTCACACCAGGTGTTGCTTGCGCTATTTCGGTCGCGCGTACGCTAAGTGTAAAACGTGAATTGGGTCAGAGTAGGGCTACATTTACACGCTGCTGGAACTATAGTTATTGGTATATGTGTTGTTTTTTTATATTACTGAAGTATTAAACGAGCTTAGTAGAGAAGTATTAGATGAGCATATCTAATCATAAGTGGTAGTTGCCGCCCATGGACATGTGTAAGCATGTTCAAAAGAACAAAGGATGTCAATCTCAGATGGCTTGCAACTCCCAAGGACTAAGATGGTCGCCTAATATGAAAGACCCAACAAACACAAGCTAGAAATACATGAGCCAGTACCTCCTCGGTCCATTCATACCCGTTGTACTTTTTTTTTGTTCTCGAGGGGGAAACCTTCAAAAGGTACCCGACGCCGTGGGAGCGACGCAGGGATATGTGGGATTTTTACCTCACTAAAAGCCCTCCGGTAGCCATCCTCAGCGCTGCGTGGAGTACTCCGGGAGTATCCGTTGTACTTTTCAATGACTACAGGCGTTGCTCCCACGGCGAGTACCTTTTTGAAGGTTTATCCCTCGAGAACAAAAAAAGGCTAATGGCTGAAACTCTACCTCTCAATTCAGTGTTCGACATTCGAATCCCAGGAACACAACATTGACTTTTCTCAAAATGAGTATCTATATAAGAAATTAATTATTACAACTTCATGGTAATGAAATGTACCTTGAGGAATCCAACACTATTAAGGATATTTTTAAATCATACGAGTATTGGACACTTTGGATTTGTTGAACCGCAAGCTCGTTAGCCACTACAATTATTAGATAAAAAAAAGTATTTTTGACAATTTGACACTGCAAAAAATTATTTAAATTGTATGAAATTTAGTTTTAATCATAATTTTATTCAATATTCTGTAAATCGATTGCAACACCCTAGCAGGGTTCATGCCCAGACTGTACTAATTGTAAGACCTTATGAATGTAGCATGATGCAATAAATAAATGTCTAATGTCTAAAAAACATTGATGATAGTTAAATCAGTGAAACATAAATGTAAAGGTCAACCTTTATAGCTATTTCCCTGATTTATTATGTAATTTATAATTTTAAGTAAGTATTTTGCTAGTTTCATAACTAGCAAATACTGCCGCTCTTTACTATAGTTATTTCTCCGCTACGATGATAGATGGCGCTGTTTAAGGTTACTTTATTTGTACCAACTTTCAAAAAGCTCGGCCGTAAATATCAAAGTATGGCCCAGTAACGGCTACGTACGGGTTTTAATCAAAATAATTAAGTACTTCAGTGATTTATTACCTTTTGGGGGTCCGCGGGAGAGGGGTGCCACCGGCGACGTTGGTGTTAGGGTCAAAACATAGGACGCGACACGATGTCGTGTCGTGTCGTAGATTGTCGTGTCATCTATTTTGAAGTGAAATAACGACAAAACAATCTACTGCCAAAAATACGACTTGATAAGTCGCTTTTTGTGTATAACTATGACATTTATAAACTATAACAATAAATCTTGTCCTAGCGCTGAACGCGCATCTACGCAAAATAGAGGCCCACAGATCATCCTTTTTATCTAATTCGGTAACTTTACAATTTACTCGTATATTTACATGTTTTTGTCGCCACAAATACGATTGGGGAATAATTTCCGAAACGCACATTTTTTCCACTACGCACATTTTATTTATTTCCGAGTTCAAGCAAAATTTTGCTGTATTCGAAATGCGCTTCAGGCTTTTGCCAAATAAATTGTTTTTTGAAATTATTGTGAACGTATTGTGTATCGCCGTCATATTATACATTCTGTTGATCTTATTATGTCTTGCACCACTTCTTTTACGCCGCGAAACACCTGCTTAATCTATATTTGGTATTACCGTTAAAACAGTTATTTGCATAAATAAATAAACAAGATTTGAATTAGTTATATTATTTAGGTATGTAGGTACTTTTAATATTTTTTATTAATTTACTAATTCCAAACTCGAATACAACTCATTGATATTAATTGATTGATTTATGAATTATATTAATCTTAATTTATTTGACTGAATTTCATTTATTAGGTTTCATTTATGTTTATTAATTATTACTAAACTGACATATTTTTATCAATAACTTTATTCAATATTGTACTAAATTACACTGTTTGAAAAGGAAAAAATATTATGTTCTGTAACTATCCGTTATAACATATCTAGATATTACCTGTGTTTGCTTTCCATGTAAGCTGAAAGTTTTTAAAAGTGTCAATTTTACTCTGTGACACTGCATATAATAGTTTTTTTATAGTATTAAACTTTAAAATGTCGTTAGGATGCCTTTTATCAACTAAATTAAAAAGTAAAAGAAATAAAAAAATAATCTTGCAACAGCAACCGTTTCAAGACAGAATAGACGTGAATGATATGTCATTCACGTCTATTCTGTCTTGAAACGGTTGCTGTTGCAAGATTATTTTTTTATTTCTTTTACTTTTTGTCGTGGTAAACTATGGTTTACCACGACACGACGTCAAACTGTACAATAACGTGTCGTGTCGTACGCTAAAGTCGTGTCGTCCACGTGCATTGGCTCTAAAATTGTCAACGGACCACACAGTTGTTTCGCAAATGGCAAAGGTTGGAGCGGTAAATTGGTACGATTTCTTTGCATTAACCCGATTAAGGTAGCTCTTGTTTATAACGGATTCTTATTCATTTGCATATAATGACAAGTGTTGATAAACGGATATAACCAGAACATAAAACTAGCATTCACGCCAAATGATTAGGTTTTTAAAAGTTATAAATTAAGAATAATTAAGATTAAAATAAAGAATAATTAATACAATAATATTTGCTTTTTCGTATTTATCTATTTTTTGTTATTTGATCCGTTCAAAATCATCATTCGAATAACTGTATTTATATTTCCCTAAATTAAAATGTTATGTATTTCTCAACGTCATACAATTTAATATTTATATTAGATCTTAAAAATGAATATGATACTTTCGATCTTAGGAAAAATAGATAGCTAGATTTTCATGCGTTACTGTTTACTGAGTAAATGTAGATTTTAGGTACTGTTAGTAAATAACAGTACCTAAGATCTACATTTTTTCCAAATTTTTACGTGGTTTGTACTGGCCGTTTACTCTCCTTGAGCAGGACAAAGGATAAAGAATACTCTGTCTAACACTAGAACACATGGCTGACTCTTAAACACGCACACTGGCCCTTAGCTTAACCATCTAAGAAACCGATAGAGCTACGTCTCAAAGAATGTCCCTAGACTCCCAGCCGTGGGACAACGTAACACAAAATTCCCCAATCACCAAAAGTAATCGCTCACCCAATTCGAATAACATTAATTACGGCAAACGATGTTATGTTATTAACTAACAGTACCTAAAATCTACATTTTTGCCACATTTTACGTGCTTTTGCTGGCCGTTCTGTCCCCTTGAGCTGGATAAAGGATAGATAATACACCGTTTAATACTAGAACATATGGCTCACTCTTAAACACGCACACTGGCCCTTAGCTTAACCATCTAAGGAACCAATAGAGTCTCAAAGAATGTCCCTAGACTCCCAGCCTTGGGGCAACGTAACACATAATTCCCCAATCACCAAAAGTAATCGCTCACCCAATTCGAATAGCATTAATTACGGCAAACGAATAAGAGCCTCCCAGTTCGTAAGTCGGTTAGTAAATAAATAAACATGCAAGTGATTACCGACGACCGCCAGCGAGTTGCAAAAAGTGCAAAAAGGGGAAAAAGTGCAAAAAAAATACGCGAGACCCGTACAACTCAATTTTGGAGCCACAACTCGGTGGAAATAAGTGGAAAAAAACATGCGAGCGCCTTTATTGCTGTGCGGTCAACGGTAAATCTTATTTATTTTATCTTTTGTTAGTAAAAAGTTGATAAGTAAAGTTTAGATTAGAATTGCGTTAATAGATGTTTAATTTGTAGCATTTGTACATTATTTGAGTATTAATTTGTATTCTTTGACGTTATCATGTTATTTTATGTACATTGGTAGGAATTTCAAATGTTTCACATGTTACTTAACTTTTACTTTTCATTTTGAAGTTAGCGCTATGCCAAGCGTGTAATTTTGTACACATAATTTACAGTTTATAACTGTAGGAGGTGTGTGATGTCCACCAATTCGCACTTGGCCAGCGCAGTGAACTATGGTCTAAACTCTCTCATTCTGATAGAAGACCCGTGCCCAGCAATGGCATAATGGGTTGATGAGAGAGAACTGTAAATTCAAATCAAAATCAAAACAATCTTTGCAGAAAGCACTTTTAAATGCAATATCTTTATATAGTTGAGAACTATATACTTATACATATTGATAGATATTGCCCGTACTTCTGTATACTTTTTTATGCGTTAGGTATCTTTAATACAAAGCCATAATACATACAGTATTCCCATCAACCCATTATTGGCCCACTGCTGGGCACGGGTCTTCTCTCAGAATGAGAGAGTTTTAGGCCATAGTCCACCGCGCTGGCCAAGTGCGAATTGGTGGACGCATACAGTATTACTAGAATTGAAAGTACCTTTATTGGAATTGGTGTAAGAAATTGATACCTTGCGACAAAAAGCTTTCTAACGTCATAAATTTGTTAAAATTGATAGATTTCAGTTGAAACTAAAACCTGATTACTGTTACGGAATACAAAATAAACTTCGTTCACTCCTATTTTAATATTTTAAATATTGCAATGTACTGCCAAAAAAAATTAAGTATATTTTTTTTATTGAATGATTAGTTTTTCATATCGTTTTAATATCATATCTTATCAAGGTGTACAATATTGTCTTAAACATTATAGCTTTAGTTGGAGTAATAGTTATTTAAACATTCAAAAAGTTAATTTTTGACGTCCCACGTGGCGGAACGGTTACCATACCGGTCTGATGCACAATGTGACCCGGGTTCGATTCCCGGCCAGACAGATATCTGAATGATGAGTTTAGATTAATGTTCTGGGTCTGGGTGTTTGTGTATTCGTCTAGTGTGTGTCCATGGTACCCATGACACATGAGAAAATCCTAGTGTAGGCTATAAGTGTAGAAAGCGTGTTTTTAATTGATTCATTAGTTTCTCATATCTTTTTATCTTATCTTATCAACTTGATAGAATACGCACAATATCTTTAATTGCATGTAATATAAATATTTTCATGTTATATCCATTCCCAAACATTACAATATACTCTCAACAGCAACAAAGTCCCCGCAAGCCGGTACCAGCGTCGGTGGTCTCTTAACGAGTAAGCCAGATTCATTTGCTATATTGCGTCAAATTATGTTAATTATTTTCCGTTGATTGAGTCGTATGCTTATTATTATACTAACAAATTAAACAGTAACACTGCTGTGAGCGCGTTAATATTTATTTCCTCATGATGAGGCTCGAATCTCGTAATAAACGTAACTGTTGTCTTAATTGTATTGTTATATGTATTTCTCGTTTACGTTGTGTAGTAGTACGTAAGGCATGTAGTCCACCTGATGAAGAATTACATGTTGTACGTATAGGGGACGTCTTACCCTCCGGGACTCTCATTATGCTAAGGCAATGTCAACATAAGGGCGGTGGGTAGGGAATTTCGGGCCTCGAGGGGTACCCTCTTTACCCGGGCAATTCTCTAGGAAGTGGAATACCTCCCGGATCTTTAACATGTATAATATTAAAATGTTAATAAAAACATTGTAATTTTATATACAAGTGTAAAAGATATTTACCATACCCACTGTTTAGTGGGTGGTTTGGTGTACTGTGGCGTCGCTTACGAGCCGACGGTCGTCCTCCTGGTGGTCGGAGGTCACCAAGCCAGGGAGCTCCCGCGGAAGCGGCCGCCCCCAGGAGGTCGATCCAGAATTACATGTTTTGCACGAGTAAGTCTCAGTGATGGAAGCTTGAATGGACATAGAAGCCCATATCAGCAATAGTCTGATGTCCTTACTGGCAAATTAATTGTTGTGTAATCGTTAAAAATGAATATGTATGCTTTTCTTTTTACCTCATACATGAAGCCTTAATGTAACTAAGTTCTAAATTTTTCCCTTTATTTTTTTACGTTACTTACTGTCCAGGTATATTACAGCTTTTTTTTTAGCGTATCTCCATGTCTTTGTCATATGTTAATCATTACTAACTCCTTACAACCCAGTATTGTTCACGAGGTCTGCTCTTAGAATTTATGTAGGTTAGAGCTTAGAGTCACACGATAAAAATTATTTTTTCATAAATTCTGGCCAAATATGGATTTTTAAATTAAATAATTGGATAATAAGTTAGCCCATTGACTTTTATATCGACATAATGATTAACATAGAATTTAGATTTAAACCATCTTTCCAACCGTAGACTTTTTATAGGCATATTAACGATTAACATAAAATAACAACATGTTTCCAACACAAGTTAACGATAAACATGTTTATTCTTGTTACTATGATAAACAAAACCCGAACAGTAACAAAGGTCCCGCGGGCCGGTGGCCACTCGTCGGTGGTCCTAACGAGTAGGGCCGATTAATTTGCAAGTCGCGTCTTAGTGGACCTACATGGTGACGGTCGAGGAAGTAAATCAATGATAATAAGTTACGTTATTGAGGTTTTTGGAAATGAGTGTTTTTATGAAATTATAAAATGAAATGTCTTTACCACAGTATAAGATATTTATATTGTGTCTTTACTTTGTTGTGCATACGGGGACATATACAAAATGTCAGAGTATTTCTTTACACTACCGGACCGGATAAAACGAAATGAAATGTCTTTATTTTGTATAGGCCTACGGGGGCACTTACTAATTGTCAGTTACACATTTTTTTTACACTACCACCAGATCGGAACACGACCTCAACTGAGAAGATCCGGCAAGAAGCTCAGCGAGTATATCTTTTTTGTTCTGTTGTATTTTTTTCAATCATATATTTTTTACATTGTAATAAAAGTTAGCTCCAGTCCGTTAAAGTGTCATGCAGTCACCTGATGTTACTGTAGTTCTAGTCTATGAGACAAAATAGAACGGTTACGTTACTAGTATCTTTTAATAAATATATATGTATCAATCATGCAGTCCGAAGCATCCTAAGTCCTAAGCCCTGAGGACTAAGTATTTTTCTATCGAAAAAGTATTAATCAAGAATGTCTATCTGATTATGTATATCTATTTTACCACCTTGCTTTTAAAATAGTCTTATTATCTCATTACTAGACATCGGATTAGTATATCCACTATGAAAATTCCAAAAAATGCATGCAAATATGCACTACAAAAGCGCGAAATATGCAGAAAAATAGTAAATATACCCAAAATACGCACTATCAAAACACCATTTTTGGTCGTGAAGCCGAAATCGGTACCTATAGATTTGATTACCTCCTTTTTTTGGTCCTCGAACTGAAATTCGTATTTACATAGGACTCTCTTCTGTGTCGTGGGTACCATGAACACATACAAGACGAATACACAAACATGAATCTAAACTCATCATTCAGATACCTGTCTGACCGGGAATCGAACCCGAGACCCATTGCGCGTCAGACCGGTAAGATAACCGCTCCGCCACGGGGACAGATACATCTATTTATGCCTAATACTACTAACAGCAGCACATAATGCTGTGTTCTGGAAGGTAGTAAGGGAGAAGCACTTATCAAAAGCATCCCAAGTCCATAAGAGTAGCAATGCATGTGTGACTAACCTGTAGTAAAACTCTGATCCGAGCTTGGTTACAGATGTACATGGGCGACAGTTGCCACGAACCATCAGGTCAATTGCATTCTAATTACTAAAACAAAAAAATTGACTGCCTTAAAACGTTTGGTTTCGTTTAGTTTCAATTATTTGTTTTCAACCGACTTCGTCAGGAGTTAAATAGAATTAGTCACCCGTCACAACGGTCGAAATTCGACCGTAATTGAAATTAAAAAAACTCAACTTCATATTGTCCAAAGTAGAACTAATATTTCTCTAATTTTAATAAATTGTAATAATTTTCAAGTTATTTTGAACGCACCCGTTAATGGTAAAAAGAGGTTATTAACTAGCTGCATTTAAAAGCAATAGCGGGTATTTTGACAAAGACATCTGACATTTTACGTGTTTTCATGGTAAGACATTCAATTTTCTATTTCGTTTGTTAAGTATGTGTTTGTATCAAATGCAAGGTAGTGAGTGTAATGTGTAATTAGTTGATTTTATTTATGTATTATGCATTATTTCAAAAGGAAAATAGCATACCGCAATCCTACTCTACATCAACTATAACCGTGCGTAAATTATACTCCTCCGTCTGCGGCAAGTTTCTTAAAAACGAATCACAAGTTTTTGCTTCACGTATTAATAAGATAATTTCATTTAATATAACCATTGCTAAAACACCACGTAAATAATAAACGATCAATCAAATGCCATCCTACGTTCAGTCAATACAAGTAATTGGGTGAACGCCGCCAAAGGAGGCATTTTGAAACTGAACGAATTTTTTCACCTGGAACGTGACTACTAATGTTCGGTGCAGATTAAACAGTAAATGTAAGCCATAAGCTATTGTGAGTAAAGGTGTTTAAACCCTTATATGACACGTCGTAGGTCCGATGTCTTTGACGGGTTTTTAGACGGTTCTTCGTTTGTCGGAAGTCACGTTATGAATGCGACTTGTGGGAAACGAGGGAAAGTGGCATATTTATTCTTTTAACATTTTGGCAATCGATAGTTTTTATTTTCTGAAATGTTAGTGGTAGGTTGTTTAACAATGAATCATACTGGTATGCATGCGAAGGATTTATGGGATATTTTTTGTTGTTTTCGTAGTAGTTTTAGTAGTTATTGTAGTGTAAAATGATTGCATGGTCGGTGTTTGTTATTTTCGTTCTTTTAGTTAATTTTCAAATAATGTGGCAGATCTTTATACCAATATGTAACTTAAAGGTTAGGTTCATTCAGACATACTTTTAGTTTTTATGTGACTGAAGTAACGAGCATGCAGTCCACCTGATGGTAAGTGGTCACTGCCGCCCATGGACATCTGTAATCAACTTCATACATCACGTGGGTTCCATCTGAAGTCAATCATAGATGCGTTGCTGCTCCCGAGGACTATAATGGTCGCTTTATACAAAAGTCTGCAAACATCGAAACGCAAGAACGCTAGAAGTAGGTGTAGCGGTGGTACTTCCCCGGTCGAACTACACTGGTTCTACCACCTTCAAATATACTTTTAATTGTTATTAATATCTCGTCAGCTACGGCACACTCACGACATTTTGAAATATTTTCTGCGGCAATGATGTTTTAATTCCTTGTTATTCAACGATAACTAACTGAAGATGACTTCGAAAGCACCACCCAGAACACCAATTTCTGATCAATAACGACAGCGTTAAGCGCTGCTGTATTCAAGGAGGTGTGTCTGAGGAGTGAAACAAGGGAGACATATTCAGCCAAGGCGCTTTTACCTAGTTTCCCAGACAAGCAAGGCTTCTACGGTCAATATTAGGTATGACTGATCCTATCAGGGGTTAATAACAGATATCCATAGAAGGCAGTGGCCACTTTGGCGACACATTAGATTGACAGCATGCTTGTTTGCAACGTCAATATTTTAAAAAGATAGAATACTGACCGCATAATGTCAAGAATCAGGTGGTTGTTTAGAACGGGCGAAATTCTTGCTCCCCAAGCTCCTTACCCTTGAAAATCAGATTTTTAATAAATTAACTTCTTTCACAAAAAATGACCCGTGTAGCCGAGCGGTTACTATACCGGTCTGACGCGTAATGGGTTCCGGGTTCGATTCCTGGCTAGACAGGTATCTGAAATGATGAGTTTAGATTCCTGTTCTGGGTCTGAGTGTTTTGTATTCGTATTTGTGTGTGACCATGGTACCCACAACACAGGAGAAAATCTAGGGGCTATGAGAGTAGAAACTGTTTACCAAAATTGTTAGAAACACGTATATCTTTCGAAGGGTCTCGTTTTAGAAAAAAATGAAGACGATTCTGTAACATCATATAGGTGCAATATAAATTATAATTTTACTTTGCAATGATAATTCTAAATTGTTAAGGTACATATTCATCATCATCAACTCATGATTGTCCCTGCAGAGTACCTTCCGTCTTCCGTCTCGAGAGGGTTTTAGGCCATAGTCCACCACACTGGTCAAGTACAGATTAGTAGACAAGTACAGGTACTTAATATTATACCGTAATGTATAAGCAATACAGTATTATAAGCTAAACAAATTCAAGGGCTCATATAAACATAATAGGTTGTATAAGGAGTGCGGTAACAAATTATACATTATACGTATAGTCTCACTGGAGGTTGCGGCTCTTCCCAAGTCCATTCGATGCAAATTCTCACATCGGTCGGTTTGGCGTGGGGTCTAAGACGTAAACGTTTAGCGGAAGTTCTTGGTAATTATAAAGTTTGTCTAGATTTCATCAATTGAACAGTGAGGCTATTAGTGCGTTTAAAGTGAGTTTTATTTTAAACATGTTGTATACAATAAAATTGCTTGATTTTGTTGCTTTGTAGGTTTCAACAATATCCAACCTATATAAGTAATCTGAAAACTATTGCAAACTCAATATGATAAGTAAATATTGTGGTAAAGGTAAAGGTAAAAAGAGGTTTATTATCTAACTGTAAGCTGCATTTAAAAGCAATAGAGGTATTTTGACAAAGACATCTGACATTTTTGACGTTATGTGTTTTCATAGTAAGACATTGAATGTTCTATTTCGTTTAATATGTATGTGCTTGTGTTAAATGCAAGGCATGAAGTTATGCATTATTTGAAAAAAATATTAGCATTGCGTAATCCTTCTCTAATATCTTAAAAACGAATCATAAATTTTTGTTTCAAATGTTAATATATAGAATTAATACGAATACGAAGTATTTGATAAGTCAGCCAATTACGACTTATCTATATTTATGTTATTTTTGTGCTTGTATATGTTTTTAATATGCAATAAAGTAATCTATTCAAATATCTAACAGCATTTGTCGCTAGCATTAGCCGTCAACTCGCCGCTTTCGCCTGTCCCTTACCCCACACGCCAAGGTATGCTTGGAACGCAATATTCACTTCTACGGTGTAAGGGCCGACTTTAAATAGCGATGTTAGCGTGAGGGATTGTGCCGATTGTTTGGGGACCGATAAATAACTGGCCCCAGATTGGGCAGCAGGATGCTGTGACACGTATTAAATTCTAATTAAATGATGCCTTTTTATATCTCCATTTAAATATTTAAATTAGTTGCTTTTGGATTATGTATCGTATTGTTAAAATTTGTGTGAATAGTACCTAATTGAACAAAATTTGAAAAAACTTGACTTTAATTAGATTTTATCAGTTTCTTTAAAAATACCTGATTAAACACTGTATAATTTTATACAGTTAATTAAAAATTCACAGATATCCCGGATACTTTTTTTCATTTCTTAATGTAATTGATGATAATTAATGTAATTACTGGATATTTTTTTTTTATTAATTAATGTAATTAATGAAAAAAAATATCCAGTTTGATTAAAATCTATCAGTACCTCAATAACTATTTTAAGATTTTATTAAGTCGAGTTAAAAATAGGTAGATAGATTTAAATTTATTCAATTTATTGAAATAGATAGATATCTCATTGATTAATATAGGATTTTATCAATTTAGATTGATATATAGAAATAAACCTGCTTTTTATAAGCCACCTTATCATTTGGCTTACCGTTTTAGAAGCACCGGCACTTTAACCATAATTTAAACTATGTCCTATATCTCTTTACACCCCAAAAATAATTTACAGATAATTATTACATAACTTATTGCATTCATACAGCTACAGAGCATTTACCTATAAATAGCAAAAAATATATTTAAAATTTTTAGAGTTTTATTATTATTATTCAAATGATTAAATCCGAGTTTAATACCTTTAGTGTAGTTAAATCCTTAATTTCGTTAGTTACTTTTAGTTTTACCCATATAATGATTATTATAGATAAAAGTTTTATCCTTAGCTGATTAGATCCTTGAGCAAATTCCCCACATTCTCCGATCATATTGCATTTGTAAACAAAGTGAGAAGTTAACCAATAGGAATAACTAGTTACAACAAGAAGTGCTTACAGCAGCAACAAAAACAGGCTGCGACATAAATAAACTATACAAAACGGACCGATGGATTAAGCTCGAGGAATCTCGGTTCCCACGGTAAGCCTGGCCGGTACAAGCAGGTACGGGTTCCGAACGAAAGGTATTAACGAAACGATTACGAATGATATTTTCGACATATTTGTATACAAATTTATTTGAAAGATTCTTCATCTAATTGATGTTTTAGGCGAGATGCTTTCGATAATATTTTTTGAGAAGAAATTTAATAATACCACCTTTACATTGTAAAACTAGACGAATGATTATGTAAAACAAACATAACTCTATTGGCTCCCATAAATAAATTATATATATCCTTATCGTTTGTATTTTATTGTCCGTATTTGTAACTACTATATGTGCTATTCAAATCTTATAATATACCTACCCGTTTACGAAATATATAGTACAGTGTATGAATTTAAACGCATACATACCTAACTATAAATTTATATTATATAATATTTCAAAAGCATTCACTAGTATCCTTTCTTACGGTCATAACTTGAAAACGGTTTAATTTATGCATTTTCTAAGCATTTAACCAGTCAGCGAGGTGTAGCGCAGTGAAGACGATATCGCCAAGCGAGTCTAGTTCGCTATCGATACTCGCGCACGCTTCCCCTCGTATCACACACACACACCGACTAATGTCGCTGGGCGGTCGCCGGGAATCGCACTATTTGTCCAAATTGAGTACTTCGCTACTACGCTACGTGGGAAGAAATAATAAGTGGTTATTTATTAATTTATATAAGTAAAAGGCCTGTTGCTTATAAAATTAATGATCAAACTGTACACGGAGAGACGAGACGGGGAAGCCGTTGTAATTAACAAAATCTTTTTTTACGTATAGTGTTTGTTTACTAAAGATATTTTTGGTAATAAAGTTATGTTGATTAAGTTTGTATGTGATAGGCATACGCAGAAAATATATAAATCCAAAATTTTGAACGCTTGCTATTCCTTTAGAATACATTGTTATTTTTATGCACTGTACTGTAACTGTTTAAGTTATGTACATGTATTTATAAACACTTGGATACAAAATAATAACCAAAATTTATGTAACTGCTTATAAATATTTTTGCTTAACCGGGGATCGAACCTGGAACCAGTGTTCAGTGAATCAGACTACTGTAACAAGCGGGTTAGTTAGTGCGTTACACACTTGTAGGTATAGTCTACATTAAATCTTCTCCTGAGTATAATAAATACAGCAAAGTTTGCTTGAATTTAAAGTTAAAATTTGCTATTAACTAATAATGGTTTTCTACAACTATTTACTCAACGTACAATAATAATAATAACTTCATCTCACAGATATATGTTGCGTAGAGAATATAAACAGATGCTGGATATGGCTCCGAAATGAGCAAACTTTGAGTGCAACATTTTCATTTCTTGTAAGTATATTCTTATTTGTTAAAGTTATCTGTCTGTACATTTAACTCAATGTTGTTAAATTTATGTACCAAACCAAATTAAAAAAAAGACACTACTATAACTTGCTGTTTTGGAATCGAAAAAAAGTGACATTACATAGTAACTATATTTTAATTACGAAGTAAGTTTCTATAACCATAACTATAATTGAATCTGATTTAATTTTGTTGAAATTTAAAACATACCTACCAAGACTATTAGAGTCTAATAGTCTAAGATCTAGATTACATAGACGATGATCTTTTTTCTTCGATGATAAACGTAACCTTAACGGTCGGAACCGCAGAATCAAACTATCATTACATATCTCAATCCTTCAAATTTGTTTTATTATTATTTGCTATAGACACTCGATTTCTTCTTATACAAATCACTACACAGTATAAAAAAGTCGCTTCCCGCTGTCTGTCCCTATGTATGCTTAATTCTTTAAAACTTCGCTACGGATTTTAATGCAGTTTTTTTAATAGATAAAGTGATTCAAGAGGAAGGTTTTTATGTATAGTACATGTATAATATAGTGAAGAAACACTGATAACACAGTACTAGTATCTACAGTATTTTAACTTCTTACAAACGCACGAAACGCAAGTTGTACCTACGCGCCTCGATTTCGGTATGCACTCGATATACAACAGCCAACGAATATGCCGTAGTGACGAGCGGGCGGGACGTTTTTTAAGCAGTGGATCTTTTTATTTAAATAATAATGAGCGAAGAGCAGTTGTAAACTATATTAGGCTTTTTTTGATTGTTTTAATTGTGCTTAAACACGTCCAGTGTTAATTTTTTTTTATTTTGGTTGGTAAAATATTATTCAGTGTGAAATTTACAACTATTATTTGTGTACGATTTGTCATTAAGTCTCTCAAATATTAAAAGAACGCGTTTAATACCTTAATCTACTGAATAAAATACATAATTAGTAATATAGAAAGTCAAGTATGCAGATGTAATTAAAATACTTTAGACGGGTAGCCCTAACGCATAATCTCGTCCAGCGCATCTGTAGGTATAAAATTCAAGGACAGGGCAGAGTTAGATTACTGTGTGATACTAATACTGTGCTGATAATTTTAGATTTTTGACAGTCAGTTCAACTAGTTAGGTATAAATTACATATAGTTTGCTCGTATATAATCGCAGGCAGATAGTAAATACGTAATCTTAAGCACTTCCAGTGCCCACAAAGCGGTGTAATGATACAGAGGGCGCCACTAAGCCTAGCCTGCGAGGTTAATGACAGGCGCCAGGAAGGCTGTCGTGTCGTCTAATGTACCGTAAAATGCGATAACTGCTTCGGTACCTATTGTTCAAATCTAGACGCCTTTTAAAAGTACTTGATAATGGCTGCAAAACAGCTGTTTTATGGGTAATAATAATAAGTATGGACCAACAATTCGCACTTGGTCAGCATGGTGGACAGTGCCCTAAATCTTTCTCATTTTAAGCGAAGACCCGAGCCCAGTAGTGGGACAAAAATAGGTTAAAGACTAAGAATAAGTATTCAGTGGATATAGTTTGTAATTTTTTTTAAACACGCTTTCTACACTCATAGCCCCACAGTGGGATTTTCTCCTGTGTCGTGGGTACCATGGACACACACAAGACGAATACACAAACACCCAGACCCAGAACGGGAATCTATAATCATCATTCAGATACCTGTCTGGCCGGGAATCGAACCCGGGAACTATTGCGCGTCAGACTGGTATGGTAACCGCTGCGCCACTTGGGTCGTTAAAGACAAACAAATAAGTATTCAGTGGATATAGTAAGTATATATAGCAACATCGCTCGAACCAATGCGTAAGTAAGTTGCAACCATGTTTAGGCAAAAGGAGCAAAGGCTCTTGCCCCAATCAAGTTGACCGACGTTTGATTCAAATTGTAGCTGCATAATTTTATTTATCAAAACCTAAGTAATTTAAGTCGAACGGAGTGTCGCTACGACAGTTTAAGTTAAATACTTCAACGGACCTGTGACATGACCTTGGTCGTACAGTCCGCCTTACGACCAAGGCATTCACGATCGAACTTGTTGCATACAACCGTAGTTCGTACGACAGTCCATGCGACCGTCGTAACGTGAATGCCCACCTTAAGTCATACATATGTTCCTTGAGGTCCCCAATTTCATGCATCAATAATTAATCAGTTAAAAATGACAACTTTAAAATCAAAGAAATACTCAAACAGCAAACATTTAACCCATGACATTTCAGTCTGTTAATCTAAGTCCCTCAAGTGTGGAGCCACTAGTTGGTAAATCAAGATATTGGCCGAGAAAGTCTGGAGTGGCAGCCCCCATTGTTTTATCAGTATCGTAATGCAGATCTTCCCTTAATTCCCAGACCGTGGCGACGGGCGCCAAATTGCAATATTTGCAAACTTTCCCATGTCGGCGTCTTGCAATTATACTAAGGCTTTATAATTAAGGCTTTTACTATCTACCTGTTTATAGAGTAGCAAATGAGCATGCAGTCTTGTTAATTATCACTGCTTTTCGGTGAAGGAATACGTGAGGAAACCTAAACACCCGTGAGTTCATTACTTTAGAAATCAAAACAAAAAGCTTCGGAGGTGTACAAAGTCCACCAATACGGACTTGGCCAGCGCGGTTGACTGACTGAAAACTCTTTCATTCTGAGAGAAAACCCGTGGCTAGCAGTGCATGGGGTACAACCCATTAATGTCCAATGTGTACCCCATGCAGTCTTAGTAGTAAATGGCAATTGCAGCACAAGGGCATCTGGTATCAGCCCAGATATGATTAGTCTTACCGAGTTGGTCACAAAGGCATTGCTTCTCCTGAGAACTAAATTAAATTGCCTTAAATAAGTATTTCTCCCTTCTCACACCCTTGGTTAATTAAAAATATATTAATTCTCCAATCTAGCAAATAATTAAAATTATATATATTATATACATCTGTGCAAATAAGCTTTTCCCATGCATTTCTTCTACTTTGTAGTTCCTTCTAATCTCTTATCTAGCCCTTTCAGAGACAAACATAAGAAAAATATCAATTTCAGGTATATTTTTCATTGGCATGATCAACGGCAGGATTTGAATAATTTAAAAATGTATAACTTTAGTAAAATCATTCAAAAGAATTTAAACAGTTAAAACTTTAAACCCGCAAAAGCTTTATATGATTATGTAGAGATTTTTAAAAATTTAAACCGTTTGATAGCTTTTGGGCTATAAAGTTTAGCCTATGATTTGTCAATTGTAACTGTTTTTAGCGATAATAAATCTCTAAATCTATGATTATAGACTAAATTGTTATAGACTAAACTGATAGAGACTATATAGCCCGTTTCATATTTCAAAAACAATAAACCACGCAAAATCTAATAACTGCATTGCACTGTCAGCTTGCAGCAGATAAAAATAGCACAATTATTCCATTCCCAAAGCCATGGGAAAGTTTGCAAAACGATTTGGCAGACGCCATGGTTGGCGGCGTCGGAGGGTAGATTTGTAAACACGATAGCATAGAGCAATTAATTCATAAACTTACTTTTATTTGCAGTGTCAGTAGGCAATGTTGTTTAACTGAGGTTATATTTTTATTTGTATTATTTTTTTGTTTATAAGTTTTTGTACTCAGAGACCTTACAGAAATTATACATTTACAAAAATACTTAGTACAAAGGGCTACTTATTCCAAAATGAAATTTCTTCCAGCAGCACTGTGATCGGAATAGGTATATGAAAAGCAAATCTAGCGTGCACAAAATAAACTAAATGTAGATAAATATATAAATACATACGTAATAAATATATAAAAATATATATATAATAATAAATAAATGTAGTATAAATTATGAAAGCGACAAGAAATGATCTTATTTATTTACTGTTGCTGTCAATATAGGTATTATAAACTTTGTCATTAAATATTTATTTTTAATTAGTTAAAGTTGATGTTAACGAGCTATTAATATCTATATTCCATCGACCACAAATTATTATTTGTCGTCAACCCATTATTGTCCCATTGCTGGGCACGGGTCTTCTCTCAGAATGAGAGAGTTTAGGCCATAGTCCACCGCGCTGGCCAAGTGCGAATTGGTGGACTTCACACACCTCCGAGAACTTTTTTTTTTTAAAGAACTCTCGGGTGTGTAGGTTTCCTCACGATGTTTTCCTTCACCGAAAAGCAGTGATAATTAACGTATAATACGCACATAAATCAGTGGTGCCTGCCTGGGTTTGAACGTCGGATCTCCCGATTGAGAGAGCAAGTTTCAACCATTAGGCTATCACTGCTATTATTTACATATCAAAAAATAACAATAGACCTTTCTCATTACTTATTCGTATATGTATGTACTTATTTTGCTCCAAATCTAAATAAAATGGTTTCGGTAATCGGCAATATTTGGTCCCCAACAAAATTTTTTCGGGGATGATTTAAAAAAACCTGTCCTATTAATCATATGATATGCATAATTTATTTGTGATAATTGTCTGCTGATATGAGTAGTCTTAACTTACTTCTTTTCGCATTGACCATCATTCTTCTTTATAAAAATGTATGTTTGTCTGTATGTCCTCTATAGAACCGTAAACTATTCATTCGATCATGTGCTGATATTTAGCAAAGTTGTTATTCATGAGCTCGCGAAAGTTTCTGGTGTATTTTTTTTAGTACAGCTAGTAAGTCAAAAAACGTTGAAATTCTATTAAGTAGCCGAGATACTATCTTATGCTGTTGGTTTTGAATATCGCCAGTTCTTCCTCGTTAAAGACAACTAAGGCAAACTCCGTAGAGCAGTGATAGCCTAATGGTTGAAAATTGCCCTCTCGATCGGGAGGTTCGAAGTTCAGACCCAGGCACGCACCAATGATTTATGTGCGTATTAGAAATTAATTATCACTGCTTTTCCGTGAAGGAAAACATCGTGAGGAAACCTACACATCCGAGAGTTCTTAAAAAAAAAGTTCTCGGAGGTGTGTGAAGTCCACCAATTCGCACTTGGCCAGCGCGGTGGACTATGGCCTAAACTCTCTCATTCTGGGAGAAGACCCGTGCCAAGCAGTGGGCCAATAATGGGTTGATGCGAAGGCAAACTCCAGGAGATGGCAGTAGCGTTTATCAGTGTAAAATCAAGACCCAATGTGGTATAGTCGCTGATTGGTATGCTTGTGGATTACCACAAGCCATTAAGTAGGACACAAGACCAGCAGTGAACGTAAAAGGGCTCTCATCAACCTATTATTGACCCACTACTGGGCACGGGTCTTCTCTCAGAATGAGATAGTTTGTAAAAGGGCTAATAGATAGAGATTCATAACTAATAATGAGCAGTGATAGCCTCATTGTTTAAGCTTGCCCTCTCGGTCGGAAGGTCCGAAGTTCAAATCGCAGGCACCACTGATTTTTCCAAAATTACGTACGTATTATCACTGATTTACATGAAGGAAAACATGGTGAAGAAACCTAAACACGGGTGTACGTGTGTGAAGTCTACCAATGCGCACTTGGGAAGCGCGGTGGACTATGGTTTTTTTTATCTCATTGAAGTAGTAAACGAGAATGCACTCTATCTGGTAGTAAGTGGTCACGACCGCTCATGGACATGTGTAAGCAACTACAAACAGAACATGAGTGATATCAAAAGTCAATCACAGATGCGGTGCTACTCCGGAGAACTAAGATGTTCGCCTCATAACAAAGTGTGCCGGCAACCACACCCTTCCATCAAAACGCAAGAAATGCTTTACGCTAGAAATAGGTGCGGCGGTGGTACTTCCCCGGTCGAACTACTCTGGTTCTACCATCTGTCTAAAACCCTCTCAGTCCGAGAGAAGCCCCATGTCCAGCAGCCAGTAAGGGAACGACATATCTAATTTATTAGTTCTACAGTAAAATTACGAGTGCAGGTATTTACCCTACGTCCCTGTAGCCTCGGGGTCAGAATAGGGGAATACGGTATCCCCTGCCTGTCGTAAGAGGCGACTAAAAGGGGCTTCCGGGGTTGAGACGGCTAGAGTGGGAGCTCGAACCGTTCGGTCAGGCAATCCCGGGAAGGACGGCGGTATGTGTGGTCGCATACCGTTGTAAAGATTAGACGGAGCGGTGGGCCCAGCCGCCCATCTGGGAGGAGCCCGATGGGGCAGCGCGCTCGAGGATTCCGGTTGAAGTCGTTTTGAGATCCCGGAGTCCTCCTTTTCAGCGCCGAGGACGGCCACCGGGGGGGTTTTAGTGCGGTAAAAATCCCACATAACCCTGCGTCGCTCCCACGGCGTCGGGTACCTTTGGAAGGTTTCCCCCCTCGAAAACAAAAAAAAAAAGGTATTTACCCTAACTTTACGATGAATTTAAAAGCGCATCACCGGCTTTCTATCAGATGCCCGTTACGGCCGTTGCATTCTACCGAATACGATCGTGAGTGTTATCGCTTAATAACGTAGTCTCGCCCTGTTTTAATGAAAACAGAGCGATTAAATATGTATGGTGATTCTGTTTTACACAAGATTTTTTTATATTTACATAAGAAACAAATTTATTTACAGTACCTATATACAAAATAAAATGTTAAAAATAAATAAAACATTTTTTTTACAAAATCTTATAGAAAAGTATAATTATAAAGAAATTATAAATAAAACAAAGAGTCCATATACCTCTTGGGAGAGTCCCGAGATTGTTGGCAAGAATTTTGGCGAAACGGATTCTTTGGCCAAAATACGCACCAGCCCTTAGGTCTCCTGAAGCGATGATCATTCTGTCTTATGACAATTTTTAAATAAAGCAAAAGCTTTTTATTCTGCAGTCACGCGTTCAGTATTCGCGGATTAAATTGTGGCCATCTTGTATTTTCGGCAAAAAGTTGTTTAGTCGGGGACGTAGTAGAAACAAAGTAGCAGTAATGATAATACAGGCGAATTATAACCGAAGAACCCATTGTGATTACTTTCCTGAGGTATCCCCGCCACACCTATTTCTTTTTTTTATTTTGTATATATGACTGAAGTAGCAAACGAGCATGCAGTCCACCTAATGGTAAGTGGTCACTGCCGCCCATGGACATCTGTTATCAACTTCATAAAGAAAATCCATGTTCTTTAAGCCTGAAGTCAATCTGAGATGCGTTGCTACTTTCGAGGACTACGATTATTATGTTATTATTCTGCCATATAAGAACAATTTTAAGCGCTTCGGCAAAAGCCTTCGCCGATAACGACTGTAATCTTATCTGAGCTTGACATTTTGGGGTAAGCAGTGGCTACGTACCATCAGATGGACTGCATGCTCGTTTGCTATTTCAGTCATAATAAAAAAAAATGTGTGCGTGTACTAGCGTACACTCGTAAGAAGTGAAACTTCTTTATGACGTTATTTTTCAAAAAATAATTTACTATATGCAACTTTACGGAAATTGGTTAAATAAAGTTGAATTAGATAAAGTTTAATAAACGGCTTTTATTAAACTTTAATCTAATCTATAATAATCTAATATCACGCGTGGTAGGGATAAGAAAAAGATGGCGCGTAACAGAAAAAGATGGCGCGTAACGAAAAAATGTTACACTAAATTTTTTTCTAACCCCGATAAAGAAGTTTCACTTCAAAAATCTTCGACCACGTACCGTCAAGTAGACTTCATGCTGATTACTTCCGTCGTATAAATAAAAAATATTTTGCAACATTTACTTCAACATAAACGTTGTTTGAGTAGTGATAATGTTTCCGGATTGGAACCCCAATATTTTTATTATAATCCCGTTACGGACGGTGCGTTCGGTCGTCTGCCGCCACGTCTGGCCCACGGAATTAGCAAAAACTTGTAGCATATGATGTTTTTCCTTATAGTGTATGATCTGAATGAAACATTTTTTGTGGTTTTAAAAGATATTAACGTAACCTTGGACGATACACTGCACGAAAAAATAATAGCAATTTAAGTACGAAGACAAATGTTTTGTTTTATAGTGAACATAGTCTGATATTAATTTAGAGATATTGTGATGAGATAAATTAAGATAAAAAAGAAAGATATAAATAAAAAAAGATAAGAATAATAGGTTAAGATAGTTTTACGATATAAATAAAAAAATACAATAAGTATTAGAGAGAGATATACTATGTCCCTAGCAAAGCTAACCTAACCTAACCTACCCTACCTTAAAGCTAAAATTCCTGATCCCTGATCTATTCCACTCCATTAGAATTTTATCAACATCCATTTCATGGGCATCATGTTATACTCTTCACTTATATATACAACATTTTCTACACTCATAGCTTCATACTAAGATTGTTTCTTCCGTCGTCTAAGCCATGTACACGAACAAAGACGAACACACAAACACGCAGACCTAGAGCAAATCTCAAAACATCATACAGGTCTGGTCGGAACCAAACCCTGATATACCTGCGGTACACATTATGACCATGATATTTACTCTGGTACCAAATCTACCACTCTGTATTTTAGGCAGTGATGAGTGGATGGCACGCGCCCTGTGAGTCGTCAGATATAGCTCCTCATCATTGTTGTTATTGATGACCCGCGTGGCGGAGCGGTTACCATACCGGTCTGACGCGCAATGGGTCCCGAGTTCGATTCCCGACCAGACAGGTATCTGAATGATGAGTTTAGATTCATGTTCGGGGTCTGGGTGTTCGTGTATTCGTCTTGTGTGTGTCCATGGTACCCATTACACAGGAAAAAATCCTAGTGTGGGGCTATGAGTATAGAAAGCGTGTTTTTTTATTGTCTCTAAAGCCTACCAATCTAGTCTGCCAAATCAGCACTAACATTGACAATGATGGGTTGATGACACTTAATAGTCAAATCGCATTTTTTGTGTGGACGCCGCGGCGCGTGGCGCCGCCGCGCCTCGCCGTCTCGCCAAGTTTATTGAACAGTAAGGCTACTTTATTTTTTTATTATTTTTTGTTCCTTTTCCGTCAACCGTGAATGAAGTATTGTGTGCGGTTTACATTGTATATCAGTATTGTCAAGTTCAACCGTCTTAGTTGAGATATATTTTTTTAATTTAAGTAGTAAAGGAGCATGCAGGTTGCTGAAACTCCCTCCTATGGATAGCCTGTAAGGAATAGATAAGGTTTTACCTTCAGTTGACCATTGATAAGTTGGCGCTTATGCGGACTAAAAGACAGAAGAAGACTACCGTCCAAACGAAAGAATTGCTTCACGCTAAAAATAGAAATAGGTGTGGCGAGAGGTTCTAACTCTCCCCGACAAAACCATATTACTTCTAATGACCCTTATTAACATTTCTTTATTTCAATTATTTTTTCGCATGCAGGCCACCCGATGGTAAGCGTTGGTAACTTCATGGAATTAAAAGTCAATCAACGTTGCGCTGCTTCTACTGCTATTCAATATTTGGTTGCCATCAAAGTCCTCGGGAGTAGCAACGCATCTGTGATTGACTTCAGATAAAACCTACGTTCTACATGAAGTTGCTTACAGATGTCCATGGGCGACAGTGACCACTTACCATCAGGTGGACTGCATGCTCGTTTGCTACTTCAATGTTATAAAATAATAATAATAAAAAAAATTAAGTCTAACTTTTTTCTTGAATCAGTCATTTATATATTTATTATTAGAAACCTTAACCGTTTAAAGCTAGATGGCAATGATTTAAAGACGTGACACAAAAGCCGATTAAACCTAATAAAGGCGTATTAGGTAAACCTGCAAAGTCAGGAATGCTCAGCGCTCCCAGGCGTGGGTTGCATTTCGGCAACTTTATTTATTTCCATTTGCATTGTATTGGTTCCTTTATTTGCCGAACCTTTATTGTTGACGCACCGTTGGACCCTCAGAAATTATCTGAATTATTTAACGAGTCCAAATTCAAATCTACCAGTGTTTTAAATAATGGTAAAACGATAGATTTTAATAAAATATGTCGAAAATTTGACTAAAACAAAATTTATCTACTAACAAAAAGTGCTAGGAGTCTGGAGTCTAACATTTCGATCTTTTAAAGTTTTGTCTGATAGTTTGTGTTTTCCATGATTAAAAGTAATGAAATAATTCAAAATCTATATATAGCCCGTCTAACGTGGTAACATTAGTCTTTATTTTATTTAAAGCCATTTATTTCATCGTGAGCTATTGCAATTTTATTTTAACACATGTTAAAAATACCTGTTATATTCCTGCTTGTTTCCTGGAACAGGAAGAATTGATTAAGACATAGTCTAGTCCGATCAGAAACTTAGTCTAATAATAATCATAGAGGGACAATCCGATAGGATTAACTAATGAAACATTTACCAACTTAGGAATTTATCATTAGGTAACAATTCCAGAAAACGGATTCTTATGACGTGCCTAATTTTTAATCTTATTTCTTCGGAGGCTAAAATATAAATCGAGAGGAACATATCGCCTTCTTTCAATTAAATTAACTTTGTTGCGTCCTAATATATTATCGACAATTTATAGGCGTCTGTTCGTACACCTTCTATTTTTGCGTCGTTGGTGGCAGATTGATCTTAATTTGAATATTTTTATTGAATTTTGTTTATTCAAACGAATATTTGCGTTCAAGTTAAATTTTGAATGATTCAAAACACAGATTAATGTTGGGGAGCACCACCTATATTTTTCAAGGTGATAGAACCAGTGTAGTTCGACCGGGGAAGTACCACCACCACACCTATTTCTAGCGTGAAGCATTTCTTGTGTTTCGATAGGAGAGCCGGCACACTTTCACATGATCACATCATAGTCCTCAGGAGTAGCGACGCATCTGTGATAGACTTCAGATGGAACCCATGTTCTGTATGTAGTTGATTATCCATTGGCGGCAGTGACCACTTACCATCATGTGGACTGCATGCTCGTTTGCTACTTCCGTCAGAAAAAAAAATCTAATAAAAGCGTTGTTATGCGCTAGTGTTCTTATTTGAAGAGGGCAGTACTGAGGCCAGTGGTAGCAACACATCTATGCGGTGGACTCCATTAACAAGGTGGATTGAGTTATAATTTATGACTATGCCATAGAATCGCATATGAGCAGTGATAGCCTAGTGGTTGAAACTTGCCCTCTCAATCGGGAGGTCCGAGGTTCAAACCCAGGCACGCACCACTGATTTATGTGCGTATTATACATTAATTATCACTGCTTTTCGGTGAAGGAAAACATCGGGAGGAAACCTACACACCCGAGAGTTCTTTAAAAAAAAAAAAGTTCTCGGAGGTGTGTGAAGTCCACCAATTCGCACTTGGCCAGCGCGGTGGACTATGGCCTAAAAAAAAAATCTCTCTCATTCTGAGAGAAGACCCGTGCCCAGCAGTGGGACAATAATGGGTTGACGACATAGAATCGACAAAGGGTTATTTGAGATTTTAGGAAACTAAAACTTGCTTGGGCACATCAACATTTCACAGGCGAACTGCAAACTCATGTAAACGCATGTTCTCATTTTGCTCCAAAATGAGGCTAACATTTAAATGAACTAACAATTAACGTGCGCGTGGCGCTGCGGTTACCATAGTGGTCTGACACGCAGTGGGACCCGGATTCGATTCCCGGCCAGACAGGTATCTGAATGATGAGTTTAGATTCTTGTTCTGGGTCTGGGTCTTTGTGTTTGTCCATGGCACCCACGACACAGCAGAAAATCCTACTGTGGGGCTATGAGTGTAGAAAGCATTTAAGTTTTTTTGGTTTTTAAGTTTAATTATAGGTGTAATATATGTAAGACATCTTCGGTATCTCTTAGTTAAATATAGTTCACAGGAATCATATTTTGCCGTCCAAATGGCAATGTTAGTATCATCCACACTGTTATGGTCGATGTTCATATGGTTCATGACATGGTTTCCTCATCGTAATCCAGCGTTGTTGACCGCCAACTTCGGGACTATGTACTAAGTACTGAGTTTGTTCTAAACTAACAAATGTTTACATTATTTTTTACTTTTTTGTGGCTTGAAAGTCGGTCGCACATAATCGTAGTTGACCAATATCTTGACCCCGTGTATGGCAGTACATCAGGAAATACCTATTTCTAGCGTGAAGCATTTTTTGCGTTTCGATGGAAGGGTGTGGTTGCCGGTACACTTTTATATAAGGCGACCATCTTAGTCCTCGGGAGTAGTAACACATCTGTGATTGACTTCAGATAGAACCCATGTTTTATATGAAGTTGATTACAGATGTCCATAGGCGGCAGTGACCACTTACCATCAGGTGGACTGCATGCTCGTTTGCTACTTCAGTGAAATAAAAAAAATACACTGAAACTAGTGTTCATCTATTATTGTATAAATTTTATTTCTACTCGTAAAATACCTCGTGGTTTTGCAATTAAACGTATATAAAATTTACATTATATTTCGGGGTTTTAATATTTATTTATTTTAATTGAAGGCTTGTCGATTTTCGCTTAACGATTGCGCGTGATTTGAATTTATAGCCGTTCGAGATTTTATCTGATGTTCTTGTGCCTGTGGGCGCTTGCCCTTATTCCAGGTCTTAAATTAATAAAGGACGTTGTTCATTAGTTGTTATGGAATTTGTAGCCTTTACAAATAAGTTTCTGATTCCCATAAATAATTCGGACACGTACCTTAAATTAAAGGCCGGGTGTATGTAGTTATAGTCTGGAGTTATTTCTATATAGGTATAATAGTAGTATTGTCGTTGTTAACCCAATATTGTCTTTCTACTAATGAATCTCTCTGAAGGAGGAAGATTCGGCTTCGGTGCTAGATAAGGGCGAGTTGATATACTTTTCACATCTTTTGTTTTATAATATTGGAATAGCAGACGAACGTGCAGTCCGCCTGATGGTAAGTGGTCACCGCCGCCCATAAACATCTTTAATAAACTTCATATAATAACATAGTTTCTATCTGAAGTCAATCACAGATGCGTTGCTACTCCCGAGGACTAGGATGATACCACATATAAAAAAGTGCCAGCAACCACACCCTTCCATCGAATCGCAACGAATGCATCACGTTAGAAATAGGTGGTTTAATCTTTAAGATACACAACTTTTTCAGAGAAGGACTGATCATTAATTTCAAATAAGCTCATTTTAGAAAAATCTGTGGTGTGTGCCTAGGATTCAGACCCAGGCACGCAGCATTATTGTTTTAAAATTATGTGCGTATTAGAAAATTAATTACCACATCTTTTCGATGAAGGAAAACAGCGTGAGGAAACCTACACATCTGAGAGTTCTTTAAAAAAAAGTTCTCGAAGGTGTGTGAAGTCCACCAATTCGCACTTGACCAGCGCGGTGGACTATGGCCTAAACACTCTCATTCTGAGAGAAGACCTGTGCACAGCGGTGGGACAATAATGGATTAACGAGAGAGATGTTTCACGGTCTGGCCAACCCATTATTGTCTTACTGCTAGGCATGAGACGCCACTCAATCAGAGGGGTTCAGCCCATACTCCATCGCGCTGTGTCATCGCTCCATGTTTGTACTTATTTGTTTTAAACTGCTGATATGTTATAGCATGCGTGAATTATAAAATAATCGGTTCTTCTTTTAAAACTGGTTGGTCTTTCAAGGGAAATACCGCGTTGAATGTAAATCATCATCCAATAACCAAAAACTATGCACTGTTACATAGAAAATCTCTATTATAAATACATTTTACATAATATAACAAATACGTATTATGTTTATCTGTAATACGTATAATGTGTGGGCAAATATTTGCGGTATGGGAACAAACATTCTCCCAACGCTAGTCGCGGCAGCAATCAGTATTAAAAATGTTAAATGTCGTTCAGAATCGATCGGCGAAATGCCCGATTAAAATCGCTCTCAAGTACTGATGACCTCCCTTAAGTTAAGTGTTGAGCGTACTGAAAGCTATAACTTTCATAGCTTTGCGGCAATTGCAGCATGCGTGGAGTTCCATTGTGAATTTATACATAAAGGATGATAATGCCCCTGGAATAAAAACGCAATGGTTTAGTGTAATTGTATCAAATTATTATAATCTACAGGTAAGTAAGAAAAAGTCTGTCAAAATATAACGTAAAATATAGTAGGTACCTACTTGGGCTAGGTGAGAAGATCATTGCGAACTTAACAACTTTGAAAAACACGCTTTAAAAGAATATCAAACTAAAAGTAAAAAATAATTCAAATATTGTACGAAACTACTAGTAAAATTGTGAAAAAGATACATATTACAAAAAATATCAAATATTCAAATCTACCCAAATTAATATTTTAACACTTTTAAATCCAAGAATCTATCCTAGCATTAGATAATGACAATTTTTAAATATTATTAAATGCTAACTGGATACATATAATAAACTTTTATTGCTACGCCACCAAAGAAGAATCCTTCGTGGGCTCACGCACAAAGACTTTGCTAAAGATCACACAAGATCAATTGCTTTGTATTGTTTATGATTCTATAAAGGACACACAAACATTATTTTTATACACATAGATCTATATGACGGAGGGGGTGATTCTTTTTCGCTCATCGTATCAGGATAACCTACTGTGAGCTCTGATAGGGAATGTTAGCACGAGAATAAATTGCAGACTTGATTTTAACACACAGTATATTGCCGAATTAAACTTGTTACAATCACTGAATTAATCAAACTAAATTAAGTAGGCAAGTAATCGTAGCACTAAGAACGCGGGATGATTTTAGAGTTGTCTGCTTTGGCCGACCGCCAACGATAGACTGAGGTGTCGGCCATTAAACTGGTACAACCCTAACTTCATCGAACGCCACTAGATGGCGCTGGCGTTCCGGTGTTGCCACAATACCGCCATTTCCGACATATATATATTAATGCATGAAGCAAAAACTTGGGGTAGGTACTTGCCGCGAACGGAGGAGTACGAAATTTAGCACGGTTAAAGTTGACGTAGAGAAGGAGTACGGAATGCTAATATTTTTTCAAATAATTGTAACATACTTTAAATCAACTTAAAATACATTACACACACTACCGTGCATTTGTTACACACACATAGATAATAAACGAAATTAAACATTCAATCTAAGTGACTAGTTATAATTACACGGTTAATATTAACATAATACATATCGCTTAGCTTCCAATATTCGCAAGCCCGCTATCAAGACGCCCGCGGCGCAGGGCCACCCGCCGAATTTATGAAAATAACATCATGAGGTATTCCATATTATTCTATATTCCGGCCCAAGTCCGTCATCATTCACTGTTCGCCGCACAGGTGTGGGGATCCCGCACAGAAACGTCGTGGAGTCGGCAATACCTTATTATTAATATTAATATCTTATGCCAGGTGGTAAAACCACAGTTATTTCTAGCAACTTATTTCGTGAAGCAATTCTTTCGTTTATATAGATATTGAAAGTGTCTGATTGCTTAGGTACTCATTTTTATGCCACACGGAGGACCATGGAGGCTACCATGGTCTTTAGGAATATAGAAACCTTCATTGAATTTGCTTACACATATCCATGGGCAGTAGTGACCACTCATCATCAGGTGGATGGCAGGTCCATTTGCTACTTCAATCAGTAAACAAATATTATAAATGTCAATGTAAGTTTGTTTGTAACGCTTTCACGCTAAAACTCCTCAATAGGTTATCTTGAAACTCTGTACATATAATCTTAGAGGTTTTAGAAAAACAAAGGATACTTTTATTAAATAAATATATTTTAGCAAATATAATTGATTGTCAAAAATGATAATCTAGGCGAACGAAGCCGCAGTTAAAAGCTAGTTATTAGAAATTAAAAGCGAAAGTTTGCGAGGTTGTATGTGTGTTTGATATATAACATTATTTATATATAAAAACTGCAATAGTATAATTGCAATGATGTGAAAATACAGTAATATTTTTATAATCAAAATATAATTTAAGTGTAACCTTGCAGAAAATTGAATTTGCTAATATAAATATGTCTTCAATTTTAGGTAGAATAAATTTACTTATCAAGTTACTAGTTTAATTATTGTAATTAATGCATTAATTTAATATTTACAACAGCTGCAAAAAATTTAAAACATTTTAAATAGGTATTACAGAATATAAGGTCAACAACTAAAATGCAGACAAAATATTCTACGAATTAGGAATTATTATAAAAACAAAAAACCCAACTGCTACAATTTAATTAATAATAAATATTAAAATATCTAATATTTTGGGTAACTGTAAAGTTTTACATTACTTGACACCTTACATAACACACATATTACTGTAAATATTAATTATGCATTAAAACTAAAATTTAACATTTTATTTTCTGGTATTTTATGTATTTTTTTATTTTTTATTTTAAAGTGCTTACATCAATTAGACAATACTATTTTTTTACCACATTATTAACTTATTCTTAATGCAAATATGTATAAGTAAATACTTAAAACTTTTGTCAACTGTCACGAGTAACTAAAAATTTTGACGCACCTACAACAAGCGGTTATGTACTCATAAGCTACGTACTCACGGAGCGGTTTTCACCCGCGGCCGCCGCGGTTGCGGGCCCGCAGCTTTTGTGCGAAACTCACGAGACCGCCTATTTTTGCGGTTCTGCTGCCGTCCGCAGGTGAAAATCGCTCCGTGAGTACTTAGCGATAATGTACTATATGTGACAAAAAGATTTTTTTGTCACTTCTTTTTTTATAATTTTAGCTCCACTGCTTTCATTTTAAGGACAATAATTAAGTCGCTGCAACATGACAGCGACAGCCAGCGGTTACAGTCGCCCCGTGATGGTCGCTACCTGCCCAAGTATTACATTACATAAGACTTACATTACATTACACTTGTATTACATTACATTACTGGGAAATATTTATGTATATAATTTTTTCAAATAACATAGAAATAAAGCAACATATTTGTAATTTACTTATGTGTTTTCAATTATAATTGATGACAATGACAATACATTTTTTACCAAATTATTAATTAAATTCTTATTGTAAAATTATGTGTATAAATATTTAAAACTTTTATGAATTTTTAAGAATAACAATATACTTGAACATCCTAAAAATATATTTTAATAAAAAAAATATTGATACTAAAATGATAATAGGTATAATTGTCAGAAAAAGATATTTGTTATAATTTCAACTCCACTGCTTTCATATTAAGGACAATAATTAAGACGCCACAACATGACAGTGCCCTGGCGGTCAGCGTCGCTGTGTGATGGTCACTCGCTCTGCCCAAGTATTACATTACTTAACAATTACATTACATTACATTACTGGGAAATTTTTATAAATTTACATTTTGATTGTTTTATATGTAGTTTGTTTTAGTGTAACTTTATAAATATAATAAAAATGAAATGGTATGCGTGTCTGTAGATGACATTTCTCTTATAATTTTAATACACAAAAGCAATTTGACAATAATCCGACTTAATTCCGTTATTTATACACTACGCATGTTCTTAAAGCTAATATTTGCGCTGAAATACAATATTCACAGTAGACTACAATGTTAAATTAAATTGTTACTTTTATTCTATGATATCTCTCTGATGTACGTGAAACATTTCACTCGTTAAGTACTTTTACGTTACTGTCAGTATTGGGTCTTTAAAGATCATTTCTTGGGCTCCAAAAAACAGAGCAGATCACAGCGCCCTCTGTCGGATTAACGTGGAAGTTTAAAATGCGTCAGTGTCACGAGATATCCACAAAGGTGAGAGCACTCAATGAGTTACTACGTGTTTTACTCGCACGATTCTCGACTAGTATTATTTCCGTTAATGATTATTGTGTTAATGACCTAACCTTTTTAAATTTATCGGGAACATATCTATCTGATGTACGAGAAATATTCCTCTCGATAGGTACTTATACGTTACTGTGAGTATCAATACCCAATCGGGTCTTCAAAGATTCTTTCTTGGGCTCCAACAAACAGATCACAGCGCTCCCTGTAGGATAAACGCTGCGCCACGCGTGTATTCAATTAAAAGTGGATTAAAATAATTACATACTTATAAATCATGTATGTTCTTGTTGATAATATGTATTTTTATGTTAATCTAAAATTACCACTAGTAACTTTATTTTTTATTATAACTTATATTTAATATTAAGTTTCAATTAAATCATATTTGAAAAATTACCTGATTATTAATTTTATATTGGAATTTTAATTATCATATGATACTTAAGATATATATTCCATGCTGGGTTCAATTGTAAAATGTAGACATTAATACTATTTTTTTTAATTGTATATTTTTCTATATTACATGTAAAAATGTATAAAATTTACATTTAAAAAAAGTTTTGTATTCTATTGAAACACTAGCAATAAATAATTGTATCACTAGAATGTTTATATTGCTGTATGAGTAAGTACGGCATTATTTTAACTATTTTCATTATTCACTCAATCACTATTTAGTCAGTATTTATCCATTTATTCCAAAAATATACTCTTTTAATCCAAACTCATTATTATTTATTTTTATTATTTAATCTGTTTCGATATTACTTTCGAGTATTATATTCAAGTGACTATTCCAACGATACCATGGTAGAGCAAGCAGAGTACGCGAGTTATATTTACTTGCAGGCGTGAAAGAGATTAACCAAACGGCGACCTACCCACTGGATGCCGGCCTGGAACTCTACATATTATACGGAACTCTACATTTCACACATCACTACGTAGGAAAGAATCATACTTATTTCCACATCACTCTTGAATCACAGCTAATATATTTGTATGCTAATTGGACTGGTAATAATATTATTATATTGAGCTAAATAACATTGTTGAGAGCAAAAGGAAGTGACTCAGCTAATGCAGAACCAGGATCTAAGTCCTGAGCTGCGCTGATTTTCAGTCACCCTAATTTCCCTGGGATGTTAAGCGGGAATTGTTGGTCAAGGGTCCCCTCCTGCTGCTACTCGTTTTAAATGACACCAAAGGGAAAAATAAAAAAAAATCTTTCATACTAAACTAAGGCAACTAGTACAGGTACGTACGTACGTGCGTATGGGTAGTACGAGTACTAGCGGTACGGGTAAAGTAAAGGAGTACAGGTCGCCCCCTATCCGGTGGACCGATGACCTGAAGAAGACAGCGGGAAACCGTTAGATTCAGAGGGCATAGGACTGGTTGGAGTGGCGCCATTTAGGGGAGGCCTATGTTCAGCAGTGGACATCAAAAGGCTGATGGATGGATGGATGAGTACTAGCAGAATCCATGCGACTTCGTTCGCGCAGACTATAATGTAATGTATCCGACCATTATACATTATCAAACCTGGACATGTCCCTCGCCATGTACGTCAGCGCCATCGCAGCGTATGCGATGAAAGATTTTTTTAAGCAAATTTTTTCACCTTGTTTCACGTTACTGAAGATTTAGAAAGGACGTCTTGTATATTCTAGTCATAAAAATAGCTTATCAGGTATAATAGTTACTCAGGAATAATGTAACATTCTTATTAAGAAAGAATTTTTAAAATCGGTTTATTTATTTATTTATTTTTGATCACCTACATAGTTTACACCAATTATTATATAAAAAAAACACAATTAAATAATACGGAAAAGCTAAGTGCAACTACATTTATAGGCGAAGACTGCTTGCAAAAAGGAGCAAGTAACAAGCAAGTCAAATGATAATAACAATAGTAATAAAGAAAAGAAAAGAAACATTTTTTCTGGAATAAAATTAAAATTAAATTAAATTAAATTGAAATTAAATTAAACAGATTTTATATGTCAATATATTTTATGATATATGAATTTATTAATAATATATTTAAACTTGTAAATACTATCATTAAAAATGTCAATATTTACTTGTTTTGTGACTACCCGGAATTCGCGAATAATTTAAAAAAATTAAAATAAAATAAAAAATCATCAAATAAAAGTTTAAAATCAAATCATCTGCTGAGCATAATAATATCAAAAGCGCTGCAAATAGTTAATTTCTTTTTATGATACGTATAAGAATAGTATGTAAATACGTTTCAAATAATTAAAAAAGCAGTAAAATCAGGTTTCAATTCATTTGACGACCCGCATGGCGGAGCGGTTACCATACCGGTCTGAAGCGCAATGGGTCTCGGGTTCGATTCCCGGCCAGACAAATATCTGAATGATTTAGATTCATGTTCTGCGTCTGGGTGTTTGTGTATTCGTCTTGTGTGTGTCCAGGGTACCCACGACACAGGAAAAAATCCTATTGTGGGCTATGAGTGTACAAAGCGTGTTTTAATAAGGACTCAGATTAAAGTCCAACAAAACATCCGCCATATTGACAAAATCAGCTGTACAGGTAACTAGACATAACCTGTAATACTTATTTCAATTATCTCACCACCCATCTGTACCACCGTTAAGGAGATTTAACAACAAAAGCATAAAAAACACAAAAAATCTTTCTCACACCCTTGCTAATTACTTACACGTGTTGAACAAAAAACAAAACAAGGTAACAATGAACTAACATCTATTGTAGTATTCAGAATAGATAACATTGAATAATATGAAAATGGTAGGCCCTTTGTAGTGATAACCTAATGGTTAAAAATTGCCCTCTCGATCAGGAGCTCTGAGGTTCAAACCCAGGCACGCACCAATTTATGAGCGTATTAGAAATTTTTTATCACTGCTTTTCGGCGAAGGAGAACATCGTGAGGAAACCTACACACCCGAGAATTCTTTAAAGAAAAAGTTCTCGGAGGTGTGTGAAGGCCACCAATAAAATTAAAGTTTTATCTAGTAAAGTTTAATCTACGTTTAATTACTACAGTGTAATTTTTATATTTTCAAGAGCTATTCAAATAGTACTTTGCTCGAATCTAATGTCCAAGTGAGTAAAAAAATTAAACAAGAACTAATTTTAAAAGATAAGATTTAAAGTAAAATATGTTAACAATCACGCGTAGTTACAACTTTGACTAAACAATAGTAACGTAATGTGTTTGAAAATTACAAACATTTTTTTATCATAAAGTTGTAACAACATTTTGTTCCGCGGTAATAAATCCAAGCAGGTACAGCAAATCTTTCATTCAAACATTTCATTCATAATTCTACTTTTCTTTCACAACTACACAAAAGAAGAGACAAAAGACAAACATGTCTTGTAGTAAGTTACAGATTTTTTTTTATATAGGAGTTTTGTGATTACGGAAGCATAACTGCCACTGCTCTCATCAACCCATCATTAGCCCATTGCTGGGCACGGGTCTTCTCTCAGAATGAGGGAGTTTAGGCCATAGTCCACCGCTGGCCAAGTGCGAATTGGTGGACTGCCACTTATTTCTGCCTAATAGTAGCAGCACTGCCTAATAGAAAAGTGTTTTAAAACACGCCATTTTCTCCTGTGTCGTGGGTGCAATGGACATACACAAGACGAATACACATACACCCAGGCCCAGAACAAGCATCTAAACTCATCATTCAGATACCTATTTGGGAATCGAACACGGAACCCATTGAGCGTCAGTCCGGTGGTAACCGCTGCGCCACGCTGGTCGTCAAATTAACTATCTATATAAATTGTTCATTTTCAAATAGTAATTTCAGTTTTTTTTATAACTAAATCATAATAAATACTATTTAATTTTATGAAAAGACAACTTCTTGTTATAAAATAATCTAGTGTTATAACTGAATTGCAATTGGCATTGAATTTAATCATAATAACTTTAATTATTTTAATCATTTATTAATCGCCATTCTATATTTATGTTTTTGCTAATGGCTTAACCAGGAAAAATTGTTGTTTTTGTTTATATTTTTTTAAAAGAACTTAATCCGAGAACGTCAGTATTTAATACTAATTACAATGCGCGATGAATTCTGATCTGGACTGTTGCCATACCGGTCTAACTCGCAATATGTTGCAGGTTCGATTCCCGTCCAGACAGATATCTGAATAACCAATATAGTTTTGTGCTCTGGTCATGGTGTGTAATGTCCTCTTTGTGTGTGCTCATGAAACAACATGTTATGACATAAATCATTAATAAATGAAATAAATACAAAAAATACGACATTAAAATACGAAGACTTAATAAAACTAGTCGCCCGTCGCAACGGTCGAAATTCGACAGTAATTCCACTCAAAAACTAAGTCCTAACTATTGTCCAAAGTATTTCCTTAATTCAATTTTTATTAATTTTCAAGTTATTTTATTACACCCGAAAGGTAAAGAGGTTTAAGTGACAAAGCTGCATTTGACATTTTAGACGTTCTGTGTTTTCATATGTTGAATGTTTAATTTCGTTTATTATTTATGTGTTTGTGACAAATGCACGGTAGTGTGTGTTTTTAGTTGATTTTATGTATTTATGTCATATGCATTATTTGAAAAATATATTAATATTCTGCACTCCTCTACGTCCACTATAACTGTGCAAAATTTCATTCTAATCCGTCTGCGCCATATTACATAAAAATGCTTCACAAGTTGTTACTTCATGTATTAATATAATTAATATAAAATTTTGATACAAAAATATACGTAAGAAAAAATAAATTGCGCTCATTTGATTCCACAGGACATAAATACCACACCGATGCCCAAAGGAAAAAAGATGACAAATTCATTCAAGAGAGAGACATTCATTCAAATCGTATTACGGCGCGGTGTGACAAAGCTTGCTACAGCACGTGCGTTACAGCCGGCAAACAAGTCCGCCTATTACTAATATTCCACGAAACTAAAATTTATTCGGAAAGACAACACCCAACTGCTTAAAGAGTGATACTAAGATTTTTAGTCGAGTAATTTGTTTATGTTATTTAACGCTCTTTAGTAAGTTCGACACTAAATTAAAACATAAAAGTATTATTAAATATATTATATATCAAATATAATTGAGATGGTCTGAGAAGCTTTCATTTCTTACTCATGTTGTTATGTCATGTTATTAAAAAAAATAGCTCTTCTCGCCTTTCTTTTCTCTCATTGCAGACGCTATTTAATCAATCAATCAATCAATCAAAAGTCTTTATTTGCATATAAATAAGGTCTTATATATTAATTACACATCCTCTTATTATATCTTAAAGGCATGCAAATGTCATAAATTGTAATTTAAATAGGCATTTTTTCGCAATTGAACATAATACAATTCATAACATTACTATAATCAATAATATGAATACTAAATCAATTAATTAAAAATATATCCTGTCACTTTCCAAGCTGTGACGATTTCAATGATATTTCATATGTCATATTCCACCGTTTGGACTGTAACGCGTGCCAAAGACAAACAGACAGACAGACATACGCTCGAAAAAAATTACCCTCCTTCTGACGCGCTCGGGTATTACTACGTAAAATCCTTGGGCTTTACATACATCGATCAAAACTTGTGTGTCTCTGTGTACAAAAGGTAACCGTGCCTCCGTCCTTTTTTTCTAAAGCGGTCATTCATACTTAGTGAATGAATCCAGGTAAGTATTTAAGGGTGTCAGTGTAGGGGTGTTTCCGTTTTTGTCTTTTTTCCGAGCCGGATGTGAGGCAAATTGCTAGTGGACCGTTAGGTCAGCCCTGTGGATTATTAGGGTTCTGTAGGTAGAAAACAAAATCGCAAAACTAAACAGTACAATGCAATGTTACATAATATTCGTAGAATTAATTCGCTAGAAAGGGTACTAGGTAATATTTTTTAATATTTACAAACTCCATTTACTTTAGAAAAAATGTGTGTGTGTATTTAATATGGCTGATTATGACTCTTTACCTATCTTCCTCCCAATTGGTATTTTTCAAATGTCCCTAAATATGTAAACTATGAAAATAAGTAGTTAGTTTTAATAAAGCTGATAAAAACGTACTTTTTCCAGCTTGATACTAGAATATTTTTATGGCCCATATTAGATAATATCTACACAGTGAATAAATTACATTTAAATTACATTTTTACATTTGGTTACATTGTTCGCTTTAATTGTCTTGTATGACATATTTATTTTCTGCCCAGGTGTTTCAAGGTCTTTCTTATATCGTTACATACAAAACTAAGGTAGATTTAAAATTGTTTTTACTATTATCTTTATTACGAACGAATTAGCCTTACTATTCAACGAGCGTTGTCAGCATTCTGGGAACCTAGGAACAATAATTTAGATGTTGTTTATTATATTTAATTTGACACATGATTTTATTTCTTGCATATAAGTTATTTCTACATCCATATAATTGTAGAGTTAATAAGTAACTCGTCGTCACCCCATTATTGTCCCACTGCTGGGCACGAGTCTTCTCTCAGAATGAGAGAGTTATAAGCCATAGTCCACCGCGCTGGTCAAGTGCGAATTGGTGTGCGAATAAGTAACTATCTTGTCATAAATTAAATATTAATAAAATATGAAATAATAATAGTAAAAATAATAAACATATAGTCGCTATTATTTTTTATTACATACTGAATCATTTCTCATATACAATCTTCGATCTTGACGTACAAAAGTGTGAGAATCCCTCATACTTTCGTTTCCGAACGCATTTTTTGTGTCGCGTCGGTGTGAGCAGAGCTTTCGGGAAGTGTGGTGATTTGAAACTCATAATGAGCTTTTTCCAAAAGATAATTCCGATTATTGGACTTATATATGTAAAGACTGTAAAGGTAATTTGATTTAAATATATCTAAATTACTAGTATCTTGTGTTTGTTAGAAAGAAACTTAGGTGATATTTAAAAGGTGGTAGAACCAGTGTTCGCCCGGGGAGGTACCACCGCCACACCTATTTCTAGCGTGAAGCATTTCTTGCGTTTCGATGGAAGGGTGTGGTTGCCGGCATACTTTTGTATGAGGCTACCATCATATTCCTCGGTAGTAACAACGCATCTATGATTAAACCAATGTTCACAGATAAAACCTATGTTCTATATGAAGTTGCCACAAATGTCCATGGGCGGAAGTGACCACATGCCATTAGACTGCATGCTTGTTTGCTACTTCAATATTATAAAAAAAAATCAATATCAAATATTAAAAAAAACTAAGGTCTAGAATAGATGAGCCTGAACCCCATCCTGGACAAGGAGACTACGAGCTAGAGGAGAGGGTTTGCCAGTTACCGGATTCCTTGATCAAACTTAATCAAGAGAGAGGACTTAGCTATTACCAGATTCCATCGCCTCTTATTTAATAGGGATTGAGGCTTACCTATGAGCACCTCTTATCGTGTTTTTTTTTATATGGCTGAAGTAGCAAACGAGCATGCAGTCCACCTGATGGTAAGTGGTCGCTGCCGCCCATAGACATCTGTAATCAACTACATACAGAACATGTGTTCCATCTGAAGTCATTCACAGATGCGTTGCTGCTTCCGAGGACTATGATGGTCGCCTCATGCGAAAGTGTGTACGGGGTACAACCCAATATTGTCCTACTGCTGGGCACGGGTCTTCTCTCAGAATGAGATAGTATTTAGGCCATAGTCCACCGCGCTGGCCAAGTGCAAATTGGTGGACTTCACACACCTCCGATATTTTTTTAATGAACTCTTGAGTGTGTAGGTTTCCTCATGATGTTTTCCTTCTCCAAAAAGCAGTGATAATTAACTTCTAATGCGCACATAATTTTAGAAAAATCAGTGGTGCGTGCCTGGGTTCGAACCTCGGACCTCCCGATTGAGGGGGCCAGTTTCAACCATTAGGCTATCACTGCTCTCACTTTCTCACTGTGGGGTACGGGCCTGCTAGCAAATATTATGTATCTCTCACTCCCTGTAACATTGAATATTTTTATTTTAGTTTTTGGACACTTTGCGTACTTTGCGATGATAAGCTTAGAAATAGTCAGTTCGAATCAGTTGTAGCCAAATCTTCAAAATTAAAGTATGCAGGACAGACAGCATTCTCGTAGTATGCCGTCCACTGGATGATAACACGGATTCTATATGAAGTAATTGACGCGGTACTACTCGTAAGAATGCCTCATATGATAGTCAGCAGGCAACGGCATCTTTCTGCCGAAACCCAAGGACTGCTTCACACTAGAAATATTTGTACCTCCACCGTCGACTACACTAATCCTACCACCTAGTAATTCTGATGCAGGTAAATTTGACGACCCGCGTGGCGCAACGGTTACCATACCGGTCTGACACGCAGTGGGTCCCGGGTTCGATTCTCGGCCAGACAGATGAATATATGAATGATGAGTTTAGATTCTTGTTCTGGGTTTAGGTGTTTGTGTATTCGTCTTTGTGTGTGTCCATGGCACCCACGACACAGGAGAAAATCCTACTGTGGGGCTATGAATGTAGAAAGCGTTTTTTTAAAAAAAGGTCCAGCAATGAGATACAAAATGGGTTGCACCTTAAAAGCAAGCCTTCAGCACGGCTACGATGTGTCTACGCGCTACAAACGTCGTAGAACGGCTACGCGGTGAAAGTCATTAGACGCAGCCTTCCTGTAAGGTTATGGACGTATAAAAGTCGTTTTTGAAAAAATATTTGTACGTATTTTATTATCTTGATAACATATTTACATCTTGATAGAGCGTACGAACTCTACAATGGATAATACTCAGTATTCTTATTTCAGTTTTTAATATGAATAAAAAATAATGGTGGCATCAGCACATTAGAATAATAAATTCTAGAATTTAGTTTAAAAATGACTTACCTAAAGGTAAGTCATTTTTCTAAATTCTATAAATGAATTATCTATTTGATTTAACAGTGTAGTAATAAAATAAGAAAAGAAGGGAAAATAATATAATAATAAAGACAGGAAACTATGTTAAAATTATTTGAATCTACATACTAATTGTTATAAAAAATATCTACATACAGGTTTATAACAAAATAATAGAGTATTAGACTGGTAAGATAAAGTACAAATTTAAATTACTCAATGTACCTTACTTTCTGGAAAAGTAGGTAAACTGCAGTAGTCAGTAGTGCAGTAGTAATTACATGAAATTTAAATTAAACGGATTTTATTACAAATTTTATAATATGAGTATCAACTAGAAACAGCCGGTCTTGTTAAAATATTAAATTTTTATTTATGTCAACATCTGGAAACCTAATATGTGTATGTGTTAACCTAATATGACCGTTTCGATGGAAAGGTGTGGTTGCCGGCACACTTTTATAGGCGACCATCTTAGCCCTCGGGAGTAGCGACGCATCTGTGTTTGACTTCACACAGAATCCATGTTATATTTGAAGTTGCTTACAAATGTCCACGGGCGGCAGTGACCACTTACCATCAGGTGGACTGCATGCTATTTGAGATACGAAAAAAATAAAAAAAATGTGTACACATAATTAAAACATATAGGAAGCTGCCTTTGTAAATTTGTGATATACCAGTCTTCAACAAACAATTTAGTGAACGTAATCTCAAAGTTATAAAAGCTAAGCCAAATGTCCAAACCGTACGAAATTGATTTATCCCATAGTGAATTAGTGATAGCGATAAGGTTCGCCCCTATCGGTCCGCAGCACCCCGAGCAAGCGCTAACCCGCCGCTAATTACGATCGCCACTCGCAAATTAATCATCGGGCGAGATAAATCGGCGCGTGGCCAGTAAGACTATTTCGGTGTAGGCGGGGCGTGATTCAGCGGAGGGGCCAGTCGCGCGCCGGCCGCGGACGTGCGAGGGTCGCTGCACCGCAGTGAGTGTGCGAGCGCGATGGCGCGATGAAGACGTGCGGGCGCGCGGCGTTTTGCTGGGCCCTGCTGTGCCTCGCTGGCGGCCTGGCGGCGCCGCGCCGCCTCTACTGCGAGAGGGCGGACGTCGCCTGGCGTGCCTACCGAGCCCCCGCCGCCTTCGAGGCGCGCGTGCAGTCCCTGGCCAAGGACGCCGCCACGGTCCAGGTCCGCCGCGTCTTCCGCAGGCAGGGCCGCTGGCCGCGAGAGGACGCGGTCATCCGCTTGAAGCTCCCACAGGATCCCCTCGAGTGCTCCGGACGATTCGAAGTGCCGTTGAATAATAGGAGGAACTATCTCGTGTTCGCGGAGAGGCGAGGGCACGCCGCTGTGGCCCTCGGCCCTCCGTTACGAAGGACTGGCAAGTTAATAAAGAGGATCCGCGCGGTCTACAAGCCTGGTTACAGTGAGTGCTTTGTGATTTAGTAAGGTGATACGCCGCATGGTAGTTGAGGTGTCGTCGATACGCGAGTGACGTTACTTCAAGGTACATCTGCTTTATGTTCAGAGTTTTCCTCGATGACTGCACTGCACGATCGATGATATGTCAACCTCTATGTGGTTCGCATGTTAGTTGTAAGATTGTCTTCACTTACTACAGCAAAAAATTCACACAATTTCGTCATGTTTCGATTTTTTGACAATGACAGCCAATAAAATTTGAATATAACTGACGCAACATCAAAGCGTTTGACGGTAACATCAAATCGCAACAAAAAGAACTCAACATATCAAACGTACGATACACGCGCGGCGTATAAATGCAATAAATTTAATGCTAACAAACAAATATGCGTTGGCAGGTGTATCGTACGAACAAGTAGCCATTATGAATCCATTTTAGGCGCCGTGTAAATAGTGGTCGAAGCAGCATCGTGGTCATCGTAGCAAAACATACCAGCACTAAACGTGCGCTCTGTGCTCATTTATGCACCCTTCATAATATAAACGGTCAGTAAGTTGGATAAGAAAAGTACGAGTTTGCTTGAAAATTAAATTATTCCTCGAGATACAGGCATCTTTCTTTTTCCACATTTTATTGCTCTTTCGGTAGACGGTTCGCTTCGGATTTCTTCAACGAAGCACGTGTGAAAAGTTATTTTTATATCCGTGTGGGTTTTAGATAAAAGAGATTAGTGACGTTATTAATCTATCTTTTCTTGACTGTATCTTCGTTTGCCGTAAATAGTTTATATAAACTATTGCCGCATGGTAAATTGTTAGACTCTATCTACGTAGTTTTGTCATACAAATAATGGGTAATCTGGCAATAAATAAAAGTATTATCATAACCGTTCCTATTTTGGATTTGATATATTTTCAATACCAGTAAATATATATAAAGAGAATTTTATATCTCCTACAGTGCTTATAGGTTTGTTATCCTCTATTATTAAGCTAAAGTTTAGATAATACGAACTACAAATAATGAAGAATGCTTGTTTACAATTTTAGAATGAATTATTTCGGTAAATCGTAGCAAGGATTTCCACAACGCAGATAGCGTATTGACCTGACTTCAGCTAAATCATACAAACAAACTGGAAGCTAAGTAGCATTCGACGAAATCTCCGAGCTTATTCAGGTCAAAATTAAAAAAAAAATCTGTTGCATTCTGGAACTAATGATTAAAACCTAACGATGTTATAGATTTAACAGAATGAGGTAAACGAATAAGCCTCGGAGGAACGTAACTCAGAAGCACCAATGCTTTGAACTCGACAGAATTATGGACTCCTAAAAACGATATCCGTTCAACAGCGCCATTAATACTGCAAGTGCCAAATCAAAAACGAAAATACTCGGTAATCTGGAAGAATTTTCGTTAACTTGCACCAAAAGAGAGATGAATAACGAAAAAAGCGACGCCGAAAACGGTAAGATGTCATAACACGTCATCGTAATAGTAAAAATAGTAAAGTGAGTTCCGTCACTTTCGTCTGTCGAACTGTGTACTATTTATATTTTCTCCGAATTAGAATAACTTAAGTGTCGTCCTTTTTATTTAAAAGGAACTTTCATTTTAACTCATACGGATATTGTGATAATTTTCACGAAAAAAGCCCAGAATATTTTTTTTTAGATTTTAACTATCTATTATTTATGTCTGGAAATAACTTTTGACTTCTTAAAAAATGCTAAGATTCTGCCAGAGTTAATTCAAATAATTTAGACTTTACTTTAATTTAGACTTTACTTCAAATATAGAAGTATTTTTAAACAGTTTCTTTGTTATTGATAGAGGTACTAAACAAGAAATTTCAGTTTAGAAATTTACAGGTGTTTTATACAACAAACCGGTATAAACTTTTATTTATATGCATAGATACAGAGGTTTTCCTTATTACTTTGTGCTCGTTCCCGGTATGGTAAGTCGGTTAAATTCGAGAATAATTAAGTCACAATTGCTCGTGAGAAAACTGATGAGCAAAAAGCAGTCTAGAGATAAGCTAGAATTCTGATGGGCTTCTAGCCGCTTCCAAGTATATTAAGACTTCCCGCGACGATTAATGATAACAATTAAACAAAGATAATTTGACAGCTTGATTTAACTACACATAGTTTAAGTACGCTCAATAAAAGTTATGATCCCATCAATTATTTAGAAACTGGATGATGATAGGCTATAAACTTTGGAAGAATTACCATAATCAAACATAACACAATCAAGAAAAATGATTATATTCTTAGACTGCACTAATTGAAATGATGACTAAGTAGGTGCTGTTATACGTGCACAACAGAAAATTGTAGTTACGAGTACGTGTTACGACGAAGTTGATAAAATTGTCATCACCGCTATTAATCTCGAAATAAAATGTGCAGAAAAAAGCAAATTGCATAATGGGAGCCGCGATGAGTAACGAGAAAGTTCAGAGCGACCCGCAGACGGCGGCGGAAATATCGGAGCAAGTGCCAAAAAACTCGATGGCAACCGCGTAAGATATCGTAAAGGTCTGTGCGTAAAGAGACCGGTTACTGATCCCACCGGCTCTATTGTACGTAAAGCTATTATTACAAGTTACAGAACATTTTATTATTTGTAAATTATAGTCACAACGTTCATGTTAGTTATTGTTCAATGATATTCAACGTAGTTTGCTTATTTTAATTACTCTACCTATCTTGTCTCGAAACAAAACCTGTTTAAATTCAAATAAAAAATCACCGCGTACATCAAAGTATAAATACTAAAAGAGGCAATTTAGAACAAATCGTAGTCATTTTTAAACAAGTCTATTCAGTCTTACGACCAACGGTTTTTTGAAAATTCTCAATGTCCAAATAGACTTAGTAAACAAAGCATTTTCAAAATATCAAACAGACCATATACTATTAGTCAACCTTAAAACATTCCTGTCAACATATGTATAGAAGTTTAACTAACTAGCACACAGTATCGCTACACTAGAACACGAGTAACCAAGATTAATGTGAACACACCTCAACACTACATTTGACAGACTAGCACAGACAAGTCGCAACTGGAGCGTGTTATGACGTCAGCCCATTGAGGCGCCCACAGCCTCCTCCAACAGACACCTCTGATAGCAGATGATCAACGTTAACGGCGTAAATGTATCCGATGACGTCTCTACCAACAATACAAATTGGAAAAATAGTATGAAGTTCAATATCATTCCGATTAACATTAGAAACAAAGACACTTAAGGCAATATTAAGGCGTAGAGATATTGCTTATGTCATTAATGGAGTTTCTCAAAAACAATTTAATTTCGCGAATCATATCAGAAACTTAATAAATAACAACGTTTTTCTATAGCTATTTGGAAATGATTATAAGTTTGAAAGTAAACATAGAATACTTGAATCTTTCATTTTTATTGCCTCAATTAAAATCGTCCTTCTATTTAACTATGTCATCTATATGTCACTCGTTTTCACTCATATATTCCACACTCGTATTAGACGATTATGCATCCAAGTATTGATTAGTATTATTCAACTGATCGATCTCGGTACATGCGCCGGCGCCACTAAATTGGTACCTCAATTAATTGTCCCCTATTGTTCTCTTCGTCACTATAATGCATATTGCTTTTTATATTAATGATTAATTATTTAACAACACTCTAAGGCAATGTGGCTTGCTGATTTGGATTCATAATGGATTTGTAATCATCAGCACGATTAATTGAGTCTTTAAATGAAATTGTTATTTAACAAAAACGGCCAAGTTCAGATTTGTTCATTTTCCCAAATCTAAAAAACTATGTGTAAGTTTTTGGGTTAATGTCCATATTTTTGAAATTCATAATTTTGTTCGTCTCGTAAAGCAATCCTGATTATTCTGCAGGAAATGTATATATTATTTTATTTTTGCATATTACTTAAAATGGACTTTATATAACCACTGTCTTTAAAAAGATCCTAAAAAATGCGATAAACTCAAATATTACAAAATAAAATAATGACAATGTTGTTATGAATGTGATAGACGCGAACTTGTGCTCTTGCAAGGCCTATTATAATTGAATCGGCAACGTTGCCAAATGTTATCAGATGGGATGACTGTACAACATTACATAATGAATTTAGTAAGCATGAACGTACACTAAAATCACTAATTTATTAGAGCCAGGAATAAAGATATGCATCAGCGTAAAGCGTTATACAAATACTGAAGAGACAAAAATGTTTTAGATTTACGACTTTATACTGAAAATTTTGATATATTGACACAATAAGATTACTAGGATGACTAGGAAAGACAAATGTATGAAGTTTCAAGGGGATTTTTTTTAAAGTGAATTGCGCCATATGTGCTCTACAATATAAAAATATTTGAAATATCATCAAAAATCAATAACTAGATAATCTTACCGCTTATATTTTTCTAGAGCCGGAAAAAAATATAAAAATCGTCTTCCTTCACATTCAAAAAGCTGTAAGTTCCTAAAGAATATTATGGAGAACATACCTATAGTTTTTCCTACAATATTTCTCTGTGTCGCTTACGAAAGTGGTAATTTAATTGAATTATAATATGTCTTCAAAATAGTAGACAAACTTAAAATTATGTTTTTGCCAAAAATAAACATCACACCTATTTTCAACGTGAAGCATTTCTTGCGTTTCTATGGAAAGGTGTAAGATGCACACTTTTATATGAGGCAACTATCTTAGTCCTCAGGAGTAGCAACGTATCTGTGATTGACTTCGGATAGAACCCATGGTCTATTTGAAGTTGCTTACGCATGTTCATGGGCGGCAGTGACCACTTACCATCAGGTGGACTGCATGATCGTTTGCTACTTCAGTCAGATAAAAAAACACATCAGATCGGAACCTTTTAACTTTAATTACTGTAGCTCGCTTGGATACGAACTCACGAGTGGCGCTTACCTCCTGTTTACTTTCGGCGCTCTGTTAGCAAAATGTTTATCTTTCTGGATGCTATCCATCGTTTTTTCTTTGTTAATGCCCCGCTTTCATTATTCGATTGTAAATCTCAGCTCGATCGTGTAGTTAGTCATGTGTTGTCAAAACTGCATGCTTTTCTACGTGAATTCCGATTGTAATTGCTAGTAATTTCGCTTTGTCCATATTGTAAACAATAGTAGATGTGTTTACACTCACAGAATTCTTAGCAAGACCTGATCCAAGATCAAAATCCGAGAATAGATTGTTGATATGGCGTCGAGACAGTTGATTTGAGGTTTATAATGTCTAAATGCTTCTCGAGTTCAAGATCAAATTTATCGTTAAATTGAATTACAGTCTAATTGTGACCCGAACGATTATGCCTCGTAGCATAATGCCATATAAGCAGTACACTCAGTTATTAATTAAAAAGTTTAAATAAGACTCTTTTCCATAAAATTTTATAAAATCCAAAATTACATTGGAAATAACATTAAGGGTCTGTCTGTTTGACTGTATGCTTGCAAAACGTATCAAAACAAAACTACTACAATCAATTTGAAGCTTGAAAATATAATTATAGGCCATATTTTGAGATGTAATTGAACCTGTATTCCATTTAAATCCGAGTATTCTGTCAACAGTTATTACAGAAGGTTATGTTCTATTTTTTAAACACGAGTGGAACTGTGAATGCTATAAAATATTTTTTTTATAAAATAAATGCAATTACAATTACATCAATTCAATTAAGCTAAAATAATTATCCCTTAAAAAATATTCAATAATTTTTTTTATTTGTATATTTGAGGCTTTCTAAGAAAGAGAAAAATAAAATTCTTTGTAAAGAAAAAATCTAAACCTAACTAATCCATTAATGTCACACTGCTGGGCATTGGACTTCTCAAGATGAGAGTGTTAGACCGTAGTCCAACGAGCTTAGTGTAAATTATCGACATCACACACCATTTTCCGAACTCTATGCAAAATAGGCTTTGGCTATCTAAATAATTCGTATCGTATGTTGAAGCTCAAAGCATAGATGAAAGAAAAGGAGTCACGTTTCAACTATTTGCAGAACAACTGAGATAGGAAATAGAAATTCGGGGAAAACATCTACATGCTTATCTAAGAAACTAGTGTTCTCTTGGTTGCCTTTAGTCTGTATATGTTTCATCAACTTTTGTATGCGTTGTAAGTATGATGTACTGGAATAATCATATTTATATTTATTTTATCAGAAAATTGTTGTATGTACACAAACTTTCTGCGACTATACGAATCTTAAACAAGCCTAGAAGAAAATGAAAAAAAATAATAATATAAAGATCAAAAAATAATTGAATAAATAAAGCCTATAAAAATTATCAAAATGTGAGAGTACCTATTACACAATGATTTTCAACTTTTCTTAAAATAGTAAAATAGAGTTGAAATACAATAACTTAATATAATTTTATGTCTAATTATAATTATCTAATTATCTCGATGAAGTTCTAATTCGGGGAGAAATTTTGAAAGTACGTATTTTAAGTATTCACGTATACGTATGTTTACTATTTGTATCCGCTTCTTTCCTGCGTGGGAGTACACTACTGCACATCTTCAAGCTATACTTTATTATATATCTTAACCGTAAATTGGCACAATGTAATTATCTTCTTCGTTGTAGATAATTGAAACATTTTAAGAAATACCCCAAGGCTGATTATTCGTTAATTATAGAAAAGAATCTAAAGTCAGTTGTGCAACCTAATTAGGTATAAGAAAGTCAACGTTTTCGATCGGTCAGATCGAACCCAAACCCTTAGGATGCCAATCTACACATTTTTTAGCTTAATCTCAAGCAAGACATATTCTGTCTGGACTGTCTATGGACGGCACTTGGTAAAATGAAGAGCGTATCACACTTTTTGGCGTAGAACCTATCCTAGAGGGAAAAGAGAGGGAGACGTTTGACAAACGAGAAATTCCCTATAGGTTCAACATCGTCCACGGAACGATCAGGAGGCCAGATCCATATGCGACGCCCATTTTAAAACTAAACATTAACTATCCACTAATTACTCAAGGTGCAGTAGCCATCGTCCTCTGAAGTTACACCGCGTCTTATTAAAAAGCTTTTATTTCATAATGGCGGTGTTGGCAGCCGTTACGGGCCGGCGATTTTCCATTATGTCCGCTCCGCTCTGCCGGGTTTACTGTCCTATTAGAAATATTAACGTACTCTGCATTATAATATTTTACTTGCACGACCCGAGTTCACTGTGTTATAAGACTATTCCCTCTGGACTGCCGTCTCTTTCGTTGCCGTTTATCGCCTTTCCCTCGTTAATCTTGCGTTATAGTTTCTTGTACACATTATTTCAATTATTATAATAACCACAGTCAAGGCAGTCTTAATCAAATATATTACTTTCAGCCAAGTTATAGAGTTGTTAAGTGACAAGTTGTAAAAGTCAGCGATTTTGGACCATGTTTGCAAGCGTTTATTTGCATTATGTGAAAATAACCCAACTATTTAGCGATGACAAGATGATGATGACTACTGCAATTGTTATATCAAACTAATTTGTAGTTTAATCGTCCTTAATGCGCATAAGGACAATCCAATCATTATTAAAGTACGTACTAGTTTTCTAGTATCATGCGTCTTTAAAGTCGCAGATCGAGTCGATACAATTTGTATTTACATTGGACTTTCGATCAGTAGTTAAACCTGCGTACAGTTCCACACACTTTTACGTAACGTACAATTAAACAGTTGTTCGGGTTTACGTCGAATATACGTGCTAGGCTAAACAATAGTCATATTTTTTACTCTTGCACTTTAACCAATTATTTTGAGAAATTTATAAACAACGTAAACCTAATAATTTAATAATGCTATCATCAAAAAGAGATTCTGTGATTCGAATGCAGTTCGCACAGGTGTTTCTGCATCTCTGCATAGGTGTTAAGGGAGAAGACCAACATTGGCAATAGAAGAAAAACGGGAGAGGAGGGGAGGAACAGGATAAATAGGCTTCGATATATGATGACAATTAGGATTTGAATGTACGGATTTAAACCCCATCATATATAACTATGGTAGCGTCATATATAACTTTACATCAGGTATTTTGCATGCAGTCTCCTAACTTAGTTGTGAAATGGAAACAAAAGAAGATCTCGCTGTTCCAAATACTACAAAGTAATCAGAAACTACTAGGTTTTCGTTACAAAAAGTTAGGTGCTGTCACCATGACAGGGGCCGGTCAATACCTATTCCAGGCACTGAACCGAGACCACCGTGCGGATACACGCGTTAATCAAGGACGCTCCAATATTTCAGATACCATTGTCTGAAACCAGTCACCGTTCACTGCATTCACCGGTACAGGGGGCTTTCAATGAACTAGTCGACACCATGTTTCGAAAACTATTTACACACTTACATACCTATCTAGTATATAAATATACAGTACCTACATTATTATTGTAAGGTGCTAGAACAAGCATCATTTCTCCGAGGTAGTACCGCATCAACCCATAATTGTCTTGATTGGGCACGGGTCTTCTCCCAGAATGAGAGATTATAGGCCTTAGTCCACCGCGCTGGCCAAGTGCGAATTGGTGGACGAGGTAGTACCAATACACCAAATTCTACCGTCAAAACAGTTCTTGCGTTTCGGTGGAAGGATGTAGACACACGACACACACTTTCTACACCCATAGCCCACACTAAAATTTACTCCTGTGTCGTGGGTACCATGGACACACAAGACGAATACACAAACACCTAGACCCAGAACATGGATCTAAACTCATCGAACCCGGGACCCATTGCGCGTCAGACCGGTATGGTAACCGCTCCACCACGCGGGTCGTCATGTGGTTGATACACAATCATATGAGGCGACTATCTTAGTCCAGTGATTTACTTCAGATAGAACTTCTATTCCGTATGTAGATAGGCAGTCATTATTTACCATCAGGGCTACTTTAGTATCTTAATTAGCCAAAAAAAAACTTAGAAGCCAACTTAGTTCAAGGAAACGCATCGCTTATCGAATTCAGGTACAGCACTTCTTCTATTTGGAATTAGTTACGAATATCCATTGGCTCACTTCGACCGGTCCTTAGCCAACTGAATACAGCGGTTACCCGCCGTCTTCTTCAGGTCATCAGTCCACCGTGTCGGGGGGCGGCCTGCACTCATTTTGCCGAGACGTGTCTCAGGACCGGTCGAAGTGGCGCAGATTAGGGGAGGCCTATGTCCAGCAGTGGACTTTCAAAGGCTGGTGGATGGATGGACGGATGGATACCCATTGGCTGCAGTGGCTATTTACAGATGGCATCATCAGACTTCCAACCTTGGCGCATGCAGATCCAAACTGAAAGCTCGACGTATATGTCTGTGTAATAAAATAGTAACAGTTGCCGGGAATAATTCAAAATTCGAATTAGTATTTCACAGAACAGCACCCCATACATTATCTAGGACCATTGAGTTTTTAATTCGGCCGAGAGCAATATATTTACCGGTTGGAATTCAGTGCGGCCGTGACATGTGGTATGTGCTTCAGAGACTGCGCGTCGGTTCCGCCGACTTCATGTATTTTTCAGGATAAGTGTGTGGGATCTAAAGTACCTACTGTATACACACACATGCAACTGTGTACTGACTGATTTTGTTGTTTCTGTTTTTATATAAGGTATCTTAGTTTTTTTGTTTCTACTTGTATTCAAAGTTTGAATAAAAATTGGTTATCCAAATTTATGGGCTTCAGCCAGTGTACGGGCTCTACTTATGTATTATAACATATATTATGTTGCATCGGTATCATTCATGGGAATTATTTTCTTCTTCTTCTTCTTTTAAAATATTAAACTCTACAATTGTCACGGTTCACTTTACATTTATACGGATATGAAAATTCAGTCACATCTTTGTCTAAATCTTCTTAAATATTGTAATTACTTAAGCAATACCTTGCTTAGGTAAGGCTTATCAAAGTGACTAATGACGAACAAAAAATACTGAACATGCAAATTGGCTCAAACGTCAGTTTAGTGCATTAAATAAATTTCTACTGAAAAATGTCTTAGTGAACTTAGGTGAATTTTTTGATCATTATCATCGAACACATAGTACCACCCATTATTGCCCCACTGTTGGGCACGGATCCTCTCTCAGAAGGAGAGAGTTTTAGGCCATAGACCACCGCGCTAGCCAAGTGCAAATTGGTGGACTTCACACACCTCCGAGAACTTTTTTTTTATTAAGAACTCCCGGGTGTGTAGGTTTCCTCACCATGTCGAACGGTATTATAAACATCATATTTCTGAGTGAATCATTTATATTGAGATATCTGTGAGCGAATACTGACGCAGAGGCTGGTATTAAAGAACTAGCATTAAAAAACGCGTCTGATGTGCCCAAATCGTGCAAACGTAAAATTCGACATTATAATACTGTCTGTTTGTCTATAAATAATAACTGAATAGTTGTCTGAGAAATGCAGTTAAATTCTTTAAATTCGGATCGCTGTTTCCGTGCCAATATGACACAAAAATATCAAAATCTCGGGAGTAGTCTCTTGGGATATAGTTCAAAATCGCTAAGCAGATGATTTGGGAGTAAAATAGTGAATTATGTGTCTGATCTTTTAATAGTGGAGCGAGTAATTTTTTACATCGAGGTAATTATGGATTTAGTTTTCTTTATTCTTTCAGTTTGTATTATTTATTTTTTGATACATACACAGTATATGAGGCTCATGTTATTAATTGAATAGTCTAATTTTGAATTTACGTGTGCTTATTCTATATGAAGCTGCTGGCAGATGACAACGGGTTGGTATGACCACTCACCATTAGGTGAGCTGCATATTCGATTGCTTATAGAACAAAAAATCGAAGTATGAATACTAGTTGCCTAAAATGTACCAGGTACCTTGTTAACACCATGTTCTAATGTCTCATTTTTGTTATGACCCTTATAGTTCAATTGGGGTACAACCCCTTATTGTCCCACAGCTCAGCACGGGTCTTCTCTCAGAATGAGAGTTTTAGTCCACCGCGCTGGCCAAGTGCGAATTGGTGGACTTCACACACCTCCGAGAACTTTTTTTTAAAGAACTCTCGAGTGTGTAGGTTTCCTCACGATGTTTTCGTTCACCGAAAAGTGAAGTTCAATTACAAAAAAGTAATCAAAACTGTAAAACTGCTGTATCCTTTTTTGGAGAGTATGGTTAGTCCTAATGTCAACCATTCTAAATTAAATTGATATAATAAATTTTAGATTGGACTCTTACTCTATCTTTTCTTACTAAGGCTTGAAACATTAATATGCCGAAGAAACAACTACATCAGATAGACATTCTTGTTTATACGTTCAAAAGTTCATAGTAACATAAGTTTTCGTAGTAACTTAAATAACGCGTAGTGACCCCTACTCGATAAACATATGAACATGGAATCGAACAAAATGCGTAAATGACATAATGTAAATAAATCAATAATCACGGGTACAGCGCGGCGCGGACATTAGCGGCCACCCGCATATGCAATGCAATGGCCTTTCCACACTGATGGCGGTTGACACGCCTTGCGTTAGTACTTTAGGGATTTCAGGACTGGTTGTGGTTGTCGGCTTATTTTTTTCAAGGTGGTAGAACCAGTGTAGTTCGACCGGGGAAGTACCAACGCCACGCCTATTTCAAGCGTGAAGCATTTCTTGCGTTTCGATAGAAGGGTGTGGTTGCCGGCACACTTTCACATAAGGCGACAATAGTCCTCGGGAGTAGCATCGCATCTGTGATTGATTTCAGATGGAACCTATTTTCTGTATGTAGTTGATTACAGATGCCCACGGGCGGTAGTGACCACTTACCATCAGGTGGACTGCTCGTTTGCTACTTCAGTCAAATAAAAATAAAATAAAAATATCCGTCTTAGTTCGCGGGAGTAGCATCGCATGTGTGATTCAGACATAACACATAACTCCTGTTCTATATGAAGTTGCTTACAGATGCCCATGGGCGGTAGTGACTTAACATCAAGTGGACTGTGTAATAAAAAACAACATCGCTACAAATACTTCTGTTGACAGAAGAGTTAGAGCATGTTTTAGTTTTAAGTGAGAGGCAGATACAAGTAACATGTTCAACAATTTTATCATAACGAGCGGCAAGGTATCCGTAACCAAAATCATCAGATGGACTGCATGGGTATATGATATTATATTTGGTTTTAACTTAAGAGTTTAAGTGAAGTTGACGATTAGGTTTCCATACAATGTCATACTCAAATTCTTAGAAATATTTATCATAAAAAAACTATTACATCTATCTTATGAAACAAAAGTAAATTAATTTAAAGAATATTTACTACTAATAACTAAAGGTATAAATAACCATACCTTTACTCATGTACCGATTAACATATTATGGTAATCGATATATTGTAATTTAAAAACTATTTAACCAATCGTATAGGACGTATGTCAAGAATTTTAAAATGCAAAAAACTGTGTTGCAATAAAGAAGCCTATCGTCTGAACCAACCACATCTCACCAGCGGTACAATCTCTAATAAGAAAATTATGCTCACATCGCTTCCTCTTTACCGGTGGGAAAGAAACTTTTTATACAAACCTCGCGATGTATAATCAAAAGGACTTTTCGTCGATAAAGTCATTACGAATGATTACATGTCCGAGATTTCGCCGCTTGTACCACACAAACCAGTCAACGAATAGCGGCAGGTTTTGCTAACTAAAACTTTAGCAAATGAGGATCCCCAACCAATCTGTTAACCTTAATCTCCTAATCAAGCCTGAGAGCCGCCATGCTGCTACAATTTCAGTTTGAAACTTGTATAATTATACTAGTTGAGAATACTAATATTATAAAGACGAAAGTTTGTGAGTGTGTATGTTTGTTACTTCTTCACGTCTAAACGGCTGGAGCGATTTTCATTAAATTTGGTAGGGAGGTAGCTGACACTCTAGATTAACATATAGGCTTATTATTGTGGGAAAATATCTTATTCCCACTGGACATTTATTTTTTTAACGCCGGCGAAGCTGCGGGGTTCAGCTTGTACTTTGACAACGTGATTCAGAATACTAATGGCGACATCTCTTGCTGAGTTACGAGAAACGTCACATGGTAAATGATAAGTTAGGTATAAGAAAGGCATAATTTTTAATTAATCAGTTTTGCAATTATCGTAATTCCAAGTTCGCTATTATTTCATTGGTTTCGATCATATGCTAGGTTCGAATAGGTGGTAGGTAGATATATTAAAACTTAATATCTCATTAAAATACTTTATTATTTTTTATTTTTCCTGATTCTATTAGCTTTGTGTTTAATTAATTGCAGATGTAAACCATCAATAAATAAAACAAATAACTAAACTAAGACGGTAGAAATACAAACTTTTTGCCATAAATCGTAAATTATTATTATTATATTAATACGTGAGGCAAAAACTTGTGACGGATTTTTAAGTAATATGCCGCGGACGGATTAGTATGAAATTTTGCACGGTTATAGTGGACGTAGAGAAGGAGTGCAGAATGTTAATATTTTTTTTCAAATAATGCATTTTTCATACATAAAATCAACTAAAAACACATTACACACACTGCCTTGCATTTGTCACAAACACATACATAGTAAACGAACTAAAACATTCATGTCAGATGTCTTTGTCAAAATACCGCTATTGCTTTTAAATGCGGCTTAGATAATTAAACCTCTTTTTATATTAAACGGGCGCGTTCAAAATTACTTGAAAATTTAAAAATACTGGAATTTGAGAAATGTACTACTTTGGACAATGAAGTTTAGTTTCTTAATTTAAATTACGGTCGAATTTCGACCGATGCTACGGGCGACTAGTTTGAAGAAATACAGGCTACGTACCCTTACGTTACGTAACTTATCTATGATTTATCTAGTATCTCAATTGCTTTTATCTTTTAAAATCTTCGTTTTGTTTATATTTCTCGCTCCCGTCGCGTTAGTTACTCGCTTGCGGTACAGCAAGTCATGCGATGGCGTGCGTTGATAACATCGTAATGCACCTATGCACGTACATATCAGCAAGTTTCCTTACAAAACCTTCCTTTAAATATGACAGACGCATTTGTAAGTGAAGTATGTATCGGTTAATTCTTTACTAAATAGAGACCTCGTTTCCGTTTATGGATATTATACGTCTTACTGTGTTTGTACACGGTTTATGGCATTTCAAATAAAAACGTTTATATTATAGACAGATTTATGATATAAAGTAAACAAAAGACCTTGGAACTTGGAAGCCTGATGTTAAGTGGGCACTTAGGCCTCCTTTATATAGAGGAGCGCTTGGCTGTACGTGTAAAGGGCAGTGTTAGCCTTAGACTTCTTAGAATACTTCATTTCTCAGCCTTTGTCTATACGCTTTCTTAATACGCTTTCTACACTCATTGCCCCACAGTAGGGTTTTTTCCTCTGTCGTGGGTGCCATGGACACACACAAAGACGAATACATAAACACCCAGACCCAGAACAAGAATCTAAACTCATCATTCAGACGCCTGTCTGGCCGGGAATCGAACCCGAGACCCATTACGCGTCAGACCGGTATAATAACCGCTAGGCCACGCGGGTCGTTAAGTCTTAGCCTTAGATTTGGAATTATAGAAAAGGCTGAGCAATGAAATATTAAAGCTTATGAAATATTAAGCTCTGATATAATGTATTGTAGGTATATATCAGATACATATAGGCAACGAAACAGCTTTGTTTAGTACATAAGCAGCAAAATGTCTGATGAGTTGATATGTTTTAAGTTAAGGTATATATTTAACAAAAATTTGTCAAAAATACAGTTTGAGGTAATATTAAATGTTCAAATTCGCAATAATTTCAAGGTTCAGGGTTCTTAACTCAGAGGGGATCAACATAGCTATAAATAAAAATACATACTTATTCAATTTCATTACTTCAGTAATTATAAGAAACAAGAGAGTAAAAATGAACAGTTTAATAATCACCTTAAGCACCTTTATCCGTCATAAGTAACCTTATCCTTTACCGCAGGTATCAATTATATCACATAAAAGTCGTTATCACACTATTTTCCTATAAAGTTAACGAAAGAATGATAACTGGTCGACATATTGCGCAACCGCGCTTCGCCCGCTTTCGGCAAACCACTGCAAATGTCGAGGGCACCTGTGCGCCGAAAGGCATAACCGGTAGCGTGTTTCAAGCGCCTTACATATGGATAATAGAGCAATGATCGGATTATGATCTATTCCATACATCCAAATGCCAAATATGCTTCTTGTACAGCCAAATATAAGGCAAGATACTGGGGCTAACTTTTATAACCAATGTAAAAACAATATGTCAATAAAAAAAGAAATAAAAATAAAAAAGCAAAACCCACTGAGTTTCTTGCCGGATCTTCTCAGTTGAGGTCGTGTTCCGATCCGGCTGTAGTTTAAAATATATATATATATGTAACTGACAATTTGTAAGTGCCTCTGTAGGCCTATGCAAAATAAGGACATTTCATTTCATTTCACATCCTCTATCCTGATAGGTCATGTCTACTATACCACCTTGCTTTGTTCACTGTTTTTAGTGTTTAAGTAGCCAACGAGCATGGAGTTCATCTGTTCCTGCCACCTGTAGAACTGTGTAAACACCTTCATATAACTGCGGTTCTACCTGAAGTAAATCACAAATGCAATGCTAGTTCTGAGGACTACGATGCAACGCAAAGACTGCTTCGCGCCAGGAACTGTATGCTATACCTGCACGGTTAAACTACAATGATTCTACCACCTGGTGTTGTAAAATATTAATGCTAACAGGATTAATATAAAGCGATATTTGGATTAATTTGCAACTGGATCGAAACCTTACTGAATAGGAAAGTAAATAAAAGTTTCATTTATGTTTTTATTCAGATACATGGATTTTTGTAGACGATGTCACCGTCAGGGATAAAATTTATTAATCATTTTTTTTTTTACTTTATGTTGTACGATGTGACAGCCGGGTTTCGTAATAGAACGTAGATATCGATATCATCGGCGTCAATGGAGACTTGCAACATCAAAAAAGTCGCCAACCACCACCAGCTTTGAAAGAAATCTGTAATCGCTTTTTGAAGAAAGCGCGTGAATACCTCAGGAAGAAGCGGAGCGGGGATTGACATGAACTCAATCCTCGCTCCGCTTATGAACTTGGAGTAAACCAAAAACCCCAATTCGTATGACATTTAGAATTAATTGATGGGCGCGGCGAATAAGTGAAAATGTCTACCGAATATAATGCAGCAAAGAAAGTACCGCTGTTTTAACGACCAAATTTTTCCCAATCCCAATTGTGGGTCAGAGGTGCCCAGCGCAAATACCAAGTAATTACCAGATTAACCGTATTGAGTAATTAAGGTACTTTGGTCTTGAGTCTTTGACACTGATGTATGTTCGGAAATTGATCCTAGCTTTATCGCGAGATCGTCTGATTTTTAGCTTAATAAATATTGTTGTTTATCCAAACATAAAACTACACAACACAGTTTGGAAAGCAATAAGTAGTATTAGATATTAATATAATTTTAAGAATTCAATTCTGAATTTTTTCTTAATGTGTATTCTAAAGTAACAAAACAGGCTGCAGTTCACCTGTAACAACTTCATATAGGACAAGAGCTCGGTTTAGATAAATTCAGTTTACTTTTATGCACTGACTTCTCAAATGGAAGTTAAAGTTTAATAATATAAGTATAACTGTTAGTACATACTTACCTACTTCTTTTACCTATCTCGTAACGTAAATTAAAGTTATACCTATACCACATGCTTCTCACATATAATTGTTAATTTTTAAACTCATTGGCAATTATAATTCATTCATCATCTAATATATAAAATTCTCGTGTCACAGTTTTTGTTGCCATACTTCTCCGAAACGGCTTGACCGATTTTTACCAAGTTTTATATGCTTATTCAGTAGGTCGGAGAATCACCCAACATCTATTTTTCATACCCCTTAAGGGTTGCCCACCCTTAACATTTTTTTAAATTTTTTATATGGCAAAACAACGTTTGTCGGGACAGCTAGTTAAAGTATAATTATATATAATACATAGTTTCAAATACGCACATGATTCAAAGCAGCCTAATCTGCTCTTTAAACCCAGGTTATATTTTGGAAAAATCTGTCCAGGAATTTGAACCCGGACCTCCCAACGCGTGACCAAAGTCCATACCACTCAGCCTGCTAGTCACACTGCACGTATAGACGGATCGTGTGCGCGGCGCCACGCCTTATCGGGCGACGGTTTTTCTATTGATTCCAAATTAATGTGATTACATCCGTACTTGGGCATAGAAGAGTACTCACAGTACTGTTGAGTTACCTGCGATTTATAATCCGCTAGCTTTTGCACGCGTCTTGACTTCCAAGACTTACGCTTTGTACTAAGATAATTGTCGTGTGTGTTTTGAACACGCTAATACGTATCCTAACACTGAAAACAAAAGAAAAGTTTAAATATATTTTTGATATTTTTTTAAATTTAAGGTATTAAATAGCCTTTATCGCGGACTTACTAAATTACGTAACGGAAAAAACCTAACACTCCCGACTTCGAACATCATGTAGAGCGGCCGAGCGTTCGCTTAACGTGTATGTATATGGTACGACGGTACGAAGCTAGCACGGATCGAGACGAGCTGCTTGGAAATCGGACGCCTATGTAAGCAGCTGTTTGTGAGAATGTATATAGTAATTTAAAATACGGCACAAATAAATAAATAATTATAATTGCATAATATGACTGATAAAAAATGCTAAGCAAAAGCTTAGCATTTTTTATCAGTCATATTATGCGCCGTGAGTGCAGCACGTTATACGTGCACGTGATACGAGGTTTCGTCAATAATTGCGGATATTTACGAATACGATGCAAAGATTCTCAAAATTACTGATTCCCGTACCTGTATTCGATTTTAATAAGTAAATTTGAGACACTGCCTATACATTAAAACTAAATATATTAATTTAGAATCACAAAGAGCAATCGATATGATATAATAATTGAGTGATAGTCATGAAATAATTATAAGCAGACGAAATCACAAAAATATTTAAGCCTCTTTATATTAGTGATGTTAGTATCCGAAGCGTTCCAGTCCTCAGAGGTAGCAATGCATCTGTGGCTAACCTCAAGACAGGATAGGCAGACGTCCTGAGATGGCCAACTTGTCATTTGGACTTTTTTTATCTGACTGAAGTAGCAAACGAGCATGTAGTCCACCTGATAGCAAGTAGTCACTGCCGCTCAGGTGTCCACACCTGTAATCAACTTCATACAGAACATGGGCTCTATTTAAAGTCAATCACAGATGCGTTGCTACTCCCGAGGACTGGTCCGATGGTCGCCTCATCTACAAGTGTGCCGGCAACCACACCCTTCCATCGAAACGCAAGAAATGCGGTGGTACTTCCTCGGTCGAACTACACTGGTTCTACCATCTTCTGGTACTTGCACTTGCCTTAAGTAACTCCATATTACAATAAACTAAAGCTCCAAACCTTAGCACCACTAAACTAGCATCGCCTTAACCGTCTAATTATACGTCAGTTACGTAACAAACCGAACTGAAATATTATTTTCAAGAGTTCACAGACCGACGGCGAGGGAAACTCACTCTCGAGCTTGCCCCTCGTCCCCTGAGTACGTTTTGCGATGTCCCCAAAGCAGGAACATACGTCGTTTCGGTACCGTGGAGCCACCTGTCGCCTATCACTCGGCGAGCCACTTCCTTTGGGTTATTAAAAAAAGTCTGTAACGGCTCACAATTGGACGAATCTTTACTAAAACGTTGGTTTCGGTTTATAGATAAAATAATACGATACGAAGAATCTTTGTTTAGGCTTTAGGTCGTAGGTTTTTGCGAATGTATTGTCGAATGCTTCTTAAAGTAAATGAAACTACGTTGAATAAAGTTGTGACTTATGAGAAAATAATGCGAGTACCTAACTCATCCATTATTGGCCCACTGCTGGGCACGGGTCTTCTCTCAAAATGAGTGAGTTTAGGCCATAGTCCAACGCGCTGGCCTTTTTTTGTAAGAACTCTCGGGTGTGTAGGTTTTTTCACGATGTTTTCCTTCACCGAAAAGCAGTGATAATTAATTTCTAAAATGCACATAAATCACTGGTGCGGATTTGAACCTTTGACCTCCCGAACGAGAGGGCAAGTTTCAACCATTAGGCTACCACTGCTCTGAGTACCTACCTATGTTTATTGTACATTCGGTCGCTGTCAGTGTTCATAATTTTCACCATACAACACACTCTACTACGACTGTTTGTCATTACGGTACATATCATAACATAGAATTATTCAATGTTTAACTGAAGCGATACTACCGTCACACCTCTGTATTTAACAGCAAAACACTGTTGTTTCGTTTTTGTTTGTTAGGATAAGGTAGGGAAAACACATGGTATAGACTCAGCATATCAAAACTTAGGCGGAACAACTTAATCTTAAATTGTCATCACACATAAGTCACACACGTAAAACGAATACGTGTGCCACAGTGGCACATTGAAGTGACCAGTTTTGGGTTTAGCAACCAATGAATCTCAGAACTATATGCGCCAAACAGTGTCAAATTCTCATCAGATACATTGCTGCTAGCTCTTTCATTTTTTCAACGTATTTGTACTTCGTAAGGTGGTAGTATATGGTTCGATCAAGGAGGAATTAACTACACTACTACTACTACCACACCTATTGGAACAACTACGCCACACATAATTCAAGAGTGCAGTTGCTTTAACCGGTCACCCGTCGCAACGGTCGAAATTTGACCGTAATTTAAATTAAACTAAACTTCATATTGCCCAAAGTAGCACCAATATTCCTCTAATTCAACTAAATTGTAATAATTTAAAGTTATTTTGAACACATTCGCTAAAGGTAAAAAGAGGTTTAATGAACTAAGTTGCATTAAAAAGCAATAGCGGGTATTTTGACAAAGACATCTGACATTTTTTGACGTTATGTGTTTTCATAGTGAGACATTGAATGTTTTATTTCTTTTATTATGTATGTGTTTGTGTCAAATGGAAGGTAACACGCACTGTTATGAGGTTTTAGTTGATTTTGTGTATGTTTTTATGCATCATTTGGAAAAAATATTACCACTCCTTAATTCTCTACATCAACTATAACCGTGCGTAATTTCATACTACTCCGTTTGCGGCAAGTTTCTTAAAAATAATTTGCTTCACGTATTAATATATAGATAGAGTGACCATGACTGCACAGAAATAGAAACCCTGACTTCTGATAGAGATAACCTATAACCAAGTTACCACTTACTATCCTGTGGACTGCATCTTTGCCTTCAACTTTAAGTATTATTTGTTTATACAAAATATCCAGCATATTCTTCACACCATAACTAATCCACTCAGTCGTCGTCAACCCATTATTATCCCACTGCTAGGCACGGATCTTCTCTCAGAATGAGAGACTTATAAGCCATAGCCCACCGAGCTGGCCAAGTGCAAATTGGTGGACTTCACACTTCCGAGAACTTTTTTTGAAAGAACTCTCGGGTGTGTAGGTTCACGATGTTTTCCTTCACTAAAAAGCGATGATTAATTTCTAATACACACATAAATCAGTGGCGCGGGTTTGAACCTCGGACCTCCCGATCGAGAGGCCAAGTTTCAACCATTAGGCTATCACTGCTCTCACACTTCTTCACACCATAACTTTCTACGCTTTCTACACTCATAGCCCCACAGTAGGATTTTCTCCTGTGTCGTGAGTGACATGGAGACACACAAAGACGAATACTCAAACACCCAGACCCAGAACAAGAATCTAAACTCATCATTCAGATACCTGTCTGGCCGGGAATCGAACCCGGGACCCACTGCGTGTCAGACCGGTATAGTAACCGCTGCGCCACGCGGGTCGTCAAACTAATCCACTCAGCAACGTTCACCAATGCACTTGAGTTCTTGATAATGAAACGAACCATCGTGTTGAATCTAAGTTTATTCGCCGCAAGTCTGTTAGGAATAGCCTGTGACATAATCGCTTAGTATTTTCTAATTCTGTAACACATTACTCATTGGCTTAATGGATTATCGTTCTTAGATCGTCAGGCTCTTTGTTTTGATGTTATTTATTGATCTGAAACTATTGTAAGCGCATGTTTAGGGACTAACTAAAGTAATCATTATGTCAATTAGTACATGCCCAGAAACTAGCTTGGAATTTATTGGATACAAAAATAGTAACTGACATTCTAAACGTCATATTCATAAGCATACTTACGTATGTACGTATTACGTATTATCACTTCAAAATGACATTTACAAAATGTTCTTGTCTTTGATTGTATGCGTATTAATGTTTAAAAATTACCTGTTACACAAAAAAAAACAATTAATCGCCTATTCGTCGAAATTCGACGAAAACAAAAACGAAACTTCAAGAAATTTTATTAAAGACTGACGAAGCAGTTAACAAATGTAAATAAAAGGAAACCATTGAAATGAGAAATTGTTTTATGTACGTTTTATAATCGACTAGCTGACCCGGCGAACTTCGTTCCGCATAAAAGTCAAAAATCTAAAATTATCAGTGTTTCTTTACTATATTATACATAAAAACCTTCCTCTTGAATCACTCTATCTATTAAAAACTGCATTAAAATTAGCGCAGTTTTAAAGATCTAAGCATACATAGGGACAAACAGCTTTGTTTTATACTATGTAGTGATACCTATATTTGCATACATCATTCAAATTATTATTATTAACTAAACTCCAAGCAAATACTTGAATTCTGTCGTAGAAGTCAAAGTCTTAGAAAGACGAGTGAACAAATACCCAAAACTAGAACTGACCAAACATTCAATATACATATGTATGCCTGAACGTTGATCAAACCCGGAACCTTCTACACATCAGACATCCAATGTACACAACATTTCTTTCGATGTTTTGATCCAATACATTAGATGGTAGGTCAGTATTGTCAGCGATAAAAAGCATGAGTGGTGTTCAACATTTCCCACCAATTACGCTGTTAAGGCCAATTGCCGAGCAAGTGACTTATTTACAAGTTTACGCCTTAATTCAGACAATCTAATGAAAGGCTGAAATTAGAGCCCCAGACGGCGTAACGCCATAAACAGAAATATAACATAACACAAATACTCTTTATTATACGCATAAAGTATACATAGCATAGAATTATACAAATTAAAAGAACGATACAAATGGCGGCCTTATCGCTAAACAGCGATTTCTTCCAGGCAACCTTTGGGTAAGGAGTTAAAGTAACAATAAATATAAAGAATAGGTAAGGTGCAGTAAATTAATTTAAAGAATAGCTTAACCAAATAACAAGATAACAAAGGTAGGAAGGAAGGAATATGTACATTATAAGTTTGTGTCTATGTGCCGTTTGATGTAAGTATTAGGTTAAGAGCAGTGATAGCGTAATGTTTGAAACATGCCCTCTCATTCGGGAGATCCGAGTTTTAAATCTCAGGCATTATTACAAATTAATACTTCACGGCGAAGAAAAACATAATGAAAAAGCTAATCACGCCTGAGAGTTCTTTAAAAAAAGTCAACTGCTTGTGAAGTCGAGCAATTCGCACTTGGTTAGCGAGGTGGACTATGGCCTAAACCATGGCTTTCACCCTGAGGGCTTTTGTCCAACTTGCCATAATTTATTTTGGATGGATGGGGTTTGGATATCTTATATTTTCTACTTTATTCGTTATAATAGGCAAAACTTCCTGTCTTTTACAGAATATACAATTCTTTGTAATTAACAATTGTAAAGTTCCCTAGCTTTAAAAATGGTAGACCTTGTGGCTCTTCAGCGTTCTTAAGAACATGGGTTCCATCTCGCGCCAATCACAGACGCGTTGCTACTCCCGAGGACTATGATGGTCGCTCATCTAAAAGTGTGCCGGCAACCACACCCTTCTATCGAAACGCAAGAAAAGCTTCATGCAAGTCGAACTACACTGGCTCTACCACCTTTAAACGTTAAAGTCTTGATTAATTCTAAAAACTTAGATGTATTTTATGGATGCCTAGATTTAATCCGGACTTCTGAGGCCGGAAGACAGAATCTTTACGGTTTTTTTTAATTGTAAATGTTTATTTGAGTTTTAATATTCCTTTCAGTTATTCCGAGTATTACATTAATTCCATTACTAACATCACGAAGGCCCTAACACGTTTAACACACCAAAACTTACTTACTAATGCACTGAAAATATCATTATTGTTACCATCATAAGGTTAAAAATCGCTCAATTGGACCTCAATCCGTCATTGTAGGTCTGTAACGGGCCTGGGAGCAAATATGTATGGTAGGACATGATAATAAAAAGAAGTCAAAGCCATATTAGCTATAACGATTATTAACCGGCCGTATGCGGACCGGGCGAGGTCCCCGGTTCAGTGCCGGGTCGAGAATTCTAAATAGCCTTCGTGGATTTAAATTAGGTCTAGCGCAAAGATGATACTGTTGTATGTTGTGGGTGTCTGACGCTACGCGTACACGTGGGTGTTTGAAGCTATGCGTCTACAATACTATTTACCAATTGGAGAGTATTTTCTGTGTTTTAGGATAGAACTTTAGCGAATCATTGTCTGCGCTATGGTGTTTTTATGAGTGAATTTAGGTACATGTACTATTTTTTATACTTAAACCTAACGATAAGGCAGACTGGCTACCTGATGGAAAGTAGTCACCGTCGCCTATTGACATTTGCAACACAGGAGGAGTCACCAATGCATCGCCGGCTTTGAAGGAGGGCTATTTTCGCACATTTTGAAGAGCCCCATGTCATAACGCCCCGGGAATACCTCAGGACGAAGCTCATTCCACACTCCACTTCCACTGTATGTAAATGTTATGATAGATAGTAATTCGCTTAAGAGGTTTTACCTAAATCGCATTCGACTTACAGATCTTTCTGAACAACAAATGGACACTTGACTACCATTTGTATATCACGGAGGGTATTGTTATCTCTTTCCTATATCAAATTCGTTGTATAGGAATAATATATTATCAAGCTTCAAAAAGAAGAAGTTCGTAAAAATCTATTTTAAATTATATATTTTTGGATTTGCATTTGACTAACGCTTGATCCGTCCAGCAGTTGAACAGAAATAAGCTGCAGACATAAACATATATAAAACAAACAAACCGTAAATACACATAATTACCGTTAAGTAATTAATGATTTCAATACAATAAATCCTTAAGTCTTAGAAACGCCTACGATCTAGCATGCACACTTGATATGCGGTCATGGACGACAGTTGCCAGCGAACAAAAACACTTGTCCTGTCTATCATGTAGACTACACTTAGCCTGTGGGTTTTCACCCAATAAACATCGATATGTAACGTTATATGTAAGTAGTAACTTAAAACATAATATGGAAGAGCTGGTAAAATAATAGATCTAGTGATCTATCCAATGTTGTAGTTGCATTCGGATAAAAGTTCGGACTGAAAGTCAGTGTAGCATCCAAATATCATTTAATGTTCTGTAGTAAAAATTGGTAAAATAATCCATCTAGTAATATTTTTTTCAGTAATCAGTTCCGGTTGATAACTAGGCAAAGGTTTGAACTGATTTATTTAACTGACTATGACAATAAAAAAGAAAGTGTGTGTGTACTTATGTACACGCGCTAAAAGTTATACTTCTTTGGCGTAACAAGATAAAATTTTAAATTAAAATTAATTTAAATTAATTTTAAATTAATCTTTACTACAAAACATTAAATGATATTTGGATCCTACACTGACTTTCATTCCAAAAGATATATATATTTTTAATTTTATCTTTTGCCTTATTCTACGTTTGTGCGAAAAACGAAACGTTTGTAAACGAAAAAATTTCACTCTTATTTTTTTTTCATAACGCGCCTAAAGAAGTATAACTTCAAAAAAAGTACTGAAAGTAAGAAATTCAGAAACTTTAAATTATAAAGTTTAGGTATGTATTATAAGTGTAGGTATAAGTAGATAAACCAATCGTGGGCGATCACAGCTAGGATGTAAATCTAATCCGTGGTTGATCAAAGATGTCCGTTGTTGGGTTAGGTTAGGTTACGATGGACACGATAACAAGGTGTTCTGCAACTTGTATGATATATTAAAAACGCTTTTATTGCAGCGCTTAAATTATTATTGTATAAAATTAACATTAACATTGGAAATTATCAAGTATGATTTAATGTTTAATTTGTATTTGTTCAATTCAGTAATTTTCTGACTATTATGTTTGTAAATACTAATCATTTACTCGTATGTTACTTCACTTAAGAAATACATGTTTCACCACTGTATTTAATAAATATGAACGAAACTCGTAACAGAATTGGATCCCAAAGTATATATCAAAGTAGCTATTGTTACATTTTAACTGAGTTTGTACGAAATGCAATAAATACATAGTAGTTTAGATGGTTTCACACAAATTATTATGATTAACTTAATAATATTACCATGTTAATCTTAATATCACATCGCAAAAAATATCGCGCAAATGTTCAAAACACTTGTGCGTATTTTTTTGTAAAACTTTTATACAGTTTTATATTTTTATGATGCTATTTTGTCAATCATTTTATTTTTATATTGTTTTTAAAACTCAATTTATGTTTATTTATTTTTTGTTTATTATATTGTACTATGTGTGTGTATGTTTTTATTCGACAATATAGTTTTTGATGCCTTTGATTTTAATAAATGGCATAATATATGTATCTATTTAATATCATAGTATATTTTTATATAATAGAAATGAGCATGTAGTCTACCTACATTTTATTATGATGGTACTAGACAGCTGCCTTCTATGGTAATCAACCTAAGATAAGAGAAACATCTGAAGTCGTTTGCTAGATAGCTAGCCCGGTAGAGTGTTGTTCTTCTCATATGAGACTTATAAGATGTTTCTTTAAAGCACAATATAGCATCGCTTAACACTGTTGTATAGGCTAGGCTAATGGGCTTACAATAGGTAGGCGTTGGTACATTCGGAGTCACACATCGAAGGGTTATAACACCATTTTTACTATAATTCGGGAGTTCTTCGTCCAAATATGAAATAGTTTTCCCATACCTCTTCGTGTAAATATGAAATGGGAAGCCTATTACATATTTGCACGAGAAATTTATCAATTAAAAATAGAATTCCTCACTACTATAAGCATCACACGTTTTCGCTTAAAATTCTTACCAAATGTACAACTCATATGTCTGTCATCTTTTTTTTATCAAATTAAAGTTGTTTTTTTTGCGCCCAAACAAAAGTTGAAATGGGCTACCCTCCGTGCGGAGTGGAGGTGGAGGATGCTCAAATGACCACGCTAGAAATAAGTGTGACAGAGACACGTGCTTGGTGGAATCATCATTCCACCTTCGTACAACCTTAACAAGTAGTAGCTTTACAGGAATTTATGTCTCGAATCAATGTAATTTTATACATGAATTTACATTAATCGTTAACAGTCAATAACAATTACGGTTTATAACCGTTTAACTGAAATGGATACTCAACAACATTTACAATCTTAAAAAACATTTTAATGCAAACCTTTCAACTTCTTGCAAATATTATTCCTTTTTAAGCGACAAATTGACATATTCATATCGAATAAAAATATTCATGATTAATAGTCAAGTAATTACTTATTTTCTAAATAGGAGTTGGTCGGAATACCTCTGCTTCTTTGTTTTACTGGGAAAATATGCGATCGGCGGAAAATAAGCTTTAGTAGGCTGACATATTGTTTAGTAATTTGTATGACTCTTATAGACATTTATGCATCGTGTTATAAATTATCTTACATTTTCGGGTAACAAAGTAACTCGTTGTATTGCGTCATTTCTTGTACAATCCTTTCTAATATGTTTCTTTAACAACTAAACAGGTGACAATCGGCTTTTACTAATAACAGCAATGCTAAGGTGGGCATTCACGTCACGACGGTCGCATGAATCGCTCCATCTGTTAAAAAAATTGCATTAAAATCCGTAGCGTAGTTTTTAAGATCTAAGCGTACATAGGGACAGACAGCGGGAAGCGACTTTGTTTTATACTGTGTAGTGATAGTTTCTATTTGAGTTCAATCACAAATGCATTGCCACTAAGAGGACTAAGATAAAGTGCCTCATATTAGTGTGCTGGCATCCACACCCAAACATCGAAGTGACCATTAGTCCTCGGGAGCAGCAACGCAGCTGCGATTGACTTCAGATAGAACCCATGTTCTGTATCAAGTTGCTAACATATATCCATGGATGGCATTGGCCACTTACCATCAGAGAAATTTTCCATTTAAATCATAAAAAATATAAAAGGTGATAAAAATCTTCCCTAATGTCCATAATTAAAGTGGTAATAAATAATCAAGGTGGTAGAACCAGTGTAGTTCGACCGGGGAAGTACCACCACCACACCTATTTCTAGCGTGAAGCATTTCTTGCGTTTCGATAGAAGGGTGTGGTTGCCGGCACACTGTCACATGAGGCGACCATCATAGTCCTCGGGAATAGCAACGCATCTGTGATTGACTTCAGATGGAACCCATGTTCTGTATGAAGTTGATTACAGATGTCCATGGGCGACAGTGACCACTTACCATCAGGTGGACTGCGTGCTCGTTTGCTACTTCAGTCATATAAAAAAAAAAAATTTGGAATCGAACCGCATAACGCAAAGTTTGTGATACTATCCTTGCAACTATGTTGCATCGCCACTCTGAAGTGGATCTGCATCTCATACTTCCAAACATGGCGCACGATGACAAGTACTGACACACATATTTAAAATATACAAACACATATTTATACGTCACGGATTTGATTTATTGAAGTACGTTCGTGCCCAACATTTCTACTCTTTATTTCTTCTATTCTATTTCCCTAAATAGGCCATTGGATTTTAATGCTTTTATTACAATCATTTTAAATTAATTTTAATTTAAAATGATTGTAATTATATAAAAAAATAAAAAATGGATATAAATAAGAAAAAAGACAAACCCGCTGAGTTTCTTGCCGGATCTTCTCAGTTGAGGTCGTATTCCGATCCGGTGGTAGTGTAAGAAAAAAAATGTAACTGACAATTTGTAAGTGCCCCCGTAGGCCTATACAAAAATAAAGACATTTCATTTCATTTCATTTCAATGCAGTTTTTTTTAACAGATGGAGTGATTCAAGAGGAAAGTTTTTATGTATAATACATGCATATTATAGTGGAGGACCGCTAGTGATTTTAGTTTTTTGACTCATAGGCAAAACGATGTTCGTCGGGACAGCTACCACTGACATGTCCATAGGTGACAGTTACCACTTACCATCAAGTGGACTTCATGCTCGTTTATTATTACAATCACATAAAAAAATATCAGCGATGTAGAAATAATTTGACGACCTGCGTGGCGGAGCGGTTACCATACCGTTCAGACGCGATGGGTCCTGGGTTCGATTCCCGGCCAGACAGGTATCTGAATGATGAGTTTAGATTCATGTTCTGGGTCTTGGTGTTAGTGTATTCGTCTTGTGTGTGTCCATTGTGCCCACGACATAGAAGAACCTCCTAGTGTGGGGCTATGAGTGTAGAAATCGTGTAATTGTACGTAGATTAACTACAACGTACCGATGCAACATAGTTGCAAGGGTAGTATGTAGTATCACAACTTTAATGGCATGCGGTTCGATTCCCAATTAGGCAGGTATGTAAATAGAGAATTTAGTATAATTATGCTCTTTGATTTTGTGTATAAGTTGTTTCAATAAAAATGAATTTGAAAATCAAGTTTTTACTGGTGTTTATATCTCGATCTTTCTTTATGGTGTTGTTTGAAAGACATATACTAGGTCCATTTTAGGGATAAATGTTTATTGAAACAAGTTATGTATTTGACTTTATGTCCTATTCGTTCATGAATGCCTATGGCAAAACATAATTGATCAAAAGGTCAAAATATAACCATTAATTATGTACCACTTAATACTAAGTAAGTCTCATGCATTCTTGTTGATTATCTACGTATTTGGGTACATTAAATATATCATCACTACATAGTTTAAAACAAAGTCGCTTCGCTGTCTGTCCCTATGTATGCTTAGGTCTTCAAAACCACTCTACGGATTTTAATGCAGTTTTTTTAATAGATAGAGTGGGGCCAGAGGAAGGTTTCTATGTACAATGCATGCATAATTTTGACTTTTAGCCGAAGCTAAGTTTGCTGGGTCAACTGGTAATATATACAATAATTTTAAGTCTAGCTATTTATACTACTATTTAACCATTAAAGTAGTACTTATAATTAGTTATCGCTACCATTGATGGACCGTTTATACTTGTTAAGACGAACTTGCCTTAGGTACTGGTTAAATCAGAACATCGAATGTGAATATATATCCGTAAGTTTGTAAGGATATTTGTTACTCTTTCACTCTGAAACGGCTGAAAGGAATCTAATGAAATTTTACACAGGGATAGTTTGTGAGTGGGATCAACACAAGTAGTACCTTCCATTATATTAAATGGGCCATGCGGGCAAAAGCTAAGTCACAATTTTTTATCGATGATTAACTAAAATGTTTTACATGCATTCAGCGCTATAGTGAAAAAAAAATTTGCAGCACTCGGGGACTGCCGCTTTAAAGCTATTGCTTAGATTTTTTTATTAACTTATGCAATTTTAATTATTTATTTATTTATGCAGTATTTTTTTCTTTGATATTATTTCAAGTTTTTTTCTTTTAAACTATATACTTTCTCACAAACAGCTGTGTACATACTCGTCCGATTTCCGAGCAGCTCGTCTCGATCCGTGTGAGCTTCGTACTGTCGCGCCATATACATACACGTTAAGCAAACGCTTGGCCGCGCTACATGGGGGTGTTAGGTTTTTATTCGTTACGGAATTTCTTGATTTGGTCGCCGCTCTCAAAGCCCGCGATAAAAGCTATGCAATAGATTAAAAAGACAAAAACCCTTTTTAATTTTTACTTCGATGTACTGCAAAATTATCGTTTTGTATTATATGTATTATTGTATGTAGGTAGGTATTCATGCTAATAATGTAATGCACCCCGGTTACATTCTATGTATTGGAAAAGTGTATGTACAGCATAGCGTCATCTATCATTCAATATGATCAAACAAATCATCTTTTGACATCTATATTACAAAGTTACGTTTTCCCTTGAACTTGAGCACAAAACTAACCAAAGCATAGTTCTAACAATTTCTCAGTATACTAAATATCCGTGTTTAGTAGAAACGGGTGTTAGGGTCTGATGTTTAGTCTAGTCTGCTAGACAGGAAGCTACTGAAATAGGATATTGTTTGTACTTTACACCCATTGTCTGCCCGCTATCGTGGATGGTACGCTTGTCACATAACTTGATGTTAGACATGTCATTTTGAGTAACTCTTGAGTTTTTGTCGTAACTGTGATTTATGTAACTGGGCCAAAATTTGGCACAAAGAAAATTCTTAGAAAAGAAAAACATATCGTGAGTACGTTAGAGAGTAAAAATTATTTTCAAATTTTGGATAATTCGGAACCAGTGTAGTTCGCCGCGTTTTTCTAGCGCAACGTTGATTATGGCGGAAAGAAGTGGATGACAGGAGACTTACATGTGCGGCAACCGTCTTACCCTGAAAGCCCCACAGTATTTGAAACTGGTAATTTTAAGGAACAAAGGTGCATGCAGTCTAAATCACTGGTTACGTAGAGTTATAAGTAGACACATGCGACATTAGTATTCCTTCCCTAATAAGGTAAAAAAAATACACGTGACTTTCCTTTGGGAAGTCGGTTAAAAAGTATATAAAATAAACGCTTTCTGCACTCACAGCCCCACACTACGATTTTATCCTTTGTCGTGGGTGCCATGGACACCAACAAAGACGAATACACAACCACCCAGACCCAGAACAAGAATCTAAACTCATCATTCAGATACCTGTCTGGTCGGGAATAGAACCCGAGACCCACTGCGTGACAGACCGGTATGTTTACCGCTCCGCCACGCGGGTCGTCAGATAAGTCATAATAGAATTGCATTTAACGATAGAGTCGTAGCTAACTGTGAAGGCGGAGTCTCACAAATAAGATAAAATATATTTAAAACAAAGAACTGATGTCGTATAAAAGATACATATTATAAAATATACATTTATTAATAAATTTAATAAAAATCAATTACAATTAGAAAATCACATACCAAAACACATTTAAGAACGACTTCTAAAAATTATATAGAGACCTAATCGCTGAAACATTAACACGTTACGTCGAAGCAGGATCTAGTTGCTGAACCGTTTATATATAAATTCGCAAGTTTTTATGTGGGCCAGATCGCGAGATGTAAACAATTGGGTCAACGTATTGTGAGCCGCGGATTCCGCGAATCAAACGCAACTAATCACATGAAAACAGAGTGCTTGTGATATGGTACTGGTGATGACGTCTGATTTTCTAGATTCGGACTAAGTGCGTTTTCGTTGGGAAAGTGAAAATTGTTGCATAGAAGAAATAATAAATTGTGAAGGTATAATATGTGTACTACCTGGATGACCGAGCTTTGCTCGGTGTTTTTGTTTACTACGAGTACATCATGATTTTTTGCAGATTTTTATTGGTGATCATGTGAATATATTTTGATCTTACCGACATAATAATAATAATAAAACAAAAGTACCAAGAAAGAACTAAAAAGAAAAAAAATTAGAGCTAAAAAATAGGGAATAGAATAAAAAATAAAAAAATAAAACTAATAAAATAAAACTCGAAAAAAGAGAAAAAATATAAACATGGATAAAACGACATTTTCTGAAAATGAAACCTTGCTAGATCGATTTATCGCCCCCTAATTGCTCGTTTAAAGATATTAGATTTGTAATGTATGAATGATGTTATAAGACAATATTCAGTCAAACCGCTACTGTCGTTTGACTCACACTCCTCACATCGCCACTACATGGCAAATCACTACATAGTGTAAAAGAAGTCGCTTTTCGCTGTCTGTATGTATGCTTAGATCTTTAAAACTACGCTACGGATTTTAATGTAGTTTTTTTTAATAGATAAAGTGGTTCAAGAGGAAGGTTTTTATGTATAATACATGTATAATATAGTGGAGGAACACTGACAATTTTAGTTTTAGTCTTTTAGGCGGAACGAAGTTCGCCGGGTCAACTTGTAAGAAATAAACTTCTTTCTTCGAGATTTTCGCTGGGCTGCAGCTGAAGTCGTGTTCTGATCAAATAGAAGTAGCTTTATAAGATAAATAATCTAACTATATGTATAATAAATATTCCAAATGATATTCAATTATTATAAATGCCTTTGTATTCCTACCGTATTCGTATCCATACCTATGTGAAGTAAATTCCTATGGTTCATTACTTTAAACGAAAATTAATTAGGTATTTTATACTTTTAATTATTATTTGTAGCCCGTATCTTCTATCATTAATCAAAGCATGATCAGTGGTTGGTATTAAATTTAGAAACTTTTTAAAATAAACGTCACTGCTTTACTATACATTTCCTCCTTATTTTATCTGTTTCACTATCGTTTGTCATTTTTTACAAATAACTTTTATGAAATATATCAAACAAAAAATATATAATACAAAAAATTACAACATACTGGCATTTTATGATCAAATTTTATTTTTTGTCGTCTCACAAGAAATGAGCTTACGCATCATTAAAAATTGTAACACTGCCAACGTGTCGTAAACGTGAATAAAAATATTATTAAACCAAAAAACTACACTTATTATTGTACATATGGGTCACACCTTAATTTCCATTAAGATAAGCTAACGATAAAGGCACATTATTAATATCATACAGTAGTCTAACTCTGCCGCGTCCTTGAATTTTATACCTACAGACGCGCTTGACGAGAGTTCGCGTTAGGGCCTAAAGTATTTTAATACATCTGTATACTTGACTTTCTTGCTTATTATGTATTTTATTCAATAGATCAAGCTAAAAACTAACGCGTTCTTTTAATATTTAAGAGATTTAATAATAAATCGTACACAAATAATAGTTATAAATTTCACACTGAATAATATTTTACCAACCAAAATAAAAATTATTAACACTGGACGTGTTTATGCACAATTAAAGCAATCAAAAACAGCCTAATATAGTTTACAACTGCTCTTCGCTACATTATTATTTAAATAAAAAGGTCCACTGCTTAAAAAACGTCACATCGCCCGCTCGCCACTACGGCACATTCGCTAGCTGTTGGGTACCAAACTTGCGTTTCGTGCGTTTGTAAGAAGTTAGAATACTGTAGATACTGTGATAAAGGCGTAACACATAATACACATAATACACAAAATCTTATTCATACTTAAAATCCAAGAATAAAAGCCTATTCAGTTTTTCTTTTAAATTCTTGTCACAGCGATCTTATTAGACCAATTTGTAGACTCACTAGATTTCTTAATCTTTCGAAGTTAATCTATTTTAACCAATTTCAACTAATATTCAAATAAAAGAAATTATAATAAAATGTTGCAATAACCGCTTTAACTTTCGACTCGTTAAACTCAGTTCCACAATAATTTAATAGTAAAATTTTACAAACTAAAGGATTTCCACCAAAGGATAAAGGATAAAATAGAGGATTTTTACGAAAGAATGTCCACCAATTCGCACTTGACCAGCACTGGGATAATAATGGGTTGGCGATATAAAGGTTTTCTCTCAAAAATTAACTTTCGCGGATGAAAATGAGAAAACTGTTTTCTACGTTAATGGACCGTTTATCTAATACGCGTTCAGTTTGTTTATTTGCTTGTTACAAGAAACGATGGCGCCGGACCGCCGCGTACCCACTTCCCAGAATATAGTACACATATGTACATGTATATAATACTAGACTAGTGGAACTCTTTGTGGTTTGACGGCGTAGACACCTACGATCTTCTGTGTTCTGGAGCACCGTAATACGTTGTAAAACAAATCAAGGATAAAATTTTGTCGTGATTTAAAGTGAGTTTCTGACGTGAACGTGCAAGATATGGAATGAGCTTCCTCCTAATTCTTTTTGGTTTGCAATTAATTAATTTTACTTTAGAATTAATATGTGTGTAAAATGGAGTGATTACTTAACATCAAAAAGATAAACATGCGTGTTAGATGATCACTTTACTTGCCTTTTTCAGTCGCAATGGGAATATACTGTGATCATCCCACATTATCATTCCATTCCAATCGGATAATTGCGACACGTGGTTAATTACAGCATATTGTAAAATTTCAACGTAGTTTAGGAATTATACGGAAAAAAAATATTCAGTTAGTTTCTTTTTCTGCTCCATTATACCCCGAATATTTTCGTTTTTTTGCTTTTTTTATCTGATTGAAGTAGCAAACGAACATGCAGTCCACCTGATGGTAAGTGGTGATTCATATAGAACATGGGTTCTATCTGAAATCAATTACAGATGCGTTGTTACTCCTGAGGACTATGATGGCGGCTCATATAAAAGTGTGCCGGCAACTACACCCTTCCATCGAAACGCTAAAAATGCTGAAATAGGTGTGGGGGTGGTACCTCCCCAGTCGAACTACACTGGTTCTACCACCTTGAACAATAGTAGTAGAGATACAATTATCTGTAGTAAATCTTTCCTTCAAAGGTAAACAGATTTAACAGTTTCACCGAAATAGTTCTTGTAGGTTAGCTGTATGTAAAATTATTCCTTATTGAAATCCATTGCATAATAACAAGCCGTATGTCACGCTTGTAAGGCAAATGCCCAACAAAGTCTATATACAGAAAATAATCAATATGTAACTGGATTCATAATACAAATTGCTGCTACTTGCTCTATGTGACTACATAAGCTATGGATTTATCCATATTCAACATATCTTGTACATTTATTACAATTAAAATGTGCAAAAATAATATATGTTGGTGTGTACATGATATCAATAATTGTTCATTCTCGTTGATTTTGATTTAAAATTCATATGATTTAGTTCACGTTATACGATAGGTACTATTTGGTGTCAGTGGTAAATAACACCACTCCTCTATTTCCGTGGACGTCTTAAGAGGCAGTTGAGTGACAAAATCCAGATGTGCAGCAGGGTCGTACGTACCATCAACACCTGATGGTCACCAACAGTTCAGCGGTGACTTTCGGCTAAAACCCCAATTAAATTAAATTATTAAATTAAATTAAATTATGTCCAGCAATCGACCTCAAAAGATTGATAGTTAAAAACATGTGTTAAAATATTACTTTGTAGTCTTTGGTAAATTTCGCCTTATATTATTTCTTTTTTATTTTTGACACTTCTGCTCTGTGAACATCACGAACGTCGTAAATCTTTTTATAATTTTATTTAAATAAATAGTAAATCCCTTTCGCTGTTTTATCAAAATGCATTCAATGATTCAGTAATTAATAATAATAATAATAATAATAATAATTTATTTTTCTCAAAGAAGTTGTACAATTTGAACTTATGATAATTAACACAATGACTTATATGTATAGTCCATTTTTTGACAGTTGAGTTATTTAGTAAACAAACCACCTAACTTTCGAAACATCACATTTTCGCACAGTTACACGCGTCAAACGACCTGCAAACAATTACATCGGTTCACTTGATGTATTACACTTTGATTCACAACAAAAACTGCTTTAAATTTACAATTGTAATAGATAAATTTAATTAAAGTTGCAAAACCGGAGAAACTAATTTGCACAGATAATTTATTTCAACACAAATTTGACATTTCGGTCATTTCCAAATTAGTGATGGGAAGGACGAATCGATTTGTTACATTGGTTTCATGATTTTGTTAAGTGACATTAATCGATATATTTGTTCGTGGTATAAACTCATAAAATTTAAGCAAGTTTGCTTTCGCGTTGCGTGTTTGTCACGAGAATAACCAATCATATCGCGATAATTTAACTACTCTGTTAAAGCACGCAGGTATTACGTATGAAATTAACGAATAGAAAATTATTTTTTCATCTGGCATATTAAAACATAAACTTCAAAAAATTTAAACTAAAATAACTCAAAAATACATAAAAAAAAATATGAAGTAATACAGATATATTTTTAATACAAGATTTTAAATAATAGACTTCAGAAAAAATAAAATTCACGAAAATATGCCTACTAAATAAATTAAGATAAATTATCACAAATAATAAAATATTTTAACGATATTTTAAGAAAAATATGAATTGAGTGATTAATTATGAAGTGAAATATTAACAAAATTCAAATGAATTCTGAAAAATTATTTGAGCTGGTTGTTACCAGCTCAAATAATTTATACTGTTATAAAGTGGCCACAACAATTTATTTTTATTAATAGAAATACGAGATTAAAGTATTTAGTCTGTAAAAGTATACAAAAATTTTACTGTTTACGTCAGGTAAAAAAATAAGCCGAAATACAATTAATTTATAAGCGAGTAAAGGATATTTTAAACATCTATGCTACTCTCATTTATCGTTAGTATTACATTTACTAGTGCATATTTGAAACAAATACATTATTTTATTAAAATTATTTGATTATTTTCGAAAAAAATATCGTTGAGTATAATCGATGTTGATACGATTCGATACAACAATTTGCAGTAGCTTCCCAAGGTAAGATATTTTGATACTTCCCAACCCTATTGATTGACACTATTTCATTGACATTTAAATGACAGTTCGAGTCGGCCATGTTTGTTTACCAAATAGATCAAGTGTTAAAAAATGAGGTATAGTAATGTGATTTTTGATCCCTGGTATCCATTTTAAGAATTAACTTGTGTTATGGATAACAGTTTTCAACAATACATTTGAACGGTTGCACTCTATATCAAAGTGGTTCTTATGTGCACTTTTTAGATATATTTTTAAATGTAACAAGCAGCTTAACATTGTAACTAAAAATACATCTTTTATGTAAATAAAAATCTGTAAACCTAAACTTAAAAATAAACAAAGTATAACAAAAATATATCAACAATAGGAAAATAAAATGAGTAGTTGTATGTTTGGTACTTGGTAAGTATGTGCTTATAATTGTGTCAATAATAGTGTGTGTCTTTTTAATTAAAACTTAAAATGCTGAAATTTTAATTAAGCTTTCGACCTCGTTATAGTTTTTTGTTTGTAACCATTTATAGACTTTTGTTTTACAGTGTTGTCTACGGAGAGAGTATATCTTGCAGTATTTGTTAACTTTGTTATAGAGGTGACTACTGAGTCCAGGGAAATGTCGTCTGGCAAGGGCTGTTTTAAAACAAGGAGTAGGACATACTGAGTAAAATCGGCGTTTAAGTGAAATATTTGCATCGTACCGTAGGGAGACGTGTTTTCGAAGAATTGTATGCAGTACAAACAGTTGTCTGACTGAGAGAACTTGACAGACACGGAAAAGTTCTTTGGTGGGATACCTGAATGGTTTAAATGACATAACTTTTAAAACAGCTCTTTGTGCTCGTTCCAATTTCACAATATGTGATTTTAGTGCACCACCCCAAACCGTGATACAGTATGTCAATATTGACTGGCATATAGCATAATAGACGCATTTCAAAATATTGAAATCAGCAGAGTGTCTCAACTTTTTAAAAATATATATCACTTTACGGACACGTGTTGTGAGAATCTCAATATGTGGTTTCCAGTTTAGCAAGCTATCAATAGTTATTCCAAGGTATTTGGTAGCAGATAAGCCAGTCAGTTGTGGGCAATGACATTGGATTGCATTGGAGTATGGGGATGAACAAGAGTGTGCTTTAAGTCTCAAAGTGTTTAGGGTAGGTAAAGTTGACGATTGCAACGAGAATGGCAGGAAAACTGTTTTGTTTAGATTGATTGTAAGTAGATTATTTGATAACCAGTGCATCACTGACTTAAGAGCTACTTCAGCGTGTTTAACTGTCTCTGGCCAATCGGAACCATGTAGTAGTAAGGCGGTATCATCTGCGTACGTAAATATTGAGCAGTTGGTAAGGGCTAAGTTACATAGGTTATTAATATAAATCAAAAACATGGTTGCGCCTAATACTGAGCCTTGAGGGACTCCAAATTTTAGTTTCTTACTATCGCTGTATATGTTATTTATTTTAACGCATTGAGTACGATCACAGAGGTAATCTTGGAAAATTTTATGAGCATGTCCACGTACACCAATAATTTCGAGTTTGCGTAGAAGGTGAGACACTGAGACAGTGTCAAACGCTTTTGAAATATCTAGGAAAATTCCTAGACATTTGAATTTTTTATCTAATTTCTCGACAATGTGATCGGTTAGAGAAGAGACAGCATCTTCAGTAGACCTACCGCGTCGGAATCCAAATTGGTTTTTAGACAAGATATTAAATGACTCTAAGTAATTGACTAAGCGATTGTTAAGTACCTTTTCAAGAATTTTTGATATAGCAGGCAAGATTGATATAGGTCTATAGTTACTGGCGTTGAATTTGTCACCACTTTTGAAAATCGGATGTACAACGGCTTTTTTTAAAACCTTTGGAAAACAACCAGAGGATATAGAGATGTTACAGATGTGCGTGATTACTGGTACTAGAATAGATATATATATATATATTGTGTGCATGGTCCAAAGATCTTATAATTATGATGATTAATAGTCTGTGGACCTAAACTTAAATTGTGAATTTAGTCTGTGTACTGGTAATCCTGTCCATTACAGGTTTATTCTTTAGATTAGGATCATTTATCGTTAAACCGGAACTCTGTCCTAAGAGCTCGCTGTATATTTCGTTTTTTTGAAATATTCATAATCATTCGTTCGTATTCCTTAGTTCATTGTTGTCATAGTCGTATGTTCCATCGTAAAAGGATATCTCAAATCGGATGCATTTTACTAAACAATATATTTTACGTCAATGTCACTGCCCTTTTATATGTATCTATGATATATTTTATTATTGCTCTCTGCAATGATAATAAATACATTAAAGTAACGGTACGTGAAGTATTAATGTTTCTTTGCTGCACAACAGACGGAAAACCGAGTAATTTATATTTTTTCATTAACCTAGGTTATGTTTCTACGAAATATTTTAGCGTGTAAAGTTATGCGGATTAATTAAATACAATGAAAAAGCGTAGAAAATCGTTATTCTAATGTCATATTTATGACCAAAAGTGTTAAAACTTAGCTGTTTCAACAATAGATATCACCTGTTTAATGTTCAACTACATTGTTAACGATCTTATTTTTGTCACTTGTGATTACTACTTTGTTCTGAACTGGATAAAAAGTCCTAGGATTTTTCTTTTTATACATTTGAAGAAGATAACTAATACGCAGTTCACCTGATGGCGAGTAGCTTCTGCCGCCGATTTACATCTATAATCAAGCCTAGATAAGATCAGTCCAAAATGAATTTGGCCACTGCTAGGTTGTAATAGCTGAGGACTCAGTTGAAATGTCGTGAACGTACTTAACGTCTCCCTTACCACTCATCCCATTTGCCCAATAACAGTATTGGGGAAAAATGGTCGTGGCGATGGTGACTTCGGAATCGAATCCTACACGGTCTTACCACCATCGTAGAAGTATGTTTTCAGCTAAGCTCTGCTATGATCTGGTTTGAAGGGTGTGGGAAGGAACATACACCCAAGGCTTTCAAACTTAGTGCTCAGAGAAAGCCTGTTAACCTCAGGTATGGCTCTGATGTTACCTAAATTAATTGAATATGTTCATGGACAGTAGTGACCCCTTACCATCAGATGAACCTCGTGCTTGTTTGCTACTTCCACATTATAAAGGGTCTCGTACAGCCTATTTATGTAGTCATTATTTTTATGGATTATTGTAACTTAGTCTTCAGTTTTGTTAGCTTACTGTCGAATGGCCACACTGGCCTTGACTCAACTAATAGTATACTGCAATACATCACATAAAATAACCCCATTACCACGTCACTTTGATGCCAATTCAACACCATCGGTAAAATAACACACGTTCTCTTTCGATATTTATTTTAACTGACATCTGACATAAACAAACCCAATGACATTGGTGCTTTACTTGCTACTACTAACCATAGTTCAGTATTATGCTATTAAATTACTACAATACTTTATGGTGTTAAGATATGAATTAGTGTTTAATTAAATTCGAGAAATTAGTCGTTAATTATATTTATATGTCATGTAATTAATGTTTATTTGAAGTTAATTAAGTCGCATAAGGTTTCTCTTATTTATTCATACTTTATTACACCTTAAATGTAGTACACAAGGCGTACTTTATTCTAGAAGCATCATACACCAGTCAAAGATTTCTCTAAACAGAAAACATACCAGGCAGTATATAATTATAAAATAATAGAAATGATATAATCTATCCTGTTAAGAAAATAAATACACATATCTATTAATGAAAATAAAAAATACGATGCATTTATTATGCGTACATATACATACAGATATAAAATCACGTGTAAATAAAAAGTAGAGTCTAATTTAATGTGATTTTTTCTCTTTTTTATGTAAGGGAGCCAGCCAAAAATCTTGTAGGACAACTAATGATAACCAGTCAACGCATTTACCGCTGTCAATAACAATGTATGATCTCTTTTGCCAGGTAAGCCTTGAGAGTCAAGTATTTCTAGTCTCATGGATATCAATTACACATGCGTTTCCTGAAAATAGCACTGGAACGATTAATTTTGGTACCTCCATTTTACCACATCCTCCAAAGAATCAACAATCATACCACGGTCATAAGACAGGAATAAATTCGATGCAACGGTAGCCAAACCACGAGGAGCTCTACCAAATTTAATTGCTTCTCTACTTTTTTCAAAGTACGAATACACCTAACACCTATTTCTAGCGTGACGCATTTCTTGCGTTTCGATGGAAGGGTGGGGTTGCCGGCACACTTTTATATGAGGCGACCATCATAGTCCTCAAGAGTAGCAACGCAATTCTGATTGATTTCAGATTGAACCCATGTTCTATATGAAGTTGATTACAGATGTCCATAAGCGGCAGTGACCACTTATCATCAGATAAACTGCATGCTCGTTTGTTACTTCAGTCATTTAAAAAAACGAGCATTTATCAGCAGTCTATTTAATGATACGTGACCACTGCCGCCCATAGATATCTATGATCGATTTCCTGTTAGATGAGACTCCTACATGCTGTTGGCTAATATGCGTTGTTTCCCGCGAAGGCTTAGGAAAGCCTTGGATAAGTCTCCCTAACTAAACTCTCCTAAGCAAGAAACATCCCAGCAGCATTTAACACCAATGTTATAAGGCAGTAATAATTGTGGCTGTAGCGCCACCAAAGTTGATTTGGCTACTTCACCCCATAACCGCTAGTAATGTCTTATTATCGACATTGCTCTTTGAATGAATATTCAGAAGAGGCAATGGGCAGGCAACTTGTAGTACAGTTTTCGAATAAAGACCACGTCTGGGCAAAAGGAGTAGTATTTCTCTCGACCATCACCTGGTGAAAATAGTCTGAAGAAAAAAGCAGGTAACCGCTGCATGTATATGACTCAGGACCTGTTGTAGTGGCGCAGATTAAGGGAAGCTTATTTGACAGCAATTGACTTTCAAAGGCTGACGATGACAGTAGATGAACGACAACTTCAACAAAAGGAAAAAAATATATTCCAAGCCAGTACATATCGTAGATACAACTAATAACAACCAAAGTAACAAGCTACTAAAAATATACACAGAAAACATACTAGCGCGGTCCGCAAGAGATCTATTATTAAAACCAACAACTCATTGGCTGAACTCATGAGTAACTGAGCTATTGTTAAACGCTGTCAAAGTGCATCAAATGGACGCTCAATTCAGTAAAAGATTTTACTGTTTTCTTGAACTATCTTAATTGATTTCGTCATGTGAAATGTATACATGAATTTTATATAGACTTTCGGAATAACCTCTTAAAAAATCTAAGTCTTTCTACAATTTTTTTACTTCTTATTATACATATACTTACATAGATTTAAATTTTAGGAATAAGAACATAATTAAATGTTTATATCTATTAGCGCCATTTCAGCTATTAAATATTTTTAAACGAGATAGTAAATCATTTTTATAGCAGTATTTAAACCGATAAGGTCAAATTGGTACGTACATACTACTTGGACCTTACCTATTTACCGTTTTATTTATAGTTCTTCGTTACCTCCTTGAACTATAAGTGCTGTTCTTGTTAGTAGAATTTCTCAAGCAAGAGTCCGAAGACTTGTGGAGTCTTCGGACTGCATGCATCACCTATTTTTCTAAAATGAGGTACGTATTATAAATTGCTTTTAAATATTTTGCGATGAAAAAAAAACACCATAAGGAAACCTCTTTTTTTTTGTTTACCCAACGCCGTGGGAGAAACGCTGGGTTATGTGGGATTTTTACCTCACTAAAACTCCCCCGGTGGTCATCGTCAGTGCTATAAAGAGGACTCTGGGATTTCAAAACGACGTCAACCGGAGTCCTCCGAGCGCAATGCCCCTTTTGGGCCCTCTCCCGGTGACCGATTGATGCTCACCGTGCCTCTCGGTGTTTACGATGGCCATCGTCTTTCGCGGTTAGTCACTTGGCTGGACGGTCCGAGCTCCCACTCTTACCGCCCGCAACCCCAGAAACCCCTTTGCGACAAGCAGAGAATACCGTAGCCCTGTTTTGATCCCGGAACTACAAGGACACCATAAGGAAACCTAACACACACATCATACAATCACAATCAGCAATCCATATTTGTATAACGCGGTCGACTTAAAACATGGCCTTAAACTCTGCCAATCAGTTTAACAATAACAAAGACGAAGTAGAATTCAAACGGCATAATAATATTAAAATGGTAACAATTACTTCTTACTTCCACGTTGGAATACAAACATTCGCACAGTTCGACACTAGTTCGATAAACTGCAAAAAGTGATGCGGCACGCTTCGTTGCTTACTATCGATTTCGTTCTCATAGACGTTGCAAATCGAAAAACTTCAGAAAAACGGCCGTCTGACCCAGGTCTGTGAACTTGGTTGAGAAATTCACTTGACTTGTGAATACAGTAAGTAAATTGATTTATTTTGTTACTAGGAAATTGTTTACAGTTTACTTCGTTAAATCTATGAGGTCAAGTAATGGAATATGCTGATCACAAAGTCGCTTCGCGCTGTCTGTCCCTATGTATGTGTAGATCTTTAAAACTACGCTACGGATTTTAATGCAGTTTTTTTAATAGATAGAGTGACTTAAAAGGAAGGTTTCTATGTACGTATCTATGTATGTATAATACATGCATAATATAGAGGAGGAACACTGATAATTTTAGATATTTGACTTTTAGGCGGAACGAAGTTCGCCGGGTCAACTATTACTAAATAAAAAACACGCTATAGGTACTAAAAATACTCCCATCACCTCTATGTCTTCATTCTATTTAGCATACTTAACATTATTATTAGATGTGTGTATTTTAAATATAAATATTGTGTTAAACGCCTGGTGTTAAAGGAAAAAAGATAAATAGAAAAGTCCGAGATTAAAATGTTAAAAATGTATTTGCCAGTATTTACTTTTAACTATTTTAACACTTCTTTGTGGTTGCCTTTACACTTTAATATGAGGCATTATAATCCTCGGGAGTAGCAATGCATCTGTGATTGACTACAGATAGAACCCATGTTCTATTTGAAGTTGCTCACTGATGTCCATGGGCGGCAGTGACCATTAACCGTCAGGTGGACTGCATGCTCGTTTGCTGCTTCATTCAGATAAAAAAAAGTTCTACCTATGAAAATGTTCTAATGCATTTTCTGTTTTTTTACAATATATTCTTCTTTATAACTTGTATCTAGTCTGAGTGAACATAAATGCTTTCGTCGTTTTATTAAGTGGTTATTAGACACAATTTAAAAGCATATGGCTTACAAGTCGCTCGTGAGTCCCGTTTCCAAATGCCTGACGTTCGTGATTCACTTCCAATTCAGTTAAAAGGGATAAGTGGCATCATGACCTTCTGATGTTTTCCTTCATCAGTGTGGCAAATTATGGTCGTAAACCTTCAATTGCGAATGCGTGGTTCGCGACGGTTGACTGAAGGTTTACATTTTATACGACTTATAGTTTCTTAACACTTATAATTTGTAAGTGTATTATTAATGTGGTATTTTTTATCTGACTGAAGTAGCAAATGAGCATGCAGTCCACCTGATGATAAGTGGTCACTGCCGGCCATGGATACCTGTTATAAATTTTATACAGAACATAGGTTCTATCTGAGGTCAATCACAGATGCGTTGCTACTCCCGAGGACTATGATGGTCGCCTCATATAATAGTGTGCCGGCAACCACACCCTTCCACCTAAACGCAAGAAATGCTTCACGTTGGAAATAGGTGTGACGGTGGTAATTTCCCGGTCGAACTACACTGGTTCTACCACCTTCATAAGGTAGAGTCAATGTGAGGAATATACCATATATTGGCCACCCTAAGAGGGTAAAATGTCCTCGACCGCTCTGCCAAGAGCGAAGAAAGTAGAATCGTTCTTAAATCAACGTAACGAATCACAAACGGTATCGTTACGGTACCGTAACGATACCGTTTATGGGAGAAATCAATATGATAAAAGCAATGTTATTCGCCGCTCCGTTTTAGTGTAAGAAACACTTGTTAGGTGTATTGCATCTAAGTTCTCAGGTAACATTGCATTTTGATCTTAAGGAGGATTTATATCTTACTAGCTCTTACCCGCGGCTTTGCCCGGACGGTCAAAGGGAATTAACATTAGCATTTGATAGCGTGATTCAGAATCAGAACTTGCAAATTAATTTTATTAACGCCATCTATTACCAACGCCTGGAACTACTAAATATGTATCAACTAACAAAACATCGATATTCTCATGGGAATGAGAGAGCGCGGTGAAAAGTAGCCTAGGCACGTCACTCTCCGTTCTCCTAACTCCTCCCAGGATATAAACCATAACATATAATAGCTATGTGGTGACGTGAAAGAAGAACAAACAAACACACTTTCACATTTATAATATTGCTATGGATTTACAATGTGGTACTTTGTAAGACTCGCACCAATTCGCACTTCGACTATGGCCTCATTCTGAGAGAAGAGCCGTGCCCAGCAGTGGGACAATAATGGATTGATGAGAGAACTTTGTAAGAACAACACAAAAGAAAATGGCATAAAATCTCAAAATAAATAATTAATCTTCCTAGTAAACATCCTGGTTGGATGTAAGCGTTGCATATTAACATTGCATCGATTTACAAGCATAGAAATGCAAAAAACAGAAACGGCTTCTAGCGCCGCTCATTAGGTACAAATCACTACTGTTAGCGTTTCCTTTAAAAATATATTTCTATTTATACAAACTAGTTTCGCCCTGCGGCTTAACCCGCCAATCTGTTCGGGCTTAACCCGGATATACTGACTGACAGATGCATCTTGGGAACTTTATGATTTTTGTAAGTCATAGATAATTTAGTTATTCAATATGGTTTATTTATTCAAGAATCTACTTTGAATGTACTACAGCAGAACGTTTTTCATATACTTAAAATTAAAAAAATCTACATAAAATTCTACCTAATAACCTTAATAGGTTAATAGGTAGGATTGCCTTTCATTTCTGATATTGTAACCTTTAATTATTAGTTTAAATGTATTGTTATATTATATAATTGCAATGCATAAGTCTACTCTGTTTGGTGTTCAATTAACAAACAATTAACAAATATATATTGAACATCACACACCTCTGAGATCTTCTTTTAAAGACTTTTTGGATGTGCAGGTATGTTTCCTCACTACGTTTTCCTTCACCGTAAACAGTGTTTACCATATGCTCTATGAATTGTACTAGTCACCCGTCGTAACCGTCGAAATTCGACCGTAATTTAAATTAAAAAACTAAATTTCATATTATACAAACTAGCACGAATATTTCTCAAATTAAAATAAATTATAATGATTTTCAAGCTATCTTGATCGCGCCCGTTAAAGGTAAAAAGAGGTTTAATTAGCTAAGCTGCTTTTAAAAGCAATAGAGGGTAAAGTGACACAGACATCTTTGATTTTAAATGAACATTTTTGACGTTATGTGTTTTCATAGTAATACATTGAATGTTCTATTTCGTTTATTAAGTATATTTGTGTCAAATGGAAGGTAGTGTGTGTAATGTGTTTTTAGTTGATTTTATGTAAGTTTTATGCATTATTTAAAAAAATATTAGCATTGCATAATCCTTCTCTACATCAACTATAAACGTGCGTAATTACATACTCCTCCGTCCGCGACAAGTTTCTTAAAAACGGATCACAAGTTTTTGCTTCGAATATTAATATATAGATTCCACTCACGTTACCAGCGTTCAACTAAATCCATATAAATTAGACTAACACCTTTTCCGCACCCTTCACTAAACCACTTGATAGATATTTGCTGTACCTCATTACCATACGGAACATCTGAACGCCGACTAGTACTTAGGCGCTTGTCTCATCATGAAGGGCAAACGAATTAAGCGAGCTAAACTATTGTTTTGCATTAAATGTAATTTATTTACTAACAATTTCATCTGTATATAAGTTTAAAATGGGACTAAAATGTGAAAAAGGAATTAAACATTTACAATATAAAATATCTAAAGATAACCTTTACGAAAAAAAATAATGTAGTTATTTAAGGCATCGAAGTAATTATTTGTTGTTCATTGTAAATTAAAAAGCTATGAATTACCTTATCGCTTTGGAAGAGATGATCGTTTGTGCAAAGTAGAGTTTGATACTCCTATAGCAAAAAGCCTAGCGATTTCTAACGTATCTTATTAGTCGCTGCGAGAGGTTACACAGGCTTGTGCTCTTAACTGTTCACAAGTGATTTAGCCGGAATATTACACAAGCGACATTACATATACTATATGCTTAATCGGGATGATTTGAGTGTTAGTACCATATAAAATTATGGTCTTACGAAACATCAACATCAACCCGATGCAGAGAATAACGATCCTCAAACAGAATAATAAGATAAAGTGTGAATAATTTTCGAATTAATCCACAGAAAGAGAAGTCATATTATACAATATAGCAATACAATAATATTTTATAAATGCCGTGACCAAAACTATTTCCTCTCTCTATTTCTTTTATGGACATTACCTCATGCGACAATAATTAAAAACCTGTACGCGGTACGACAAGGTGCTAAAAGCTTAAGTAGTGAGTATCGATTATTTTAAGTGGTTTAATTATTAAAGAGTACATAAAGTTATCGATAGATTGAAATACTTGACAGCTCGAGCAGGTGGTGTTGTTACGACACGTTTATTTAATAAAGTAAAGTTTAATTAAAAAATTGCCATAATAAATAGAGAGGTGATTACAGTTTACTTCGTTCCGGTTAATAGCTATTTATATGACAGTTACTTATTGGGTAAATGTGTTTATAGTCATATGTGCTTTTGAACACCTTATAGTCTATTGGTCCCAATGTTGGCCGCTCGGGAACTGACCCCTACTAATATTTTGACCACTATTAAAAGTTGAATGATTTAGATTTTCTAAGTGTTTGAAAAATAGCAAGAACGCATGTTTTGCATCTGAGGGTAAGTGCTAAGTAAAAAGAGGTATATTAACGTACATTAACGTACTTTACATTATTTAAGTATGCATGGTGAGGAGTTCTATAATATTATTTTGATTTCTATTGGTCCATCATGGCGGCAGTTGATAAACGGTACGTTGAATTACTTATTACTTTGAAATATGGGCTGCCAAGTGTGGAGAGGTTGAAAAATATATGTTAGTTATATTTTTAGATTTTTATTCTACAATATATTTTCCATGTACGTGCACGTAGAATGCACTGTTTTGGCCAACTCCTTTGCTAATATTTAATCCAAAATGGTAAATTTGAAATAATTATATCTATTGCAAAACATTCTGGTACTTGCTATTGCCTGTGCGCAATTGTTGATCAATTCAACAATTTAAATAATAATAAATAAAGCAATGTCACAAACATTTGAAGCACACAATGATGTATAGAGGAGACAATTTAATCTGTACCTGATTCATTAGCATAACAATTTACCTGTAATATTTACACTAAACACATCAAAAACGAAAACAAACGCATCGCAACAATACAAAATTTGCAATAAAGTGATATTGGACGGTTTCCAACTGAATTTTCCTGTTGCAAGATCCCGTGTTATGAAATTAGATGGCCCGAGTGACTCATATCACCGGAGAACAAGTCGTTACCGGTAACGTAACGGATTACAGTATTGGCATACGGGAACATCACTTTATATTAATGTACATTTAATCGTGATAGAACACTTCTTGAGTTAACTTTGGAGGGACCATTACCTGTACATATTTATTTAACAATTGTATAGTTGCTAGCCCTAATGCCGTTGACTGCTTCACCAAGTTTATTATATTGAGACTACACTTAAGCTGGGACAGGAAGAGTGTGCTGGATTCTTCGTCCATCCTCCTTCGCTAGAGGGGACGGTTGCGGACCCGGCTATCGCCGAAATCCCTTTTGGTTAAATCGGGATTGCGACTGACGAGAATTTTTTTTCTTGCTACGAATACAAGATAATGGTCACAATTTTTTAAACAAGATGATTGTATTGTATCCAAACCATTATTTGCTCTACATTCATCTAATTCACACTTACGAATCAAAGCGCATTCGATATGACGTCATTCCGAAGGGTCCTGTCATCGATCGAGCCACTTGAGCTGATCAAGTGCGCGTGCGCATCACCGCTCACTTAGAAACAGACGCTCGGTACTCATACACTTAGGGATGGTACGATTATTACAGTTTATGTTAGTGTACTTCAGTGATTATGCGCAACAATGTTGAACAAATCTCAACTATTTTATAGAAGTATCTGTATCTAAAATATCTGTATCTGTATCTGAAGTAAATGGAGTTCATCTGATGGCAAGTGGCCACTCCCGCCCATAGACATATATTTTGATAATATACCCTATATATAACCCATAAAAGATTAGTTTTGCCTGTGGTTACCCCTAAGGTCTAAGTCAGAATGCCCAGAACAAGGATTTCTCCCTAACTACACCCTGAAATCATCACAGCGGCACTTTACGCTACTTTGATCCAGCTGAAATGTAACACTGCTCGGAAGGGTCTATTTCTCAGTACCGAAGAGTTTAAGTTTGAATTATAAAGTCAGTCTATTTTATTAATTTTTAGGGTCAGGTTATAATATCTGAAAGCCTTTCAGAAGGCCAAGTGACTACACTATGGCCTTAACATTATGTATCTGAGTTGAAATCCATGCCCAATAATTGCAAAAATGTTACATTTTATAGCCCCGATCCATGTCTATTCCAAAATGGTTAATAGCTTCAAGTAGTAGTAAGTAGTTTTACATTGACGGTGTGAATTTAAGAATTTATAAATTTATACCGGAACAAAAGTAGCATTATGAAAATCAACATAATGAAGCTACTAACATTATAAAATATTAAATAGATATATTTATACGGGATTTTAGTACTAACGCATACAAGTATATAACCACATTATCTCACCTTTAATACACACATAATGTAAGATAAGTATAAAACATTTAAATCGACAGCCACCAAAGATCAGCTATAAATCAAGACGCCTTTAATGCCTACGCGCAATGCAATAAAACATCTTATTTAAAATGATTGATAGTGTAATAAAATAGTAACGATCAATCATTCTATCCTTAAACAGTCTATTTAAATCAGAGATAGCGTCAGAAAACTACTAAAAGAACTCGCCAAATAGCATCAGATAAATCATTCAACGAAATAATTATTGGGAAAAATTTTGCATTCAATACTTTCACAAATAAGATACATCGCACTTTACAACAATCTTAAGAAATGCAAACTTTAAAACATGTTTGAAGCTATTGTAATGAAAAAATTGTAGAGTATTAAATATTTATTGGGCCTATAACAAAAAAGTTGTTTATCATTTATTTTAGATTTCTTACTGTAGTATAATACGTAGAAACTAAGATATTTAAAAGCCGCTTATCTTTACGTGAGCATAGCCAAAAATACATATAAAATCTTTGACAGCCCGTCTATACGTCATCCCCATTTCAAATCGAAACAGTTTGCCCCACGTCCGCAAATTAACAACGTCATCAAAACCGTTACAATGGGGGTCGCGTCAAATTTACGCGACGAAAGGAAAATAAACACAAATTATATCGTTCGTCTCGTAGTTAACGATCGTCTTTAATCAGTCTCCCAGAGGCCGTTTTATGATAGGCATTAAAGTGCGGTGGGTCGCTGAACTTTGATGGAAAGCCAAAATAATAGAACTGAAGTAGACTTTGACCTATTATGTATATTTTTTATCTGATCGAAGCAGCAAACCAGCTTGCAGTCCACCTTATTGTAAGTGGTCACTGCCGCCCATGGAGATCTGTAACCAACTTCAAATAGAACATAAATTTAATCACAAATGTGTTGCCTCTGCAAAAGACTAAGATGGGCGCCTCATATAAAAAGCCTGCCGTCAACCACACTCTTCCAACGAAACGAATGAAATTCCTCACCCAACAAATGTAAATGCCTAATGTATGGTATATTTTTCAATTTCATTTGCGATTCAAATTCCCCATTTAGGAATATCTAGAAAGAAAGTATGCAAAATTTTATATGGGTTGCAAAAATTCTCATCAATCATACAATTGAACAATAAATATACTTGGTTATATTAGTATATACTCGTATGTTACATATCTTTCCGCTCAATGCATAGATTTTTAGTTGTTTCATGCATTCGTCGAATTATTTCCCTGCCCCATCGTCAACTCCTCCACCTCTCTCTTCGTTTGGAAACCCCTTTCCACTCTTATACATCTCCAGGGACTTTTAGGGCGGTAAAAATCCTACATAACGCGCGTCGCTCCCTCGACGTCGGGTACATTTGAAGGTTTCCCCCTTGAGAAAAAAAAATGTATGAAAGACTTACTATCAGGAAAAGTTCATCAATAAAAGCGCTAGTATGATAGTTGCGATGTCATGTTTTTGTAGACATAATCGTCATCTCCGGAACTATACTAGGCTTAATAAGTGTAAACACATCAAGCTATTTGCTGATATTGAATTCTTTACTTATCTGCATGTTCTGACCTGTCTAAGACTACGTCTATACACAACACATACTTTTTATCAATTATTATTTTGTATTTAATAAACTCTCTCATTGTGAGAGAACACCCGTGCTCAGCAGTGGGACAATAACGGGTTGAGGAGAGATTTAATAAACTATATCTAGAGCGTAGCGCTACTGCCTTCTAATTTAAAGGATACATATTTTGAAGGTCATATATTTTGAAACTATGTGAATCATGATATGGAATAGCACCTCTCTCTGTCTTCCTATGTCCTCGCGTGGATATAGGGAGAGAGAGCGTGTCGAAAGCGACTTAGGCACGAAATCCAGGAGATGGGCAGCAGCGTCTCTAAGTGTATTATTTAACATCAATGTTTATGTAGGCCAGGAGGTTGGAATGACTTAGATGTGAATGTCTCCCTTACCACAAACCAAAACAAAGCTGTCACAAGTGAATAGCAGCATGGGGCCTCGGAAATTCTATTGCTATATGACGACGACCCGCGTGGCGGAGCGGTTACCATACCGGTCTGACGCGCAATGGGTCCCTGGTTCGATTCCTGGCCAGACAGGCATCTGAATGATCAGTTTGGATTCATATTCTGGGTCTGGGTGTTTATGTATTCGTCTTGTTTGTGTCCGTGGTATCCACGACACAGGAAAAAATCCTAGTGTGGGCCTAAGAGTGTAGAAAGCGTAAAGCGTATATTCAAAGTATTCTACCATCTCCAAGTAAATTCATCGTCGATGGCAAATTTCGGTGTTTCTAGGCATTCCATCTTCCCACTACGAGTACAAATACATAGTAACAATAACATCCATCGTTCAAGTATGTGTGTCTGTCAACAATTTCGCGTGTTTTTCACTAATTTAAAACTAAAATACGCCATTAACAAGCCGTTTTGGCATCGGCGCACCGCCCTTGACCTAGCTTCTGTATTGGCACGTACTCTATGAAATGAACTTTACTGAGAACTGAAAAGTTTACAAGACACGTAATATTGAGGGGAAAATGAAAAACGCATCAAACATCTGCATGTTTTTGATCATTTTCAGCCACGTTAGGCAGGATTACGAACAAATTATAGATCGTATTGGTCTTATTAATTGAGGAATGGACTGGATAAGAGTTTTTGTTACGTAACCAAAGACCATTTTGCACGCCCATCTCATGCGGAAAACCGCTGAGCCTTTTTTTATTCTCGAGGGGTAAACCTTCAAAAGGTACACGACGCAGTGACGTATAGGCGCAGAATTGTGAATTTTTACCGCACTGAAACCCCATCGGTAGCCGGCCTCGATGCTACTCGTACAAAGCGGACTCCAGGATCTCTAAAGGAACGTTACTGGAATCCTCTGAGACCTATGCTCCATCGAGGTCTTCCCAGATAGGCGGCTGGCCCACCGCTCCGTCTAGTCTTTACGACGTTATGCGATCACACATACCGCCGTCCTTCCCGGGGTTAAAAAATATTAGCATTGCGCAATCCTTCTCTACATCAACTATAACCGTGCGTAATTTCATACCACTCCGCCTGCAAGTATATAAAAACGAATCGCAAGTTTTTGCTTCACGTATTAATACATAGATTGTTCATCATTATAGTATATTCCTATTTTTGTTACGTCTCTCAGCAGATATTAAGTTACACTACCCAAGTATACTGCCAAGTAGAATCCGTGCTGAGTACTATGATTCAGCTCTACAACGCATTTGCAACCACGAGTGAACGTAAAAAACGTAACAATGTGTATACTAATGGACAATCATACCGAAGTTCTTTATGATACACGTAAGGAATTGTGCTTGAAAGGGAATTCGCGATTTTTTCTCAAATTATACAAATTACATATTCATATATGAAAACAACGTACTTGTCTATACCTAAGAATGGCTAACTATAACTTATAACTTTATAACTTATGTCTGCGTTATTAGCACTTCTAAAACAAATAAACAAATATCTTACTAAATAAAACATATTTAAAAACCAGCACCCGGAAACAACAAATCTAACAAAAAAAATCGCATCCAAATTGGTTCGCCCGTTTCGGAGCTACGTGTCCATAGACAGACACACAGACAGATTTACCCAAACTCATAACACCCCTCTTTTTGCGCCGAGGGTTAAAAACTATAATATTAAGACGTAAGAAATACTGTTCAATATTTGCATTTTTATTTAAAAGGTATATTTGAAAATTCAGTTCAAATGAATTTAAAATATCTGGCATCCTAATTGTCCGCAATACATTTCTTCGCCACCTCAGACGTTACGGAAAATCACAAAAAGTTATATTAACATTAAAAAAGATTTTATGTGTGTTACGTTGAGTGTGGGAACCGAATCGAACAATAGTGGACAAAAACCGCTTGCACCGGTTGTTAGCACTAATTAACTCACTTAGTTTGTATAACCGAGGTCGTAGTGATAAGCATACGCGGGTGTGAAATCGTCACATTGGACGTGTCTTTAGTTCACTGCACGAATGAACAATACTATTTGTTGCTTCACCGCTTAAGTTCAACTATATTACTATTTTTGATTTCATCTGGAAGATAATGTACGCTCTGGCACTCTACGTATGTATACGTTTCAAAACAGGATTACAAAACAACCTTTTTCCCCTTTTTTATTAATTAGTCTTTGTAACAGTTAATTTGTCTTAGTTAATAATGAAGACTCATGAATCAAACTGTGTTATAAGTAGCATACTTGATAATGCATGCGAGAAGCAGACGAAAAGCCACGATTCTGGTACGCTGAGACGTCTGTATTCGATTCGAACCGAATGCTACTATGTATGTTACTTTTTACACCCGACGGTAATAGAATAAGTGGGCAACCCATTACAATCCATCAGACTTAGAAAGGCCACTACTGGGCATATGACCCATTACAATACCAAGGAACTGTAATACACTTCATTGTACTAAATTGAAGAGAAATTTTAAGTTGCCCTAATCGAGTCGCTCCCGCTACCTCCTATACCATGACCTTGATTTACCGCGTATATGATCGCCCGCGAGGTATTAACTGCACTGGAGATTATTAACACAATTCATTATTTTATTATTCCTTTAATTTTTATTTACTTTATACTTTTATTGTTTGTGCAACATAAATTTATGGGAGAAAGACTCGTGATGTCGTAAGCGTTTGTTTAATTCCTAATTAGATACGTTTCACGGGAATAATATTGTATAGAATTTATTAGTATTAATACTTTTAAACATAGACTTTAAAAGATGGTAAAATATTTATGGTTCTCACAAGGAAGTTCCATTGCAACACATATTTCTAGCGTGGAGCGGCTCTTTCATTTGAGTGAAAGAGTATGGTGGCCGGTCCACATTTATATGTGGCGACTATCTTAGTCCTCAAGATGCAACGCATTTGTGATTGACTTCAAATAAAACTCTTATTCTATATGAAGTTTCTTATAGATGTAAACGAGCGGATTTGGCACTTACGAGTATCATCAGGTAGACTGCGTGTATGTTTGCTTCACCCAAAGATATCTGTAAATTCTCGTCAACCAATTATTGTCCCACTGGTCCACGGGTCTTCCCTCAGAATGAGAAAGTTGTAGGCCGTAGTCCACTGCGCTGGTTAAGTGCGAATTGGTGGACTTTACACACCTCCCAGATTTTTTTTTTAAAGAATTCTCGGGTGTGTAGGTTTCCTCTCTGCTTTCCTCTACAACTAAGCTGTTTGCCTATATGAAGGTGAGATAAGCACACCCTTGCACCGAAACACAGTAGTGCAGAAATAGTTGTTGCAGTATCTTCCCGGACAAAACATACTCATTATTCCACCTCTTTATTCAATAAATAAATATTTGTTGCTATACCGATATCGTACTTAATTTAACGCGATAGTACAAGGCTGACACCTGCTAAAAGTGGGCTCTACCAGCGATATGGTTAACTATTATTACCAGTTTAAATTATTAACATATGCATTCTGTAGTATTACTATGTGCAAACATTAAGAGAAGTACTGCTGCATTATGATTTGAAGAGTAGTATTATCTTACTTAAGAAGCTTTCCCTTACTCAAGAAAGTTTGTGTGATGGTCTTGAATATCCACATTCCCTCTTCCGGTATATCATAAGAGACTAAGGAATCAACTAAACGTCAGTTTAGTGCAGCGTTGATACCTTTTTTTTTGTTTTCGAGGGGGAACTTTCAAAAAGTACCTACCCGACGTCGTGGGAGCGACGCGGGTCATGTAGGATTCTTACCGCACTAAAACCCCCCCGGTGGCCGACCTCAACGCTGCGAAGAGGACAACGGGAACTCCGATTGACTGCCGCCGGTGTCCTCAGCGTGTGGCAACGATGGGGCATCGGGCTCTTCCCTGGTGGGTGTGAACTGCTCACCGCACCTACTGGTTTTTACGGCAGCATGCAACCACACATGCAACCGTCCTTCCCGGGATCGCTTGGCCGGACGGTTCGAGCTCCCACTCTTCCCGCCCTCAACCCCGGAAGCCTCTTTTAGTCGCCTCTTACGACAGGCGGAGGTTACCGTAGTTCTATTCTGATCCCGGAACTACAGGGACAGCAGCGTTGATACCTACTCGGTCTATGTATACTGGTACTGTCATCTTTCATAAATACGTATCTGAGATTAAATCCCTCACTTTAAAAAACAGGTCAAAATTAACTAACCTATCAACTATTCGTCCATACATACGAAACGAATGTTAAAACACGCATTCTACACTCATAGCCCCACACTAGGATTTTCTCCTGTGTCCTGGGTACCATGGACACAGACAGTCAAGCCGAATACATAAACACTGAGACCCAGAACATCAATCTAAACTGATCATTCAGATACCTGTCTGGCCGGGAATCGAACCCGGAACCCTTTACGCGTCAGACCGGTATGGTAACCGCTCCACCACGAGGGTCGTCAGTGATAATCGCGCATTCTAACTTCGAAAGTCCTTTATAAGCTAGAATGCGCGATTACCACCTATTAAAGCGATAATTGATAATTCTATGAGCAATGCCAGACAGAAAGCAGACAAGCACCTTGCGGTTAGTCGGCTCAAGGGCAAAACAAACGAATTAAGGAAAAAAACGGGATCTCGCAGCAGATGCGCGCACAGCTGCCGTGGCGCGTGGCCGTTGCGCGAATTTGCGCGGCGCACACACTCGCTACGAATGTTCGCTCCAATCAACTCCAATGTCACGAACATTCGAACGAACATTCGTAGCTTATTCTGAGAGTAAAGTTATATTTTTTTGAACGAATGTTTGGTGACTATTTATTTATTTTTTTATTTCATTGCAATGATTTATTTGTTACTGCGTATATTCAGAAGTGTGATATTTATAAAGCAATTTATATGTTTGATACGTGTATTGTTTGTTTCTAGACTGATCTAAATTTTATTTAACAGATCTAAGTGATAGCTAGTCTTCAAAGTGTTGCTATTGTTAGATTAGATTGTGTATGTTAATTGTTTTTTTTATATTGGTTTAAGTACATAATATATATTGCATTTTTACAATTTTTTTATTATTGCTTGCATGATAATTGAGTGTGTTACGTGTAGTGTAAAAAAATATTTTTCTATATAAATTACATGTTTGTATTGAGTCCGCTGACCTATCGTTTTAATGATTAAGTACTTATTCCATTACACAAATTAATGCCCACCATTTAAAAATATCAAACGCTTATAATTTTTTACTAAATAAAAATGAACGTTCGGTGGCACACGTCGATACGACAGTGTGCGTACAGCTTTACAATTATCGATTTTCTGTGCATTTTGACAGCGGCCTATTGCAACGAATAAATAATTACCGATGGACAAAACAATTTTATTTTCTATATCGAGTAGCAAATCACCTGATGGTCAACGGACGGTACTAATGAACGCCACTAGTGACCTTAAAGAAAGATATTTCGAAACAAAAACTGTATTCATTAAATAAAATGGCTATTTACTGAAGTAAAAGTAAAAGGTGAACTTTAAGTGACAAGGGATGATAAAATTTCAATTAAGCCGTCTAAAATATTTACAAATGTTGTCCTTACACGTCGACGACCTGCTTGGCGGAGCGGTTACCATACCGGTGTCGCGCAATTGGTCCCGGGTTCGATTAACGGCCAGACAGGTATCTGAACGATGAGTTTAGATTCATGTTCTGGTTCTGGGTGTTTGTGTATTCTTCTTGCGTGTGTCGAATACACAGGTGAAATCCTGAAATCCTAGTGTGGGGCTATGAGTGTAGAAAACGTAAAGCGTATTTTTAACTTGTTATTGTCCCACTGTTGGGCACGAGCCTCCTTTCAAAATGTTTTCAGGGTTCTGCGCTGAGCAAGTATGAATTGGTAGACTTCAGACATCATTTTTACATTTTTTTATAGAACTCTTATGTGTATAGGTTTTCTCACAACATTTTCTATCACCGTGAGGCAGTGAATTAATTTCTTATATGCATATCGTTTTAAAAGAGTCAGTGAACTTGAACTTTTGTTCACTTTACAATCAATCATAACTATAGCGTAAATAAAAAATAATAATCGGGGATAGTAAATTTTAGGGACAAATAAAATAACTTCAAAGGCCTTTTTTGATTACAAAAACAAAAGTCGAACATTCTACCGAAGAGAACTAGATTAAATCATAGTTAAGCTAATAATTTGTATTTAGATAATTAGTGTAAGTTGTTTCTCAGACAACAGACAACCCATCCAGTTGCAAGCGCAGTCAGAACACATCGACATTTACCACTACTATTAAATAACAGAAATAGAAACACTGATAATTTTAGATTTTTGACTTTTAGGCGGAACGAAGTTCGCCGGGTCAACTTCAATATAAAGCTATTAGTAACCCATCAGTGCGTGTTTACGATCAAGCTGACTGTGTGTTTGTTTGTTTCTACCAATGTTGAGTACAATAAGAGACAGCAATGTTTTCCAGGTGTTAGGAATTTGGCGAAACGTATTAAAACCAGATAGCACTTCAGTTTTATAGTCTGTACGATTTTTACGAGCGATGTAGCCTAATGGTTGAAACTTGCCCTCTCAATCGGGAGGTCCGAGGTTCAAACCCAGGCAACCACTGATTTATGTATGTATTGGAAATTAATTATAACTGCTTTTCGGTGAAGGAAAACATAAGAAACCTACACACCCGAGAGTTCTTAAAAAAAGTTCTCGGAGGTGTGTGAAGTCCACCAATTCGCACTTGGCTAGTGCGATGGACTATGGCCTCTCTCATTCCGTGAGAAGACCCGTGCCCAGCAGTGGATCAATAATGCGTTGACAATACGATACGATACGGTTTTTACTACTGATTTAAACTTTTTTTAGTTTATTGGTAGTTTATGTAGTACTCATCATGGTTCGATTATCGAAGCTCCACTTCCATATCAATTTTCATCGCAAAATATCTTAAGTGCCGCTATGTACCGTTAGGAAGGGTGGTAAGGAGATAAAATTATAAGAAGCATTTCAATTTTGTCTTCAGAAGTTACAAAACATCAATGTCCGACAGATGGACTAATCTTGACAGGATGTTGATTACAGATGTCAATTGGCGGCAGTAGCCACTTACAATCAGGTCAATTGTTCACCGATCCGTTAGAACCTTTAAGCCTGCGGAGGGACATAGGCTCCCTCTGCGTGTTCTACCGGCTTTACAATGGTGAGTGTTCCGAGAATCTTTTTGATCTGGTGAATCCGTCACCCTTTCTTCATCGCCCCACTCGCCGAAGTATGAAGTTCCATCCACACCAACTGGACTCGTGGCGGTCCTCTACGGTTCGGTTTGCACGCTCGTTTTTGCCACGTACGTGCAAGTTGTGACGGTGACTACTTTCCATCAGGTAGCCCGTCTGCCTTATCGTTAGGTTAAAGTACAAAAAAAATTGTATGTCGTTAAATATATACATTTATATAAAAACAGTTATGTGAACAAACTATTTAAAATACATTTATTTATAGCATGGTTATTCAAGATTTTGCGCTAAGAAATATACTGGTATTAAAGTTTTAATTTTTAGCTGATTTCCTTTTGATGATGTCGTGGGCGGGAATACATGTCCGTATTCCGACGCATGCATAATAAACCTTAATCTAAAATACTAAAATAACAGCTTTGCTTTGTATGTCTGTTTTCCGCGAATTTTCACCGCCTCAAACCAGACAAAACACTGTTAAATGGTATGGGAAGTGTATATTTTCATGATAATCACGAACTTTTGATGGCTAATGTGTTGGAGATTAAAAAATCTGCCTGCCGCGTACGAGTTGTATCCATTAGGTACCAGATGTCACACTATCACACCTCACAAAACAGTATTAGATCTTTCTGTGTTCTGTGAGACAAACAGACAAGGCATGTTAATAAGTTTTTATGAGTTACAACTTTGGTCGCCTTAAACAGTCTTAAATGCGGTTGAACGCAAAAATCAAAAGATAATGAAAACTTATTTTTATATAACGTAGAAGTTACAAACGAGCGGTCCATCTGATGGCAAGTAGCAGTAGCCCATAGATATCGACGGATTCCTCGAACAAAATCGTATACGAAAAATTACCAATTTACAGTTTTTTTTTTTGTATTTCACTGAAGTAGCAAACGAGCATGCAGTCCACCCGATGGTAAGTGGTCACTGACGCCCATGGACATCTGTAATCAACTACATACAGAACATGGGTTCTATCTGAAGTCAATCACAGATGTGTTGCTACTCCCGAGGACTAAGATGGTCGCCTCATATAAAAGTGTACCGGCAACCACACCCTTCCATCGAAACGCAAGAAATGCTTCACGCTGGAAGTAGGTGAGGCGGTGGTACCTCCCCGGTCGAACTACACTGGTTCTACCACCTGTTAAAATGAAGCTTTGTTGATTGTAATAGCTACTTACGCACTTATTTAATGAGTTTCTAAATAGCTATTACAATATTTTCCATAGGTCGTCTTTCTTGGCGTAAGTAATCAATGTTTGTATGTACACAAAACCTCTGAGCTTCATACTGTATATTGGTATTTTATATACGACTTTGTTCTACGGGCCCGTCCATATATGTAATCTATCAGTAATCGTACACCAACATAAGGTTTCACCCTAAGTTAGCCGCAGATCCGTTGCTTCTCCATAAGTGGGAACACCGCGGATAAGTCACATTATGATCTCATCTCATGATTTTCTTTGCAATGATCACTGACATCTAAATCTAAATATTCCAATGTGAAATAACTCATATGATGGGAATTCTGTATATTTATATATTGTAAGCGCTAACGCAGCTGTTAAGACACCCAGCATCTTAATATATTTGATTTATCATTTTAAGATCCATTTTGTATACGTAAACTATGAATTAAATTTTAATGTCACATGCGCGCCCACAATCTATAAATATAACTCTTGTATCGTGTTATTTAATTTAGAGAAACGTAAATATAACGAAATTATTTTACTTTATCGACCTGTCAAAAATCATATCTTCTATAAATGTGTTTTTATTTCTTATGACAGAAAGTATGGTCGATTTCCCGATTTTCTTTATCTATATCTAAACCAAACAATAGTCGCCACAACAGCCGTCTAGTACGCAATCCTGGAGTATCGTGGTGAAAACTGAAAGGCGCGTAAGTGTTAGAATGTTGGTATAGAATAGTGTTGGGCCGAGTCAATAAACTTGGCTGGGCGGGCGAGGCTAGAAATAGCGCGGGCGAGACGGCGCGTCGGGTACCGTCAGCAATCTAAGGAATTGTGCAGAATCGCTTTGATGCAGTTTCTCAAAATTTTCTAGTTTTTTTTTGTTATTGTAGTCCTTATTAAGAATGAATTAAAATTCACAGGTTTTTGGAATACCCATATCATTTAGAATATTAATTCAACCACTATTAATTGTTGTGCTATCAGCTCAGACAATAAGTACCTAATATTGCCTTAACAATTTACTTGTCTTCAGTATTAGACAGAACTTTTGTGCTTAATTGCATATTTTTAAGTTAACAGAGGTAACAAATTTTTTTTATATAAAATCTCCTTTTTATATAAAATTGTCTTCAGACTACAAACTTCAAATAGCAAGTACTATAGAATATAATTCAGAGCAAACCGTACAAAGCTTTTACAAAGGCATTAAAATGTTTTCGTTTTAAATAAAAGCATAAGTATTATTAGTGCGTTGAATTCAGATCATTGAAAATTTCTTACCATAACAACCTGCCTTTTATTAAAATGAAAAAGAAAAACTAAATCGTTTTTTTGATGCTCTTGTTCTTTGGCTTTTGGGTATCCTAAGCAAATCCCTCTTCTCAGGTAGAAGGAGTATGTGTTAAATCTCTTAACATCCATATCAAATAATATGTTTTTCTTTAATTACACTTATAGTGTCTAACCTTCGTCGTCAACTCTTTAATTTGCACTGCATCTTTGTCTGTATATAATAAGGTAGATACCATGCTGCAAGGTGGTAAAATTATAATTGGTACCAATTGTTTTCCCAATAGTAACAGCCCTTGCACTAATGCGTAGCTAGTATTCTAATTTAAACCCTAGAAGTAGCAATGTCTAACATGATTATCTATAGTAATATCATAAAGAGGTAAAGTTTGGAACTTTGTTTATAAGGGATAATCGTCGGAAATACTGAACCGATCATAAAAATTCTTTCAGAATCAGAAAGCTACACTGTTCAGGAGAGCTATAGGCTATATCTTACAATTGAACAAAATATAATTAACGCTCAACGAAGTGGGCACGGGTTGGCTAGTAATGTATAAATTGGTGAGTAACTTTATCTAAAATTTTCCACCTTGATGCAGTATAATAGGGAAAAACATTTTCAACTTTGTTATTTAATAGTGATGATACTATTCATATACATACATCTATTTCACCAATTCGCACTTGGCCAGCGTGGTGGACTATGGCCTAAACTCTCTCATTCTGAGAGAAGACCCGTGCCCAGCAGTGGGACAATAATGGGTTGACGACACACACATCTATTTACTGATACATCGTTATACAATTGCAGTGGACTATGGCCTAAACTCTCTTCTCTCTATTCTGAGAGAAGACTCGTGCCCAGCTGTGGGAAAATAATGAGTTGACGAGAATATTAACTTAGTACTACGGCGACTCCTCTGGTGTTGCAAATGTCCATAGTCGACGGTGACTGCTTTCCATCAGGTGGCCCGTCAGCCTTATCGTTAGGTCCAACTATAAAAAAAAAATACGCCTTTGTGCCGTCAATGTATTGCTAACAATATATTGGGATTAACAACACCATATACGCTGAAATAAGTAAGGCGTTAGAAACACATACTCTAAGCACCACGACCGAAATAGACGGCTGCAAATCATTCTTTGTACTTTCACATGTTTCACATTATACTGCCTATCCTTATTTGATGTGTTAGAACTAAATCAGTGCCAGATTAAGCCAGCACGGGGCCTGTAGCAAATTCTGACGGGAAGCCCATGGTTTGCCTTAAGTAAGGGTATTGAATAAAACAAAACTGTTACTATTAAACTTTTCTGGATTTAATCTGGGAAAATTTAGAGATGACACTTTCTATATTTACTTTCTATATTTTCTTTCTGTTTAGGATAGCAAAGATAGTAAAATATAAATAGCAGGTAGGTGTTGGGCCGCGGGTCCCCTCAAGTCGCGGGGCCCGTAGCATTTGCTACTCTTGCTATATGGTTAATCCGACACTGAACTAAATATATTTATTATGAATGTCTGTGATGATAAGCGCCTTAGAGATTGTAGGCACTATAACTTCCACTATTCTCAATCAAGCAACAAGAGCGTGGAGCTTATGCACTAAGATTACGCTTGTTTCTAACAAATAATTAACATAATTTGTTCACAAATATTCCTCTAACCTTAACATCGCCATATTATAACTCTAAATCCTCATAACACCGCCAATACTTCGTATTTTATATTCATATAGCATCGAAGGTAATAAATATTTCCTATAAGAGTGTATTTTTATCCGCAGACCCGTATATCTCTCGCCGCGGAAACACTTAATAAAATCACGGGTTATTCTTTAGTGTTACGCAACGAAAACTTTTCTCAGCTTCAGATTAGGAAGATGTATAGAATATGGGGATTTTGATGTTTTCACAACAGAAAGTTGGTCAATTTAGGTGTGAACTAATTGATAAAGTTCTATTTTTCATTGATAGTAGGACATAAACGTCGCAATACCAATTACACATAGAAATAAAAGTTCTTTTTTTATCTGACTAAAGTAGCAAACGAGCGTGCAGTTCACCTAATGGTAAGTGGTCCCTACCGCCCATGGACATTTGTAATCAACTTCATACAGGGCATGGGTTCCATCTGAAATCAATCACAGATGCGTTGCTACTCCCGAGGACTATGATGGTCGCTTCATTTAAAAGTGTGCCGGCAACCACATCTTCTATCGAAACGCAAGAAATGCTTCACGCTAGAAATAGGTGTGGCGGTGGTACTTCCCCGGTAGAACTACACTGGTTCTACCACCTAGAACCAGTTCTACAACAGTAAAGGCAGTTAGGTTTACTATTAGAACTTATAATTTGTGATAAACTTCTAATCATACGTATACGTACATTTGACTTAGAAATACCCTATACATTATGTGTACTTAGAACTGCATTGTGTTTTATAGAATATCAAATTCACCAGTAGTAAATTTTGATTTTTTTTTATTAGCTTAGCTTATACCTGGTGCAAAAAATCTAGGGTGGCAGGCTATATACTATGTAGATTTCATACTTCATCAAGTAAAAACATTCAAACATAATTATTCTCTATATTTTTTTATCATAGGCCTTCGGAGGCGCTTACAAATATATTATATTTTACACTACCACCGGATCGGAACACGACCTCAACTGAGAAGATCCGGCAAAAAACTCAAGGGGTTTGTCTTTTTTTTTATATCTTTTTTTTTAATTTGCCATCTTGTTTTTACATGGGTAACAAAAGTTAGCTCCAGTATCCTATCCTATACATAGCTAAATGTATAACTATTTCAAGTTTTCTTTCAATAAAAATTGTGTGAAACATTTCGCAACGCAAATACCAAGTTTCAGTCCAAACGTAAAATGTTTCTGCTGACCGTACCTCGCTTCTTTCTTTTACCAAGCACGCATACGAATTGAGACATTCGTGCTTTCATGCCATTGCAGACGAGTGGGTGTCGCGTTACGGGTTTTCACCAAATCTTATTACATATTACATAAATGTATTCATATTTGTTGTGTCTAGACGCTGGGGTATTTAAATGATAAATGTTGAGTTCAGTAGACTGGGAAAGTTGAATTAAACGATGTTATGAGTAGGTATGTTTTTTTAAGAAGTAGAGCATTTTGAACGTGGTAGAACCAGTGTATTTCTTTTTTTTATCTGACTGAAGTAGCAAACGAGCATACAATCCACCTGATGATAAGTGGTCACTGCCGCCCATGGACATCTGAAAGCAACTTCAAACAGAACATGGGTTCCATCTGAAGTCAATCACAGATGCGTGATGACAGACTATGATGGTCGCCTCACGTGAAAGTGTGCTGGAAACCGTTCCCTTCCATCGGAACGCAAGAAATGGTTCACGCTAGAATTAGGTGTGGCGGCGGCACTTTCCCAGTCGAACTTTTGAAGGTGGTAGAACCAGTGTAGTCCGACCGGGGAAGTACCACCGCATCTCTGAATGACTTTAGATGGAACCCATGTTCTGTATGAAGTTGATTACAGACGTCCATGGGCGGCAGAGACCACTTACCATCAGGTGGAAAGCTTGTATCCTTACTTAAAATTACTAAAAAGCTAAGTGCTTAGGTGAGCTAATGGAGCTCTGCCATTAGCTAATGCTCCATTAACGGCTACAGTGGTCGTACATGGCAAGTCAAAGCAAAATAGATATATTTTTCCATGTAACATATCTAAAGGCATTTATATCTGCCGTAGTGTCTGCGTAGACACCGACAAGCATTGACCGTGGATGACCAGCAAAAGTATATTTTTTCTCCACAATATGTGTCTTTTTTTTCTCTGATCGAAATAGCAAACGAGCATGCAGTCCACTTGATGGTAAATGGTCACTGCCACCCATAGACATCTGTATGCAACTTCAAATAGAACATGGATTCAGTGTGAAGTAAAATACAGATGCGTTGCTACTCCCAAGGACTATGATGGTCGCCTCATATAAAAGTGTGCCGGCAACCACACCCTTCCATCGAAACGCAAGAACTGCTTCACGCTGGAAATAGATGTGACAGTAGTACTTCCCCGGTCGAACTACACTGGATCTACCATCTGTGTCTGTCGGTGGGTGCCACACTACTTCGTCTTTAAATTACTGTAAGTACATATAAGCGCAAAAAATTACAAAAATATTCCAGCAATGTGTGTGTGTGTGTGACCAGTGATGACCTATGACACGGAAACGTCGTGTTTCACTGTAGGCCTTAATCGACAGCTTATCGCTCAGCGTACTATGGAGAGGGCTAAGCCAGGAATTTCTCCACAAGATATGATTGAGAACGATTAAATGCGACGAACTAAGCCTACCGATATATCTCTCAAAATTAGCAGGTAAAGTGGAAGTGGAGTGGAAAGGAACACAGGTTTTTTTTATTGATAAAATTACAGCTCCACAGACGGATCGTCCGTGCCTTTTTTCATATACCATTCATTTTGTCAGTCGTAGTATTTTAGCTCCGCTTAAACCTCCGTTGTCACCATCATCCAGAGGGCGGTGGTGGCAGCGTTGGCTTTACAGAACAGAACAAGGAACACAGGTTCCTTACACGTAGATAAATGATCCCTTTTATCGGTTACCGCTGGATTCAAAAGGCACATGACTGGATAGAGTTGCGCCGTTTAACTTGTATACCTAGATGGAACATTTCTCTTTGTAGCGCTGTGGTAAAACATAATGTACTCTCAATTAATCAAAGAACCTTGTAAATACTATGTTCTTGCAATAATTAATTTGAATTTAGGGGAGGCCTATTTCCAACATTGGACTTCAAAAGCTTGATCGATGGGCGGATGGGACATATAAACATAGGTAACAGTTAAAGTTGTCGAAATCTGTATATTTCATCCACCAATTCGCACTTCACTAGCGCGGTCGACTATGGCCTAAATTTTTCTCATTCTGAGAGAAGACCCGTGCCCAGCAGTGCGACAATAATGGGTTGTACCCCGTATATTACGTACGATTTATATACCACAAGGCTATGTACTTACATTTCGAGTTACTATTAATAATGTTTATATGTAACCGACTTGCCAAGAAACTTTATGACCTATTAATGTAGCGAGATCGACTTAAGTCCAAAAACGATTCAGCACACTTATATTTCGTCGAATTACAGATTTCGGGTCACCAGTACACCGGAGAAACACGTAAGCGCTAAATATGTCATGGTTATTAACTTGTTTCACAACAAACTGCAAACGATATGCGATAAACACCATCTATTAGACTATTAGAAATAGTTTTCTCCCAAACCTATCTCAAACATATGCAAATTGTTGCGTGCCTACTCTACAATCACTAATAATATGTCTTGAAACTTTTTTAAAAGATAACATGAAGTAGCAAACGAGTATACAGTCCTTCTTAACAAGTTGTCACTACCGCCGAAAGTGTGTAGCTCGCCCGAGACTATCACTACCACATTTATTTCCAGCGTGAAAAGGTTGTTACCTTTTTATGTTATCGAGGGGGAAACCGTCAAAAGGTACCCGACGCCGTGGGGGCAACGTGGGGTTATATGGGATATGTCCACCAATTTGCACTTGGCCAGTGCGGTGGACTATGGCCTAAACTCTCCCATTCTGAGAGAAGACTCGTGCTCAACAGTGGGACAATAATGGGTTATACCCAAAAACACCCCGGTGGCCATCCTCAGCGCTGCGTGAAGGACTCCGGGATCTCCAGTAGAACGCAACCGGAGTCCCCCGAGCGCGATGCCCCCTTCGGGCTCTTCTGAGCATTGTACTCACTACGCCTCCTGGCGTTTAAGACAGCGTCTGGCCACACATGCCGTCGTTCTACACGGGGTCGCTTGGCTGGACGGCTCGAGCTCCCACTCTTACCGTAACCCTGGAAGTCCCTTTTAGTCGCCTCTTACGACAGGCAGGGGATACCGTAGCCCTATTCCGATCCCGGAACTACAGGGAAGAAACGGTTGTTACCTGTCAGTGGAAAAATTTCGTTCACTTTTATACGACCATTTTGGTCCTAATCTATGATTGCCTTTAGACGGAACTCTTGATCATGGCTGCGTTACCACTCCTGAGACCACTTCTTTGATTGGTTTTAAATAGAATCCCTATTCTATAATCTTACCTAATTTAATTACATATATGTATGTTGACTCCCGAGAGCTTTAGTGACTTTCTTGTTAAATTTTTCCGTTTATTCGCTACTAGCTCTTTATATAACAAGGCCCGTGCACTTATTTTGACAAATCATAAGCTTTTAACAAAATATCGCCCGTTTTCTTGAATTTCAGTTGAAATCATTTTTCAGAGGGCGATTTTATGGTTATAAATGATGTCACGACATTTTGTGTAAGTGCACATTTGTAATGAAGTTATATAATTTCTTATTTTAAATTTAGTGCAATAGAAAATTGAAAAATATGCTCTGACTCATTCAAGTACATAAGAAATAGATATAATAAGGAAAAATCTTATTTATGCTAGAGAGATCCAAAGTCTAGAACGTTGGATGATAACCAAGAGGATAAAATTTCTAAAATTGAAGTAAATACCTTATTTGAACTGAACTGAATTTATATGTATATATATATAGTGCGTAGGTACTATATCACAAGCATTGAATTTTTCATCTTGTTTCGTCAACTTTCGCAAGAGCCTTTCCTATTTCATTACAATAAATGCATCCGTCCATCCATCAGCCCTTTGATGTCCACTGCTGGACATAGGCCTCCCCTAAATGGCGCCACTCCAACCGGTCCTGTGCCCTCTGAATCCAACGGTTTCCCGCTGTCTTCTTCAGGTCATCGGTCCACCTGGTAGGGGGGCGACCTGTACTCCTTTTGCCTAAACGTGGTCGCCACTCGAGGACCTTTCTTCCCCATCGGTTATCGGTCCTTCGAGCGATGTGGCCGGCCCACTGCCACTTCAGCTTGTTGATTTTGAGAGCTATGTCGGTAACCTTCGTTCGTCTACGGATTTCATCGTTTCGAATCATGTCTCGTAGCGAAATTCCGAGCATAGCCCTCTCCATAGCATGCTGAGCGGCGAATGAGGCCTTTAGTGAAGCACCACGTTTCGGCGTCATAGGTCATCACTGGCAACACACATTGCTCGAACAATTTCGACATAAATGTATACATTACAAAAATATTAAATAAATTATAAAAAAAAGCAATAAAATAAACATGATATTGAAGGTAGAGCTATTTAGACCTATTATGAACTATTAGAATATACGAAATAGAGACAGAGAGAACAGGGAAATGTCATAAAAATTGTGGAAATAATAATTAATATTTTTAAACTAATATTTTTAGGCGTTAATACAAACCATTCCCTATTAACACACAAAAATATTAAATAAAACATTTCAAAGGACGTCGTAGCTACTGTATTTTCTGTAGTTTTATTTTTAAAATAAATAAATACAGGTTTTTACATTCGGACTGGTATATACCGGTTCAAATTTATTATCCTTCATGAATTGTACACTGTCAAAAGAGAATACAAAACAATTACTTAAATACCAATGAGCCACAAATAACGCTTCTAAAACCACAATAAAAACCACAAAACATTGTGATCCACCTTTATTGCACTCATTAATATCCCGAAAACAGCCAAAATGTTCTCAAAAACACGTCATGAAAAAGTAAAAGTCAGCCCTCTAAATATACCACGGAGTTGACCGACTTGGTATTCGGTTGTGATTGCTCTCAAAATAGATGTTTATGAATGAAATTTATTGGTATTGAGTAATAACTTCTCTGTTTATAAACGAATTAACTTACTCGTGACCGTCCTGACCTTAGTTTCTATGTAGACCTATGATAGACCTGGTTGAAATACAAGAATCGAGGATATGAGGTTCGAATTCCAGGCAAACACCACTGCCTTTATTTAAACGACTAGCGGAATCGACGCGACTTCGTTCGCAGACTATAATCTTATAGTCTGCGAACTGAAGTAGCAAACTGAAGTAGCAAACGAGCATGCAGTCCACATGATGATAAATGGTCACTGCCGCCCATGGACATCTGTAATCAACTTCATATAGAACACGGGTTCTATCTGAAGTCAATCTCAGATGCGTTGCTACTTCCGAGGACTATGATGATCACCTCATGTGAAAGTGTACCGGCAACCACAACCTTCCATCGAAACGCAAGAAATGCTTCACGCTAGAAATATGTGTGGCGGTGGTACTTCGCCGGTCTAATTACACTGGTTCTACCACCTTGAAAAATGACGTAAAATGTAAGTGTGGTGGTTGTACACCCGCGGTCGAAGCATAATAGTTCTACTGCCTGGCATATCTTTATTCTTCTTCAAAGGTAACCCACCATAGTCAGACTCTGAAGGCACCGCTATGCTTATTTCTGTCTTATCGGATCGGAACTAGACATCGGATTATAATTATACATTATCAAAATGCCAAAATATGCATGCAAATATGCACTATCAAAAAACATTTATTATATTTTTGGTCGTCAAACTGAAATCAATATACATTTGACGACCTTTTTTTTTGGCCGTTAAGCTTGAACTATGGCAGGAATTAGCGAACTAAAAGAACTAACTGTGAGCTACTTTGCCCAGTACTAATGAAAAAGTACCAAAATATGCAATGACATTATAAAACTGTCATTGTCAACTGACAACTGTCAACTGTCATTTGCATATGCAAATGCATATAATGCGATGTCTACTTAAAATATTGCATAGCGATTCTGGGTTCTTGTTTGAAGGGTATGACTGGTTTTAAGAGGAAATTATATAAAACGTTCAAACTGAGTCCTCATGGGTAGCAATGTGTCTGGGCTAGCTTCAGAACAGAATTGGTTTATGGGTGTTAATGGACATTACTTCATAGTTATCATCAAAATAATGTATCAAATGCACGTTTGCTAATTCCACGCAATAAGAAAAAACCTTGTAAACATTATTAACTTGACGATTTCTTAACTAAATTTATAGAATTTGTTCTATAGAATTATTTCTAAGAATCATTAAAATCTAGACACCATTAAACCATTTAAACCCATAGTGGGAGGCTGACATTCATATCGTAAGAAAATTATTCCACGAAGAAATATCGCCTCTCGTTATAGAAAATTTTCATTGCTACTGAATGAAAATTCCCGGGTATAATAGATATAGTTGTTTATGGCATCAATAAACGCTTATAGCGGGCATAAATATTGGAAAATATGTTTTTTCGTCTTTGTAGTGAGCAATTATTTTTAAGTGCGGCGATGTTTTACAAGAAACGAGTGAATGGGGATTAGGAGATGCAGTTCGATGTAGAAGCCTCTTTGTTTCTGTGAATTTATGTATTTTTCGTAATCCAAGTTTTACGATTATTGGTATTTTTGCCAGGATTTACGCGGGTACTTATAACGCGGATATGGGGTATCGCTGTTCATGATGATGTTCTGGAATTTCAATCTAAAGTGGAGGATGTAATAAAGTCTTGCAGCAAATAGAGTAGCACCCATTTCTTTATATCATCACTAGCTGTACCCTGTGCGCGTTGCTACATCATCACAAAAAAACACTCCAGAAACCTTCGCGAACTTATGAATGTTATTCACTTTGCTCATCATCACAAATCATCACATGATCAAAATAATAGTTTACGATTCAATAGAGAACATATAGACAAACATTTATTTTTATATATGAGAAGAAAAAAAACTTAAAACGCTTTCTACAGTCATAGCCCCACAGTAGGATTTTCTGCTGTTTCGTGGGTGCCATGGACACACACAAAGACGAATACACATACACATAGACCCGGAACAGGAATCTAAACTCATCATTCAGATACCTGTCTAGCCGGGAATCGAACCCGGGACCCACTGCGTGTCAGGCCGGCATGGTAACCGCTGCGCCACGTGGGACGTCAAATCAAGAAAGAAGAAGATTGGATCAAGACAGATAAAATATGTTAGTTACGCAAGCGCAGTCTACCTGATGTGAAGTGGTTTCTACCGCCCATTGTCATTCAAAAAATTCGTATAGAATGGAGTGCTATCTGAAGTCAATCACACATGCGTTGCCACTCCCAAGGGCTAAGATGATCAGCTCCTATGATAGTCCGTCAACCACACACTTCCACCGAAACGCAAAAATTGCTTCACGTAGAAGGGAGAAGTAGAAAAATTGATTCAGTAGAAGGGTATGGCTGTGGACCCTCATATATCCAACTCCACTGGCTCTACCGTCTGTTAATTTGTTAAAAGGTGTGGTTGCTGGCTCATCTTTATATCAAACGACAATATTTGTCTTCGGGAGTAGCAATGCATCTGTGATTGACGTTAGATAGTTCCCTCTGTTATATAAAGTTGCTTTCAGATATTTGTGGACTGCAGTTACCACTTACGCTCAGGTTCACTGCATGCTCCTTTGTTATTTGAAATGGGAAAACATATGATTGTTATTTCCATCATCCGTCCATAAGCCCTTTGATGTCCACTGCTGGACATCCCCTAAATGGCGCCACTCCAACCGGTCCTGTGCCCTTTGAATACAACGGTTTCCCGCTGTCTTCTTCAGGTCATCGGTCCATATGAAGGGGGGCGACCTGTACTCCTTTTGCCTAAACGTGGGCGCCACTCGAAGACCTTTCTTCCACATGATTATTATTTAATACGGTGCAATGTACTAATGTATGAATTTGAAATTATGATAGAAAAGTATAAAGTATTGCTGCAGTGTTTAAAATACGATTAAAATTCTTCTAAGCGCCTCCTACATCGGTGCATACGTGCTATAGGCAAACTGTGCTAACTCCGAATCTTGTTTTTATTGCTATTTTGTTATGTTTTATTTACGACACGTTGGCTGGCGCCGAGTTTTTGACAGTCGGTCCCTTTGCCGATTTCAAACTGTCAGAATCTAATTACCAAAATCGCAAGCTGCATTCGCATTCAGTTTAACCCTTAGTTTTTGGACCACAAAGCTCATTTTGGGGTGTTTGACTACAAATTATTTGGCAAAGGTTTTTGCGCTCCATTCTTTATAGTAGCATCGGTTAGTGAAGGCTTTTTATTTTTTAACAAACTAGTTTACGCTTCACGGCGTTTACCAAAGGTCCCGTTCTATATGAAACTCATTAGGCATTCATTCAATGTTTTTTTATTTGTACGATTAAATTAAAAAAAGTGATGCAATAATACGTTTTACTTCAATAAAGGTTACATCTAAAATTTTTAATTATTTATTAGTCCAAAAATTATATGAACTAGCTTTTGAAATATTTAAATCTCTATCTCTCTTCTAGTTCAGTAACAGATTATATAAGTATTTAGTGAACATTTGAAATAACCTTATATCATAGCGTCATAAATAAATAAAAAATGGTAACCAACGAAATATTTTATTATGAAATGATAAGTGGTCACTTCCGCTTAAGGTCATCTGTAAGGAAATTCATATAGAACATGGATTTATCTAAAGGTGGTAGAACCAGTGTTCAACCGGGGAAGTACCACCGCCACACCTATTTCTAGCGTGAAGCATTTCTTGCGTTTCGATGGAAGTGTGTGGTTGCCGGCACACTTTTATATGTGGCGACGATCTTAATCCTCGGGAGCAGCAACGCATCTGTGATTGACTTCAGATAGAACCCATGTTTTGAATGAAGTTGATAACAGATGTCCATAACAGTGACCACTTACCATCAGGTGGACTGCATGTTCGTTTGTTTGCTACTTCAGTCAGATAAAAAAATGCGTTGCAACTCTCGAGGACTGATGGTCGCTTTATTTGAAAATTAGCTGGTAATCGTACTGCTGGTACGGTAGCGGTACGTGCTGGTACCGTAATTCGTTTCACCGAAACGCAAATGCTTTACGCTAAATGTAGGTGTGGCTATGTTTGTCCCTGTAGTTCCGGGACCAGAATAGGACTACGGTACCCTCTGCCTGTCGTAAAAGGCGACTAAAAGAAGCTTCCGAGGTTGCGGGCGGGAAGAGTGGGAGCTCGAACCGTCCGGTCATGTGACCCCGGGAAGGACGGCGGCATGTGTGGTTGCATGTTGCCGTAAAAACCAGAAGGTGCGGTGAGCAGTTCACGCCCACCAGAGAAGAGCCCGATGGGGCACACGCTGAGGACACCGGCGGCGGTCAACTGGAGTTCCCGGAGTCCTCTTCGCAGCGTCGAGGTCGGCCACCGGGGGGGTTTTAGTGCGGTAAGAATCCCACATAACCCGCGTCGCTCCCACGACGTCGGGTACTTTTTAAAAGTTTCCCCCTCGAAAACAAAAATAAATAAAAAAATGTGTCTTCGAAACACGGTGTGGCTATGGTACCTTTCTGGTTGAACCTTCGTTCAAGGAATATTCGCTTTTTTTGTAGAATTTCTCTAGTGAAAAGTAATAACATTTTTCTATATTCCCAGCTAACTGACAGACAAACCAGACCCTTTCATATGAATGGGGTGTTAGAGCGAGTCAAAATCGGCGCCAGAACAAGATTAATGACCACTGGCCATTCTGAGATCGGTATCGTTTATACCGAAATTGAAAGCCAATCCAATTAGATGTTTTCGCATTGTGTATTTCATATTTTATCTTCTGTTCATATGCAACATATTATACTGGCAATGAAGCAGTGAACTAAATTTCAGCGATTTCTTGTACCGTTAATAGGACTGACAACAATGCATTCTACCTCGTATTAGTTATCATACATGTTATAATCTATACTAATATTATAAAACTGAAGAGTTTGTTTGTTTGTTTGAACGCGCTAATCTCAGGAACTACTGGTTCGAATTGAAAAATTCTTTTTGTGTTGAATAGACCGTTTATCGAGGAAGGCTTTAGGCTATACAATTATATTTATTGGTTAGATATATTTTAGAGCAAAATATTAACCTCATGTTGATCCACCCGCAGTATATGCCGCATGCGCCGTCGTATACGATGAAGTGCAATAAAAATTGTTATATGTTTTTTACAAGACACAGGAGCAAAATTGGAAGAGTAGGTCAATGTGAATGAAAACTTTCAATTTCCTAGATCATCCACATATTAGGTATCTTTTTTACGCGGGTGAAACCGCGGGTACTGCTTGTTAATAATATATAGCATACATGATTATATACTTTGTGCTGCTTTTTATAATACAAGAAGCAAACGAGCATGGTGATATGTAATCATACCATGGACACGTGTGATAAACCCCAGATAAAATTAGGATACGCTGAAGTCGATCACATATTCCTCGCTACTGCTAAGGACGGATGAGGAGAATTACATATTTCTAATACTTGTCAAATCTTACTTCAGCAGTGCTATACGAGCCTTTTATATGAGGCGACCATGATAGTCCTCGGGAGTAGCAACGCACGTGTGATTGACTTCAGATGGAACCCATGTTCTGTATGAAGTTGATTTCAGATGTCAATGTCAGTGACCACTTTCCATCAGGTGGACTGCATGCTCGTTTGCTACTTCAGTCAAATAAAAAAGTGCTTACCATTGTTATTATAACTTCACTTACTATCTCTTCCCGTGCTCTCTCCTCCTGTTCCTCTGAGGTTACCAATACTTGCGCCAGGCGCCAGTGATGGGCAAAAAGTAATTGAATTAACAATTACAAGTTACAGTTACTTTGTAATTAGTATTCAAAATATTTTGTAACAGGTTACATAGGTAACAAATTACAATAAGTATTAACTAATTAAAAATAATTTAATTACAAGTTAATCTAATTACATTATAACAGATTACATCAGTAATTTGTTACAAAGTTATTTAATATTCCAATCAGTATTAGACTGGAACGTTTGCACTTAAATTGCACGTTGCTAGTAACTCAATTACAATTTAATTGATTATTGTGTAATTCAATTACATTTAATTTAATTACTTTGTAATTTCATTATTAATTACATTACTTATGTAACTAGTTATGCCCATCTCTGCTAGGCGCGATGACTACCAAAAAATCCCTTTATGAAAGATCTATGTCTAGCAGTGGACCTCTAATAGCTTATGGGACATTACATCAGTTAAACAAACTGTATAAAAAAACCTATAACTACAATTAGTATTGCGAATGTCCAAAGTGCGTTTGACTCCAAATTACAGAGCTATGCGTTCTTTTTCCATACTTATCGCAACACCCATACATTTACCATAGCCCATACGTAAACATTGTCGTGTTCCTTATATATCCGAATATAGCGAAATTCCAAGAGAACTTGAAGAGCGTACGCACCATACGTAGCGGTCGGCGCCGCCGCGGCTACACAAAGTTCCACGGCATTTATGTAAATGACAGAATTCAGAAAATGCCTGCCTCGCAAAAACAATGCGCGGCCGAAAAACGAAACGAAACTTTCATTTTTCGGGTTGCGACGCTTTTGCATGCGGCTGTCTGGTATATACTTTGACCTTGTTTGCTTGTGTGAGTATATAAATATTTCTTTATTGTATTACAGAAATCGAGGTATAGGAGTTACGAGGTATAGTCAAAGTAATCATAGGAAGCTAATGTAAATAAGAATAAATCAAAATGCGCTTTGTAATAAAATACTAATCCATAAATGGAACGCACAATTCCAAATTCAAAACGATCTCGCCGCGCGAACGCACCAAAAACGCGGGAGTTTTTCGCTGCGTTCACAAAAGTATGAAATATTTTACGTTTTAAATTCTTTTAAGTTTCGAATTCGGGGTTCAGGCGCCGTCGGCAAGCACTAACGGATTTCTTTTTGCGCTAACAGTATCTCAATTTCATTGTCCATCGCTTTTTTGATATTTTGTACCGTCTGCTCTGCTAAGATCCTAATCTTTGATTTAGAGGTTCGCCAATAAAGACGTGTTTAAGATAATGTATCGGAGATCTCGATATTTATTATTTGGAAGCGTTTATTTGTAAATTCAATTTCGTTTCGGATCAATTTCGGTTTTTATACGTACCAAACCAAACAATGACAATCGTGAAGTAAATATTGTAGGTTCTTCTATTTAGAACAATTTAAACGCCGCTATAATATAGCTATTATTTTATGTATCAAATAATTATTGCAGAATGTTAATATGAAGAACTCTTCAGTAAACTCTTAGGTTTTCTAATCTAAACTTATCCAAGTTCTTCTTCAACTCGCTTTTTTCCTATTTTTAATTGGGGTCGGCTCATCTAATCTTTTTTCTCTAGAGCTGGCGGTTCTGGATTGTCTTTGGGTCAATATTACTATTCTTAAGTTATCTATGGTCTTTATCCATGTGAGTCGGAGTCTCCCACTGTTTTTTCGGCACAGACTCATGTTCTAGGTCTTTCCTGGTCATATGGTCCGCTGGTCTGCTCATAACGTGACCATACCATCGCAGACGTGCTTCTCTTAGGTTATCTTCAATAGGTCTTACTTAGAAAGTTCCTCTTATGTAATGGTTAGGTATTAGGTACCTACCTTGTCTAAAAGTGTTGTTGTTGTTGTCTTGTCTAAACTTATCCAAGTCTTGGCAAAATTTTCTATTAAGTATATTTAACGCAAAAACAGCTCTAAAAAGTTGTTGTTTCTCTCCAGTCGAACTGTGTTGACACTTATACCATTCAGACTTAGTTCTCAACGAATATATCGAAGGTAGTAACCAGTACGCAACGTACGAGTTGATTAAATTAATAAAAAACAAAATTTTCTACGTTCTCCCCATCACTGCAAACATTGCACGGTTCTGCCGAAAACAGAAACGTAAAGTGCTATGAGAGAAAACGTGAACATTGATTGTTTTGAGGCCTCGATTAAACTCATACTAAGAGCACAGTAACAGCTTAACACCAAGTGTCATACATTTATTAAATTAATAAAAAACTAAATTGTTTACGGTCTCGCCCACCATTGCAAACATTGTGCGGTACTGCCGAAAACAGAAACGAAAACGTGCTATGAGACATAACGTAAACATTGATTTTTTTGAGGAAACCTATTAAACCTAAATTTTCAAGGTGGTAGAACCAGTGTAGTTCGACCGGGGAAGTACCACCGCCACACCTATTTCTAGCGTGAAGCACTTCTTGCGTTTCGATAGAAGGGTGTGGTTGCCGGCACACTTTCACATGAGGCGATCATCATAGTCCTCGGGAGTGGCAACGCATCTGTGATTGACTTCAGATGGAACCCATGTTCTGTATGAAGTTGATTACAGATGTCCATGGGCGGCAGTGACCACTTACCATCAGGTGGACTGCATGCTCGTTTGCTACTTCAGTCAAATAAAAAAAAAAAACTCATACTAAGAGCACAGAACATCAAGAGAGATTGACGTTACTTGTATTAGTGATCTTGTATTACCTACATGAAAGTTTTTAAAAATGAAGTCATCAATTACCTCATGTATCAATTTTGAATTTTAATTTTGCGTATTGTTAAAGAAGTCAAGGCCGAATATGCCTGTCCGTCGTATCTAGGCGGTAACCTAGATACAGGCGCAGCAGTTTGAATGAGTTATATATAAATACGTGTCACAACAATTCGGACTCTTCCCGCTCTTCCACAATTTTGTCACGTTATTAAAACGCTTAAAACGCTTTCTACACTCATAGCCCCACACTAGGATTTTCTCCTATGTCGTGGGTATCATGGACACAAACAAGACGAATACACAAACCCAGACCCAGAACATGAATCTAAAATCATCATTCAGATACCTGTCTGGCCGGGAATCGAACCCTAAACCGACTGCGCGTCAAACCGGTATGGTAACCGCTCCGCCACGGAGGTTGTCAGTATTATCTTATAAGGTAACCAAAACTGCTCCTACCCATGGTTACTACAAGTTTACTATATTGCCCCAAAACAGGCATTTTTAGTTTTAGCTCATAATTTCAAAGGACATTAAAAACAAGAAAAACGTAAGGGTGGATAGAAATGTATAGATAATAAAAATGTGTGCGTGTACTAGCGTACACTCGTAAGAAGTGAAACTTCTTTATGACGTTATTTTTCAAAAAATAATTTACTATATGCAACTTTACAGAAATTGGTTAAATAAAGTTAAATTAGATAAAGTTTAATAAAAGGCTTTTATTAAACTTTATCTAATAATCTAATCTATAATAATCTATCTAATATCACGCGTGGTAGGGATAAGAAAAAGATGGAGCGTAACGGAAAAAAAGATGGCGCGTAACAGAAAAAGAGGGCGCGTAACGAAAAAATGTTACACTAAATTTTTTTCCAACCCCGATAAAGAAGTTTCACTTCAAAAACAAAAACAATGCCTGTTAGAGCCTTCTTGATAAAGTTTTCATCAGTTCAAGGACACTGCTCATGTACATACATAAACAACTTAATATAGAGCAAGAGCCCTACGTTAAATTGATAATTTTATTTTATCACATTGAAGTAGCAAACGTGCACGCGGACTGCGTGGTGGTATGAGGCCACTGCGGTGGTATGTGGCCACTGCTGCCCACAACTGTAAGCAACATATAGAACAGAGGTTCTATGTGAAGTCTGTCACAGATGCGTTGCTAGTCCCGAGGACTTAGTGTTAAAGTGAACTGATTTTCCAACATGAACTTTAGGTACTATCTACTAAATATTGGGATGAAATGCCTCGTAAAAGTGAATCTTCCTGCCTTCATACCTTCCTTCCTTAAAATTAGAACGCAGTTGCACAACGTTACTATTAAGTAGCAAAAATTGGTGCGGGGGTGGCGTTGTAGTTAAACGTAAGAATTATATATTTTACTACTGTACCTCGCTTGCTTCGCACGCTCCAATTCAGCCGTTTGGAGAAAAATATATATAATTTAATTTTTTAATCTGACTGAAGTACCAAACAAGCATGCAGCCCAACTGATAGTAAGTGGTCACTGCTGCCCATAGACATCTGTAATCAACTTCATACAGAACATGGGTTCCATCTGAATCTACTCCCGAGGACTATGATGGTCGCCTCATGTGAAAGTGTGACGGCAACCACACCATTCTATCGAAACAGAAAAATGTTTCACGCAAGAAATAGGTGTGGCGGTGGTACTTCTCCAGTCGAACTACACAGGTTCTATCATCTTGAAAGTAAATAAATATTAAAACTTTTATTAACTCTAGCCTTAAGTCTTAAGGCGTGAAAGAGAAACCGAGAGACAGAGGAGAGCGAACATGTTTTAACCACATTTTTCATAAAAACACTAAACGCACAACGCCCCATAGATGAAAGAACGCAAAAAGCTATATTATTATTATAATTTATCGGTTGTTTCACCTTAAGTTCATTCGATACTTGTTCAAAACACTTACCAAAACACAGCCCCGGAATCCTGATCCGGTACCGTCCAGACGCCGAGCATACGCGAGCAATTATCATTCCCCCAACGGTAACAAACGGCAGTCTAATTAAACAGTTTGGGAGACGCTTTTTGCGTTCCATAATCGGTCTTAATCGAGCCACAATTAAGACGATTGTGATCGATTCGAGTGATGCCGGACCGCCTGTGAGTTGTTTTTTGGCATTGGGATCAGGCCGTTTTCGTTGCGTCTGTACGGATTAAAACTTTGAGTTTACTGGAAATTTAGGATGCGTAAATGTTTGTTTGTTTGTTTTTCTTAGTGATGAAATCCGTAGGAGAATGAAAGTTACCGACACAGCTCTCAGAATTAGTAGGCTGAAGTGGCAATGGGCAGGCCACATCGTTCGTAGGACAGATAACCGATGGGGTAGAAGAGTCCTCGAATGGAGACCACGCCTCGGCAAAAGGAGTGCAGGCCGCCCCCCGACCCGGTGGACTGATAGCCTGAAGAAGACGGCGGGTAACCGCTGGATTCAGATGGCTCAGGACCGGTCGAAGTGGCGCAGATTAGGGGAGGCCTATGTCCAGCAGTGGACTTTCAAAGGCTGATGGATGGATGGATGAAATGTTTGCAAACGTTACAACATAAATAACAATAATGATGGATTATTAATATGATAAATGTTTGTAAGTGTCGATTCTGCTAGCAACAAATAAAGTTAAAATTTTATTTTGAGATCATTCAAAGCTAACCTGACTAGTAGGTAACTCTTTGTTTATTTCTTTGGTTGGTTATTTTTGTATGTACTCATACTATGTAATTGTAAAATCAAACTGAAAACGGTCCTTATCCACGGGAACGCAGCCGTTAAACTATTTTACAGTTTGGCAGACATTAGACATAACATGCGTTAATGTATTTTTTATGTAAGAAAATAAATTAAAAAAAAAGTGGTTGCTACTCTTTCACGTAAAAAGTACCGGGTAAATTCTGCTGAAATTTGCCACACACATAATTTATGACCTAGATTCATACATGATACTTTTTTTTTTTTTTGTTTTCGAGGGGGAAACCTTCCAAAGGACGCCGTGGGAGCGACGCAGGGTTATGTGGGATTTTTACCGCACTAAAACCCCCCCGGTGGCCGTCCTCGGCGCTGAAAAGGAGGACTCCGGGATCTCGAAACGACTTCAACCCGAATCCTCGAGCGCGCTGCCCCATCGGGCTCCTCCCAGATGGGCGGCTGGGCCCACCACTCCGTCTAATCTTTACAACGGTATGCGACCACACATACCGCCGTCCTTCCCGGGATTGCCTGACCGAACGGTTCGAGCTCCCACTCTAGCCGTCTGCAACCCCGAAAGCCCCTTTTAGTCGCCTCTTACGACAGGCAGGGGATACCGTAGCCCTATTCTGACCCCGAGGCTACAGGGACGTCATACATGATACTTATTACCGTGGAAGACGTGATCGATGCGGACGATGGTGCTGGCATCACCTGGTTACAAATAATCGTACTAATATTGTAAAGGCGAAAGTTTGTGAGTGTATGTTTGTTACTTCTTCACGTCTGAACGGCTAGATCGATTTTCATAAAATTTGATAAGGAATTAGCTGACACTTTGGATTAACATATACGCTACTTTTTTCTGTGAGAAAATATCTTACTCCCACGGGATAATCGATACATCGATTTTTTTTACGCGGGCGAAGCTGTGGGGCTCAGATATTTTGATAAATACATAAATGTTTTTAAAACGTGATAGAACCCGAAGGGCTCTATCACGCTATAACAATTAATATTATTTCATTTGGTCGAAGTAACAAACGAGCTTGCAGTTCACCTGTTGGTAAGTGGTCACTGGCCATGAACATTTGTAAGCAACTTCAAATAGAACAGGAGTTCTATGTAAAGTCAGTCACAGATGCATTGACTACTCCTGAGGACTAAGACGGTCGACTAAAAAAGCGCCGGCAACCACTCCCTTCCATCGAAACGCAAGAACTGCTTCACGCTAAAAATAATAAATAATTGTTTTTAATTTTTAATAGCGTAAATACGAAAATTCCTATGGTGCCCGATAACAAAGATTAAAATTCAATACATGAAGGTACTATTAAAAAATTCCATCCCATGACATAATGGAATCGCCATGTCACATTTGCATCACTATGCCAACAGCCTCTAATTACAGTAATACCTGTCAGGCTCACCTTTTAACCCACTTGTGTCTGGAATCCATTGCATTGTTGTAAGAGCGTTTTCACATTCCGTTACGATAACCGGATGTATTGCATCTGATGTTGTCCTATACTTTTTATTTCAAGGGTTACAGCACATTGTATTTTTTCCTTATGAAATTATGTAGAACATGTTTTAAACTTCTTTATCGTGAGAAGCCTACCTCTGTCCCTCTGTTAGACACAGGTATTTATTCAGTGTAAGTAGGGTTTAAATCTTAATCCAAAAAGATAGACAAATACATCTACGCACAGTTTTATAAGCTTTAAACATGTCAGTTTTTGTTGTTTTGTGTTGTACTCACAATACTTTACTTCTTTCTTAAAGCAAATTATTAATAATGTAATTTTCAATTTCAAACAGTATTGCAGCAGTTAGCCTAATATTGTTATCAGGCATGTCCTGTCCGGTATCGTTTTGAATAGTGTGAAGAGGCTCTTACACGTAATTTGTATTCCGCTCATCTTTCATCACAAACCGCTGTGGTCTCAAGTGTTTCTGCTAGCCGTCCTTATCTACCTTCAGCTTTATGGGTATCTTCGTCCTTGTCTAAGTGATATGCCCAATCCATTCCGCTATCGGAAAACAAACATACGGTAGCTTTCGCTTCGGGATCAATGCCTGTTCAAATAGATGTAAATAGTGATGTAGAATATATAGAAATAGTTTCTGTAACAATTGCACCTGTTTATTTTGGACATGCTTCGGCCTCTTTGATTTTCACGCCGGCTCTGTCACTTTATTTGAATTACTCTATTTCGATTCTGTTTGCTTTTAATTCGGAATGGTGTTATGTTTCATTATATTTTGTGTGTTTACTAAATTCTTTATAATAAAATGTTTCGTTTATTGTTTTTATTTTATGTTGGTCGTAACTCCTTTAAATTCCACCGGTAAGCTGTTAAATATTTGTGACATGTTGCAGGAAAAAACGCTTTACTATAGCAAAATAATTATCTTCGTCTTTCTTATAATTTGCATTATTAGTTCATTTAAATTTTTTTAGTAAATTAAATCAATAAAATTTCGGTTATTACGCATATATTTATGTCTTCTTGTTTGAATATATTGTTGATATTGTAATTTTGGGATTTTCTAGCTCTAGTTTAAGCAATTATTATTAATTAAAAATTTAGTATTATGTCAGCCTAAATAGTACCGTGGTCAAAAATACCTAATTCTGTCTGAACATAATATTCCATTACACTCATTCGGTTCATACCAAAAACTCCTTTCTACCATTCACAAAATAGCAAAAAGTTTGTTTTAAAATTTTGATGAAAAAAATTTATATTATGATTTAGTTTCATAACTTCGCTCCGACCTTGTAAATATTTCGTTGGCTTAAGACCCAGACGCTGTTATCGGGTTTTTAAACTTTTAATATATTTCCACTGACACCTAGACGATCTAAATCAAATTTTATTTTCATTTCAATTATATTATATTCATCTTCACGTTTCTATCGACGCCTTAAGTGCCAATTTATTTCCATCGGCTTTAGTTTATACATTTTCTTTGAAACTATGAAGAATATAGTAAGTTCTATTTAGAGTATGTACTATCTAAATTATTCAGATAAATAATGAGTGACACAAATAATGATTTGCCATCATACAAATCAACGACTACTAGAAGCTATTTAATTTCTTACAGTCATCGTAAAGATATCATTCTTCGCAGAATAAGCTGAGTAGGCGCTATGGTGTCGTTTGTTTTTTTGGGTACCCAAATAGGTACCGAACTGTTACGCGGCAGCCGAATGTCTTTTTAAATAATAGACTGGCTGTAAGTGCACAGAACTTTACTGGCTTTCACAGAAAACTGTCCCTCACTTTTCTTTTAAACTATGTAATATTTACAAACCTTCCCTTTGAATCACTCTATATATTAAAAAAACTGCATTACAACCGTAGTTTTAAAGATTTAAGCATACATAGGGACAGACAGCGAGAAGCGACTTTGTTTTATACTATTTAGTGAAGTGGTAAGATTTTCATTTACGACGGGTACTATCTCTTAAAGGGCAATTGATCGACTTTCGGTGTGACTCCTCTCCTACGCGGTATTGATTACTAACATGTCTTTTTTTTTGTTTTCGAGGGGGAAACCTTCAAAAGGTACCCGACGCCGTGGGAGCGACGCAGGGTTATGTGGGATTTTTACCGCACTAAAACCTCTCGGTGGCCGTCCTCGGCGCTAAAAAGAGGACTCCGGGAACTCGGTCCGACCGCAACCGGAATCCTCTGAGCGCGTTGCCCCATCGGGCTCCTCCCAGATGGGCGGCTGGGCCCACCGCTCCGTCTAGTATTTACGACGGTATGCGACCACATATACCGCCGTCCTTCCCGGGATCGCCTGACCGAACGTTTCGAGCTCCCACTCTAGCTGCAACCCCGGAAGCCCCTTTTAGTCGCATCTTACGACAGGCAGGGGATGCCGTAGCCCTATTCTGATCCCGAAACTACATGGACTACTAACACGTCTAGGTACGGCATTATTCACGAAATATAAGTTCTTTTTAATATTAGTAACACATAAGATATGAGTATAGTAGGTGAACAACATATTGATGCCGCGAACGTAGCGAAACTCATAACTTTTTCATTTGCCAAAAATCGCTCAACGTGCCTAAAGAAGTTTCCGCTTCTAAAATAAAATTCTGCACCTTGAACACCTCAATCGTATGGTATTCGAAGTATAACTATAGTAAGTGTGAATCGTTGCGTCTCATCGTTGCATTTCGTAGAACTATTGAGTGTTCCCTATGACGCGCGAACTTTGCCAAATATCTAAATAGATGAATGAATAATTTCGTGTGTCATGATACATGATACAAGCCTAAATCATTTACAGAATTTTAAATTACAACTTTAAAATTTAAAATTTATTTTATAATATGACAAGCTGACCCCGCAGCTTCGCCCGCGTGAACTAAAATCGATGTATCGATTGTCCCGTGGGAATAAGATATTTTCCTAAGGTAAAAAGTAGCCTAAGTATATGTTAATCCAGAGTGTCAGCTAACTCCCTACCAAATTTTATGAAAATCGCTCGAGCCCTTTCGACGTGAAGAAGTAACAAACATACACACCCACCAACTTTCGCCTTCATAATATTACTATGAAGTATGATAGTATGATGTGATTAATTTATACCTATGCTAGAACTCTTGTAGTTTGACTCCGACAGCACCAAAACATTGCAGCCTCAAAACATCAGTGTTAAGCGCTGCTGTATTCTGGTCTGAAGGGTGATCTGGTTGGTGATTTGGTCTGTGGAGAAAGGAGATATCCATTTTTTTTCAGGTGGTAGAACCAGTGTAGTTCGACCGGATACCACCGCCTCAACTATTTCTAGCGTGAAGCAGTTCTTGCCTTACGATGAAAGGGTGTGGTTGCCGGAACACTTTTATTTGAGGCGATCATCTCAATCCTCGGGAGTAGCAATGATCTGTGATTGACTTCAGATAGAACCTACATATTTTCTATACGAATTTGCATAAAGATGTCCATGGGCGGTAGTGACCACTTACCATCAGGTGGACTGCATGCTTGTTTGTTACTCTAATAAGATAAAACGAAAAAAATCTGAGGAGTTCCACTATAGTCCTCAACGGTAGTAACGCACCTGTGGCTAACGTCAGATGAAACTCTAATCTGGGATATATTACAGACGTCCACGTGTAATGGGCGAAAGGTTATATGATTTCAGGCTAATATTATCACAAAATCGTAACATTTAAAGGTATATTGATCTCAAATAAAACCCCCGTTTTATATGGAGTTGCCTGTATATGGTATGGTAGATGTAACCATTTACCATTAGATGGACTGTTTACTAAAAAACATGCTTTGCTATTTGAATAAAAAACACCGGTGTGTAACACGTCCACTATTTTTAGGCCACATAGGCGATAAGCCGGCCTTCCTTACGATACCTGACGAAGTGACGACAGATTTGCCAAGGCGTCGTCCGTGAATTTAGCGTTAACGATTGTTATTGCGGACATCAATGTTACTCGCCGTAGTATTTACACATAATCCAGCTAACGTAATTATTTGGAAGTCTTATTATCCATCTATATGCCGTTTGAATTCCACTACTGGGCCACATGGGCGTCCCTTCTCTCGTCAACCCATTATTGTCTCACTTCTGGGCACGGGTCTTCTCTTGGAATGAGAGAGTTTAGGCCGTAGTCCACCGCGCTGGCCAAGTGCGAATTGGTGGACATGTAAATGTATGAAACTTGTAATAATTAACATACCTTTACTTATCTTGTATTATATAGGTAGCTCGCTAATACTGTATATCGCCTTAATTAAATTTCATATTCTGACTCATCAATGATCAATTCATGGAATGTGTCAAAAAATACAAATGAAAACTCAATAGTATTTGTCCGGACGTCATCAGTGGCGCCGTGCAAAGTCCATGCCAACGGATACATAATTAGACATAACACCTGGACATCTTAGGCTTATATACTAAAACTACCCTTTCCAGGAGAACGTGGTAATTTGCAGTTACAGTTAAAACCGTAGTATAGGGATACACATTGATTACCTTCTATTATGAAAATTCATATAATTTTATCGCAAAAATCTGCCGTCCGCATAATACCTTTGTACGACTGAACACCTGACAATCAAGCCCTACCACCACCGTCAACAATACTCAGAATCAATGATTACTTTCATCCTGCATAGCAACGATACGACCTCTAAACACGAGTCAACGACCCGAAAATATTTCCTAAATCGGTTAACGTCCCGACCGACACGCGAATCCAATTTAAATAGTGCAAAATTATTCGAATTATATCAAAAATCGCTACCACGCACGCCCTTTAAGCGAAACGCCTGAAGCGACTTTGAGCTCACATATTTCAACTTTCATACTAATTTGATAGGCCCTAATTATCTCTTTATATCCGTTGCGATGCCAGGAATGTAAATGGTATTCAACGTTATAAATGTGAAATTAAATTAATTTTGGGAGGCCAACATCTGATAACATTATATGTATATAATTTAATATCATTCTTTCACATGTTTAGTACGAATAAGCCAACCAGCACTTTATTAAATGAAATTCAAGTTACATATACAAAAAAACATATATTGACAATATCAGATGGAACCCTTGACTTCAGATGAACCCTTGTTCTGTATGTAGTTGATTACAGATGTCCATGGGCGGCGGTGACCAATTACCATCAGGTGGACTGCATGCTCTTTTGCTACTTCAGTCTGATAAAAAAAATATCACTTTATTATTTTCATGATCTAAATTACTTGAGGGTGATAATTAATTGATTCTGTTAACAACCTGCAGACCAAATTGCAACCAAAATGACAATATGAATTAGTCTATCTTGAAATATCTTACAATTGTCATAATTTGGCACTGAATAATTATAACGGTCCTAGAACCATCTTCTGTCTTTACCATAGCAGGCTTTACTTTCCACACAAATTGTTAGTTAAAATTTATTTCCTTATTACCATCGGATCTGAATCTAATCCGAATCGTGTAAGAATTGTTACAAACAGCTTACTTACGTAACAAAGAATACTAGTCACCCGTCACAACGGTCGAAATTCGACCGTAATTTAAATTAAAATACTAAACTTCATATTATCCGAAGTAACACCAATTTCCCTCTAATTTAAATAAATTGTAATAACTTTCAAGTTGTTTTGAACGTACCCGTTAAAGGTAAAAAGAGGTTTATTATCTAAGCTGCATTTAAAAGCAATAGCGGGTATTTTGACAAAGACATCTGATATTTTTGACGTTATGTGTTTTCATAGTAAGACATTGAATGTTCTATTTCGTATAAACATATGTTTGTGTCAAATGCAAGGTAGTGAGTGTTATGTGTTTTTGGTTGATATTATATATGTTTTATGCATTATTTGAAAAAAAATATTAGCATTGCGCAATCCTTCTCTACATCAACTATAACCGTGCGTAATTTCATACCCCTCCTCGTGTGGCAAGTATCTTAAAAACTAATCAAAAGTTCTTGCTTCACGTTTTAATATATAGATAATCAACTTCAGGTAGGTCCAATTCTATACCTTCTGCGTGCATATATAAATAGAAACAATGTACATAAACGGTACTGACCACAGATCAAAGGATGCATACCGATTTCCTAATTCTCTCGAAAAAACTCCCGATACAATTAAAACGGATCGCGCATTCCTCTCCCAAAATCGGATACAGATCTCCGAAGATAATCACCCGCGAATGTATTTAAAATACGTATTTTTTAGCACAATTAAAATAAGACTAAAAATCTAATGGGCTTTCCCGAACTGGCAACGCCGAATTACCAATTCAAAATGGAGAATAAAGACACAACGAATGATTAAAAACCGTACGATGCTCTCCGTTAGGGATGGGGCTTTTGAAATCTGGTACAATTTTCTGTTTAAAATTCCCTTATTTTATAAAATTGAAACAGCATTTTTTTATCTGACTGAAGTAGCAAACGAGCAGGCAGTCCACCTGATGGAAAGTGGTCAATGCCACATGGACATCTGTAATCAACTTCGTACAGCACATGGGTTCCATCTGAAGTCAATCACAGATTCGTTGCTTCTCCCGAAGACTATGATGGTCGCCTCATGTGAAAGTGTGCTGGCAACCACACCTTTCATCGAAACGCAAGAAATGCTTCACGGTAGAAATAGGTTTGGCGATGGCACTTCCCTGGTTGAAATACACTGGTTCTACCTGGAGTATGATGCAGATTACTGATTTCTATGAGTGACAACAACCACTTACCGGTGGGTTGACTTCATCCTCATTCGCTAGTTCAATTTTATACAATGCTCCTATATCTTATATAAATTAATTTTCAATAAAATGTATAAATATCAGTGTTTTAAGGTTCCTAAGTGCATAGTAAGTGAGAATCCAAAACTGTTGCGGCGGTTGCCTTTTGCTTGCGTTTTCTGCCTATATGTGAAAAGGCGCTACCGCAAACATTACTATTTGCCTCCGAATTTTAATTTGCTATTTATATGACGTTAAAATATTTATTCTATTATACTTAGTTCAAGAGCTGTGATAGCCTATTGGTTGAAACTTGCCCTCTCAATCGGGTGCTCCGAGGTTTAAAACCAGGCACGCACCACTGATTTATGTGCGTATTAGAAATTAGTTTTCACTACTTTTCGGTGAAGGAAAACTTCGTGAGGAAACCTACACACCCGAGAGAGAGAAAAAAAAAGGTCTCGGAGGTGTGTGAAGTCCACCAATTCGCACTTGGTAGCGCGGTGGACTATGGCCTAAAACTCTCTTATTATCAGAGAAGACCCGTGCCCAGCAGTGGGACAATAATGGGTTGTACCATACTACTTTGTTTAAAAATAATGAGCCATAGTTGAATAGCACTGTAAATTCAATCTATTTTCCGTATCACTTTGCACAGACAGCCCTATATATTTTAAAGAGCTAAATACATATGGATCCAGCCCACCACTACGCAATATGTCCGCCGTACGCGCGTAGTACGCAGGAATTCCACTACGCGCAGTTTTTGCGGCGGTTTGCCTTTCGCTCGCGTTTTTCGCTTCGCCCAGTATGGCGCTGCGCCATACACAGTTACTCACCGCTGAATTGTTTTTAAATGACGGTAGGAGTCGTCGCTTGTCATGTGAGTGCTAAGTGTGCGTGCTTTTTAATTATTTTGATTTATATGCCACATCAATAACAATCGTTAATTTGTTAATAAACATTATCCTCTTGTGAACTATTTGAAGGAGTCTTTGTTTTTTAGTCTAATTTTTACACTTAATTTCATTTTTACTTGCTTCCGTGTCTATAACAATCGTTATTCTTGTTACATTGTCAGTAATCGTAAGTGAATCTTTCTTGTCATTTGTTTCAAGTTCCATAACCCCTACACGTCTCTGTCTCTCTGTTTTTATCATTCGAATATGCACATCAATATAATAAGCGATATACGTTTGTATATCGCTTATTATATTGATCACTTATATTTATCATAACTATCACAGTAGGTACTATATCAAATAACGGTACTATGACGCAATGGCCACCGGAACTAACCCACAATGAAACAAAAAATAATGAGTGGGTTCAAAAAATAAATGAATGAATTAATCAATAAAAATCTGTGAAAATATTTTTAACAACATTATACAAACAGCATTATTTAAAACACATTATAGAAACACGCACCCTAATCACTCGTACGAGTCACAGTCGGCAAAATCAATACGATCTTTTGTTCATCCCCACATGGTCCGCTCTTACGATAAGCGAATCGCAATTCGCAATATCCCATTCCGTCTGAAGACAGTAAAAGTATCCATTTGTTTGCTTTTTTTCTCCCTGTTATGTCTAAATCCAGACTTTCCTTATTTTTATTGCGCGCGGAATGGCGGATTCGATGCCTGGCTATCTTCAGCGACTTAGAATAAAATTAGTTTTTATTTTTGTTACTAGTTTCTCTTATTTAGAGGGTCATTACCATTTGCGGTGATGGTAAAGGAAACCTGGAGCTAAGTCCTGATGGTAGGTGGTCACTGCCGCCCATGGAAATCTGTAATTACCTCCTTATGCATATAATAGTCGGTAGCCCTACATTAGTCTTAAATACATTGCCACTCATGAGAACTGAGAAAGTCGTCCCTGATTTTCATTTACCCGACATCCACCCTTCCAACGAAACGCATGAACTACTATCCGGTGTGACGGTGGTATGGTACTTCCCGGTCAAATCTCACCACTTTTACCACCTTGAAAAAAATATACCTTGGTTATAAAATTATTACGTGACATATGATACTAAGACGTGGGTCACTTGAAACTAAAGAATTTTGGGAAAGTTTTAAAAAATAAGGTACATAAGGGTTGTCATGTTTACTTAGTACCGAAACCCCAAAATAAAAAGATAAAAAAAAAAACGAAAAGTGAGTCAAACGTTTCTGCGAATTCTTGATATGCAATAATATATTTTCCTTCAATTGTACCTGCCAAGAGTTTTCCAAATTTTCTCGTGTTTTCGGTAATTGGCACTCGACTGAACATAAGTCTCTGTCGTTTTACAGCACAGTCTTCAGGATTAAGGGCCTACCGAAATTAAATTCGTAGAAATTTAAAGGGCAATGACTGTTAGGTGCTCTTGGCTCAGTGGCGCTGGTGAATAGAAAGCGATACCTTGAAAGCCACAATATAAGGAGAACGTTTGACAACGAGTCAAACGTTCTCCTTCTTCAGTTGGTGAACATGTAAAGCATTTTGCCACGAAAATATATAATAATAATAATAAATACCACGAAAATATAGTCTTATTTAATCTAAGATAAGAATTTAATATATAAATTTAATATATAATTATAATAGTAATGGATATATTTGTCGTTTGTGTTGTCATATTACCAATCGCCCATGGACATGTGTAATCTAGTCAACCCATAATTGTCCCACTGCTTGGTACGGGTCTTTTCTCAGAATGAGAGAGTTTTTAGGCCATAGTCCACCGCGCTGGCCAACTGAAAATTGGTGGACTTCACAAACCTGCGAGAACTTTTTTATATAAAGAACTCTGGGGTGTGTAGGTTTCCTCACGATGTTTTCATTCACCGAAAAGCAGTAATAATTAATTTCTAATACGCACATAAATCAGTGGTGCGTGCCCGGGTTTGAACTTCGGACCTCTCGATTGAGAGGCAAGTTACAACCTAGGCTACCACTGCTATCACATGTGTAATCAATCCCAGATAATATCAGAGTGACATTTTGGGTTACCCACAGATGTATACCCCACAGGAATAAGATGAGACGCCTCGTATAAATATGTCTCCCTCCTCTGACACTAGAACACGACAGCACACAACATTGCTGCTACAACAAATTCAACCTTAAAATACATATTGAAAATATGATCTTCAATATATAAACCACATATCAGATGCATAGATAAAATGGACCACCGAGTTAGCGTTGTCTTAATTAGCTATCATAAACTCCACTATATCTCGGGTTACGAGTATGTTCTTATGTGCCATACTTTAAAAGTTATCTAGGCTTCAACCACATAATAATCAAACTTTACGTTGTGATACTCGTAAATTAAGACGTTATACTTTATTGCCACTTGGAAGTTTTTACGTGCTATCAAATATTAATATCGTATTAACACAATGTCGATCATGTTATATTATGTAGCAATATTTTAATTGGATTATGAAATAATTTAAGATGGTATGATGGAGTGACAGTCTAGTGATTGAAACTCAAAATCGCAATTGAGAGTCCGAGGTTAAAATTTCAGGCCCGCACTATTATTGTATACTAGCTGTCCCGACAAACGTTGTTTTGCCATATAAAAATTTAAAAAAATGTTAAGGGTGGACAACCCTTAAGGAGTATGAAAAAAAGATGTTGGCCGATTCTCAAACCTACTGAATAAGCATATAAAATTTGGTAAAAATCGGTCAAGCCGTTTCGGAGGAGTTTGGCAACAAAAACTGTGACACGAGAATTTATATATTAGATAGATTCGTACATTGACATAGGTAAATCATTTGAAATACAAATATCACAACCATAGAACAAGAATCTCCGTTTTTTTTTAATCTTTCGCGTCGCGTGGCATAGTGGTCAACACAGCGCTCTGTAAATTGTTTCAGGTTTAATTCTCGGCAAATCAAATCTAAATAATAAATTAAGATCTCACTTCTTAATTGGTCGACTTTATACTGTACCAATCCACATAGTTTATTTTTATTTTTTGTTAACCCTTCGTTATTTTTCATATGTTCTATTTGACGCTGATTTTACTGAAAAATAATATATATAGAAATTAATAGGGAGGAGGAGTCTTTTATTCTAACCAGCTGTAACAAGAACGCTGATAAGTTCAAAAATCATAAAATTCATGTAATTTTTTGATCTACCCAACTTAAAATTACACGTTTTTTCCGAAATTTTCACGTAATTTTCCATGTTATTCATTTGTTTGTGATTGTTATATATAATACCAGTAGCTACAGCAATCAACTGTTCGTAAACAGATATTACGATATACGAAGTAAACATCGTAAACACACGTAATACGGTACTATTACCTGCGCAGGCGCAATAAATTGACCCCATACCTGGATGAAGATGTAAAATCATTTATGGGTTTCGATGGAAGTGGGAACACACGCGTTGATTCTCTCGAACGCTTTACGATCATAACATCGATATAATTAAAGCAATACACTAGATATATTCTCGTCTATATACACGTTTATGTGCTACTACGTTATTCACGCGGCATTGCCCGCTTCGGCCACGTCTATCATATGTCCTACGAAATGAAATGTCTTTATTTTGTATAGGCCTGCGGGGGCACTTACAAATTGTCAGTTACATTTTTTTCTTACACTACTACCGGATCGGAACACGACCTTAACTGAGAAGATCCGGCAAGAAACTTAGCGGGTTTGTATTTTTTGTTATTTTATGTTTATTTTTTTTAATATATTTACAATCATGTTTTTACATGTTAATAAAAGTTAGCTCCAGTATCTTGCCCGATAGTTCATTACAAAATATCCCTGTTTGGCAAGATACGCTACGCGCTATATGTTATTGTAGGGCATGTACCTTGTGTGTGCCTAAATTTAACGAAATCACACATTTTTTGCGTGAAAGAGTAATAACACACACACATCCTCACAAACTTTTGCATTTACCATATTAATAAGACTGCAGAATGTGAGGCAGTTTTTTTTTATAAGATTGAGGTAGCAAACGAACATGCAGTCCACCTGATGGTAAGTGTCACTGCCGGCCATGGACACCTGTAAGCAACTTTATATAGAACAAGCGTTCCACCTGAAGTCAATCACAAATGCGTTGCTACTACCGAGGACTAAGATGGTCGCCACATATAAAAGTGTGCCGGCAACCGCACCCTTCCATCGAAACGCAAAAACTGTTTCACGCTAGAAATAATTTTAAAATAAATTTTAAGGAAGAAAGGAATGAAAGCAGGAAGATTCACTTGTTCAAGGCCTTTCACCCCAATATCTATAAGCAACTTCAAATAAAACCCATGTTCTATTTGAAGTTACAGATGTCCATGAGCGGCAGTGACGACTTACCATTAGGTGGATTACATGCTCGTTTGCCACTTCAATCAGTTAAATAAAAAATAAGACCTCAAATAAATTACACATCGACTGCATATCGATATTTACCTCAATCTAGTCTGACGTATTTTGATAAAGATTCCTATGAATCTAAATTCAAACCTCATTCTCACATACCCACGTTACGTATCTTGAAGGTCTGAGATCTGTATCAAGCTATGTGAGTCCTAATATGATAGCAGCAGGTAATTTCCAGTGATTCTTACGTCGCAATAAATAGCAAGTTACTCATACGTAGCTTATGTCTAAAGTATATTATATTAAATTATTAGTGCTTGCTTCAAGTTTCCTAGGTATACGTATTTTAGTTATTTTTTATATTTTTATTATTTCATAGGTCATCCGTTTTTTGTGCGTATAAGAAATTAATTATCACTGCTTTTCGGTGTAGGAAAACATCGTGAAGAAACCTACACACCTGAGAAATCTTAAAAAAAAAGTTCTGGGAGGTGTGTGAAGTCCACCAATTCGCACTTGGAGCGCGGTGGACTATGGCCTAAAAAACTCATTCCAAGGGAAGACCCGTGCCCAGCAGTGGGACATCAATGGGTTGATGATACGTATTTTTGCGTATTGTCAACCCATTGATGTACCAATGTCCCATATACGTCAGCTGTATTAAGTATCATATTATATTAATAACATAAATAAAATGTTATCGTAGCAGTCGACGACAACTACCGCCATCTATTATTGAATAGCGGAAACTTTTAAAACTTAAGTAAGAATCCATATAACAAGTTTTTAATTTGTGATCCAGCTAAGTTTTGGCTAACGTTTCAGTTTTCCTCACAAATCACCCGAACTTTTCAGGTTAGCAGTAACAAACGTTCGTAAACTTTGAGCTGCGTTTGACTAAGGTTTTACGTCGTTGTACCCGTTAACATAAACGTAACTTAAAAGTTCAATGTTAGATCGCAGAGGTTATCATAAAGAATATTTTACACCTCCCTTCATTCTCTTTAGGCGACAAACCTAAATTTGACTTCATTTATTGTGTAATTGATAAATGACACACACTTTCTCACGAGGCGACCACCATAGTCCTCGGGAGTTGTAACGTATCTGTGATTGACTTCAGATGAAACCCATGTTCTGTATGTAGTTGATTACAGATTTCCATTGGCGGCAGTGAACACTTACCATCAGGTGGACTGCGTGCTCGTTAGCTACTTCACTCAGATAAAAAAAAAGACGTGTGGCGTGGCACTCGGGGACTGCCGCGGTAAAGCTATTGCATAGCATTTTGTATCAACTTATGCAATTATAATTATTTATTATTTATTTATTTTATTTATGCGGTATTTCTTTTTCTTTGATATTAATTCAAGTTACACTTTTTGAGCGTGGTGACCGATAAGAAAACATTTTTTTCTTTTATTATATAAATAAACAAAGAATAGAACAGGAGATTCTTGGATCAATTCAAATAAATCAGTAAATCGATTTTATAACCTTAATTAATCGATTCTTTGATTAGTCGACCTCAGATCACATCCCTGATCCAAACATAATGGCGAATATATCTGTCACATGTAAAATGGAAGTAAAGTTAGATACTTATTAATTTAAGAAAATTAACTCCAAAGGGATTTTTTCAAGAAATTGGCTAAAATACCTAAAATATTTTAGTTAATTTTTCTACACAAAAATCATTGTGACACAACTCTTTTTTTTTCGTTACGGAATTTCTGGATTCGGTACCCGCGCTCAAGGCCCTCGATAGAAGCTATGCAATAGCTTAAAAAAAATACAAAAAGTTCTCATAAGGCAATGGAATAATAGAGAAGATATACTCCAATAAACCTATTTAATAGAACTCAGCCCAACGCTTTATCATATACAATACTCCCAACAACCTATGCAAACACTAGTTCCATGTCGTCGTTATGCACTTTAGTACATCCGACATTTACACGACATTTACACCGAGAGCATGTCGTGTCGTGGTCGTGTCGTCTTGGCCACTCGCCAGCCACTCACCTGTACGTTCCAATTTAGTTTCCGGAGGATGCGGCGTGACTATTTATAATAATGTGACGAACGTCGATGACAACCCAGTCTAGGCCGTGATAATTGGCTTAGTTTTTCATCAAAAACACTCATATTAAGCAAAAAGGCCGTAGCAACCAAATGGCTTGTTTTTTTTTATATTTGACTAAAGTAGCAAACGAGCATGCAGTCCACCTGGTGGTAAGTGGTCACTGCCGCCCATGGACATCTGTAAACAACTTCATACAGAACGTGGGTTCCATCTAAAATCAATCACAGATGCGTTGCCACTCCCGAGGATTATGATGGTCGCCTCATGTAAAAGTGTGCCGGCAACCACACCCTTCGCAACTGCAATCGAAACGCAAGAAATGCTTCACGCTAGAAATAGGTGTGGCGATGGTACTTCCCCGGTCGAACTACACTGGTTCTACCACCTTCAAATTGTTTATCAGATCTAAGTAGCAAACGAGCTTGCAGTCCACCTTGTATTGTCCACATTGTAAGTGATTATTGCCGCCCATGGGCATCTGTGAACATGTGATTAAATAGACCAAGAGTTTTCTAAAGTCGATCACTAAAGCGTTGCTGTTCCAGAGGACTAAGACGATCGCCACATATATGAGTCAGCGGACCAAACCTTTCCAACGACACCAATGCTTCACACTAGAAATAAGTGTGGCGGTTGGACCCTGGTGAAACTACTCTGGTTCTACCAATTCTTTAGAATCTCTATTAACTCTATCTAATATATAAAATTCTCGTGTCACAGTTTTTGTTGTCATACTCCTCCGAAACGGCTTGACCGATTTTTACCAAATTTTATATGCTTATTCAGTAGGTCTGAGAATCGGCCAACATCTATTTTTCATACCCCTTAAGGGTTGTCCACCCTTAACATTTAAAAAAAATTATATGGCAAAACAACATTTGTCGGGACAGCTAGTAATCTCTAAAAATAAAGGGTAAACAGAATTAATCGTAAATCAGTTCATTAAGGAAACATTTAAGGTTTAAACCTAGTCCAAATTTAGATTTTACTGTTATACAAGACATTAAATATATATCATACAGACGTATTTTATGCTTTCCTAAATAATTATCGACGCATGTTGATTTCTGAGAACCCAAACAGGTGTATGCGCTTGTTTATCGAATTGCAAATTGACGTCAATGATGTTATATCGATCCTTATAAGGTCTTCATAGATACAGGAAATTATTTTCTTTCTTACCCAAAATTTACTCGAAAAAGTTGATAACATATATAAGCCGCTACTGTATTGAAACCAGATAGCTTTCTACACTCAAAGCCCCACACTAGGATTTTCTTCTGTGTCGTGGGTACCATGGATACATCCAAGGCGAATAAACAAACTCCCAGACCCAGAACATGAATCTAAACTCATCATATAGATACCTGTCTGGCCGAGAATCGAACCCGGAACCCATTGCGCGTCAGACCGGTATGGTACTCTGCCACGCGGTTTGGGGGTAGGACTTGAGTCTTACCTGAGGTTGACCACAGACGAATTATACTCCTGTGTTGGAACATGCCGGCTAATTATGTCTCACCATACCCTATAAATCAGGCAAAGCAGCCCTTCCATCCATCCATCAGCCCTTTGAGGTCTATTGCTGGACATACGCCTCCCATAAATGACGCCACTCCAACCGGTCCTGTGCCTTCTGAATCCAACGGTTTGCCGCAGGTTTCCTAATATTAGTAGCCCTTAACACTGCTAATATTAGGATCAAATAGTTGTGAAGTTTACTAACTTGCGGAGTAGAATCACAAATGGTTTTACCACCTTTGAAATAGGTGTTCCAACCTATATTAGGATGTAAAGGTACTCTACAACTTTAATGAAACGGAGTGGTGAAATTGCAGACCAAAACAATATAACTATAAAACTAAAAAAATTAAACATTATTATGTTTTATTTTATTTACTTTTAATGTTTGAAGTTTAAAACATGAGATCTAAAAAAAGAGATTTAAATGGAGTTCACTGATTGTTTTAAGAATCGCGTAGGCGATACTGTTTGTGCAATAAATCTGGATCAAGAATAACGAATGAAGCTATCATGATTGTATGATTTTCTGAAAACATTGCGATATTTTAATCGCATCGAAAGGATTTATGAAAATTTGCTAGCTTAGTATTCATACTGAAATAAGCCAAGCGTGTCATTACCTCTACGTTTTAAGTTATTTCGTATGCTAAGTCGTCAACCCATTATAGCCTACTGATGGGCATAGGTCCACTCTCAGAATGAGGCCAACTGTACAGGCCATAGTCCACCGAGCTGACTAAATACGAATTGGTCTTCAAGACTTCACACAACTTTGAAAAGTCTATTTTAAGATTAAAATAGACTTTTCATTTTCTCTAAAATAGGCTTTCTCTCGATGTTTATTAATTTCTAATTAGCACATAAGCTTAGGCATGTTATATTAGTCTATCACTGTTTCAGGAACACTACAAACGAAATAACTGACAGTTTTCATTTTGAAGTTAGTTCGTCTTTGAGGCGCGAGTGTTCCTTTCAGAATTTTTGTAATTTCAAGGTTTCAAGCTTGTAATATTGCATAATATCTTAAATATATAAGAAGTCAAGGTGGTAGAACCAGTGTAGTTCGACCGGGGAAGTACCATCGCCATACCAATTTCTAGCGTGAATCGTTTTTTGCGTTTCGATAGAAGGGTGTGGTTGCCGGCACACTTTCACATGAGGCGACCATCATAGTCCTCGGGAGTAGCAACGCATCTGTGATTGACTTCAGATGGAACCCGTGTTCTGATGTCCATGGGCGGCAGTGACCACTTACCATCAGGTAGACTGCATGTTCGTTTGCTGCTTCAGACAAATAAAAAAAGTCTTTGAAGAATTTGCAATTAACCTATGAGAAAATAATAAGGACATAAATGTGCCATCACCGAATTGATGATATTGTCAAACAATTTGAATGAAATTGGGCAATGTCCTACAATTTCCTATAGTGGAATGCCCTCTGTCCTCTCGTTAGATGGAACTGACGTCATTAGTACGTAGACTTTCCCTACACGCGTCATGAGCGTAGGCGAGACATTTGGCAATATCTCTTGGAATCCCTATCCTCTAACCGTAATTTGAAAGTTATGAATGAGAAGACATGCCTCCTACGACTCCTGATGAATGGTTTGCGTCATGAAGAACGAGGTCAATCAACTCTTGTGAAATAGATCATGTGGGCGGAATCGCGAAGGATTGCATTTGCAATGGATCATTACACTGAAATGGAAAGTGTCATAAAAATAGCTCTGGCCGCCCTAAACTTTATGAATCTAGGAAGTTAATGATAATTTGAATTGTTTTTGTTTTTGTTTGTGTCTTTTCTAGTCTCTCTAGGTCTGTGTTTTGGAGTTAAAAGATCTATTTGAAATAGAATTAATTGAGTTAACAACTAATAACGTTGTTTGATTATTAGGTAGTTTTATTTGTACGATCATTTCAACCACAAACGTGCAGAACGAGGAAGGAACGTCTTCCGAAGGTATTCCCGCAGCTAATTTGATGTCTCTGTTCAAAGAAGATGCAAAAAGAGCTCTTCTTTAACCCCAGCAATACTTTGGCGTCTTTGGTGTTGTGTCTATATGTATTCTAGCGACGATGACAACTTTCCTTCAGATACACGCACACGGGGCCTGATATAATAAAAATCGGTCTTGTAAATATTATCTGTAATTCAACGTCGACTTATATAAACATTGAATATCTCCATAAATAGATAAATCTTTAACTGGTTTATCATTTTGTATATATTGTCCAAAATGTTTAAAAATCTAACTAAGATTGTAGAATTGTTCATAATATGGTAGCGAGTTTTGTGACCGTACAGGTGGTGAGTTAAGTTGTGTCTTAGGGCTTAATTAACGGTAAGGAACATATTCACATATACGGCATGTGTAAACTACATACAATATTATCTGCATGAAAGTGTATATTCTTCCATTGGATGAAAGGTTTAAGCAAACCAATTAATAACATCTCATTTCGCCGGATTACGGATCGTAAACAATTACGCACAGCGATTCTTCACGAGCCAAATTGGAAAAAAAAACACAAAAGTGTCCGCTCATTTGTTTAATAAACAGTCGCCAATAAATTAGCTCGAAAATAAATCACTATTTCGCAATAGTGGAATATATTTAAACAAGAAGCATTAAGCGTGACACGTACAGAAATATCGTATGAATCACAACATTTTTCAACGTTTACACCTAGAGGTCTATTCTGTACGTTGTGGTTTCTAATTCGTCTGACGTTAAATTGACACACGAAACAACTGTCATGTACAATAGTTTTAACTAATGTTGATACAAGTTGTAAAAGAAAATCATACTATCATACTAATATTCTCATACTTCATACTAATATTATAAATGCGAAAGTTTGTGAGTGTGTATGTTTGGGACTTCTTCACGTCTAAAGGGCTGGAGCGATTGTCATAGGAAGTTAGCTGACACTCTGGATTAACATATAGGCTTTTTTTCATTTTTAACAATTTTTACTGTGGGAAAATATCTTATTCCTACCGGACAATCGATAGATCGATTTATTTTAACGCGAGCGAAGCTGCGGAGTTCAGCTAGTATAAAATATTGTTGACTCTTCGTAAAACTTGTCCAAAACTAATACCCGTATTGGAAACAATTGCCGAAAACTTCGGAAACTGTAGTTTTCGTGCGTACGGAGACCTGAAACGGAGCCAATTTTTTGTCGCCATGGATGGCACGTAAGGATGACTCCCGTTTAGATAATACAAGTTATTTCTGATCTTACATATGTTACTCGTCAGACGAAATAATAAGGCCATTGGCCTAATGACAGCAGTTTTATTTTTAGTTTGGGACTCTTCAAGACGACACGTTTTAAGTGAGAGGTGAGAGTGGGATAGTACTACGTTATTCTTTTCAAGTGTTTACATGTTTAAAGTCTATTTTTTTGGCAAAGTATCGGTGATTTCGGGTTATAAATTGCACCTGTAATGTTGACTCTCGACCACTATATAAGCTAAAAGATAGACATAAAAGAATGATTAAGAGGCTAATTCGGCTTTCAGTTGATTTGTTCACATGAAATTTAAAGAAACATATTTTAATAAAGGCAAATTTCTCTTCTGCAACGATACATGAGACGATTTGTCTAAGTACTTTCTCTACAAATGGCTCAAAACGTGTCCATGAAAGCAACTAAAATCTACTCGTACACTATCAGATAAACCTCAAGTACAAATGCGATAAAAAGAAAAGATATATTAAGATAAATAGATGAATAGGGCTAAAAAACATTATTAAAATTTACGCAGTTTTTCGAGTTTACCAATTTTCCATCATTTAAATTAATAACGTTTTGTTACATGTCAAACACCCTCTTGCACTCAATTGGATACCTACTTCATTTGCTAATCAAGTAGATAGGTCAATTGACACTTCAATTTCTTTCCAAAAAAATAACAATAGTAAACTATGCGTTAAGATCTCAATTTTTCAACAACCATCTTTCTTTCACAGGTAGTCCAGCGCGGATAGAAGAAATGCAGTCAGTTAAGACGACCCGGGGTAGCCGGGTGAAGCTGGAGTGCCGGGCGAGCGCCCGCCCCCCGCCCCGGATATCCTGGTACAAGGACGGGAAACCCGTCGCCGATATCGCTCTTAGGAGATTTCGGGTGCAGAATTATAGGTGAGTTATTATTATATTAATACGTGAAGCAAAAATTTGTGACGGATTTTTAAGTAATATGCCGCGGACGGATTAGTATGAAATTTTGCAAGGTTATAGTGGACGTAGAGAAGGAGTGCAGAATGTTAATATTTTTTTCAAATAATGCATTTTTCATACATAAAATCTACTAAAAACACATTACACACACTGCCTTGCATTTGTCACAAACACATATGTACTTAGTAAATGAAAATGAAAAGACACAACGTCAAGAATGTCAGATGACATTTGATTTTTAATTTAAATTACGGTCGAATTTCGGCCGATGCTACGGGTGACTAGTCATATCAATTATATATCGGATAATTGAAAGTAGTCCAGCGCGGTTACAAGAAATGCAGTCAGTTAAGACGGTCCGTGGTAGTCGGGTGAAGCTTGAGTGCTTCCTCCTTCTCTCTCTTCTCTCCTTCTTCCTTTTCTTTCTCACAAAAAGATGTTCCGGGAGAGTATGTTTCAAGCCTCTCTGATGCAAAAAGGTGAAAAACGTTGCTTTTGAGCTGTAGATACAAACGTTTTCAAAGTATCAGTAGGGGGCATGGATATCCCTTCATGAGTATCAAGTAGAAGGGATAAGGCATACTCTGATGGAGTATACTTCTGGCCTCTTCCATAAGGATTGAATGTTACAAGTTAATAGTTGGTTTAACGACTGTTTCCATTTTGACTGTCCAGAAGCTTTTATTTATTGTAGTACGGAAGCGAGTATGTTTAGCTACTAGCGGTCACCCATCAACGTCCCCACAGCGTCCTGTTGCTTATTTTTTTAATCGGAAAAGGAAAGGGTATGTGGATGTTGGCGTGTTACTTTAATTATTGATATTCCCATCATACGGTTTTTATCCATAATCGTCATTTCTGTAACAATTTGATCAGATGTCCAACATCTCAACTGTCCTGCTTCGCTACTTCCATCTCCTTAAATGACGGAAATAAATCAGTACGCTTATCTTTTCTTGTAAATCCAGTATCGTAACTGGACGTTGCATCACACGTTATGACCCAATTAACGTCTATAATAAGCCAATGATCTTGATACAGAGGGAGGCCGTGTCTAAACACAAGCTCACGTGGTGCTTACATTAGCGTCTTAGTTTACCGTCTGTTACACGCTCAATTGATTAGCTGATTGAACATAATCGCTAACCCAGCTGACCTGCCAGATGAGACAATTAGGGCCTCTGAAGTTATTAGTTTGATACATTATTTAACTAAAATCAATTTCGATCAATGTCGAGAACAAATGAGTTGCCTGAAACTCTATATTTGTGAACATACGATTATTATTTTTATCTGCTTTCAATATACTTATACATAATAATTTCATCACTATTTATACTTTAACCGATTTCAACAAAAGAACATATATTGAACTATTTTTTTATGAATCTGGCCGTTATTAAGACAATTGTTTTCATAGGGTATTTATTGCATTCAGAATAACATAACAGATTATTTATAATTAAAGTATTAGAATGTTGATAAATAATGCAATGAGGCTCTTCCATCAGCCTTTTGAAGTCTTCTTGAAGTAGACCTTTCCTAAATGGCGTCACTCTTGCTGGCCTCTTTCCTTCTTAATCCGTCGATTTTCCGCTGCCTTCTTCCGGTCATTGGTCTACCTAGTCGGGAGGTGACCTGTGCTTCTGTTGCCTTTTTGAGGATCACTCACATAATTTAGCAGTATGTAATTAATTGAAGAAAAGCATATTTAATTTCATATTACCTATTATGATAAAGTAACATACATGTGCCTGGATTTGTACGATATTCCAGTGATCGCGTACTCAGACGAGGCGTCATTGTCCGAAAGTACTTTATCAACCTCACTTCGTAAGGTGTTGATAGGAGAAAATAGCCTTTATTTCAAGGCAAAAGTGTTTGACATGCATGCAGAAATGCAGACAATTGGAGCAAGCAATTGTGACGAATTGCTACAGGAATTTCACGGGTCGTTGCTTGGGGAGTCTACGGGGGTTTAGCCAAGTGGCAAACGCTACCAAGCGTAGAAAGTAACGCTCATGTCAAAGTAGCACTTGATCACATTAACACACAAAAAACATATTTTTTGTGTGTTAATGTAGAAGGAGTTAGTGAGGCATGCTCTTAAAATAGTTAAGTATTTTTAAAAACAAACATTTCAATTCTGTTTTTTGAGATTTTTTCACAAAACGCAATAGCATTACCTACTTATGATATCTCTAAAGATCTATTAAGATGTGTAAAAGTAATAACATAATACGAAGGCGAATATCTCCCAATTGCCAATAAATGTTTGTCGCTAGTAAACACATTATTTGTTCTTTTGAACTACTTACATAGGTACTGAAAGTTTAGGTCTCATCATTGATAAAGATTGCAGTACTTAGAACATTAATTTTGTAGTCTCTACTTTTACTATTAATAAAAGCTCAGTCAACAATTAATGTTTATATGGATTTTCTATCCAATTTGCTTTTATAATTGCAAACAAGGAATAGCTAGAATTTTGACCCGTTAGGACCGTTATCTAAGCCAGCCACTATTTATTGAGTAGTAATTAATAAGTTTACAAATAATTCTCCAAGTTCAAAGGACGGTATATGAAATAAGAGAGCGCGTCTAATCAACTTTAAATTTAAATGTCTTTTTTTAAGTATTAATACTTATATGGTTTAAACATTATATTTATCGCTATACAGATTTCTGATTTGCAGGAAAAGCTTTTTACACTGTCTTAATCTGCAAAATCGTTCTAACTTGTAAATCATAGGATTTATTTAAAAGCTGAGTATGTCCGTGATTGGCAAAAATTACACAGCATCAGTGCAATTGTTCATAAAAAAATCACATCAAAAATAACAATATATGTGATGTTATAATTATGTACATTTAGTTCCTTTAGTTATGTTCATTTAGTTCATTGTGGAATTACCACCATAAAACTTCAAACACGTTAGGAGTCTAAAATGGACATAGATCTATGACACTGACGAATTGAAAGTGTCTGCCAAGTTGATCTATATTCTATACACATTGAGTTACTGAGATGGTGGTTTGAAAATACGACAAGTACGACCGTTTCCGTGTTTCACGTTACGTTTAATCAGTGCAGTTGTCATAACAAGCTGTAACAATCGTTAAAACTTGTTGGACTTGAAGCAGTTTACAAACATCCGACTATTTACCTAAACAATATTGATAACGCTTTCTACATTCACATCTCCGCATTAGGTGAATCCGTTGTGTTTTGACCCTGGATGTGCCATGGCAAGCCCATTTCTACTATAACATTATTGTTAAACGCTTTGCTCTAGTCTAACGGGCATGGTAAGAGAAAACATATTTCTCCAAGGCGCTCCTACTTAGTCTTCAAGGAGAGTAACACTTTTTGGGTCAATTCTCTGTAGTTGATTATAAACGTCTAAGGGCGGTAAAGGACACTTACCATCATGTAAACTGTATTCAGTTTGCTACTTCTGTATTATAAAACAAAATACTACTACGTTATTTATTAAAAAATGCGTTGACAACTTCAACTGAGAGGTCTTTTCGAATATTTCCTATCTTAAGATTCTAGTTCCATTTTTAAAGTGTATCTTCTAACATTCCAGAAGGCGCTCGGTGTTAGTGATAAGGCACGCGCGGCGGGAGGACTCCGCGTCGTACGAGTGCAGAGCGCAGGGCGCCGTCGGGCCCCCGGCGATAGCCACCGCCAACGTCAGCGTTCTACCGCCCACGCCTGCTGCTCCAGATACAGGTATGTATATCTCTACTACTATTGGAAAAATCTCATACATCACCGCGGTTGTAAGGTAGTAGAACTTATGTGGTACCAAGTACCAGGGAGGTACAATCGCCACACCATTTTTTTTTATACTTTAATGACAAGGCAAACGGGCTACCTGATGGAAAGTAGTCACCGTCGCCTATAGATATTCGCAACACCAGAGGAGTCGCCAATGCATCGTCGGTTTTGAAGGAGAGCTCTTTTCGCACCTTACTTGAAGAACCCCATGTCATAGAGCTCCGGGAATACATCAGGAGGAAGCTCAATCCACAACTTGCACGTCCGTTGCAAAAACGAGCGTGCAAATTTGCAAATTCTGCAAATTTCTGAGGTGAAGCAATTCTAACCTTTCAGTGAAGGGTGTCGTTGCCAGCTCACTTTTATATACCTAAGAAGACCATCTTACTCTTAGGGAGTGGCACGCGTCTGTGATTGATTTCATAGAACATCTGTGAGCAACTTCATAATGAACAGGATTTTTTAAATGAGATTGAAATATCGAACGAGCATGCTTTCCATCTGATGGTAAGTAGTCACTACCACTCATGGACAACTCGGAAAAACTTCATATAGAACAGGGGCTCTATCTGAAGTCAATCACAAAGGCGTTGCTACTGCCGAAGAGTTAGATGGTCGTCTTATATAAAAGTGAGCTGGCAACCACACCCTTCCTCTGAAAATAAAGAATAGCTAGAAACAAGTGCGGTGGTACCTCCCCGGTCGAACTACAGTGGTAAATGTATAATACAACTAAAGATAATATAGTAAGTTAAATTATTAAATAATATTCGACCGATGTAAATCATCTTGTTAACAAAGAAAATTACTGTCCCATTAATTGGCATGCGAGACGCAGCAGTAACCATACCGTCCGCACTGTTCAGGGTTCGATCTTCGGTCGCATATCTGAATAATGAATTTAGATTTCCCAGTTTGGGTACTTGTGTTTTCGTCTTTATTTTTTCTTGAGACCAACAAAAATCCTAGTGAGGGCCTCTGAGTATAGAAAACTTATTTTTATTTTTTTGTTATTCCATTGCAGTGAATCTGTACGCTCCATTATCGTACCAGTTTTCCCAACGAGCGTATCACGTATTGTTTGATGTTCAATACCGGTTCGCTCCAACTGCGGGAAACTCTTCGGTTCCTCGAAGTTGATCCGCAAACAATACTGATATTAAGGCCAATGGAATGATCAGTTACCTATCGCGAATAATTAGCGGTCTATCTGATATTGATGGCATTGTTTTTATGAATCGTAAGAGACATGTAGTCATACAGTACGTGATAAGATGAACTCAACTGTAAATTAATCAACATTTTAAGTTAAAAACTATACCTATACTTTGAAACATCGAATCTTATACTGATTTAGACAAAAAAGGTCAAAACATCAGGGGTACCATAGTAAACCATAGGTAAACCATAGTTAAAGCATAACAAAATTCAAAAAGAAATATCAAATATTTATATTATTACTTATACTTAATTCGCCAATGTTTTTTTATTAATATCAGTTTCGTACAGGCACGTGAATCTTTTATTTTCATAATACGTACCTATAGGTATATGGCTTTTTCGCAATTGGTGAATAAAGAAAGATTATTTTCAATGGTTTCGATTTAAACATATGAGATGTACAAATACGGAAATCTTTTATTTTTAAGACACTACCTACATATGTATCATTTTTCGCATTATTTGATTCAGGAACCCTTTTTACCTGTAGCTTCTATTTATAATTATTTTTTCTTGATTCCAGTTGGCGCGCCGTGTCCGATGCCCGACCCGGCATCCTACTGCCTCAATGGAGGCACTTGTTTATTCTTCGAGCTTGTTCAAGAACAAGCTTGCAAGTAAGTTCTTTGCTAACACATTAGTCCGATCTAAATGATAACAGAGTTACTTTGACTTACGCTAAGAGGAAATTGCGATTGTTACAATTTTTGCACATTTGATGTAAGCAAATTATGGAGCAGTGATAGCCTAATGGTTGAAATTTGCCCTATCGATCGGGAGGTCCGAGGTTCAAACCCAGGTTCAAAAACCACTGATTTATGTGCGTATTAAAAATTAATTATCACTGCTTTTCGGTGGAGAAAGACATTGCAAAGAAACCCAGACACCCGAGAGTTCTTTAAAAAAAAACTCGGAGGTGTGTGAAGTCCAAACGTTCTTCAGACTTTTTTGTTATACATTTATTCAAGTCCGTTCCAACTGCAGAAACTTTCTTTTTATTGTTCATACAGTTTATTTGTATTCATTGCAATTCACGTCCGTTTTATAAACAATCTTCTCGATTCAGTGATCACTCATAGGACGCCAAATAACATAGGAGTTTAAATTGGGCTACAATTATATTGCTACCCTTAAGGCCGGCGTAGGCAAGCCTTGTAGATACATGCATTTTCACACCCTTCAAACCAAAATACATTTCTTAGTACTAAATAAAAGCCAGAGATGTCAGTGACGAAAATTATATCGCAGTCACACATCGAAGGATTCACTCACATTTTGTATTGTATTTTTAAAAGTATCCCTATTTTAATCAGCAATCTTTCATAGATGTCCCGAAGGCTTCAACGGGCAGCGCTGCGAGAACAAGGACGTGTCAAACAGGAGCAGTATGTATTCCTACACATGCAAACTGGGGCTCTCCACGTCCTACTACTGTTAGCGGTGCCGAAACGACCCACCTTCCATTACTTTACTCGCTCCGTGCGAACGAATGTCTGATTCTAGTGGGGTTGCCAACTATAAATAGTATTGTACTATGTTTCCTGTATACGTTCTGGGTATATACTAAATATATAGTACATAAAAATGCTTTTTAGACAGTGTTTCGGTCGATATTTCTAATGCGAATGTGATAATGCACTTAGACTACAAATTAAAAATTTAGAAAGAAAAATGTGCAAAAGTAAACGTTTCATAAAAATAAGTAACTGATGCATTGTTAAATTTTATCATAACATTTTGTTTAAAAACATGTAGAACATTTTAAAGAGTATCTATTTTCGTTTATTTTATAGCTTTGAAAAGTACTCGCCTGAAAAAATGTTGGCAACCCTACATTCTAGTGTCGTTTGACTCAGGCTTACTTAGTGCAAATTATAGGTTCATTAATTGTAGACAATCTAGGAATACTCAGTGTTTTGACTTGGGAAATGACGATTGCTATTAATATTTTTAATCTGCGACAATTTATGTAATCTATCGATAATTGGGCGGGAAGGGCCAGCTGTTAGCACGGCCATTTTGTTTTTAGTGACTCGTGTTTCTCTATGTGCAGAATACACGATGTTTCTACTCATTCAAATACCTGAACTGCCGTAAAATCCTATTGCTTTTATTACTCTTTAACTATTTGCAAAGCTTTAAATTATTGTAGATTTAATAAATAAATAGAAATAGCTGGCCCAGTGAGATTATAAATTAAGTATTTTATATACTCTATAGTAAAGAGATATGAAAAGATTTTTACATTACATTAATTTTATAGGTACCTACTTACTATTATAAGTATAAAATGGACAATTTTCTATTGGCTTTTTCATCAAAAAAAAAGGTACTTACCTTCAATTTTTTTCCCTCCATTACAAAAAGGAAAATTCATCCTATCATTTGAAGTTGTAAATATTTTATGCGTAGGTATTTGTAATTTTGCGATTTATTGTATTGTTATTAACTCTAAGGTTTGATAACTCGTTTTAGTATGTAATAATCTGATGAAGAGACTTACAAGTTATGTACATATCTATTAGGGTAAGAATTTTTATAAATTTATAAAAAAAAATAACACTAATTTACACACCCAGATCGCTATGCACAAAATTGTATTTGAAATGATTTGATTCATATAAATTAAATAATTATATATGTTTTTAATTAAAATTACGAAATAAATCCACATTTGAATTATATAGGTACCTAACAAACAAAATATTCAGTATAATTTCGGAATTTATTCCGACTATCACACCACATACCTATTTTAATAATACTATCAGTCATAGGTATATATTTATAGACTGACAAAGTAAGATGTTTTTTGAACTTCGATAGCATAGCGAGCCTGGCAGAAATTATACATTATTCACCTGAAATATAATTTCCATTTCTTTTTCGTTGATCCACCTAGTCAAGCACTTTATATCTTACAAACTAGGTAGTCATATATTAAATAAAAAAAAAACAATATCATACGCTTGCTAAAAACGTACCAAAATAGTGTATTTAAATAATTTTCTGAAAAATCGTATACTTTGATACCTTTTAGCTTTTTATTTGTAAGAGACTTCGTAAAAATATGAGTTCTCGGTTCACCCGTTTTGAATAGTAAAATACTTTGTTTTTATTTATAACAGACTTCACAAATTCGTCCAGCCAGTTTGTTCTAATTTTAATAGACCAATTTTATTATTCTGTATAATAAAATATTTTTGGTCACTTTTTGTAATTGTATGATAAAATGCGTGTGGCTAATTGGTGAAATGGTTGTGGATATAGAAATACCTTCCCATTTTATTTATTTGCAAAATTAAAATGATTTTAAGCTATTGCATAGCTTTTATTGTAGGCTTTGAGCGCGGCAACCGAAACAAGATATTCCGTAACGAAATAAACCTAACACCCCGAACGTAGGGCGGGCGAGCGTTCGCTTGACGTGTATGTATATGGTACGACAGTACGAAGCTCGCACGGATCGAGACGAGCTGCTCGGAAATCGGACGAATATCATATAGTCAGCAGCTATTAGTGAGAAACTATGTATTAAAGAAAAAAAAACTTGAATTAATATCAAAGAAAAAATAATTTTGCATAAATAAATAAATAATTATAAGTATAATATAAAAAAACAATGCTATGCAATAGCTTTACCGCGGCAGTCCCCGAGTGCCGCACGTTTTTTTTATTTACAAACTTATCTATCCGGCTATATGGGACCGAAATTCTTCAATCAACAATGTGTATTGTTGGTTAAAAACTTATACAATTAATTGCGTTTTGTTATAATTTAATTTTTCATTTTGTATAAAGTCCTTTTTATTATTAAGTTCACTATTTATATGTAATTAAACTAGAAAATGATCTATTTATTTTATTGCAATTTGAGGATTTTAGGGCATTACTACAAAGGCGAGGTGACGTCACACGAGTTACAATTTTTTTAGACTAGACGGAATTTATTCAGTTGGAATTGTAATTTGTAAATACACTTACTGATTATATTAAACAATGTCATTATAAGTGATGACGTCACTGTGCTAACTTGAGTTTTGTAGTCTCACAACAAATATTAAGGCGCAAAACATTTTATATAATGTAATAAACATACCAAAATCACAATAAAAGAATGAGTGTTGGAATTAACAGAGAGGCGATAATTTATTTTTGTTTTTTTCACTTACACTATACCTTAATCCTTCGGAATTATACCAATTATGGTGGAAAGAGCTCGAAATGGTATGTATAATTGTTCGAAATTTATTTTCTTTGTTGCACCAAAATAACTCCGCACTCATTTGAAATGGAAAAATGTAACTTAATCGCCTTCTAAAAATCTTCTAGGCTTTAAATATTATTAAGTCAAGATTTTAATAAATCAGATATAATTCTGTTAATCTCAAATACTATTCATTCTGAGAACTTAAAAAATAATCAAGTTACATTTTTTCATCAGTAGTAGTTAGTGTTAACTAATGCTTTTTATACTAATATCGACATTTGTCTCCTATGCATGAACTATGGGTCTATTTGCTTAGAACTTACTAGATATTCTTATTATTTGTTGTGAGATAACATTACCTTCGCAAACAGATAACAAAGCATGTGACCATCATGTCTATGGTACTAAGATGGCGCCCAACCTGAAGCATTTTACCGTAATGTATATGATAATAAAATCCAATATTCTTATTGGAGATACAAAATATACTCAATGTTTAAGATGATTATATTATATTCGGTCGATAAAAATCAGATATTTAATGGTTTCGGCACCATCTTGTCATATTTCATCATCCTTCAGTTTTTTTCAAAACGAGCAGTAGAAAATAAATTATTTTGTTTTCACAGGTTTGGGCGAACGACTGTGGTAGACGACAATAAACCGACTTGGCAACGGAATATCGGACAGACGTGAAATTAAACATTCCTGAATTTCGTATATGATATACAAGCGATATTCGATTTGCTTGCTTGAATTTATATGTAAAACGTGTTAACATACGGCCTATATGTTTGAGTACACTGTCGGATCAATCCTCTCCCTTTTCCAAATCTAATAAATAATAGGGATATAGTTTCGTATATACAAAAATGTTGTACCGCTTCTTATATTGGTATGAAATTATTTCGAATAATCAGATAGTTTCAGTTAAGCACAATCTATAAAGTATCTATCTTATAATTATCAGATGAAACAAAACAATAAAACACCTTATACCCCCCCCCCCCCTTGCCTCTCAACACCTGAATTATTATATCCAAATAAATATTTATGTTAAAATTCTGCTTAGTAACCAAAAAAACATCTTATGAAGGCGAAATTATAGGGAATTAACGTACCCTAATTTAAAACTTCGCAATTTTCTACTTTCTTATGACGTAATTTTTAGATTTTTATTTTATAATCACTCACGTCATGCAATTGCCATGAAGGTCTAAATGTATCATGCTGGCTCTGGGTTGGTAGACTTCAAAGACCTATGAGATCTGTATAAATAAATCTTGGCCACTTATTTCCTCGTTTAGTTTCCCTCACCGATAATTTATCATTTAAACACAATATGACCTAAGAATCTCCTAAAAAACCTGACACCACTGCTCATACTTTACCTTTTTTGTAGTAGTCATACCATTCATATGAATTATTCGACCTAGAAACACTTTTACACTTAAGACATAGTATATTTTGAGATACATTTTGCCTGTATATTTTAAATTTGTGTACACAACTGTATATTAGATATATAAAATGTATGTATATTTTTATTTTAGACATTCACAAAATAGCAATACATATTTTTTCATAAATATTTTCTGTGCAGTTTTGCATCACTAAGAAAAAATGTCCATCACTAAGAGCGATCAGAAAATGCTGATATTACATAATTCATTAATAATGAATATTTTAAATATGTATATACTATCATTAATGCAAATTATTTATTGTATTGAATCTTCTTGCGTGAAAATAATTACTAAAATGATTATTATATTAAAAAGCTCTTTATAATGTCAGTTGCAGACGCCTTTGCTTTTTATGATTGTAACAAATGTATGAATGTATGAATGAATGCAAATGTCAGCTCAAACAGTTCAGCTCAAATGAACGTTATGTCCAGATTGTTCAAAAAGTCTCCTACTTAGATATAACGTAATATATCACTCGAAGAGAAAATATTTTGGCTTCGCTATTGTGTCTTTTAGCTACTGTAATGCGATCTGATATTGATTATTTCAACATCCATATAGCATAATTCATTGATTGATAGACTGATTGACGGATCGTTTAGTCAATAAGTTATTTTATCTACCTATTTAATTTATTTATTTTTACTGGAAGACGAAAGTACGTACTAAAGTTTTACCACCGACCTCCATATTTCAAATAAAATTTTAATCTGTACACATCTGAATGTTTTAGTTAGTAGAATCTCGAGCCCACGAATTGAAATGTTAAGTTGTATTAACAATTTGTACAGTATTATTTGCTGAATAGACATTATTTATTGTAGACTAGCTATTTTGTAAGTGCTTTGTTATATTAAATGATTTGTGAAAATGGTTTACTGTTTCATTTTTATAACGTCCGGATTTGAATGAATTTCGTATTCATTCACTCAAATTCAACTGTCTCCAATATTTAAATTCTACTATACTTAAGATCTTGATCGTTCTCTATGGATGAGCTGACAAAAGCTATGCTAGCTAAGGATATAGCTTGTCCGTGATCAATTTTAAACGGAAGTTTTTTTTTTATGGAGTCAGACCCTTTAAGTCTTTCAATACCTACTGCTCACCATTACCAGTTTTTATAGATTGTCAAACTCTTCGTGCTATGTGGCCAAAGCACATTAAAGTTGCCTAGCATCAAATAGAGAGCTTAGTTTTAATCCGTGGAAGTTATATCACGATTAATATTTTCATACCTAACGCTTTTACTATGATTTTAATCAATACATGCTTTAACTGTACAATATACATCAAAACATTTTCCACATATTACTCTATGAATTTATATTTAGTTTTCTGAGTTAGTTACTAGTTCAATTTAAGATCTGTTTCAAGATCTGTTAAACATGCTATGAAAATAGAAAAAATATTTATCAGGTAATATAAATAGTAGGGCAGGCTTGCATTTGGTAATAATCAGAAACAAAAAATCTGGAGATATTCAAGTGTATTGATCAGATAACATAAAAGCATATATACATAGCAAACAAATACAAAATAGACACAAGAATCACAAGTGAATCCATTCAAAGAATAATTCACTATAACATGATTTCAATCAATGTTTAAGAAAGCTGGGATTGGCTTATATGTAGAGGTTTATAATTATCGGCGGGTAGTTGCAAGAAAACTATGCATTCAACAAATAGAAACAGCTTTCTTAGATCCAATTGAACAGTCTACCGCTATTTTTTCCAAAAAAGGGCAAATAGCTTGCATTACTTAATAAAATTGACGTGTGTCCAAAGCCTTAGCAATCCCAGATATTAAACATATAACACAAAATACAGGCACCAAATAAGATAGAAATAGAATACTGATACCATGACAAAGTTGGGTAAAAACATACTTAATTGCAAAATTATATTACAATTACTTCACAATAAATAAAATCGAAACTTAAATTAAAATCTTACAAACGGGTACAGTTTTAAGATTTTTTGTACTATCACAATTCTATTCTAATAACAAACTCCTAATTATTATTACTTACAGTATTTTTAACCGGTTGCAGTATAATATAATTGAATTCTGATTGTTTTTGAAGGTGGTAGAACCAGTGTAGTTCGACCAGGGAAGTACCATTGCCACACCTATTTCTATTGTGAAGCAGTTCTTGCGTTTCGACGGAAGGGTGTTGTTGCCGGCACACTTTCACATCATAGTCCTCGGGAGTAGCAACGCATCTGAAGTCTATCTGTGATAGACTTCAGATGGAACCCATGTTCTGTATGAAGTCGATTACAGACGTCCATGGGCGGCAGTGACCACTTACCATCAGGTGGACTAGCTTGTTTGCTACTTCAGTTAAATAAAGAAAAAGTGTGCCACATTGATGCATTACTAATGATATTAAACTATTTCATAATATATGTGTGAAATGACTTCAGTGAAAACTAAGGACAATAAAATAATAAAAAAGCCTCTGTGGAAGCAATCTATTTAAATCAAAATACCCATCATAACTTGACATTTAAGTAACCAAATAAGAATGGTGTTTAACTTATAAACATTGTTGGGGATGGTCCATTAATTATGCGAGTATCTATAAAATCTTTGTTCATTAAGAAAAAGGGCCTCACAAACACAATTTCGCCCAAGTCTATATTAGTTTGCGCTACGCCACTGCTTACCAAGATCGTAATGTAGTGAATTTGGCTTGAAATTAATCTGATGTAGAATTGTACTAAAGATAGCAACATGTTTTATGAAGTTTATTACAATTTTACATGGTTTCTTGCACACAAAAGATCTACTATTATCTATTAAGTCCACAACTTCTATATGAAATTTTAAGCAAATGGATACCCCTCCAAAAAGTTTTTCGTAATCTAAAGATGTTATCTTACTTAACTTATGTATATCATACAGTACAAAGCCTACAAACTAAAGTTGCCTTTCACTTAATCAACTAACTTGTAACTAACAACAGTTTCCATTTTATGGAGGCTTGTTGAGAAAGATTTCAACTGTACATTCTGAGCATTTGCTATTGCTACCGGTTCGGCCTCCGCCCATTTCTCTGGTATATCACAATCTGGTATAGCGTGAACTAAAACATCAAAGGAGCACCTACAATCTAGGAATGGTAAGTATGATACTGTTGCAGCTACCTGCAGCATCACCTCCCGGATTTCTTGCTGGATTTTCTTCAAATCTTTACTGCCGACTGTCTCATTCTTCTCTTTGGATAGAGCAACATCACCGTCCTCATATTGTACGTTGAAATCCCAGCACTCGAGAACTTCTTTGTTTGCCACATTTAGTATTATCAAGGACAGTTTGCTCACTTTTTTGTTCACTATCCATTCTGTAAAAGCGTAGATTAAATCAAGTTACAGGCAAAATTGTAAAATTATTAAAACAAATAATCTGCTTAAAAACAACAACATTTTTATAATAATTTAATTTAATGCTTCACTTTGTGTGAAAATAGTAAAATAAGAGTTATAATATATCGACTCTCGCAACGTACACTATCGAATCTACAAATTGACTACTTTCCAGGAGAACGATTTGAAGTTGTATTTTGTCGATTATATTCCATGCTTAAATAGTTCAGAATCAATAATGTTCATTTCGAAAATAGGCTAAATATTGGTCAAAATTGTTTTTCTTTAAGTTATATACACAGTACGCTATTATGTTATTTTTAGAGCAATAAAACGAAAAACACGTTTTTGCAGTTTCGATAATGTATGTTGCGAGAGTCGATATATTTATGGTTGTTTTTCTAGCTTTCATTTGGATCCATATATTATGTATATTAAAATGAATGCATATTACTTTTAAAAAATCAGTAGTGCATCTCTGGGATTTGAACTTCACATCTTTGATTGAGAGACAGCGATTTAACCATGAGGCTGTTACTACTTAATGAATAGTTATAGCAATTACAAACAAATAGATTGGCACATTGGACTAGAAGCCCTATGCATTATTGAATTATTTATAAAATTATTTCTATTTGAAAACCCGCGTGGCTGAGCGGTTACCATACCGGTCTAATGCGCAATGGGTTCCGAGTTCGAATCCCGGCCAGACAGGTATCTTAATGATGGTATGATAAATGATTCCTGTTTTGGGTCTGGGTGTTTGTGGCGTCTTTGTGTGTGTCCATGATACTCATGACAAAGGAGAAAATCATAGTGTAGGGGTATGAGTATAGAAAGCGTGTTTCGTGTTTTATAACCGTACCTTCACTTTGTGATAAAAGGTTGGTGAGAAATGCCTTGATCTGTGGATCTTCAGATAGGAACAATGTGACCCCATATTGTGGCTCTGCTTTGAATGTCTCTGATGGATACAACCCTCTTTGAAACAACACAGAGTTGATGGCAAACTCTGTAAAAATAAAGAAATTTATTAGTAAGCAATGTCTACATAAAAAATCATCGGCTCACCTTCATATGAGTCAACCATGTTGGTTTTTGGAGTAGTAACTTGGACTTTTTTTTAAATCTGATTGTAGCAGCAAACGAGCATGCAGTCCACTTGATGGTAAGTGGTCACTGCCGCCCATGGACCTCTGTAATCAACTTCATACAGAACAAGTTCTATCTATGTATGAAGTCAATCACAGATGCGTTGCTACTTCCGAGGACTGAGATGGTCGCCTCATGTAAAAGTGTGCCGGCAACCACACCCTTCCACCGAAACGCAAGAAATACTTCACGCTAGAAATAGGTGTTTAACTGGACTCGTGGAGGTCCTCCACGGTTCGGTTTGCACGCTCGTTTTTGCCACGAAAGTGCAAGTTGTGGAATGAGCTTCCTCCTGAGGTATTCCCGGAGCGCTATGACATGGGGTTCTTCAAGAAAGGTGCGAAAAGAGCTCTCTTGCAAAGCCGACGATGCATTGGCGACTACTCTGGTGTTGCGAATATCCACAGGCGACGGTGACTACTTTCCGTCAGGTAGCCTATCTGCCTTATCGTTAGGTTAAAGTATAAAAAAAAAAAGGTGTGGCAGTGGTACTTCTCCGGTTGAAGTATCTTGTTCTACCACCCATAGTGAGTAAGAATATTTCCTGTGAGGTATGAACTGTGGAAACAGGTCCTTAACAACAATGATTGCCGAATACAAGCAGAACTCCTACCTGTATCCTCTTATTTCAGATAGCTCAGATAGTGTAATCAGCAGAATCTACATTACTATTTTACAAAGGATGTAATAATTTAGATACCAATTTGAGTCCAAAAAACGTGAAAAATAAGAGCAACTTACTTAAATATTCGCATATAATTTGCGCTGAACCTCGCAGAGTAATGGAGTTTTTTGTTTGTTGTTGAGACATTGCACCAATATATTGGTTTTATACAAATCTCCGTCTAAAAATTCGTGTACAATTTATTAATAGTTTAATAAGATATAACACGATATTTACTATGAATAAAAGTGTAATAGCATATATCAAGTTTCAAATTCCGTTACGAACTTTTTGAAGTTTTAAATTGAATTTGACTCGTCGGTTTCTTTGACGTTTGGTCACACTGGTCAACGTTCCATTGTAAGCTCATGTGACGATATAAGGTTATGTTTTGTAAAGAAAGTTAAAAAAGATCATATACGTGTTATAGTTACAAAATCAAATGAAATGTATTAAATTTAAATTTTAAAAATATACAGTATACATTAATATATATTACAATGCACTTTATTACTTTCATATTACTATTTTGGCGCAATATTTATAAAAACGTTAAATTGATTAAATTATTACAAAAATTAGAAAATGAATATTAGTTTTAAATAACCAGGTATTTTTTAATAATTAAAAAATAATTAATATTGTTTAAACTCATTTTTCCAGGAAAGTTTAACTTCTATTTGATTTGACTGAGATCGGAGGGCAATACTTCGGTTGACACTGACAAACACACAATTATTGATTTGACAATGACAACTTAAGAAAATATTAAAAAATATTTGTCAATTTGTCAAACAGAAAATCAAAACATAGGTTGTGCAGTTTACGTATCCGACGGATCGATAGTTTTATATTATTTTAAATGAAACTTGCAAAATATAAAATATGCACGTCCATATCAGTAAATGTCAATTAATTTACAATGTTCCAGAATGAAATGGCGATCATATATTTTTAATAATGGGTAGAACACAGCGGAAAAGGAAACTTAAGAAGATAAGTGAATTTCGTAGTTGTGATGACGATAAAGAACTTATAAAGTTGAATTCGTGGCTCGCAAGACAGGGAGTGCGACGCAGCAGCAAATTAGTACTAGCTGTATTTACGGACACTGGACGAGGAGTGTTAACAAAAAAGAAAATTTTGGCGGGAGACGAGTTGATCAACTTGCCGCTCAACTTAACTATAAATGTGACGAGTTTACTTATGGATAGCACATTTTGTAATATATTCCTAGAAAATAGCAAAAATTGTCTGTTAGAACATAAGGAGTCTGTGTCATTTCAGTCATTAATGGCTTTTTACTTAGTATTTCTCAAAGCACAAGGCTCAAATTCTAAATGGCACATTTACTTAGCAAATCTGCCAAAAAACTATACAGTTCCTTACTTTCTGCCTACTGAATTGAAATATTTTATTGATACTGAAATAGCATCTGTGATCTCAAAACAAAAAGATATCATTGAGTCAACATTTAATATATTTTTAGATATTTTAAACAATAATGTGAGCAGTAGTGAGAGCATAGAAAATCTTAAAGAATATTTTAGTACATCTGTTTATGAATGGGCATATTTTACTGTTAATACTAGGTGTGTTTACATGGATTTGTCTAATATCCTTGATTTACAAAACACAAAGAGTTCAATATTAGCTTTAGTTAGTGATAATACAAAAATATCTTTATGTCCGTATTTAGATATGATAAATCACAGTCCAAATGCTAGAAATGAAACTAAGTTGTTGATAAGCAGAGACATAGAGAATATTGCAATATCAAAATTGAAACATGATATATTTTCTGATGTTAGATTTTCAATTTGTACAAAAAATAATTTTGATCCGTATACACAAGTGTTCATATGTTATGGAGATAGTCACAATTTAAAACTGATCACGGAGTATGGTTTCTACTTACCATCTAATGACTTGGATTTTGTAACATTTGAATTTGGACAAATTAAAGAATTTTTAAATTCAAATGGAATGAAGCTATCGCATGATCAGCTTGCATTTATAACCAGCCATGGTTTAGAAAAAGATTTATATATAGACTTAAGAGGCCTAAGTTTTAACTTTTATGGTGTATTGATGGTTGTCAAGTATTTTTATAGTCAAAATATGGATGTCAGTAGGTTAATCTATTCAGCGGCTCTTTGTTCCAATGATAGAGTATTGATAGATTTAATTCTGCCGATGGTTAGAGATAAGCTTTTTAGTATAAAAGAAGCCACAAACAAACTAGAGAATTTAAATTGTGAATGTGTTATATTGAATAATTGTAAAGAACTTATGCTTCAGTATGTGAAAATTTTAGAACAGTTTATTAAATGTTAGATGTGAATTTGCATTTTCATTGAGAGTTTTGTTTTTCAGCCAGTTTATGGAATTTACAGGGAAATCTAGTAGCGACATATTGTCTCTATTGGAATGATCCAGAATTAGAAGATTAAGTTGCTTTTGTGCTCACTTAAATAATCTATAAACCAGCAATAGCAACAAGCTGTTTTTTTTTTAAATCCATTAAGAGTAAATTCAATAATAAGCAAACCATGACCTAGTATTACAATAAATAATATTTCAATCTTTTTGATTCTGCGTTTGTTCCTTTTTATATCAAAAATAATGAGTCGATCACAAAGAAATGTTAAATTTTCATTCTTTTTAAGTTTATCGCTACTCGATAAGAGATGGCGACACATGTAACTTGAATTTAATAAAAAAATTGCCTCTTATTTTTCGGTACCTATGATCTTTTATTTTCTGCTGTAAAATCATGATAAGAACGAATTATATCCAATAAAAAAGTTAAACATGGACGTATGTTGGCATTTTCTAACTACCAATTATTTTTTATTTCTAACCATTAAAGTTTGTTGCTTGGAAAAGTGGAAATTCTTTTTATTCAAATATTTCATTATTTGTCGTACTTTTATTTTATAAGGTTGATTATGGGTGGGATCCATGACGCTATCACAACACCCCAGACGCCCAAAATGTCGTTCCACAGGACGACCGCGGTCGTTGTGGTCGCGGCGAAAACGTCTAACAATGGTAGGTCGAACTGTCGAAGTGATCGTTCCAGTAGAGAATACGTCAGTGAAGCTCACTCTACGTCAGTAAGTTAATGGAACGGGAAAAACTGCGGTCGTGAATGTGCGCTTCGTGAACGTCTAATGGAACGCACTCTATAAGCTTTCTTTAAACTTATTTTTGTTTCTTTCATTTTATAAATAGGGCAAAATAGTTGCAATTTATCTAGCATATTTGGCAACACATTCTCTTGCTGTCCTATACGTCACTGTCATATCATGTCAGTGTCAACTCTGCTATCATGGCGGCTGCATTGCTGTCAAATAGGCGATTCGATAAAATATTGAAAAATCATATAAAATTTACAAAAAAACATTCATATAGTAGATCGGTTATTTTAAATAAGCCACAATTTAGTTTAATATGCAATCAGTGCGCCGCTGCAAGTTACTTTAGGGTACGTAAAACAACCTATGTTTTGTGGCGCTATTTCTTATTAAAAAGTGTATTTTTACTTTTAATTCTCGCTTATGATAAAATGTACTCGTAAAATAAAATTTCAGCTTTATTCCACATCACCTCCAAGCAATGCAGGCGGCCAGGACACGGCGAAAAATGTTTTGGCAGCGGTATTGGCTAATAAACCAAAAACTGGGAAAATTCCCGTCGGTAAGTGATTACATATTAAATGTCAATTAATAAAATTCTAATAGATATTCGTAATGCGCGTAAACTATATCCACGAAAATTCAAAGTTGCGTAACTTCCCGCTTAACCTTGCACCATTTATAGGAAGTGACAAATTATTTCCAACACAAATTGTTTGTTTATTTTATCTGTTATCATTATTGCACCACATAAAAAATATGTAATGTGGCGCACTAAGAATACAATTGAAATGAGTTAAAATACTCATCATTTAATTCTAATATTGTAATTAATACAATAAAGTCCAAAAGTGCTCAATCATTGATTAAAGATTACAATGATGATCATCACTTTGAAAGTATTAGATAATGCTATTCATTTGATTTCAAATATCATATGCTATTTATAATAGCATATTATATTTGAATAGCATTTATAATAGTGTCTTTAATTTCTTTATAGGTACTTAAACATTACAGTAAGGCATATGGGCTACTTGATGAAAAGTTATCACTGTCATCTTTGGATATTTGCAAAAATAAATACACCAATGCTTGCTTTGAAAGAGAGGTCTTTATGACACGACAAGAATAAGTACATGCCTTAGAGTTTAAAAAAGTTCTCATAAGTTACTCAATTCTTCCATTCCTATCATGATGATGATATTTATGATCACGGGGTCTAGTTGGGATTGATAGGATTTTACCATACTGAGCTAAACCCCTTATTCTTTGAGAAGACCAGTACTTAGCAATAGGTCAGAAAAAGGTTGATGACAATAAATAAAATGCACGTATGATATTTTTTACATTATGTGCATGTATATTTTTACATTTTGCTGAAACGTAAGGAAACATAAATATTTAAGACAGCTTCTTAATGTGTAAATGGCTCGAAAGCTCTGCAAGGAGACACTCACATGCCTCTATGATTTGCTGTCATGTATGGTTGCTCAGATGTATGGTTTCATTACTACTATGACATTTCGTCACATTTGTGTACCAAAATCCTTGCTTGTTTAATTTTGTCTATTTAGTTAATCATTTAAATAGATTAGTTTCATTTTGTATTTTTTTTAAATCATTAGTGATATACAGTTAAAGCTCCTATTTCATAGGGGTAATGTTCCACCTCTATTGCACAAATACAGAAACTATGAATGACCAGCAGTATTTAAAGAAAGTGGTCACCCAAATAGAACATGTGGATAATTTTTACTCTTAACTTTAATGTAATAATTACATTTTTAGCAGCAAGTACAAAAAATGGGTAATTATAAATAATAATAAATACTCTTTATTTTGTACGCATAAAGTATACATAGCATAGAATTATACAAATTAAAAGAACGATACAAAAGGCGGCCTTATCGCTAAACAGCGATTTCTTCCAGGCAACCTTTGGGTAAGGAGTTAAAGTAACAATAAATATAAAGAATAGGTAAGGTGCAGTACAAATTTTTAAACTGCTAATGCTGAAAAATGTAATACAAAAAATGTGAATGAAGGGCTTTGACTGTATAGGACATATACTTAAAATTAAATAAACACAATGTTTCATTATTACTATGTGTTACAGTAATTATAGTGAGTCTACTGTGTGCCAATAAATAAGAGTAATGTTATATAACTTTGTATTTCGATTAAAAAGCCATTTAATTGCAGGGATGAACACTATTTATTACAATCGACATATTAAAAAATAATAATCAACATACAAAACAATAATAATCTACCCATACTAACATTCACAAATCAATTCTAACAGATACGAGATGTAGTAATTATTCTATTAGGTATTTGCATGTTCTATGAAATAATCATAAACTGATATTTGTATTATGATAAGAAAGTATATCAAACATTAGAAAATTTTATCTAACTTTATCTATCTTTTATATGATGGATGTGATAAATCAGGGTGTTTGTTAATTTTTGACACCTGATTATTCTAATTAATATTATCTGTTTTATGACATTATGTCTGATTTGCAGTAAATTGAATGGAAATCATTAAATTGTAACTATGTAAAGCACATTAATCTTAAGAACAGGACACAATTCAGAATTTTGGATATGCTACTTAATTTATTTTTTCCCTTTTTTTACGCGTGCCATCAGTCATGTTGACAATAATCAGGTGTGTTGTAAGAAAATAGGATATGCTAATGACAATTATTTATAGGAGAGCCAGATCAGAACAATTTAAGCTATGCTTTTTTTTTCTCAATATGTATGTATGTATAATATGAAATAATGGCAATATATTAAAAGGCCATGGCGTAATTAGAAGGCCAAGTTTTTAATTGTTGGCATTTGTTTGTATAAAACTGTATCTTTAACTTAAAAAAGATGAATTTCTATATTATTTTTATTTTGCTAGAATACTCTTCTTTTTTGGACACAGAAGTTAAAAAAATAGAAGATACATTACTAATGTTACATTAATTTGCGTTTCACTAGTTTCAGTGCTAATGTCTATTGTTTTTCTATGTTTTAATGCCTGGTTGATATGCAGTTCTCCCCTTCCTGCACTGTTCCTTTGTAAATTATCAAGAGTTGCCACACTCTATATATTACACAATCAAATTCATTTAATTACAAAATGTAATAACATTAACAATAAAAATACAGATAGTTTTTTTTTCAATATACTTATGATGAGTGATTTTTACCACTTTCGATAATATATGGGAAAAACCTGACATAATGTGGCAACTCTGCATTCCGCTTTCATCTTTCCCACACCCTTTTTTTCGCTCTAACCTTTCTCCTATGAGATTCCTCACGTGGTCTCCCGTCCTTAGGTATCCATAAGAGAGACTGCTTTCACCCAGGCGCTTCTGTTCTGTCCCGTGAAGATATCAACCTGGGAGACGCCAAGCCGGTCACAGGGACTGATATGATTAGGGGCATGATGGAGTATGTATGGCCAAAGGTAACTTTTATATTGTTTTATTCGTTAAAGGTGTGATACAAGTATTGGTAATTGTGCTTAGCTTTCCTGGATTTAAGCTACATTTATTGCTTTTGGAATTCCTGTGTTACCACTCTCTGAAAAGTTTACCAAATTGTATGCAGATTTTAAATGGAACCAAAAGGAAGTCATAGAAAGTAAAAAAAATCAGATATATTGCTAATGATTGTATTCTAAATTGTGCTTTTAAATTTGTATTAATATTTTCAGTATATGCAAGCTCTGAACTAAAACAAATGGAGTATGGCTAAAAACCTTAATACTTTGGCCATTGCTAGCCTGCATTAATATTTGCCTGTCCATAATAACATGTTTAAAATATAACCTGTAAAAATTGTATGATTCCATGATAATTTGCTTTAAATTTGTTTAGCTGTCTAATAAAATTGCATTTTTTTAGTGTATTTAGTAGTAGAAGTAGTAGAAGTATTTAGTACTTCATCAAGATTCAAGCATGTAGTCCACCTGATGGTAAGTGGTCACTGCCGCCCATGGACATCTGTAATCAACTACATACAGGACATGGGTTCCATCTGAAGTCAATCACAGATGAGTTGCTACTCCCGAGGACTATTATGGTCGCCTCATGTAAAAATGTGCCGAAAACCACACCATTCTGTCGAAACGCAAGAAATGCTTCATGCTAGAAATAGGTGTGGCGGTGGAACTTCCCCGGTCGAACTACCCTGGTTCTACTATCTTGAAGCAAATGAACATATTGCTGAATGTATTTTAAACATCATACGTGTAACGCTTTAGTCACTCAATTATGTTACGTTACGTTAAGTTATATAATACTTTATGTTCTCAACACAGGACAACGAGATGATCAGAAACCGAGTGATGCTGTCCCTGTCACTCCTGTTCGGTGCGAAAGTGATGAACGTGACCGTACCGTTCCTGTTCAAGTACGCGGTGGACGAAGTGAACCAGGCGATGACGACGCCCGCGGGGGACGCCTTGCTGGGAATGGCCACTGTGCCACAGGCGCTCAGTACTGCGGCGTTTAGTTTGTTGGTTGGATGTGAGTGTTGCTAATGTCATAATAATAAAGTTGACAGGTACGGTGAATGTCTATATTATGGTGTCCGGATGTCCCCCTTAGGGCGCGTTCCAGATGACGTTTACAAAGCCCTAAACGCCCAAAACGTCGATCCACAAGACGACCGTGGCTGTTGTGGTCGCGACGAAAAGCTCACGACGACCCATCTAACAAGGTACGTCAAAGTGATCGTTCCAGTAGAGACTATGCCAGTAAAACTCACAAGCTAATGGAACGGGAAAAACTGCGGTCGTGCGCTTTGTGAACGACTAATGGAACGCACCCTTAGTGTGGGCAAGAAAGGAAAAAATATGGAAAAGGACACCTTTCGAAAAATTTTACACTTATCAATTTTCGGAGTCTACTTATTTTTGACTCCACTCAGACTATATTTTAGAGACTCGCTAATCTTTTTTTTGCAATTTTATAAATAATCTTTAATTTGGCGATTCAAATAGCATTCAAGTACATTTATAACAATTTACTTTTTTAGAAGATGTTAGTTTTACTTTTTTTCCAAACCAATACTTGATAATACATAAATAATAGAGTTGTTTTAACTCTTACTGTATCAATATTTGTTTGGGAAATTTACTATTAATTAATTCTTCTTACTTTCTTCTTGCTTCCTTCTTACTTCCTTCTTACTTTCTTCTTACTTTCTTCTTACTTTCTTCTTACTTCCTTCTTACTTTCTTCTTACTCCCTTCTTACTTACTTCTACTTTCTTCTTCATTTCCAGACGGTATTGCCAGAGCTACAGCAGCGGGTTTCAACGAGCTGAGGAACGCTGTTTTCGCGAAAGTAGCGCAACACTCCATCAGGCGGCTGGCCTGCAATGTCTTCACGCATCTGCATAACTTGGATCTGAGCTTCCACTTGGGCAGGCAGACGGGGGCTTTGTCTAAGGTCACTTGATTTTTTATACTTCCGTATCTAAGGTACATTATATTGTTGGTCTAGGTTGTTATTAATATGTAAAAAAAACATGATTGTAAATATATTAAAAAAAAAATTCTGCATTATTGTAGTATGTTTATTAAATGTCAAAGTGCAGCGTATCTTGCCAAACAGGGTTCTCTTTTACTGAACTGTAAGGCAAGATACTGGAGCTAACTTTCATTACCATGTAGAAAAACATGATTGTAATTATATAAAAAAATGGTTATATATAAGAAAAAAGACAAACCTGCTGAGTTCCTTGCCGGATCTTCTCAGTTGAGGTCGTGTTCCAATCCAATGGTAGTGTAAGAAAAAAATTGTAACTGACAATTTGTAAATGCTCCCGTAGGCCTATATATAATAAAGACATTTTATTTCAATAGACAATTGGTAGAACCATTGACCTGATCGAACTAACCAAGAAGGTACAGCCGACCAAGTATGTCTGTAGAGTGAAGCAATTGTTGCGTTTTGGTGGAAGAGCGTGGTTTCCGGTTCACTTTTATATGAGGCTACTGTAGTCTTCGGGGGTAGCAACGCATCTGTGATTCACTTCAGTTAGAAAGTTGCTTAAGTTTGTCCATGGTCGGGTAGTGACTACCACCATACTACGTATATTTCATACCATTCATTAGCTGAAATTTGACACACAAATAGCTTATGACGTGATTATACATAATTATGGTACTTATTACCGTTATAAACATAACCAAGCCGCGAGTAACCTAGTCTATACTAATATTATAAAGAGGTAAAGTTTGTAACTTTGTTTATAACGGGTAATCTTTGGAAATACTGAACCAATCATGAAAATTCTTTCAGAGTCTGAAAGGTTAACTATTCAGGAGTGCTATAAACTATACGTCATTACGATTGAGCAAAATATAATTAACAAAGGTAAATTGTCTTTCCAGACGATAGACCGGGGATCCCGCGCCATAAACTTCGTACTCTCCGCGATGGTGTTCAATATTGTTCCAACAATATTCGAATTGACACTAGTCTCCAGTATCTTAGGGTTGAAAGGTGGCTTGGCTTTCGCAGGTAACAGTTTTCTCATACTTATATGTAGTTAAATAAATTAATTATGCTGTTATTTTAAATTACTACTCGACCAGAACAATTAGGCGCATGACAGTTGAAACGTCATTAGAACTAGGGATTTCCCATCCTGATACGAAGTATATATTCTATATGGTAGGTATGTATTAAATAGGGTTCAAATTTGAAATTATGACAGAACATGCGTTCTATATGAAGTTCCTTACAAGTGTCCCTGGGCAGCAGAGATCACTTAAGATCAGATGGACTGAATGCTCGTTTGTTGTTCCAATTTAAAAAAAGACTTGTAGCAGGGCTGGTAATCGGCGTTGCCAAACTCGTCGAACCCGATCCGACCGAGAATTAAATCCGGGACTGTCCAATGAGTCAGTGATGCGTAATGTGCAGGATTGGTATGCAGCGTCGGCCATAACTTGCGATGAATTTTGAAGTGATGAGTAAAAACAAGCACAATGCAACAAGCATTCAGGAAACATAAGACGACCCGCGACAAACATAAGACGAACCAGGCGGCGGAGCAGTTACCATGCCGGTCTGACGCGCAATGGGTCCTGGGTTCGATTCCCGACCAGACATATATCTGAATGATGAGTTTAGATTCATGTTCTGGGTCTGGGTGTTTGTGTATTCCTCTTGTGTGTGTCCATGGTACCCACGACACAGGAAAAAAACCTAGTGTGGGGGGCTATGAGTGTAGAAAGCGTAAAGCGTAAGCGTATTTGATTTAATAGCATTATCCTCAATCATCCCGAAACCGATCCGGGATCTAATCCGGGACTGTCTCACGAGTCAGTGGTGTTTCCTAGTGTGTGGGGTGTGTATCCTATGAGTGTAGAAAGTGTAAAGCGTAAGCGTATTTGATTAAAAAAATGTATATATAAACGTATGAAGACTATGGGGCTAGTATTCAACATCATTCTCAATCATCCCGAAACCGATCCGGGATCGAATCCGGGACCATCTCATTAGTCTGTCACGTCGATCTTCCAGGTGTGGCGTTCAGCTGCGTGGGCGTGTACGCAGCGTTCACGCTGGCGGTGACGCAGTGGCGGACCAAGTTCCGCGTGTACATGAACCGCGCGGAGAACGAGGCGGGGAACAAGGCGGTCGACTCGCTCATCAACTACGAGACCGTTAAGGTGATGCTTGTTTACACTAATGTTAAGATCTTACGCTAATATTATGATCTGAGATTTTTTTTTATTATTATCATTTTAATTGTAGCGTTGCAGCGCCTCGCAATATCTTTTCAAATGGTAGAACTAGTGTAGTTCGACCGGGGAAGTACCACCGTCACACCTATTTCTAGCGTGAAGCATTTCTTGCGTTTCCAATGGAAGGGTGTGGTTGCCTATGTTTCCTCTTTCAAAAAATGGTATCAAAAATGTCAAAAGTCTAGGCAACAGGACTATATGCTTCCCTCCCGACTAGGTCCTCTGATGACCCGAAAAATACTATACTCTGTATCTCGAGTATATTAAATATTATTATTTTTCAAGGTGTAGAGCCAGTGTAGTTGAACGTGGAGGTGCCATCGCTACATTCATTTCTAGCTTAAGCAGAAGTAGATCTTGCGTTTCGATGGTAGGGTGTGGTTATCGGCATACTTTTATATAATGTATGCTCGTTTGCTACTTCAATGAGATAAAAAAATAGTATTGTAAAATAACTTAATTATTTTCTAACTTCAATCCGTACTTAATTCCTTCCATAGATTATTTTGTAATAGCTCAATGCATTGACTATTTCATTGTTTTCTAACATCAACCCTTACTTCACGGCCTCCAGTACTTCAACAACGAGAAGTACGAGCTGGAGAAGTACGACGCGAGCCTGAAGAAGTACGAGGAGGCGTCGCTGAAGACGGCCTCCAGCCTCGCGCTACTCAACTTCGGCCAGCACGCCATCTTCAGCGGGGGACTCAGCGTCATCATGATCATGGCGGCTAATGAGATCGCTAAAGGTGGGTCTAGGAAGGTGTGTTAGAGACAAGGTGGTTGAATAAGTATGTTTTAAACGGAAGTGCCACCGCCACCTCTATTTTTTTTATTACAAAATAAAAAAAAGTGTGCAGTCAACCTAATGGTGGCGTACCGTGGGCAGGGTTGATGGGGAATGGTTTTGGGCGGCATATTATGGGGATGCCAAAGGTTCTTATTTTTGTATTATAATACATATATATAAGCGGATTTTTTTTGTAGATCCAAATCTCGAAAACTCATCTTGCTCCACAGTTTAGAATACACCACAAAAATACCGTTTCACAAAAGATTCCAAAGATTAACTTCAACTTTATCACTCATACGATATCTACAGTGGCCATCAGGACGTCGCCCTGTTGATCAGCTCAAATATACTCTTTTCACCCCAAAGTCTTCTCCGTAAGGATTTAATACTTATTTTCATTATTCATCCCTACTAATATTATAAATGTGAAAGTAACTCTGTCTGTCTGTCTGTCTGTCTGTCTGCTACTTATTCACGCCTAAACAACTGAACCGATCTTTATGAAATTGGGCACACAGATAGTGTGGACCTCGAGAAAGGACATAGGATGCTTTTTATCGAAAAAAATGGGTTGAAAGCGTTAAAATCGGGCATAAATGTTTGTATGGAAGTTCGTTTTTGACAAAGTCCCATATTGACAAGTCCGTCAAGGGGTACGATAGACTTACTTAAAACCTTATCTAAATAATAAAACATAAAAAAACATTGATTTCGAGTCGACAACATATATCCGTAAAATTCGGATTGTCGCGTATTTTGTTAAATTCTAATGTGTGACATGACAGTAGTGTGACATGACAGTAGCCATAATGGCCGCCCGGATGCCATTTTGAATTCATTCAAAAATGATACGTATAAATTTGTAACTATCAATTATCATAAAAATAGATGTGATTCAAATTGATTTTAATTTAATTTATGAATTTATGAAATATTTCAATAATAAAAAAGCATCCGTTGACGCGCTGCGGCCGCGCAGCTTGCGACCTAATGTAAAATCGCTCTTAGAGTACAGGGATTCCCAATTGATAACAGATGGCGCGTCATACTATTATAGTAAAATAGTTATTCGAATCCAATAATTCAAAGGCGATAAAATGTTTTAACATTGTTTCAAAATAAAATTATCGACTCCATTTGTCACTCCATGTTCATGTGACATAAATAGTTTCTTAACTATTATTGCATAAATAAAATTATGTTATTGACCACACCCGTACATTTTTAGCGAAAATAAATATTAAGGACAAAATACAATTGATAGTCTTTTAAGCAAAATACTAACATTAATAAGTCGATCAGTATCTAAATAAGATATAACAATTATATCATGAATTATTATTATAAAGAAGCTTTTGCAACTTTTGTGATAAATAATTGCATTTATGAATATTGAAGCATGGTTGATAAACACTTGGCTCTAATAACAAACGAGCAAGGTCAACATTATTGTTCTTTTTATATTTATGATATGTTCATTATAAATAATGTTATAGAAAACATGCATTTAAATAATGACATATTTTAAATTAATTTTAGATTAGTGTGTCAAAATAAGCCAAAATAGATGATGTTCTTAACTCATAAGGTATGTGAATTTCGCATTTGATTAAAATCGTGATAGCCGTGTGGTGCCAAGTCGGGCGGATTAGAAACGCGAGGTCTGGGGTTCGAATCCAGTTGTTTTATGTACATTATTATTATTATTATTATCTATAGTTTTCATAAATACTAATTTTAGTATTATTTTTTTAATAACCAGCTCATTTTTAAATATTATTTAGTATCGGAAATGCAAAACTTTCGCCCGCCTGGGAATCAATGTGTCACAAAGTTTATATTAAATTAATAGAGGTTTAACCTCTGTCAGGTAAAAGTACAAAATAATATTGATTTACCTTGCCGACAAATTCAAATTTTAATGTAATGAACCACAAGCAAGGCTTAATAAAGATAAACTATAAACATACCTGAGCGCCGCTTAAATGTTAGTAGAACCAAAATTAGTTTACGTATCATTGATACTGTCATTAGATTTTTAGTTTTAGTTAGATGCACTAGGGGGCACGGGTAAAACGTTTTTAATAAATTTACTATTAGCGAAAAATATAAGATCTGATAAAAAAATAGCTATTGCCGTGGCGTCGTCCAGCGTTGCGCCCACACTTTTAAAAAGCGGTCATAATGCTTGCCTATTCGCCTTTGAGCGTCCACTCAAGATTTGTAGCAACGATTTCTCTAACATTTTTAATATTTCAAATCAAAGGAATACTGGAAATTCAATACGGGATTGTTATTTGACTATTTAGGATGAAGATTCTGTAGATACAGCCATCGAGATCGAAGACATTATCCAACAAATTTTTTGGATTCCTTCAACCCGCCTCACGGTACTCCTTCACACAAACTTTTTTTTTAATAAAAATACGCTTTGTACACTCAATAAAATAGAAAATTTCTACAATTTCAATTTCTACAATAGCCCCACACTAGGATTTTTTCCTGTGTCGTGGGTATCAAAGACGTATATAGAAACACGCAGACCCAGAACATGAATCTATTCAGATTCCTGTCTGGCCGGGAATCGAACCGGGTGTGGTAGCTGCTCCGCAACGCGGGTCGTCAAGGTTGTCAAATTAATGTTAAAAGTAGGTTCACCTATATAATCTTACACAGAAATTTAAAAGGACCAAAATTACTTATAATAGTATTTTTCAATTCATAAAAGTTAAAATCCATCTTTATAATCGATGCGCTTTGGTTTAAATGTGGAGGCGTTGTTTGAAAAGACGTATTCCGATATTGTTAATGTGACCACTAAGACTGTAAATTGGTTCAAAAAAGGGGTTTACGATTTCTGATTCGGCTTATTTTCATAACATTTTACATAAAAATATGCACCTACCCTCAAATACACACTTAAAATTCGTTTTTTCACTCTGTGTTTGTCCGGGTAATCCTTAACCGGCTAAACCGATTTTTACGGGTTTTTTACTATAGAAAATGTTATGGAACAACATGTAGACTACTTTTATCGTAGAATTCCCACTGAGTGGGGATTTGCGCGGAAAAAACTTTGCGATATATTGATTTGCACGCGGGCGTAGCCGCGGGATCAGCTAGTGTGTAATAATTACAATCATACATCTGGGTCAAAATAATTTCAACCCTCATAATAAGGGGTACCCACTTCATATTAATATGGATCAATTCCGCGATAATTAGTCAAACAATCATTAACTAAGTACTAATAATGTTCCAGGCAACATGACGGTGGGCGACCTGGTGATGGTGAACGGCCTGCTCTTCCAGCTGTCCATCCCGCTGGGCTTCCTCGGCTCCGTGTACAGAGAGGTCAGGCAGGCGCTCATCGACATGCAGACCATGTTCACCTTGATGACTGTACAGTCCAGGATACGGGTGGGTTTCACCTTGAAAAATACTTTTTTTAATTTTTATACTTAAACCTAACGATAAGGCAGACAGGCTACCTGATGGAAAGTAGTCACCGTCGCCTATGGACATTTGCAACACCACAGGAGTCGCCAATGCATCGCCGGCTTTGAATTAGAGCTCTTTTTGCACTTTTTTTGAAGAGCCCCATGTCATAAGTTATGGCGTGTTGACCCATAATGCCCCGGGAATACCTCAGGAGGAAGCTCGTTCCACATCTTGCACGTCCGTGGCAGAAACGATTACTTTGCGTTCGTTCATGGCAGCGACACCATTGTCAGTATATTCTAGGTGAATGAAGGAGTATGGATTAGCGGTGGGGGATTTGCCGTCGCCTCACCTATTTCTACTGTGGCGCGGTTTTGTGTTGCGTTTCGGTGAAAGAGTGTGGTTGACGTATTTACAATGATTATTTTTCAAGGTGGTAGAACCAGTGTAGTTCGACCGGGGAAGTACCACCACAACACCTATTTCTAGCGTGAAGCATTTGTTGCGTTTCGATAGAAGGGTGCGGTTTCCGGCACACTTTTATATGACGCAACCATCGTAGTCCTCTGAAGTAGCAACGCGTCTGTGAGTGATTTCAAATGGAACCCATGTTCTATATGAAGTTGATTACAAATGTCCATGGGCGGCAGTGACCACTTACCGTCAGGTGGACTGCATACTTGTTTGCTACTTCAGTCAAATTAAAAAAAAAAGATGAGGCAACATTCTCAGTCCTTGGTAGTAGCAACGCATCTGTGATTGATTTCAGATAGAAATCCTGTTCTTTAAATCTAAGTAAATCTTGAGTTCTTTAGTTGTAAGTTGATTATAGTCATTATGGTAGTAACCACTTGTCATCAGGTGGGTTTCATGCTCGTATCGACTAATTCAAGAATGACCCTATGCTCGTTTATTGCTTACCGCCAGTGATTTCTTTTTAAACTATCCAGGTTACTTATTTTGCAATATATTACGTCGCTTGATTACTAACTTAAACTTTGACTTATTGAGGGGTTCGAGGTTTGAATCCAAAGCACCACACTGATCCTTGTAAAATTATGTATTAGAAGTTGATTGCTACTGTTTTTTTATGGCAAAGGAAAACATCGTGAGAATATCTACACGCCTGAAAATTCTCAAATAAAAGTTCTCAAAGGCGTGTAAAGTCTGCCAATTCATATTGGAACAACGCGGTGGATGGTTGCCTCAAACCCCCTTATTATGAGAGACGATTGGTGACAATTATGGGCTGACAATTGTATTAAATTACAGGAAAAAAAGGAGGCGCCCCCTTTAAGAGTGGAAGCAAAAACAGCCACGATAGAGTTCAGAGACGTCAGCTTCAAGTATGTTAATGGGAAGCCGATCTTCAATAACCTCAGCTTCAGTATACCGGCGGGGAAGAAGATCGGCATCGTTGGCGGATCGGGCAGCGGGTGAGATAACTATTTATTTACCTGGACTCTGCTTTTAAAACTTTTTCAAGGTGGTAGAACTCATGTAGTTTGACCGCTAAGGTACTGTTGGTTCGCCCTGTAGTTCCGGGATCAGAATAGGGCTACGGCATCCCCTGCCTGTCGTAAGAGGTGATAAGGAGCTTCCGGGGTCGCGGGCGGCTAGAGTGGGAGCTTGAACCGTTCTGTCAGGCGATCCCGGGAAGGAGCGCGGTATGTGTGGCCGCAGACCGCCGTAAAGACTAGACGGAGCGGTGGGCCCAGCCGCCCATCTGGGAGGAGCCCGATGGGGCAACGCGCTCAGAGGACACTGGTTGCGTTCCTTTGGAGATCCCGGAGATTTGGAGATCCTCTTTGTAGCGCCGAGAACGGCCACCGGGGGGGTTTTAGTGCGGTAAGAATCCCACATAACCTTGCGTCGCTTCCCACCGCGTCGAGTACCGTTTCCCCCTCGAGAAAGAAAAAGACGCTAAGGCACTGTTGGTACCGAAGGTAAGTTTTGGTACTTTAGCACAAAAAAAAAACAGGAAAATACCTGTGCGTGTACTTATGTATGCACGTAAGGAGTGGAAGCTTTTTGTTAAACAATAAAACGCGTGCAATTACTTTATTTTTGTTAGAAAATCTAGAAAATATCCAATAATTGTTAGTAGTAACACAACCCATACTAACATTAATCAACTACTTAACCGATTATGTGACTGACATCTTTTTTTTTTCATCTGACTGAAGTAGCAAACGAGCATGCAGTCCACCTGATGGGAAGTGGTCAGTGCCGCCCATGGACATTTGTAATCAACTTCATACAGAATAAAGATTATATCTGAAGTCAATCACGGATGCGTTGCTACTCCCGAGGACTATGATGTTCGCCTCCTACAAAAGTCTGCCGGCAACCACACCCTTATATCGAAACGCAAGAAATGCTTCACGCTGGAAATAGGTGTGGCGGTGGTACGTCCCCGGTCGAACTACACTGGTTCCACCACCTTCGAAAATATGCTATTTTGACATAACTTTGTCTAGTTGTTATGGTGTCGATGTTAGATGTCGGTGTGCATAATTCACGCCTAATATTTCCCAAATGCGCTGAAAGATACATACAGTCAAATATACGTGTTTGAATTGAATTTTCAGTAAATCTACAATGGTTCGTCTCCTGTTCCGATTCTTCGAGCCGCAATCAGGAGAGATCTTAGTCGCAGGACAGAATATCAAAGATTTAGACCTAATTAGTTTGCGGAAAGCCATTGCAATCGTTCCACAGGTATGTATTCCTCATTATGAAATTAATGTGTACAATTTGACGACCCGCGTGGCGGAGCGGTTACCATACCGGTCTGACGCGCTATGGGTCCCGGGTTCGATTCCTGGGTATCTGAATGATGAGTTTAGAATCATGTTTTGGGTCTGGGTGTTTGTGTATTCGTCTTGTGTGTGTCCATGGTATCAAAATTAGACTCATCGCTACTTGAATCATGAATAATAACACAACACATAAACCTTAATTTATCAGTATACCTCGGTTCAAACTAAACAATGCTTTTTATCTCTCTAATAAAGTTAAAATATTAAAAAATAAAGACAATCCCAGTGTAGTTAGATCACCAAGTTTTAAATTCATCTTTTATTTGTATGAAACCTGTATCTTTAATTTAAACTTAATGAATTTCAATTGTGTGGTTATTCATGCAAAGCAGCGATATGAAGAAGTCCCATTTGCATAAAATGGTATTGATTATCGATGTATCAATTTGAAATTACAAAACTACTTATTGGTTTTATATGTGGCTTTCGTACATATTTTGAAGTGACATTTAAGGCGCGTTCCAGAAGACACTCATAAAGCCCCAAACGTCCAAAACGTCGTTCCACAAGTTGACCGCGGTCGTTGTGGTCGCGGCGAATACGTCACTCATGACGACATGACTTACGCGCACGCGAAGCTCACGACGACCCATCTTATAAGGTGGGACGAGGTGATCGTTCCACTAGAGATTACGTCAGTAACGCTCACAAGCTAGTGGAACGGGTAAAACTGCGATCGTGAGCGTGAGCTTTGTGAACGTCTAATGGAACGCACTCTTAATCTTGTATTTCACGTAATTTTTATACTTTATAGTTGTACATATAAGTTGTTATACTTTACTTATTTTCCATTTTTCATTTTTCTCGAAACGAATAAAACTGTGGGGCACAGCTAGTCTTAAATATATGAAATTTTGTTTCCAGGATTGCGTATTATTCCACGACACGATATTCCACAACCTGCACTACGGTGACCTGGCCAAGTCCGCCGAGCAGGTGTACGAGGCCAGTAAGCTGGCGGAGCTCCACGAATCCGTAGCTACGTGGCCGAAGGTATTTACTATTTAGTGTTTATTTGTCACTACATAGTATAAAACAAAGTCCCTTCCCGCTGTCTGTTCTTATGTATGCTTAGATCTTTGAAACTACGCTACGGATTTTAATGCAGTTTTTTTTATGGATAGAGTGATTTCATAGGAAAGTTTTTATGTATAATACATGCATAATGATAATATAGGGCGCGTTCCAGAACACGCTCACAAATCCCCAAACGCCCAAAATGTCGTTCCACAAAACGACTGCGGTGGTTTGGTTGCGGCGAATACGTCACTCATGACGTCATGATTTACGCCCACGCGACGCTCACGACTCTATAAAGTTGGGTTGAAGTGATCGTTCTACTAGATGTTAGTAACGCTCACAAGCTGAACGGGAAAAACTGCGTTCGTGAGCGTGAACTTTGTGAACATCTAATGGAACGCACTCATAGTAAAGAAACACTGTTAATTTTAGATTTTTGACTATTAGGCGGAACGAAGTTCGCCGGGTCGACTCGTTAAGTATAAATTGGTGAGTCTGTTGTCCCCCAGTAATTAAACGCAGTGAGTCAGGGTGTAAATCTTTACCCCTCAGGGCTACGAGACCCAAGTGGGCGAGCGCGGGTTGAAGTTGTCCGGCGGAGAGAAACAACGCGTGGCGATCGCGCGCGCGATACTAAAGGACACGCCCATCATCGTATTCGACGAGGCGACGTCTAGTCTCGACTCGCTCACTGAACACGTAAGTTGGATTTTTATTACATTTAAGTAGTTTTTTTTTCTTTTTTTTATCTGACTGAAGTAGCAAACGAGCATGCAGTCCACCTGATGGTAAGTGGTCACTGCCGCTCATGGACCTCTGTAATCAACTTCATATAGAACATGGGTTCCATCTGAAGTCAATGACAGATGCGTTGCTACTCCCGAGGACTATGATGGTCGCCTCATGTGAAAATGTGCGGGCAACCACACTCTTTTACCGAAACGCAAGAAATGCTTCACGCTAAAAATAGGCGTGGCGGTGGTACAGTCAGCAGCATATAGTTAGTGGCGTTCAAAGTGTCCATATTGTTAGATACAATCAAAGTGTTCAATAATATCGGCACAACCTACGTGTTCTAATTGTTGACAACATCTTAAACTCCCAAATGTCAGGACGTTCATAAACTCATAATGTTAATACCACCCAAATTGTCACAAATGTTCCGGCGTCAGTGGTAACCTAGCAACGAGACTGTTTGTAAATATAGGTACATTTTATAATATTAAACTTTATGTTGCGAATATGTTGTTAGGATCACTTACTGTGCGAGCAATGATAATATTGACATATGTTTATCTCATTTAGGGTTTTAAAATTTAATGAACATACTTTTCATCAGTTTAAAAATGAGAAAACCGTAGAGGTTACAGAAAAACTATTATATTTTAGCTAAAATATATTGTTTGTAAAATATACATCAGTCTTTATTTTTTTTTTTAATATACATCCTTTGAAACCCTTTGAACATCCTTGCTAGTAACGATCGAATAACTTTAAGCTCGTATGTGAAAACGAATTTCTGAGGAACTTCTTTTTTGTACGTCAAATAATTGTGAACAATGTTGTTGTGGTGAATCAGAATCAGATAGTGTCACTGGCAAACGTTGATTTCCGGAGAGAACAGGAAGAAGACTCAATCGATTGAACTTGTTCTTTTTCAAGTGTGTTATGAACCCACTTAGGCCTTCTTTTTCTTGACGAGGGTAGGTTTGTAGAACTTGACGTGGTAAGTATTTCAGGTGCAATATATGTGTATGTTTCCATATACAGAACATTAACAACACTTGACGCAATTGAGCACGGATGAGATACTAACTCTGTCGATGGAATTATTAGAATGCAATATAATGGTGTATGCCATTATGCCCCGTGACATTTACGCATTTTGCCCCAATTACTATGTTAAAAGAAAATATGAAATAACGGTAAGACTAAAGCAGTGTTAAAATTGCCCATCAACTTCAAGGAAAACGTAAAATAAAGGAGAACATAATCATCAATTCAATACTATTTCTTGCTTGTTTCTGTAGTTATTAAGGATAAAAAAATATTACATCAATTATGCATTTAAACTAAATTTGATTGTAAATCAACTGTCATGGTCCATTGAGTATTGTTTGAAAGCAGGTTCTGATGGGCTGCAGCAACATCTCGCAAAAGCGTTTCGTTTCCGGTATGTGTGCATGACCCGTCTTACTCGTCCGTCCTCTCGTCTTGTCTTATCATGCCTCTTGTTCCCCTAGACCGATTCTATGACTTTGACAGTCAATGACGTCATTGCAAGATATGAAAAGGATAGTTGTTAATATAAAAAAGAGAGAAGAGAAGAGTCATTGTTAGCATGTCCTATACCGTAAGTGATCAGGAACCTTATATCCGCAACATAAGGTATAATATTATAAAATGTACCTATATTTACGAACAGTCTCGTTGCTAGGTTACCGCTGGTGTCGTAACAGATGCTGAAATTGTGACAATTTGAGTGGTTCATTATGAATTTATGAATGTTCTGTCATTTGGAAGTTTAAGATGTTGCGAACAATTAGAACACGTAGGTTGTGCCGATATTATTGAACACTTTGATTGTATCTAACAATATGGACACTTTGAACGCCACTAACTATATGCTGCTGACTGTACTTCCCCAGTCGAAACTTTTTCTACTACCTTGAAAAAAGTGTCCTCAAACCACTAAATGGACTGCATTTTTGTTCCTGTTTCTATAATAAAAAGAAAATATAATAATAATGTATCTGTGGCGACCTCCCGCTACTCATCAAGAGATGGCGCTACTAGTATTCTGTAAACACGCTATCCAAGTATTCTCAATACACTGCATGTATACAAGTTCCGAACAACGACTGTCGGAGCACGGCCGCTCGACAGACACGATCACCTAGCCTGGCGGGAGATCTCCCTTTGCCAAATATCTTTCTTAATCTCGTCAACTCATTCTTGTCCCACTGCTGGGCACGGGTCTTCTCTCAGAATGAGAGAGTTTAGGCCATAGTCCACCGCGCTGGCCAAGTGCGAATTGGTGGACTTCACACACCTCTGAGAACTTTTTTTTTAAGAACTCTCGGGTGTGTAGGTTTTCTCACGATGTTTTCCTTCACCGAAAAGCAGTGATAATTAATTTATAATACGCACATAAATCAGTGGTGCCCGCCTGGGTTTGAACCTCAGACCTCCCGATCGAGAGGGCAAGTTTCAACCATTAGGCTATCACTCTTTCTTAATCCCCTTTTCTTATTCCAGGCAATCCTCCAAGCGTTGAAAGCAGCGACGGCGGGCAGGACGTCGATCTGCATCGCCCACCGGCTGTCCACCGTGGCCGATGCGGACGAGATACTCGTACTGGAACACGGGGGCATCTCCGAAAGGGGAAAGCATGCCGACCTGGTCGCCAACCCCAACTCCCTTTACTCCAGGCTGTGGGATAAACAGAATAAGGACGGAGTGCCTAAACTATAGTCATGATGAGTGGTGTGACTAAGTTATAGCTATAGGTAAACTTCGAATGATAAGGGCCAGTGTGGGTTCATGCCGCACTTAAAAATTGTAGTCGTCCAAAAAAAGTGTCGCCACATCTTAATATTCTACAAGCCCTGAGAGTGAGACCCATGTTGAGTTTCGAAGTATTTTCTAGAAAAATACTGATTGTAATGAAAATTTACTGTCCCCTAAAACGAGCTGCTCGGAGCCATAACCTCCTTTGTCCATGTTGCGCCACTGTTATATTTTTTTGTCAACTTATTACCTATTGTCTCACTGGCGGGCACGGGTGTTCTCTCAGAATGAGAGACTTTAGGCCATAGTCCACCGCGCTGGCGAAGTGCGAATTGGTGGACACTTACATACATTTGAGCATAAAGGCACTTATAACACTATATTATATAATATATAAAGAGCCTTTAAGCTTTTTAGCTTTTTAAACAGTGAGAAGGTCCGGCAAGAAACTCAGCGGGTTTGTCTTTTTTCTTAATTATATCCAATTTTTTTTAATATAATTACAATCATGTTTTTTTTTACATGGTAATGAAAGTTCGCTCCAGTATCTTACCTTAAAGTTCAGTAAAAGATGTTTGGAAGTAGTAACAACCAAGTCTCATGGGCAACAATGTATATTATTACATGATTTAGGATCCTATACTTGAATTCTGTTATAAAATCTGTTATTTTCCTTTCCTTTTACAATTTTGAGTGGCTCAAAATGTGGTGTGATTATGTTTAGAACATCGTTATACTGTTAAAGAAAGTTATCTGTTTACATTATTTTGGTTATATTTACTAAAATGGTATTTTATTGTGCATAAATAGTTCGTTGATCTGTTATTCTATCCTTTTATATTTTAGCAACCAATTAAAATAATATATGAAAGACATTAAATATATGTACAAGCTGCTATTTAAGTGTAATAGTTACAACCAAAAAATGAGAAATTATTTTTGCTTTTACAGTTTTTATCGAACCTGTATCGTTTGTTTTTATTTTGATATTCAACGTGTGTGAATTTAAAATGTCTAGCTAAACAATTAACAATTGAAAAATATTTATCGAAACCTCGTTAAATATTGAATAGCAAGAAGGATTGTAGAACCAGTGTAGTTCGACCGGGGAAGTACCACCGCCACACCTATTTCTAGCGTAATTGTTGCGTTTCGATAGAAGGGTGTAGTTGCCGGTACACTTTTATGAGGCGACCATCATAGTCCTCGGGAGTAGCAACGCATCTGTGATTGACTTCAGATAGAACCCATGTTCTTTATGAAGTTGATTACAGATGTCGATGGGCGGCTGTGACCACTTACCAACAGGTTGACTGAATGCTCGTTTGCTACTTCAGTCAGATAAAAACAAGGAACGTATCAAACTTTTCCGATAGTTTCGCTTGCCCGAACATAGGCAGTTATAAATAATGCCCTTATGTTTTAAAATATTATGTAGAAATTGTTTCAAAATACAGTACAGGGAACAAATGTTTCCTGTGCTGTATTTTTATGTATACATAATTTAAACATACTTTAAAATAAATGATATTGATATACATGTATGTGGCATTGAAATTTCTAAATAATGTGTTTTAAGCGGGTGTTATTTCATCATCTTTTTGTGAATTTTGTATTAGACCCTACATTTAATGTATCGCACAGTGAAAACAAAATGAATCAAACTCAAAACTTCAGCAAATTGTGTTAAATACTTGAAACTATTCCTAATAACGTACGTTCCTTTTATAACCATGCACTTTACGAAATTCCCCATGTGTGGAGACAATTCTGTTGTTTTACAAAATGTAAATTTCATATTGGGTCCCGTTAATTTTCACCGTACGATATATTGTGCATTAACCCATTATTGGCCCACTGCTGGGCACGGGTCTTCTCCCAGAATGAGAGAGTTTAGGCCATAGTCCACCGCGCTGGCCAAGTGCGAATTGGTGGACTTCACACACCTCCGAGAACTTTTTTTTTTTAAGAACTCTCGGGTGTGTAGGTTTCCTCACGATGTTTTCCTTCACCGAAAAGCAGTGATAATTAATTTCTAATACGCACATAAATCATTGGTGCGTGCCTGGGTTTGAACCTCGGACCTCCCGATCGAGAGGGCAAGTTTCAACCATTAGGCTATCACTGCTCTACGATATATTACGTTAATGGTAATAAATAGCGTTTTTTAAACAGCTACACTAGGATTCCTTATTTTGGCGTTGTCATGGTCACGTTCAAAGACGACTATGGGCGCGCTGCAGAAGACGCTCACAAATCCCCAAACGCCCAAAACGTCGTTCCACAAGACGACCGCGGTCGTTGTGGTCGCGGTGGATACGTCACTCATGACGTCATCACTTACGCCCACAAGACGCTCACGACGACCCATCTAATAAGGTGGGTCGAAGTAATCGTTCACTAGAGATTACGTCAGTAACGCTCACAAGCTAGTGGAACGGGAAAAACTGCGGTCGTCAGCGTGAACTTTGTGAACGTCTAATGGAACGTACTCTATATGAACACCTACCCCAGAACAAACATCTAAATTTGCCACTCAGATGTCTGTCCGGGATTGAACTCGGACTCTCTGCGTGTCAGACCTACCATCAAAATGATATTATTACTCCACTAATATTAAAGCAGCATGTTTGGTACAGGTTGTAGTTTGTTTGACAATGGCCATTGTAGTGCGTTAAAGCAAAATTAAAAATAAACTGTTTCTTGTCCTGTTATAGAATTATTGTTAATTACTTTATAGAGTATCAGAAAATTACTATATATGTAAATACATATGGTTCTATGTACAGTAAATGTAATTGTTAAATAAGTAAAGTATTTTGTTTTACTCTTGTGTTTTCATTCTTCCCTAAGTGGTAATATTTTACATGTATTAATAAAATAGGAAAAATATATGTAAATTTTATATTCAACGTATACACAAAAAAGAAAAAAGTTTTTTGAACGTTTTTATAGATTCATTGAACAATTAGAAATAAAATGTTGAAGCTTTTTCAAAAATTGGATATTAATTATAATTATTACTTTGTACTGAGCCGGTTAGAGTGGCTTATGTATTTTATTATTTTTATTTCTAATCATGACAAAGAAATCTATCGCGTTTACAATCATACGCAAGATTTATAGGACCTTACTCAATAGCCATGAAATTCGTAAGTGACAATGTTTTCAAGCGATTTGCATCGAAATTTCGTGGCCTTATAGGAATGGGCGCATATATTTGTTGTAACGCTCTGCGCACTTGCAGCGCTACGTAAAATGCTGGAAGCTAAGTTTTTGTGGGCCTCTATTTAAAGCAACGGTAGATGCTTTTAAAGAGAGTAGGAAAGTATTTATTAACAGTTGATACTTACCACAACACATCTTTTCTATAACATTGGAGTTGTAAACCAGCATGCAGTCCGCCTGATGGTAGGTATGTGGTCATTGCCGTCCATGGATCTGTAAGAAATCGACCAATAATATAGTGAGGCTAGTCTTCTGGATCTATTACATATATTTTTTTTTTAAAACATTATGGTATGTATTATCAAATGTTAAAGATTCTGGTGGTATTTGTCTTTGAAAATTGCCTGAGCAAATCTTTCGAGGCCTGAAAATCCTTGCCTGCAGCCATACGACTTAACCGTAGACAGATGAAAGGTCGGGAGGGTAAATCGTCCTGATTTTTTTTCATATAGAACAAGGTGTCGATCTAAGTCAATTGATAATGTCATAGATGCGTTGCTTTTCCCAAGGACTGGCATAGTCTGGCATAAAGAAATGATCTGGCAACTACACTCATCCACTGAAACGTAAGAACCGTTTCACTCTAGTTTATTAGATTAGCTACACTACTAGACTGATATTATAAAGAGGTAAAGTTTGTAACTTTTTTTATAAGGGTATATCTTCGGAAATACTGAACCGATCATGAAAATTCTTTCAGAATCAGATAGCTACACTATTCAGTGTTAAAGGCTATATTTCATTACGATTAAATTTAACAAAATATAATTAACGCTCAACGAAGTCACAACACCGCATAGGTAACTCAAAAAATGCTCATTTTGATTTAATGAAATAATGGTATCTCAAAATAATATAGAAACATGTTACATTTTCATAAAAAATATTATTTTAATATGGCCGTACTAATATTTTAAACGCAATATATTATTTGGCGGTTGTAGAATTAAAAATAACTATTTGAGACAGTTTATTTGCTCTCCTGAAAAGTTGCTAATTTTGAGATCCGCAGTGTTAGAACCTAAGCGACGTAGTGTTAATTAATTTTACGCTTCACACGGAATACATGGATACCGTTTCTCAAACTATTTTTTACGTGTCTAGTTATAACCAGACTTGAACCCGTGACCTTGCCGTGCGTGTATTACTATTTCACATATCAAACCTGCGTAATAAAAAGAAAAATAAATCCTATCGACCATGATGTCACCGTTGCTAAGCAACGCGCTCACAACAGCTGCTGAAAACAAGAACGGCTCGCTTTAGAGTCAGATTTTACAAGAGTTTTGTACGAAAAATGAGTTTTTGTTTGTGAAAAGCATGTCAGTGTTGAGTCTTATTCCGGAAGATAAACGCAAGGACCAAAGGTACGTTGAAATTAATCGTTTTAATGAAAATAATTACGGATATGTTAACGTAATGTATTTGGGCACTATATAGCATTATCTAGCTACCTTAGTTCAATTTCTCAAGTGGTGAAATCTTTTATAGTTTTAAGTAGATAATATTTAATTATTGATAAAATCATTTTCTGCTTTTTATCAGTTTTAAACACAGAATACCCCCTATTCTGGTTTGACAGTAGGTACACTAGTTTTAAGTGTGTGTTACAAAAGTACTCCAAATTCTCCAGTGTAGCAACATGTATGGTCGGTCTTGGGTACCCCTGTATTATTTCAGATTGATTACGTGGCTTTACATGAGGTCCATATTCGGCCTCTTACTGCCTTTCCGAATTTCATTGTAGTCCTATTTTAGTTTGGCCACAGATGCGTTCCTACACCTGAGGATAAAGAAGTTGGATCACCTCGCATAAGTATGTCTTCCATATCACATCTATGAGACCAGAACACAGCAGCTCTTAATAATTCGCTTCTTATGCAGAAATACGTATGATTTTGGAGCTTTCACAGTCGATCCAGAAAAGATTCTACATTTACACCTGTTTGGGTTGCTTATTTCAGAAATTCTCTGGAAAGCGTCTACAGCAGCAACTCCCGCCTCAATCTGCTGCACAAGCGCAAGCGACTGAACCCATTGGCGGTCGACATGTCCAATCACTCTCTAGGACGCAACGGCGATAGATATGTCACACAACGGGTGCTCTCAGCGAAGACACACAGAGTTAAACAGCTCCAGAATCAGTTGGCTGATGCTCATTATCATCTACAGGTAGGTACTTAAGTTAAACGCCAAAATAGTACTTAGCCCTCACCTATACCCAATCTGCGGCCAGCGGGCCGCATAGAGCCCGCTGGATAATATTAGATTGGACGACCTTTTTTTAGGGCTGTTGACCTTTATTATGTTCTGGCCCGGCGGGCATAAATCCCCACGCTACGCCATTGCTTGCAGCCTGGGGTCACCGGGATTTGTGGCCCCTATAATAAAAAGGTTGAGTAACGCTGGTCTATAGTCTTACGTGTTGTCTATGGTTCTGGTCTGTTTTTAGTAATAGAAAGATGTAAGCCCCTTACTCCCTTTTATTTACCGTCCATAAATTCTTGTATTACCCCTAAGCTTGGGTGTAGACCAGGGACCATTTAAAGAGCTAATAAGAAAAACCAAGGAAATTAAGAAAAGAAGAGAACTTTAACTACATTTCGTGAACGTAATATAATTAACCGAATACTATCCCGCTTTTAATTAGGTCCGATTTAAGCATGAGAAGATGTGTGACCATGGTCTATCAAAAAATGGATTTCATAAGAATCTGAAAACGTTATAGAAATTTTCAGTCTAACTTAGCTGTCATCACTCCCTACCGGATCTACAGTACCTAGTTTACACGAAAAACTACTTTTATTGAATATTTAATGAAATGTGTAGTTGAAATATTGATAAAAAACAATACTTATCAAAAATCCAAGTCTCGCAACTCAGTTCTTCTACCGACAAAAGTTGTGATATCCATTTATTACCAAGTCGATTATTCATTTATTCAGACTCTACATATAGGACCTTCTGCGTTATGTTGGTACGTAATTATCTAACCTAACAACATCTTCTAGTGACTATATCAATATTATAAATCCTTAACGGTTTAAATAAATGGATTGACTTGGCAAACGCATAAAAACACAATGTATCTCACAAGTAATACATATGTTATATACATATGTATGTTTTCATGGGTACAAAATTTTGGGTTTCTACTTTTATCCAGAATGAAGTTATAGGGGGTTGAAAATGGCCCAAATTGCTTCGAGAAAAGTATGGTATGGTATATACGACGGTGCAGCTTTTTTGCTCGACTTGGCGGGGGCACTGTCGTACCCCCAGATTATGTTATAAAACCAATAAGGTTTTTATAATGTTTTACATTGATCGTTTATACAATGATGTTTGATCTTGTGTTTGTACTGAACTATCTCTCGTTGCCTTTTTATCATAATAAAAAAACAGTAATTTATTTAACATTTTTTAGGAACTTAGCAATGAAAATAGAGTACTTAGAGCGCTGCAGAAGAAGCAAGAAATAGCGTTACAAAGGTAAGATTTATAGCTTTACTTTAATGAAACATAATAAGTAGATACTAATATTTAAAATGAAAGTACCTTCTTTAAAATTCATCTACTATCGAAAGTTAGATACTACAATTAAATGTTAGGTTACGTTTATATTTAACTTTTACCCGTGGCTTGGTTCGCGTTGAAGCCTAGATTATCAAATTTTTGACGTAGGTACCAACCACCAAAATGTTTTTGAAAAATATTATTTTTTTCTTAAAAATAATATCCTATTATTTTCTAATACTTCTAAAAAATGTGTACCTACAATGTTTGATGATATTCGGTTGAGTAGTTTTGGCGTGAAAGTGTAACAAACAAACTTATATTGCCATTTATAATATTAGTAGAGAAGTGTGTGAATCCGCGGGCTAAAACTTGGACATAATATCTAGAAGGTTAATGGGTATCTTGGGCATCGTTAGGACCCGAAAATAATGCTCCTAAGTGAACCTTCTAATTGAGACTTTCGTGCAAATTAAAAATGGATGCCGAATAAAAGATTAGTTGTATGACTTTTGCAGAGCAGTGATAGTCTAATTGTTGAAACTTGCCCTCTCGATTAGGAGGTCTGAGTTTCAAACCCAGGCACGCACCACTAATAATTCTAAAATTATGTGCGTATTAGGAATTAAGTATCACTGCTTATGGGTGAAGAAAAACGTCGCGAGGCAACCTACACACCCGAGAGATGTGTGAAGTCCTCTGATTCGCACTTGGCCAGCGCAGTGGACTATGACCTATAACTCTCTCATTCTGAGAGAAGACCCGTGCCCAGCACTGGGACAATAATGGGTTGAAGACATATGATGCGTAGATTTTTTCTGTATTTTTTTATAACATTGAAGTAGCAAACGAACATGCAGTCTGAACTGATGGTAAGTGGTCGCTGCTGCCCATGGACGTCTGTACAACTACAGTCTGTCATACAGAACATGGGGTTCTATCTCAAGTCAATCATAGATGCGTCGCTACTCCCGAGGACTAAGATGGTGAGAGGCCTCTTATAAAAGTGTGCCGGCCACCACACCCTTCTATCGAAACGCAAAAACTGCTTCACGCTTGAAATAGGAGTGGCGGTGGTACCTCTCGGGGCGAACTACACTGATATTTCCACCTATAAAATGTATTCATGTATCTTCATTAACTTATATGACATAGTGGTCACAATAGTAGATAGTCCAATAGAGGTCAGTAAAAAGACGTCATCCAGTTTGAAAAAGGGCGAGAACGCTCCACGGTTAGAGAATGGACGGTGCGGAATATTAAATTTCAAAATTTATATACAAAGAAAAGGTCCTCCTTATGAAGAATTTTTTCTCCTTCGCCTATGCTACTGGGGGTCTGTATCTATCATCCCCATTCTTTTAAAAAGCCATTTATGCAAGGGCGGCTCTAGCTCGTGTAGCGCCCATGTGCAATAAAGCTTTGGCGCCCCCTATATAACTATTAACTTTGTCGTCGTAATAAGAAAGTTTTTTTCGTGCTGGCTGGCCGCGTCTGTCATGTCATTGTTGTACCATGATGGTCCAAGACCATGCTATTTATTAGCTGTCAAAGGGAGCGCCGCGGCGCCCCCTGAGACCGCGACGCCCGTGTGCATTGCACACCCTGCACTACAGGTTAAGCCGCCCATGCTTTTTTGTATGGTAAAATTACGAAATATACATTTTAAGGTTTGTTGAAAGTTTGTATCAGCCATTGTTGAAAGTGTAATATTATTTTTAGCTTATAATCCCAAGTTTTTTTTATTCAGAAAAATACTGTTAGGTACTTTCGGAACAATGACCAAAAATATGGCTAGGAGAACTATGTTTTTACTTTTAAGTTCGCCCGGTTCAAAGTCACTGTTAGATAGCAATTCGAAACTTGGCAGCGAAACTGCAACATGATTTGAAGTTGTTTTAAACTGCATAAGTTAACGTGTAACTTGTTAGATGTTTGTTGAATGTGGCTAGGAGCTTACCGCAAATATTGAACAACGCTTCGCGAAGTTTCAGGCTAGAACTCAAGTTGCATTACGCTAACAGGTTAGTTCGATATGGGAAGATGTTTAATCTGTCAATTTCAATAAGTTATAACTGGTTAGGAGCGGAAATGTTGTTCGAAAACTCACAATAGAATGGTATTAGGTAGATGAGAGAGCACGTTAGCTTACGTTAGCATATCGGTTAACAGTAGAGATGCGCCGAATAGTGGTTTCACCGAATAACCGAATACCGAATATTATTTGGTTTACCGAATCGGATATTCGGCCGAATTATTCGGTTTACCATTTCTTATTATGAAACAACTGCGAAAGTATGTTCATAAAAAAATAATGTCGATTTGAGGTTTAAAAATAATATATTAATATAAGAATGTAATATGTTTAAAAAAATGCGGATTTGATTGAGGTTTCAAATATGTTGATTTGAAGCAATTTTTTTTTTATATTATTGGCTTAGCACACTCTTCATAGGATTTCTTTTATTTATAACATAAATATTACGCTAAAAATTATCTCTCTTTATTCTATACCGTGACGTGTAGCCAAGAAAATAGAAATACTCGAACCGAATATATTCGGCACCAAAACCGAATAATTCGGCCGAATACGAATATTGAAAATGATGCTGAATACGCCGAATACCGAATAACAACTGAATATTCGGGGCACCACTAGTTAACAGCCTTATATGAAAAACACAACGGTGTGGTTGCCGGTTCACTTTCATATGAAGCGATTATTTTAGTTCTAGGCAGAAGCAATAAAATGTCCATTAACGACAGTGGCCACTTATCATCAGGTGGACTCCACGCTGATTTGAAGTAGTTTCGTATATATGACTACTGCACGTGACATTAACCTATTATTAAAAGCACAACGCTCAGATAGAACTCCAATTTTATTTATGGTAGATTACACAGTCTATTTATATGAAACATTGGATATTTGATTGTTTTTCTAGATATGAAAATTCCAACGCAGAGCTCCCTACAGTCCTAAACTCCCATAACGAGGAGATGAGGATACAGCAACAAAAGTTTAAGCAATTGAAACAGCAATTTAAGGAGGTTTCTCAGAAGTTAAAAGAACGTGACTTGCAGTACCAGCAGTTGAAAGACGAACATCAACACTTACTGGACTTGAGTAAGGACAGGTAGGTGGTTGTGTCTTAGCTCGAACCGTCCGGCCAAGTGACCACAGGAAGGGCGGCGGTACGTGTGGTGGCATTCCGCCGTAAAGACCAGAAGGTGAGTGTTTACGCCCACCAGGGAAGAGCCTGAAGGGGGCATCGCGCTCGGAGGACTCCGGTTGTGTTCCGTTGGAGATCCCGGAGTCCTCCACGCAGCGCTGATGATGGCTACCGGGGGGGTTTTAGTGCGGTAAGAATCCCACATAACCCGCGTCGCACACACGGCGTCGGATACCTTTTGAAGGTTTCCCCCTCGTAAACAAAAAAAAGGTGATTGTCTCTTGTAATGTCGGTCCTGTATAAAGGGACACTTTCTCTTTCTGCGGATAACCTGGATCCTGTGATGACTAAGGGATATTAACCAGGAGATGTGTAGCAGTGTCTTCCTATGTAACATTAATTCTTTCTTCAGTCATTCATGCTAGGCGCGGTGACTATTGGACCCTATTAGGGGAGCCCTGGTTCATTAGTCTTAGGAGATCCAGCAGTGGACATCAATAGGCTTATGATAAGCTGGTATTTGTCTGTAAATCAAACTTGATTCAGATGAAACAATTTTAATTTAAAAAAGTTTTACAGTTATAGCAGAACTCTCTCATGCTCTATTAATCTTAAGATCACGCTACAAATATACACTGTCGTTTCTTTTGTAGTATATATACCTTTAGTCTCGAAATTATTTATGGTCCCTAAGGCTTAAACTAAATGGTTTTAGTTACGAAACAAAATTAACTTAATCTTTAAAGGTTAAGTTAGTTTTGTTTCATGATATCGTTTCAGAAATCTTCTAGAAAGAGAAAAGCTCCAAAGTCAGGTGTCTGATCTGACTGCAAAGGTCCAACAGCAAAATGAAACGATCACCATGCTCCAACGTCGGATTGCACTTGAAGCGAAGAATTTCAAACATCAACTTCAGAATGAGATTAACAAACACAAAGACACGAGGCACGACTTAGATCTGGCGATTAGTAATGCAGATAAACTTTCTACTATTATTGAGGTTCGTAGAGTAAGTAAGGAATAATAACCGATAGACATAGAAAATATAGTAAAATATGTAGATTTCAAGGGTATGTTTATATGACATCAGTATGTGTTTATATTATTATGCCTTTTTTCAACTACTACATGGTACCTACGCGCATTATTTTATTAAAAAATAGGATTAAGAAAATAAAGACTCTCATTTTAATTTACTACGAACATAACTTATATTGAAACATTTTTCAGATGAAGGAAAAAATGCTCAGTACGGCAGCGAGTCGAAATCTAAAGTCCCCTACTAAAACTATGTCCAATACAAATTTGTCGAGACCTTTTAGCAAAACAAGTAAAGATATAAACATAAGAGTAAACGAAGAAAGGGTGACCGTAGGTTCTATTTTATTATTTATATGAATTTAAATTAAAAATGTATTACACCATGATTGGACGTTTACAAAATTGCTTTTATATTATTGTATATTTTCTTTGCAGCATGTACAGATGGACCAAAATATTCTAGCGAAGCTTTGCGAGAATTCCCGTAATCTAAGTAGTGCCTTATCACATGATGAAGACACCAGCTCTTCCACTGAACCACGCTCACGCTATGTAAGAAGTCGTACTAACTCCACTAGCACCAGGTCAACCCCTAATCCAACACGAAAGAGTTCTAAAAGTTCTGATGAAATTATAGAACTTGCTAAGACAGTTCAAGATGGAATGGCTGACTTAACGATCGTCGATGATGAAATTGATTTCAAAAATTCGTCCCCTGATGAGGTTCAAAAGAAAATTGAAGTCTTAAAAGCAGATTTACTGAATAAGATCAAGAACAATGAAGAGCCTTCTTCACGGAGGCCTAGTGCTTTGAGAAGACGATCGACGGAAGAGTCAATTGAGGAGCATATTGAAATAGTTACAGACATTGAACGACCCAAATCTAGAGGCAGAGGAAGAAATTCAAACGTTTCTTTCTATGATGATACTTCTACTCAAGAATCAAGTCCAATCAATGGTTATACTACCAGTGACGATGATAAAGGCAAACTAAAACGAGAGAATACGGTTATAGAGAGAAAATTATCGGGAAAACCTTTAGACAAGTACTGCAAAGATATTATCGTTGATATCGAAAGGAGTAGCAAAGTTATTGATGGACATGTGAAACAGTTCAGTCAGTCCAAATTTGATGGAGACAAATTGGTTCAGCAACTGCAAGCTGTGGATAAATTTAATGAACTTCTAAATACTAAAGGCGACATACCTTCAGAAGCTTTAACTGAGCTGAACAATAACTTCAAGACGCTAACTGACCAAGTATTTACTGAGACTGCGCCGATAGCGAGGAAGCGATCAGTATCAGGAAGAAGGAATTCGCGTGTTGAATCCCGAAGTGATTTACTGGGAGATGCTAGCATGAGCAATCAGGACTTACTAGACGATTTACTCGGAAAGAAATGATATACGGCGCTCCGCTGATTGGAGTGTATCCAATCAGAAAGTCCTTGATGCAAACATAACATTTAAAGCATAGCGATTTTACGGATTATTCATGGGCATTATTTGCCTTGATGCTGATTGGTAGGACATTTATAGAATAGATATATTTCCTTGGTAAAAAGTTGACAATACTATTATAATGTGAAATTTAGAATTTATCATGACCAAATATAGTTTCCTTTGTTTTTACGGATATTATAACATTGCAACATTTTTTACACTTCCTAGTCAATGATGAATATATTGCAAATAATTAGATGTGTACAAATATAAATATTAGTAACTTAATTATTTATTGACCGTAAAACACGCACGTATATCGTAAATAAAATTTTCCTTTAGTGATCTCAATTTAAATTTTTATTCGTCTGCATCAACTCAAGAGGAGCAATGAAAGTCAGATGTTTTCCATTAGCGCATGATTTATTACTTTAATATAGATTATTTTTTGTATGCTGAATGTTAATTTGTACAACGATTTATATGAGCGCGAGTTAAGTCAGTGATGGGCGAAATTTAAGAATGTAATTCAATATGAATTGTATTTAGGTACACCCTATTTTGTAAAAAATCTAGAAATTTTATAGTTCGACTCTGATGGTTCTACCCTTATACGTATTTCTGTTTTAAAACAGTATCTACTGTTTACTTCTGGTCTGGTGGCGATCTACTAGTGAAGATATGCTACATATTAATAGTACGACTACACTGGTTCTACAACGTCTAGCAGGTGGTAGAACCAGTGTAGTTCGACCGGGGAAGTGCCACCGCCACACCTATTTCTGGCGTGAAGCATTTCTTGCGTTTCGATAGAAGGGTGTGGTTACCGGTACACTTTTACATGAGGCGACCTTCATAGTCCTCGGGAGTGGCAACGCATTTGTTTTTGACTTCAGATGTTGACCATGTTCTATTTGAAGTTCCTTACAAATGTCCATGGGCAGCAGTGACCACTTACCATCAGGTGGACTGCATGCTCATTTGCCACTTCAATAAAAAAATACGTGTATATCATCACTAGATTCGGCCCCAGATGTCGTCTTTTACTAGGATATTTATATTATAACATTTAGTATTTTTAAGATGTTATATTCGTAGCTCGACTCCAGCGACATTACCGCTACACTGATTTCTGCCTCATAACATCAGTGTTAAGTGCTACTGTGTTTTGGTCTAAAAATTGTGATAAGGGAGACGTCCTTATCTGTGGCATGATTTTCAGGAGTCTGGAATTAATTACAGATATCCATGAACGATAGTAACCACTTATCATCAAGGGACTGCATGCTCGCTTAATATTTTAATATTAGGTGAAAAAACATTACCTTCCTTATGCAGTCGGGAAAAATTTCAAAATAATATTGTACCTGGGACCAATCCGAGTGAATATATCCTAACTAGAAAACTTTGATAGCGTGTTTCAAGATACTTGTAATTATCACCAAGCCTTTGAAAGCCCACAATAGTGAACTTGAACGACCTGTAAAACATATGTCACCATTATAATATTGTAACAGTTGGCATGGCAATAAATATATTATTATTATAAGCCACTACGGAAGTAAACTAATTCATGGACTTATATACAATACACAATATATAATACAATTTGGTAGAGCTTTGCGGTTGAGCCAATAAATACAGGGTATTACTCCCTCGTCAATCGTGGAAAATTTGAGGTCAAGGTGGTATTAAATAGGGATTCATTAGGTATGTAATTCAATGATTCAAAATACGGTGATAGTTGGTATAATTATATTGGTTTTTTTTATTATAGTAGCGAACGAGTATGCAGTCCATCTGATGGTTGCTGGTAACTGCTGCTCATGGACATCTGTAAGCAACTTCATGTAGAACATGGCTTTTATGTCAAGTAAATCACAGATCCGTAGCTGCTGTCCAGGATTAATACGGTCCCCATATAAAAAGTGTGCCGGCAACCACACCTTTCCATCGAAACAAGAAATGCTTCTCGATAGAAATAAGTGTGACGGTGACCGTCCCGGTCGGACAACTCTAGTTCTACCACCAGTTATATATATAATTAAATGCAATTTGTGTTAATACTTTTTTTAACAAATGTGACCAATGTATGATGCTATAATGTAATGTTGCTATTGGATTAATTTGTTTATATGTATAATGTTAGTGTGTGTGTGTGTTTGCGATGTGATTGTGGAGCTCTTTATAAATTGTTACGAAATATTTACTTGTAAACCAAATCGAATTAAAAGTATATTTTGGAAAGTTTATTTTTATTTGTGACGAAGAAGACGTTCACCTACTACACTAGTATTTGATTTCTGAGGGCGCGTTCCAGATGACGCTCACAAAGCCCCACACGCCCAAAACGTCGTTCCACAAGACGACCACGATCGTTGTGATCGCGGCGATTATATCACTCATGACGTCATGACTTACGCCCACGCGAAGCTCACGACGACCCATCTAATAAGGTGGGTCGAAGTGATCGTTCCACTAGAGATTATGTCAGTCACAAGCTAATGGAAAGAGAAAAACTGCGGTCGTGAGCCTGAGCTTTGTGAACGTCTAATGGAACGCACCATAAGTGATAATTAATATGGCGGCTGATGTGACTATGAATGTTCTGTCAAAGTAAAATAAAGTTATGTTTAAAATAGTCGTCATTATAAACTATAATAAAAGCTTTAGTGTGACAACAATTCGTATAACAAATGTTGTTACAGTTACAATATTTAGCTTAATTTTCCAAATGTTTAATGAAAATTAGGTTTATAACGTACGTCGTCCAACGTAACTGAAAATAATAAGTGCTTATTTATAACGCTGTAAAAATTAAAATAAGACACCAGAAAAACACTTTTAACCAACATTTTATTCTCAATTCTTTTTCAATAAATACAGATCTGCCACGTCAATCATCGCACCTCTCCTCTCCTCACCTCACCCCCTCGCCTCACCGCGCCTCCTTCGTCACCACACCGCACCTCCTTTGTCACCGCACCACGCCACATTAAAGCATCTCATCACTGCTGCGTTACATATTATAATTCAGTACAAGAAAAATCAATGTCGTCACCTAAAGAATGAAGTTGAAAATATTCCAGCCATCAGTTTATTTCTGGACGTATTGCGGCAAAGTAACCGACATTGTTTGATCTTAATGTTTACGTGAAACTGAAGTGTGCTAGCTCCGATAAAGATAGATTCATACGATTATTTATTTAAACGATTGATGGCCGCTGATGGCTTGCGATGGTAGGTGGAGTGGGGGGTGTTAGGTTTTTCCGTTACGGAATTTCTTGGATCGGTCGCCGTGCTTAAAGCCCGCGATAAAAGCTATGCAAGCTTAAAAAAAGTTGCTGTTCGAAGAAAATTTTCTTTTTTCGCCTATTTTTAATGGTTCGTACCTCAGATTCCTCCCTTTTGTGTCCACTAGTCCAGAGTTCAAATCTCAAAGCGCTGCTGATATTTCGAATGATTTTAGTTTCTTAGAAAACCCACAATAATAATGATTTTTGTGAAAAATTCTGAAAAGTATGACTACGGGGATAACATTTTCTATACTACGGGGATAAATGAACTTGAAAAAATACTGTTCCAATTCTAATTTAGATTTAATTGCGTTTAAGTAAATTTTATTCATGAGTTATAAGCGTGACTGTCTCGGTGTATCTCCGAGCACGGAGTTTCTCCATAGCAGTTATTCGTAGATAATGTTAGCTTTAAAGTAGCAAAGTTACTTGCTGTCAGTGTTCATAACATGAAACCAAGCAACAATTGTACCAAAGTCGAAAATATACAATAATTTTCATCCCAATACGATATATTTTAATAAAAAATATTGTATCTGTGAAGGTTGCCGCAAGTACATAGGGCCTATGTATGAGAGATTGAGACTAAAAAAAATTCCTACCTTTTATAGCCTACTAGTTCACTTTTACTAAATGACCAATATATTTTTTAAGATTTTTATTTTAAAGGGTTCTCACTGCTCACTCAATCCACACGCACACAAAGTCTGTATCACGATGTATACGACATGTGTACGATTTGTATGTACTACGACACGTGTGGTTACCCTAGTTCATGGATTTTGAAACAACTATGAGTAGCACAAGAAACTAATTGTATTTTTTTTAATACTACACTATACGATCTGTAATTAAAGTAATTGCTTTTTTAGAGGTTTTACTAAATACTTACTGGTAACCAAACCTTATTTATAAACTCGATAGATTTACAGATCCAGCTGGTTCTAAATGAGAACTGAGTGAGCACACATTACATTATGTATCATTTGCTATAACTTTTTACAAATAGGGAAATTAATTTTACAATTGTTTCAGCACTTTTACTAAATGACTCATATATTTTTAAAGATTTTTATGTTAACTGCATGAAAATCCGTAACGTAGTTTTAAAGATCTAAGCATACATAAGCGGGAAGCGACTTTTGTTTACACTATGTAGTGGTGATGTGGCTATAAAAGGTGGGAAAAATGGCTATAAAAGGCTATAAAAGGTGGGAAAAATAAACATTTAGTCTCAAAATATTCAACAAGCAAAAAAGAAAAATGGTCATCAGACCTTATCCTTATCAGAAATTATCCTTCCACCGCGCTGGCCAAGTACGAATCGGTGGACTTCACACACCTCCGACAACTTTTTTTTTAAAGGTTTCCTCACGATGTTTTCCTTCACCGAAAAGCAGCATAATTAATTTCTAATTTCTAATACGCACACAATTTTAGAAACATCAGTGGTGCGTGCTTGGTTTGAACCTCGCACCTCCCTCTCGAAAGGGCCACTTTCAACCATTAGGCCATCACTGCTCACAATTAATTCATCAACATGAAATGATCGTACATGTACGATTATCGTGGTACGCTTCCGAACACTGCTTACGGCTAAGTCTGTCATCTCTGGTATAGAATGAATAGGAGTTTGTCTCTACATCAAAGATACGTTAAAATCTGTTTAGTTGATATCAAGATTTGGTCGTGACAGACAGATGGACAGTTTGTTTATCTTTGTTATTGATGATGAATGAAATAAAGACGAGTTATCAAACTATATATTGGCGGGAGTTTGGAATTTTCGTTACGATAACAATGAAAAATGGCGGATCGTTGAAATAATATTCTCGAATGTTTTCTTTTTAACAATTTAATTTTAAATAATTTTAAGGTGGTAGAACCAGTGTGGTTCGACCGGAGACCACCGCCGTATAAAACATGGGTTCTTCATCTGAAGTCAATCATAGATGCGTTGCTACTTCCGAGGACTATGACGGTCGCCTCATGTGAAAGTGTGCCGGCAACCACACCGTTCCATCGCAACGCAAGAAATGCTTCATGCTAGAACTAGGTGTGACGATGGTACTTCCCCGTCAAACTACACTGGTTCTACCTATTTTCCCACATTAAAAAGTAGCCTATATGTTAATCCAGAGTATCAGCTAACTCCCTACCAAATTTTATGAACATCGCTCCAGACATTTAGACGTGAAGAAGTAACAAACATACACACTCACAAACTTTCGTTAATAATTAATTACTTAAAATAAAATAAATAAAAAAAAAACAAATTATTGCCACATACCACACTTTAAATTACAAAATAGAAATATCTTATGTAATAATAAGTACATGAGCAACAGGAGGTGGCTCAGCTTGAGCTGACATAGCACTATCGTCCTACGCAGCGCTGTTTTTCAGCCACTCCCTATCCCTGTGCTGATGGAGGGGAGTAAATAAGAGTGCTCCCCAGCTCCCTTCATAAAATTTTTAAACTGCAGTATCCTATAAATTCACCCTTGCACATGCATGTATATTTGTGTGTGTGTGTGTGTGTGTGTGTGTGTGTAAGTGAGTGTGAGTGTAAGTGTAGTTGTAGTTATCAGAAAAATGTTTTTAAATCGAGATATTTCCAATAAGCGTGGTTTAGATTTTCTGCAGCAAATTGTCGTGAACTTAAATGTTTCAGAACTCATTTTGAGTCTCAATGGTTGTGGTAAATCGTTCCATATTTTTGCTGCAGAAAATCTGAAACAAGAAACTTACTTTCGTATTTTTTTATTTACACGTGAATAAGTAACAAACATACACACAAACTTTCGCCTTTATAATATTAGTATGATGTATACCGTCATCTTTTGTCGAATAGCGGAAAGTCTACATAATTATGTCTCCATTTTTAAGGTTTTCAGATGAGTTTTCGTCTGACGATGACATCGCTGCATTCTTCGAAGCTTTGGGTTCTGGGTCTAAAGATGCTGATGTAAGTACCCATTATGTTTGTCTTATCATCAAACCCCTTTTTACCGGCTCCGGCCACCTCGGACCCTCCGGTCACTCCGATTCCTCCGGCCCCTCCGGTCCCTCCGCTCCCTCCGGTCACTCCGATCCCTCCGAACCCTCCGGTCACTCCGGTCCCTCCGGTCACTCCGGTCCCTCCGGTCACTCCGGTCACTCCGGTCCCTCCGGTCCTTCCGCTCCCTCCGGTCACTCCGATCCCTTCGAAACCTCCGGTCATTCCGGCCCCTCCGGTCACTCCGGTCCCTCCGGTCACTCCAGTCCCTCCGGTCACTTCGGTCCCTCCGGTCACTTCGGTCCCTCCGGTCACTCCGGTCACTCCAGTCCCTCTGGTCATTCCGGTCCCTCCAGTCCCTCCGGCGCCTCCGGTTCCTTCGGTCACTCCAGTCCCTCCGATCGATCCGGTCCCTCCGGCCCCTCCGGTCCCTCCATTCCCTCCGGTCACTCCGGTCCCACCAGCCCCTCCAGTCCCTCCGGTCACTCCGGTCCCTTCGGTCACTCCGGCCCCTCCGGTCCCTCCGGTCCATCCGGTCACTCCGGTCCCTCCGGTCTGTCCGGTCCCTCCGGTCACTCCGGTCCCTCCGGTCACTCCATTCCCTCCGGTCACTCTGGTCCCTCCGGTCACTACGATCCCTCCGGTCACTCCGGTCCCTCCGGTCACTCCGAGTCCACTCCCTAATTCCGATCCTTCTAATCCGATTATTACTACCTTCAATTTCAGTTATATTTTAGCGGAAAGTTTGAAGTTATACTTCCGTTAAAAGCAGCCCATGTCCTTTCTCGAGGTCAACACTATCTGTGTGCCCAATTTCATAAAGATCGGTTCAGTTACTAGTAAGTAGGTACATACTTTCATTCTTAGTGTCTGTTTGAGATTTCGGTTGTACGAAAGCATTGGCGCATATAATTGGGTGTTTAGGGCTTGACCCCCTAGCAGGTGAAAAAAAATCCGCACACAGGATACTGTCTTTTGTTCGATCGGCGCGGTACCATCGACACACCTATTTCTAACGTGAAGCGACTCTTTTGTTTCGGATGAAAAGTGTGAATGTCGACTCACTTTTATTAAGCCACCATGTAGTCATTGGAATAATAACGCATCCGTGATTAACTTCAGATAGAACCCCTGTTCTGTATGAAGTTACCTATAGGTGGCTATGGGTGGCTAGTAGAACTTTAAAATCTACTATAATTTTATAACAACCTCTTAGAACAATTTTTCGTATTAAGTACCATAGAACAAGAAAGAAAAATCAGAGGAAAGCCGAACTTTCTTTTATGCGGACACTCAAACAACAAACCTCAACAACAAAGTTAAAACTACACTTACCTGTAAAAGATAATATGGTAAGATATAGAATTTTCTGCTGAAGATGTGTATTATTTGACAATTGCCTTACACTTATTTCTTCCTAGAGAGCAGCGATAGCCTAATGGTTGAAACTTGCCTTCTCGATCGGGGTTCGAGGTTCGAGGTTCAAATCCCAGGCACACACCACTGATTTTTCTAAAAATATGCGCGTATTAAAAATTTATCGGAACCTACTTATGCAAAACAGAATCAACCCACACAACGACAGTTTTAAGAAAAATCTAGTTTTGGTCACGTTTACCACAATGATGGTATACCCTATGTGTTAACCCAGGTCAATTGTGTGCCTAATTCAGCGAAATATGACCGGTGGTTTTAACGTAAAAAGTAACAAACATAATCTTTACAAATAAATATTTCTTTCTTTCTTTCTTTCTTTCACAATCGTTTATTATACGAAAAGCAAAACTTGTGATCCGTTTTTAAGATACTTGCCGCCGACGAAGGAGTATGAAATTACGCACGGTTATAGTTGATGTAGAGAAGGATTACGCAATGCTAATACTTTTTTCCAAATAATGCATAATAAATACATAAAATCAACTAAAAACACATTACGCATACTACCTTACATTTGACACAAACACATACATATTAAACGAAATAGAACATTGACAACACATAACGACAAAAATGTCAGATGTCTTTGTCAAAATACCCGCTATTGCTTTTAAATGCAGCTTAGCTAATTAAATCTATTATTACCTTCAGCGGGTGCGTTCAAAATAATTTGAAAATTATTACAATTTATTTGAATCTGAGAAATATTCGTGCTATTTTGGACAACACGTTTATTTTTTAATTTAAATTACGGTCGAATTTCGACCGTTGCAACGGTTGAATAGTCTTTATAATTACTATAATATTAATACAAATATGATATATTTAGGTGTTCGAGCCTTCGCTTGAACCACAGTGAGATTACTCTTCCAATATTCGTCTTCAATATCTACTATCTCGTTCTCTCAACCAGTGTTTCTTGTCATAGGTTTCTCTTTCTCGCATTTGACGGGCAGCGCGCGGCGGCCATTTGATTCAGTACGCCATGGGGGTGAAACTCTCATAGAAACATTATCTAAGAAAAAATGTATGGAAAGAGGCTCCACCTAGTGGTCAGGGTACAAATATTGAGGCTTCATTTTATCATATTTTTAACAGATGGCGCTTCTGTAATTAATGCCAAAAAATACCAAGTTTTTTGGTTTATTTTTGCAATTGACTTTCATCATAGATGTAATATTTTTTTAAATATAAACTGTATTTAGTTATAAGATAATATAATTAAACAAACATTATTTTAAAATTTGAATAAATTTTGCGTATAATGAAACTTTTCATTACGTCTATGTATAAAAACATTGCCAGGTATATTTAAGACTTTGTGGTACGAATTATGGTAGAATTTGTAGATACAGTAAAACTCCAAAAATATTTATACCTACATAAGATTAATCAACAAAAAGTATTTGAAAATATTTTTTATTGTTTTATAACTTCATATTTTTAATAAAGGTCAACACTACAGTGGAAAGAGCATTCTGCAAAGTCTGCAGCAATTGCATATTTTATTTATATTATTTTGTATTAATTTTAAAATCTTAATGATCAATATTGGACTTTTAGGCAGAACGAAGTTCGCCGGGTCAACTAGTTTAAAAATAAATTATAAAATAATGGTAGTTTTTGTGTGTAGTAGAAATGGCAACACAATAGTTATTCTGTCATCTGTCAGAAAAGTTTTGAATTTGGTGCGATTTGTTAGCGGTTTAAACTTTTGCAGAAATATTTTCCTTGTGCTTCATTTTGATAAACAATAACCTGGCTTTTCTTTTACGGATTTACTTGGACTCTTGCCTGTATGATTACTTGGCTTTTTGGATCTTGGACTTGAAAGATTACTAAGACGATTACCTGGCAATTTTTTATGGACTAATAAAAACTTATTTTTATGAATACTTTGTTTTATTTATTTTACATAGAATGCTTGTTAAGATGTTAAGACTGTATATAATGTTATTTATTCTTATATACAGCCTTAACGTTTTAAAATAGGCCTATAATTTTATTGGAAACAATAATATGTCTACAAAAGAGCGCCACCTAGCGGTCACTCCAAAATAATTGAAACAGAGACATCTATTGATCAGGGTACACAGTTATTTGGAACGAATCGAGAGTTGCACATCTATCTCTAGTATATTAGTATTTATCTATGCAGTACGCTTTCAATATTCGGACTATCAACACGTGTGGTGAAAATTCATGATATCGGATTTTTATCAGCCAGGTAAATAACTCTGATTCGCTTGACGCTCTGAGCTCAGTGACAAGTTGTTGCCGCTCGGCGCCTTCTGGCCCAGCGATGAGTCGAAACATACTTCTCGTATGGTTTTTTTCGACAAGTCTCAAATAAGACGACAATGACATTGTGTCGTGTCGTCTCGATTTTTAAGTAGCGTCGTCTCAATGAAGACGTCTCGTAAATTGTCAAATATCATGAAGCGACACGTCGCCTACTTTGAATATATCTTTGGAATAATTGAGGCGACACGTCGCCTCAGACAAATTTCTTTACGAATGGGGTTACTCTCAGTCTTGGTTATGTTTTGGTTCCAGAAATGCCAGCACTAACAACTCTGGGCGAGCTTGCGTCTGAAATACATTCAAGCAATGAAGCTGCAGCAACATTTAAGGCTATTATTGCTTCTATTGATTCTTGCTTTCCGCATGGCTGGCGGGACTGGGAGGTGTATAACTATACGTTTGAAGAATTATTTGGTGATCAAGTGCCGGCTGCAATCGAAACAAAGCTACGATTTGCTATACCAACAGTAGACTTGGCCCGAGCGTTTAATCCATCAGCCTCGTCATTATCTGAGCGCAGTTATAGGCTTATAAGAGCTAAGTTATTAAAATGGCCTCTTGGCAGGGCTCTGCTTTATTCTCCTCATAATTTGATGGAAAAAATTCATGCTCCATCATACAATATTTTTATGGATACTGTCGCAAAGCTTAAACATACTTTTAAAAAACGTACAGAAGCCTCCAGTAAGCTAGGTAGGGACTTAGAAAATAGTTCCGTGGGTTCAGCCCCAGTTCAAGGTGGTAGCGATCACCTTTTAGTATCAGTCCTAAATCAACAAATGGCGTTATTTAACAAGATGATGGATATGCAGGTTGAACAGAGTAATAATGTTAAGTTGCTGCTGCAACAAAAGTCTGTTGAGCCTGAATCAGCCAATGAAGTTGATATGGATAGATCCTTTGAATCTATCCCAGATAGTACAGAGTGTGATGAGGAAATGCATCATCTGGGTTCTGCCAAAGAAGCGTTGTTACGCGAAACAATTTCTAATGCTCAACGGCAATTGGCGGAACTTCAAAATGTTGAGGATTCTGAGGCAGGCCCGAAATTTGATTTTACTCCATGTACTACTGGTCAGGATCCAAAAATCGGCAAAGCCGATCCAATAGCTTTAAAACACAGTATAAATTGTCAAAAATTTCGTGACTTAGACTGGCGGAATATTAGATACGCTGAGACACAAAAACTGTTTTTGGCTACCCCGGCTTTTAGCGCACTAAAACCGAATAGTTTGTTGGCGGGTATTACTCCCGAATGGAAGTCAAATACTATTTTAGAGAGATTCGACCATACTTTGGGAGCTATCACGCATGGTCTTATTCAACAAAGAATAGCTTTTCAAACATTACTTGATAGTCTCCCAGTTGAAATTCAAAGGAAGGTTGGTAATGAATTTATAACGGCCGATTCAAAATTTAAAAAAGTTTCCGATTCTCTTTTACAATATGTTTGTGGGCGTCGCGCCGAAGTCATTCAGAATCGAAGAGAGGTTTATAAACCGAAAAATAAAGCTCTGAAGAGAATTTTGCATGACATACCACCTTCTGAGACTCATCTATTCGAAGAAATGGCTTTTACCGAGGCTGTGAAGGAGCAGGGTGGAATATATAATTTTTTTCCGGATAGAAGAAAACAAAATACACCTGTTAGACGTTCCGCAGCAAATTCCAACAACAAGATTCGAAGGTTCTTGCAAAATCGTAACAAGGATTTACGACCTTCGAAAAAGTTTGACATCCGTTTTAGAGGTAAGGAAGCCACAGAGCGCGTCGAAGGAGAGCGTCGCTCCAAAAAGTTTTCAGCCCTCAATTCCCAATTTGGGAAAAAAGAGGGGGGCTGGCCCAGTCGCAAATGACTCCTTTCGAGCAGGGTGCCTTGCACAATACAAATCCAATTGGGAGAAGGCACCCGAAAGCATTTTGAGGATTATAAGCGGATACAGAATTCCATTTCATACGGTTCCTCCTATAACAAAGTTTACGAATATAAACATCGCAAGGTTTCAAACGCGGTATTCTCCAGAGATGTCCATAGAAATAAACAAATTTTTGGAAGCCAATGCGATTCAAAAAAGTTATATCAGAGCGGGTTTCTTTCAGGCCTGTTTTTAAGGAAGAAATCGAATGGAGAAAATCGCCCTATCTTCAATCTCAAAAGGCTAAACAAATACGTTTTCACGCCATCTTTTCGTCTAATCAATCAGCAGCAGATTCCATCAATACTAAAGACCGGGGATTATATGATGAAAATAGACATTTCTCAGGCTTATTTTCATATTCCCATAATGCCGAGTCACCGTCGGTTCCTTTGTCTGGCATACCGAGGATTGGTGTACGAAATGTCATGTCTTCCTTTCGGGTTGGCGAGCGCGCCATCAGCATTTGCGAAGGTGACGAACTGGGTCGCACATCAATTGAGACAGAAAAATTTAAGGGTTTTGGTATATTTAGACGATTTTCTGATCTCACACGAGGATCCCTTGACCCTGGAGGGTCAGGTGCTTTTTGCAAAGGATTACTAGGATGCTAGGGTGGCAGGTGAATCAGATGAAATCATCCACAGCAGCTACAACCAGACTAGAATACCTGGGAATTACCTGGGATACGAAAGAAAATACAAAAAGCTTGTCGGATACAAAAGTGACTCTAATAAAGAATGGCATACTAAAACTACTTCAAAAGAAGCGATGGAGCTGGCGGGAAGCGAAAGTAGTTTTAGGCAGGCTAAATTTCGCTTCTCTAACAGTACCTTTAGGGAGACTTTATTCTCGCGATCTACAGCGAGCTCTGAAGCATTTGCCTGCGCAAAAACCCCATCGGAAGTTCTTACTGTCAGTTGCAGCACAAGTGGAGCTGAAATGGTGGGCGGAGAATATTCACAGATGCACCCCGATTCACGTCGATGCGCCGTCAATTTTCATTACGACAGATGCCGCAGACTTAGGTTGGGGTGCAATTGCGAACAGTGTTTATTTTTGGGGACGTTGGTCGGTGGCCCAGCGAAAATGGCACATAAATTTGAAGGAGCTTTGGGCTGTTCTGGAAGTTCTTCGAAAACTAAGGCCCGAGCCACGGAAAAGGACAATAATGATCCAATCGGACAACCGAACGACAGTTGCTTATATCAACAAGCAAGGGGGAACGAGATCGCTGAAATTGTTACGAGCAACTCGGAAGATACTCTATTTTTGCGAAAGGCGACAATGTCATTTGGTAGCTCGATACATTCTAGGCCTGTACAATGGAATAGCAGACGGATTGTCGAGAGAGAAAGCTCTGCCAGAGTGGCATCTCAAGAGGGAAGTATTGTCCACACTATTTCAGAGATTGGGAACACCAGAGATAGATCTATTTGCATCGGAAAGGTCAGCTGTGGTACCCATTTATGTGAGCGAGAGAGTAGAGGGCAAGAACAGTCAATTCACAGACGCGTTCAGCAGGAAGTGGCAGTACAGGCTGGGGTGGATATTTCCTCCACCAGCGTTAATACCTCGGATATTACAACACTTACACATCTCGGAAGGCCACTACATTCTGATTGCGCCCATTTGGGAGAACGCCTTTTGGATATCGGAACTTCAACATCGAGCAGAAGGGCCTCCACTTTTAATTCCGAATCTGCGGGAAAATCTAGTCGACCTACAGACGAATCAACCTCCACCTCACGTGGACCAACTGCGATTGGGGGCTTGGATGGTTCGGGCTGGTCCCTTCAAGTAGAAGGATGGTCTGAGGCGGAAATTTCATTGTTAGAGTCTTCCTGGAGGAAATCTACATTGAAATGTTATAAGCCTGTTTGGAACAAATGGTGCAGTTGGGCTGAAGTCAATAATATTCCGAAGGACAATCCTAGTCCACAAAACTTGGCCAGGTATCTATGTTATTTAAGCAATGAGGCGAAATTAGCACCTAGAACGGTAGCTCTCCACAAGTCAGTTATTGCTAATTATGGGAATCCACTTAGAGCAAGCGAGTTATCTTCTCATCCTCTAGTCCGACAGGTTTTGAAAGGCGCCTTTGCTGTTCATACTCCAGTTAAAAAATATATAACTTGGAAAATTGAAGATTTTATGACATTCTTAAGTACCTATTCCATAGATGAAAGCAATCTCTTTGCAGTTGCTAGACATACATGTGCTTTACTTTTATTAGCTTCAAGTAGAAGAGTTCACGATTTAACACTTTTATCGCTTGATGATGAATCCTTTGAAGATAGAGGTGAAGAAATATTGTTTTGGCCGAAATTTGGTTCAAAAACTGATTCGAATACATATAGGCAGTCTGGATGGTTATTAAAAAGAGGGAGGAAAAACGGTAACTTAAAATTTGACATAGTTTTTTGGGTTAAAAAATATATAGCAGTTTCTAAGCAACGGCGTCGAACCAAAGGCTTAAGCAATCTTTTCATTACTACAAGGGGTTAAAGCAGCATCGCGTACCGTGATTGGAGGTTGGGTACGCTCATTGTTTAAAGAGGCAGGAATTACAGCTCCTGCAGGTAGTTTTCGAGCTGCAGTTGCTACTTATAATTGGTCTAGCAATCGATATAGCATTGATGAAATATTAAAAAGAGGTAATTGGCAGTCCAAGAACACTTTCTTTAAATATTATTTTAAGGAGGTTCGCAGTTCTTTGCAACCTAATATGAATGTTTTAAATGAAGTTTTCACTTCTGTATAAAATGGAATTTTATTATACTTAATTATTATTACTAAAATAATATTATAGTTGATTTATATTTTTTATTACAAGTTATTTGTTTCACGTATTTAATTTTTACTATGTATAATTAAAATTACCGTTGGAAGGGCAACCATTGTTCATTTTAAATACTACTGCTTTTATTTTAGTTTGTAGTCATTTGTTGAGTTTAATTTGGTTAACTAGGTTCATGTTATGTTTTTGAATAAAAAAATATATTTTTAATAATATGGAAATTTTATTCTATGTATTCACAGTACGCTAAGGCAGCGCCGGCAGATAGTAAACACGTCTCACTGCGGTTCAAGCGAAGGCTCGAACACCTAAATAGAACCGTTTTTCCCCCGAAGGGTATAAAACGGATATTTAGGTTTCAGCCGTAGCTTGAACCACACTTTAAGGCCCTTGCCGGCTTATGTACTGAATCAAATGGCCGCCGCGCGCTGCCCGTCAAATGCGAGAAAGAGAAACCTATGACAAGAAACACTGGTTGAGAGAACGAGATAGTAGATATTGAAGACGAATATTGGAAGAGTAATCTCACTGTGGTTCAAGCTACGGCTGAAACCTAAATATCCGTTTTATACCCTTCGGGGGAAAAACGGTTCTAAATAAATAATATATTATTAATAAGATTCTATCTATCACGGACTTATTAATATAAGTATATACTAATGTATAGAATGAAAAAAATCAGAGAGAAGCCGAACTTTCTTTTCTTCGAACCCGTTGACAGACAATCACCTTTAATAACGCTTAACCTTCCTAAGTGGGAAAGATATTTTTATACTGGCTTAAGCAATTTTTTGCAGAAGACACTTAAGGATATTGTGGCTAGAGATAGAATTTTCCGCAGACGACATCTATTATTTGACAAATGCCCCACACTTGATTCTTCGCGTCACGCATCTAACGACAGCTGTAAAAGCTTGTTTGTGGATCTTAAATAGGGTTGCCTATCTTAAATTAGATTTCAAAAAGTTGAAAATACGGTAACTGTTGGGAACGAATTGAAATTTACACTGTTCATCCTTTAAAGGGATATCGGAATCCCGTCCTTTATTTTATAAAGGTTTTTTTTTGCGAGGATAAGGTATCCTTCTAAAGGTATCCGACGCCGTGGAAGCGAAGCGGGTTACATGGGATTCGTCCCTGGTGAGCGATATGCTCACCGCACCTTCTGTGATTTGCAGTGGCATGCGACCACACATGGTACCGTCCTTCCCGGGGTCGCTAGGCTGAACGGTTCGAGTTCCCACTCGAGCCGCCGCCTTTTAGGCGCCTCTTACTACAGGCAGGGGATACCGAGTGACTACAGGGAAATTATAAAGTTATCTAATGAAACAATTGTCAGTTTTACATTTTCGATAATGTTTTTCGTTTATTTTAGTCAATTAAACCTCTCCTTTTTCCTTTAAGGGGTGTTACAAATACTTAAAAATTAATACACATTATTTTAGACTAATATTTTCACAGAATTTCAAGAATATTGGAAAGTGCACACACACACACACACACACACACACACGCTTTCTACATTCATAGCTCCACACTAGGATTTTCTCCTGTGTCCTGGATACCATGGACACACAAGACGAACACAAACACCCAGACCCAGATTCCCACATTCAGATATCTGTTTGGCCGGGAATCGAACCCGGAACCCATTGCTTGTCAGACCGGTATGGTAACTGCGCGGGTCGTCAAATTGAATTGGTCGTCGGAATTGAATCCGGTTACATAGCATTGAGCGGTCCGGATATCAGACGCCGCACCCCTATTCGTACCGTCCCGGGCTTATGGTCCGCGTAGTTGGCTCGTCATTGTGTACGTCCAGTGATTTATTAACCGTCTTTTCGGTACTTACATTGCGGATGTATACGGGTTTTGCAATCTGTTTCTAATGGATACGTTTAGTTTTAGAATTTTATAGTTAGTCGTTAAAATATATAAATGTTACAAAATACCTACAGTTAACTGTTATGGGCGTAGCTATAGTTTTGCAGACTGGAGGGTAGTTTTTAAATGAGGGATTTTAGGTTACTTCTGGTCGGATTTCTGGTTTTCAGGCACGTAAGTAAATTTTCGTGTATTGATGCAGTTTCATGGCAAATAGTGGAGCAGTGATAACCTAATGGTTGAAGCTTGCCCTCTCAATCGGGAGATCCGAGGATCAAACCCAGGCACGCACCACAGATTTTTCTAAAATTATGTGCGTATTAGAAATTAATTATCACTGCTTTTCGATGAAGAAAAATATCGTGAGGAAACCTACACATCCGAGAGTTCTTAAAAAAAAGTTGTCGGAGGTGTGTGAAGTCCATAAATTTGCAATTGGCCAGCTCGGTGGACTATGGCCTTAACTCTCTCATTCTGAGAGAAGAACCGTGCCCAGCAGTGGGCCAATAATGGGTTGATAAGAGAAAGAGTGCAGTTCCAGTCGAGTCTGGACCCCTATCATCTCCTCATCTTATATACGTCTATGAATCCAATTAAATACAAAGTTTCGCATAATGGGCAGTAGTGGCCTTTTATAATTGCTCTTTCTATTAATAAAATGAACTTTGGCATTTCACGATGAATATTTATGCAAGTTAAATACGAAAATGTAAATGCATCCGGCGCGAGCAGTTGCCAAATGGGCGTGGGACAGCTAAAGACTTGAAAAAACAGATGTTATTACGGACACTCTCTATTACCGTTGGCATGTTATTCCCTGTAAATAAGCCAAGTGTATCCAATTAGACAAATAGTCCTTATACAATTGGCCTCAGAATGGCACATTGGGAACAGAAATTGAGTTTTCCTCTTGATTGACTCGCGTTTCCATTTAAACTACGGTAACAGTCACTGACCAAACTACTTAAGCTGTATTACTACCAGAGATGTACTAGATAGCTAAACGGCGTACGGCATTGAATCTATGATTTCTAGGTGGTAGAACCAGTGTAGTTTGGCCGGGGAAGTACCACCGCCACACCTATTTCTACCGTCAAGAATTTCTTGCGTTTCGATAGAAGGGTGTGGTTGCCGGCACACTTTCACATTAGGCGACCTCATAGTCCTCGGGAGTAGTATCTGTGATTGCCTTGAGATGGATCCCATGTTCTGTATGTAATTCTGTCTATGGGCGGCAGTGACCACTTACTATCAGGTGGACTGCATGCCCGTTTGCTACTTCAGTCAGATAAAAAATATGAAACAAATTTTGCAAAGGGAGTTCTCCCGTTAGGCTAGGTTAGATGCTAGATGTCTGGGGACGCCATTCTCCGATATATTCTGTTCGGAACTTATATATACTCGTATGGTCACCTTGTGTGAAAGTGTGCCGGCAACCACACCCTTCTATCGAAACGCAAGAAATGCTTTACTCTAAAAATGGGTGTGGCAGTGGTACTTCCTTGGTCGAACTACGCTGGTTCTACCACCTCGAGCATTACAACTACAATTACAGTTCTCCGACCTAGTAACTTCCTATATGAATGCGGAGGGTCTTGAATTGTTATAAGCACGCACACCTTCACAGCTGGATTCAAATGGCTCAGGACCGGTAGAAGTGGCTTAGATTAGGGGAGGCCTATGTCCGGTAAGTCCTTTCAAACGCTGAGGGACTAATAGATGGATGGGCACTTCCGTTTCTTCGCTTCGCTCTTCGTATTTTAAAATGGAGACACACCTAAAATATGAGGGTAGAGAATATAGGTAGTCATTTTAATCGCTTGAGGTCATAGATATACATTTAAATTTATTTCTGAATACAGAATCTGTACATTTCAATGTATCGGATATATCAGTAGATAATGTAAAAAGCGGGGAAGTAGCGTAATGAATAAAGCTTTGATATGAGTGCGTTAACGAATTGTTAGGCTTTTCCGCAATATAGTTTTACATTCAGTGGTTGTAAACATACTTTTCCTTTTTTGGTTGAGAAATTTGTCGTCTGTTGATTTGTCGTTTAAGTCCATTTGTTTAAGTCCATCGATTGTCCATTTGTCGTTTAAGTATTATATATCTGTAAATTGAAACAAAATCGTTATTTTGTCTCAAAGCATTGCAAAGTTTGCCAAAAGACCATCATTCATACACACACTCAAGAGAAAAATTCCCTCCATTAGAATAACTTTATTTCTAAGAGCTTTAAAATACTTATGAATTGCAATGCGGTTTTCAATAAATTTCTCCATGCTTTAAGGTCAAATTTATATGATTGACTATTTCGGTAGTTCCAAATAAACTATGTATTTGTGGAATGACAACGGCCATGGATAAATTAGTGTTACATCTCTATACTTATGTACTCGTAGATTTTTTACATATTTTGAATTGTTACACAATCGCAAATGTGGAAACGCCTACGTTGTTCGGACCGATTCATTTGTTTATCTTTCCAAAATGAAGCTTTTGATTTTACGCGAAAGCATCTTAATTACTTACCTTTATTCAAATATTGTAAAACGTCGATACGTTGCAAGAACGGGCGAGGAAACCATTTTAAAAATTGTCTGTAATGGGTTAGTACTTATTGATTTTTGTACAATTGAAGTAGCAAACGAGTATGGAGTCTATCTGACGGGAAGTGGTCACTGCTATCCAAGGACATCTACAAACAACTTTGTGCGAAACAAAGGATAGATCTGAAGTCAATCAAATATGCATTGCTACTAGGACCGAGGACTACGATGGTTGCCTCATTTGAAAGTGAGCCAGCAACCACATACTTGTGTCATAACATAAGAACTGCTTCAGGCAAGAAAAAGGTGTGGCGGTGGTACCTTTACCTGTCAAAACATATTTGTTCTACTACCTTGCAAAATTGCATGAAACGACATAATCTGCGTATCATCCTCATACACTCCACACATAAACATCTTCAATCTACACCAGATTGTGACTTGTCTTTCTTGTGAGCTCATTTGAGCTTAGAATCTTTTGAGCTCAATAGATTTTTATGTTTTAATTTCAAGGCAACTCATTTGTAATCCCAAGACTAGCTTAGCGCTTCCGGGTCTCAGTTCTGCTCTCCAAGTGCTCTTTCATTATACATTCCAATCACACCTCGAACATCGCTGACGGAGCGGTAATGGAGCAGAAATTCAGCTTTGTCACTAGCAGAATTAAGTTTTCTTTATCTGATTTTAGACTCATATTATCGCGGAAGAATGTATTAAACCTATTAGAAATAGGTAAGAAAGATGACATGTGATTTTTGAAATGTTTGAAATCAGCTTCTGCTAAAATTTGGACCCAGTTACATGAATTGTGGTCTTGAAACTGCGGTGGCGGGGAGAAACCGTTGACAAGCACTAACGTTTGATTAAACTCGTATCTACATTCATGAGTCGCCCAAGTCTCTGCAACCTTTTCACAAAAACTCAGAACTGTTTCGCGCTGGAAATAGGTAATAAATTATGCTTTGAGATATTCATGATCTATATATTAATACGTGAAGCAAATATTTGTGATTAGTTTTAAGATACTTGCCGCAGGGGGGAGTGTGAAATAACGCGCGGTTATAGTTGATGTAGAGAAGGATTGTGCAATGCTAATATTTGTTTCAGATAATGAATAAAATATACATAAAATCAACTAAAAACACATTACACACATTAGCATATATTTGACACAGATACATACATAAGAAACCAACGAATATAACGTCAAAAATGTTAGATGTCTTTGTCAAAATACCCGCTATTGCTTTTAAATACAGCTTAGTTAATAAAACTCTTTTTATCTTTAACGGGTGCGTTCAAAATAACATGAAAATGATTACAATTTATTTAAATTATCGAAATATTGGTGCTACTTTGGACAATATGAAGTTTAGTTTTTTAATTTAAATTACAATCGAATTTCGACCGTTGCGACGGGTGACTAGTCTGTGGAATTAGTTATCTTACATTTATAAGTAATTAGTTGCATACATTGTTATACTTAAGAATTAAAAAAATAAAAGGTACACCATATAGTAAATTGAATTTTACATGAGATGAGTCTGTAAACGCTGTAATACAAATAGAACTAGATATATAATTGGTTCTGGACAGAGTTTTGTAATAAAAGTAGCAGTAAAAGACACAAGATTAAACTTTTCAATCGAAGCCTACAACGAAGATGACTTTATTCTTAGGCATTTTATTTGCGGTCGTAAAGTTCGATTGGAACGGTCTAGCAAATTTCCATTTGAAATATTGCCGTTTTAAAAGTTTTATTGGAGCAATAAAGATCTAACCACAACATAAATGTTGGCCAAGGTTTGTCAAAAAAGAATTCATGTTGATATTTCTTACAATAAGTGCTATTTTAAATTCAAAAAATGTTCTCACCCTACATTAACATTTTGCATTTTAAGAGAATACAAAGTTTGAAGGTACAAAACCAGTGTAGTTCGACTGGGGAAGTACAACCGCCACACCTATTTCTAGCGTGAAGCATTTCTTACGTTTCGTGGTTGCCGGCACACTTTTATATGAGGCGACCATCGTAGTCCTCGGGAGTAGCAACGGATCTGTGATTGACTTCAGATAGAATCTATGTTCTATATGAAGGCACTTACAAATGTCCATGGGCAGCAGTGACCTCTTACCATCAGGTGGATTGCATGCTCGTTTGCTACCTTAATCAGATAAAAAAAAAAGTTACTGTGTTTTGACTTGTGGACATCCGTGTTAGCTTAAATTTACTGTATTCTATGTGCCAAGAAGATGTTTTGCCCTACATAAACTTCATCCTAACACGTTTTCTAAAACTTTGAACAGTATTTCCCACATACATTTCTAAAAACTTTTGCCGCATTATCATAAAAGTGTTATCCACTATTCATGTATTTCGTTTCTTGTTGTTAGCTCTTTAGAAATAGAATACTATTTTTCATTCTTATATTTCAAGTGGTGGAATTACACTAGTCATCAATATCACCGCTAAACGGTTGCAATGGATGCACGTACGGATTGAACGACAGATATCCTCTGAAACGGCTTACAGTTGCGACCCCTAGGCAAAAGGATCACTGGGCTATGTTCCATAAGGTAAGCTGAAGATCTAAAGAAGGCAGTATTAACAAATAGTAATGCACTGGTTTGAGTAGCAACACCTTGTCTAAGCGACCTTGTATAAGTTGGAATAGGTCTACTGCTGGACAAAGGAAAAAGACCTTATCAAAGTCCTTTGGCCAGCAGTGACAGCTCTAAAAAATTATGTATGGATAGATTTTTGTAAGCACATTATGCGAGTGTTTAACATTTTTTTAGAATGATACTTACTTAATGCATATTATGACGAAAATTTACTTTAAACAAACTTTTTTGTTTAAGGGTAAAATTTTATCATAATATAAAGCCTACTTCTTTGGGTGGGCTTATAAAATGCGGGTTCGTGATTTCGTAGACTTAGTACTTCGTAGATTTAGTGACTCTTTACTTGACACTCGTTCAATATTACCTACTTTTCAAAGGAAATTAGGTCTACAACACGTCACGATACTGATCTTTTATTAACACCGTCACGGGAACTTTTGAAAGAGAAAATCCGAAAGATGCGTGTTTATGGTACATCGTCAAAGTTTGAGATAAGATGATGTTGGAAAATCTCATTATATTTTGCCGCCGCAAACTTAATTGAAGATCAATGTATGATGTTGTTTATGAAATTAAATTAGTCAACAAAACTGCAGTCCATCTGGACGCTGCTCCTCATGAGCACCTTTTTATTCAATTGGCTCGAATCCGACCGCTCTTTTATCTTCTGAATCCAACGGTATCCCCCTATTATCTTCAGATCACAATACACCTGGATAGATAATCATCTGCGGTTCTTTATTATCAAAACATAATTGAAAACTATTATCAAAATAGAGTTAGGGATAGCAAAAACGATTCTGGTTAAAAAAATATTATGCCTATTTTTCAAAATTGTATGCGTTTCTAATGTTACTTGAGGTTAACACAAAATGCCTCGTACGGGTAAGTATTTCTGCGTAACCTACCTAACTGGATCAACTGGACCCGTGGCAGTTCTCCACGATTCGGTTTGCACGCTCGTTTCCGCCACGGACGTGCAAGATGTGGAACGAGCTTCCTCCAGGGGTATTCCCGGAGCGTTATAACATAGGGTTCTTCAAAAAAGGTGCGCAAAGAGCTCTCCTTCAAAGCAGGCGATGCATTGGCGACTCCTCTGGCGTTGCGAATGTCCATAGGCAACGGTGACTACTTTCCATCAGGTAGCCCGTCTGTCTTATCGTTAGGTTTAAGTATAAAAAAACTAAAGATCATTCTACCTCGCACATAATATTAACCGGTAGATTGACTTAAATATATGTCGGAGAACAGAAGGACTGTCTCTCATCGGAGAACAGCCGCCAAACCCGTAAATCAGAAATGGTACAAGGGGATACTTTAAGTCTGAGATAGCCGATTTAATTCAAATTCAAATTATTTATTGCAAGAACATAGTATTTTATAAGGATCTTAAAATAATTGTGAGTGCATTATGTTCTACCACACTGGGCGTGCAAAATTTATATTACAATAGGTACTTATTACATGGTTTTACATTACAATCAAAACATAACAAATGTTCCATCTAAGTATAAAGTCTCTTTAAGACATATAGATTATTTATTTTATACAAATCATATTTTATTTATTTTATACAAAGGATATTGTTAAAATCACGTATAATTAAATGTCAAATCAAATGAAGTCATTCTAAAATTGTCAAAATACATATTAAAAAAAAAAATAGCAAATAAATGTTTCAATCCCCGTGTTACTACAATTAGTAATGTCCCGTCTGATTGAATTGTCCCCCTCGAAGGGATCTCCACCTTGTCGTGGTGAGGGGGCTCAGTAACCGTGGCTGGGGGCGCCGCGGTGAAGCCAAGAGGGCTCCCAGGGAGGGGACGCTCCGAGCGGGCTTGGCTGAGGGCCCGCTCTGGACGCATCCGAGGGGGCTGTGGAGGTCGGTGTTTTCTGGCTTCTGCAGCCAGGAGGGGTCGCGGGAGGAGAGGTGTTTCGGTGTGTCGTTGCCGTGCACCCTATCTCCTTCGACCGAACGGGGGCGCACCGTCAGATGCGTTGGCGGTGGGGCCGCAGAAGAAGAGGACATGTGGTGTGTCGTTGCCGTCCTCCCTATCCTCTGCGTTTGGTAGTTTGCGGCGGAACCAAAGAACGGATCCGCCGCTGGGTGTGGGGGGTCGATGCCTGTAGGGATGCCTCGCGGGTGTCGGCTTGCCATGCCCACGGCCCCTGAGTGGCGGTCTCGGGGTTGGACCGTCGCCCTGCGGATGGGGCCTTGGAGGTAAGGCGCGCCTTTGTGTTTTCTGGCGCGCCTTGCTGTTGGAGGGGAGCTTTATGCTCCACGAGAGGAGGGGCTGCGAAGGCGGCCAGGCACCGGCGGGTTCGCGGATGACTGCGAAAGCTTACCCGTGTTCCCGCCGTACGGTGCGAGGAGAAAACACAGTGGGGGTTTAGCCGGTAAGCAGCTGCCGTGTGGCTGGGTATCCATGAGGATTACCCACTTTAAAAAAAAAGTCTGATTTAATTGTGAATAACAATACATTTTTAAATTACATTTAAGAACTACTCTTTCAGCTTCCTCTTAAATGTAAGTATTTAGGAGGAAGCTGAAAGGATTTAGACATCAGAATAAATTAAACTGACTAAGAAATTACAGTTATCTGAAATGAATATCGCTAAATAACAAATGTGAGGATTTGGAGGAGCCTGGTGAAACAGACGACGGTCCTTGCCCTGTGATGCATCCAAATAAAATACATGCCTTTTTTTTGTTTTCGAGGTGGGAGCGACGCAGGGTTATGTGGGATTTCTACCGCATTAAAACCCCCCCCGGTGGCCGTCCTCGGCGCTAAAAAGAGGACTCCGGGAACTCGGTCCGACCGCAACCGGAATCCTCTGAGCGCGTTTTCCCATCGCAGGCTCCTCTCAGATGGGCGGCTGGACCCACCGCTCCGTCTAGTCTTTACGACGGTATGCGACCACATATACCGCCGTCCTTCCCGGGATCGCCTGACCGGACGGTTCGAGCTCTCACTCTAGCCGCCTGCAACCCCGGAAGCCCCTTTTAGTCGCCTCTTACGACAGGCAGGGGATACCGTAGCCCTGATCCCGAAACTACAGGGACGAAAATACATGCCTGACATAGTCATCAGACCCTTTTTGTAGGAAAAGCAAATACTAGAAACAGGTAGATGTGCCATTGTGACGTTATCTGTTTTCAACATTTAGACTGTCATTACGACATAATTATATTTACTACTACTTCGATCCCGCAGCTTCGCCCGCGTTAACAAAAATCGATTGTCCCGTGGGAATAAGATATTTTCCCACCGTAAAAAGTAGCCTATATGTTAATCCAGAGTATCAGCTAACTCCCTACCAGATTTAATGAAAATCGCTCCAGCCGTTTAGACGTGAAGAATTAACAAACATACACACTCACAAAATTTCGCCTTTATAATATTAGTATGATAATATTTATTTGTGTGATAGTGGTGACTGTTATATTTGTGGGAGGTGGTAGAATATGTTTCCACATGGGAGGTAATATAGCCTCACCTATTTCTAGCGTGAAACAGTCGTATTTTGGTGGAAGGGTATGGTTGCCGGTTGAGTTTTATACTTGGTGACCATTTTAGTTGGGAGTGACAATCGTGTCTTCAGATAAATCTCTGGTTCTGTATAAAGTTGCTAACAGGTGTCAATGGGCGGTAGTGACCACTTACTATCACACTTTCACACGAGGCGACCATCATAGTCCTCGGGAGTAGCAACGCATCCGTGGTTGACTTCAGATGGAACCCAAGATCTGTATCAAGATGATTACAGATGTTCATGGGCGGCAGTGACCACTTACCACCAGGTGGACTGCATGCTCGTTTGCTACTTCAGTAAGATAAAAAAACAGTGGAAGGTATGGACGTTTATGACTTCATTTTTTTTTATTCTTTAGTTAATTTCTTGTCGAAAATAGATTCATTGTTGTCAAACACAATATTTTGCCCAAAATGATGGTTATTGTCAATAATCATTTATTATTGAGCTAAGTAAACAGATTTCTTGGAAAGACATTTAATTAGGCGAGATCTGTTGTCACGCCCGTTTTATTATGATGAGTACTCGTGAGATAAATGTTACGAGTATTTGTCGTTAATCCGAGATTTTATGCTGCCTTAACATTGATATTACGCCTACGAACAGTTTTAGATGTTTCGTCTAATATATGTGATATGTTATAATTATTAGATTATTCTAAGTGGTACAATCAGTGTAGTTCGCCTGGGCAAACCATTGTAGACTTACTGAAAATTCAATTCAAATACATATTTGACTGTATGTATCTTTTGGCGCGTTTGGAAAATATTATGCATGAATTTTTGCACGCTGACATCTAACATCGACACCATAACAACTAGACGAAGTTATGTCAAAATAGCATATTTTTGAAGGTGGTAGAACCAGTGTAGTTCGACCGGGGAAGTACCACCACCACACTTATTTCTAGCGTGAAGCAGTTTTTGCGTTTCCATATAGCGGGTGTGGCTGCCGGCACACTTTTATGAGGCGACCATCTTAGTCCTCGGAAGTAACAACGCATCTGTGATTGACTTCAGATGGAACCCGTGTTCTGTATGAAGTTGCTTACAGATGGACGGCAGTGACCATTTAACATCAGGTAGCATGCTCGTTTGCTACTTCAATCGGATAAAACAATGTATTAAGTGATTTTTACAAGTATAAAACTTGTTTAATAAATTTTGTAACACTAAAATTAGCATTTTCCGATTAAATAACATCTAATGGAAGTCTAAATCATTGAGCTGAATAGTAAAACTATTTAGTAACTCTCACTGTAAAGATTAATCGTTTGAAAAGAGTTAATATTTGTCAATGAGGTTTGGTAAGTATTTAAAAGTTGTTTAAAATAGTTTCGTCACACTCGCTCACGAAATGTAAAATTTTTAAGAAAACTTAAAGTAAAATTCAATTTTAGAGTACACGGAAAATATGATATTAACGATGAGGAAAAATAAATTTTGATCGCAAATGTTTAAATTGAATTTTACCGGAAATGAAATGCAGTGAATCGAAAAGATAGACTACTTCGGATACCTCAAGGGTTCCGTATTAACCCCGTACGCAAAAAGAGGTGTTTTGTAACATTTACTGCTAAGTTTGTCTGACTGTGTGTTTGTCTGTGAAAACGTAGCTCCGAAATATAAGAACCGATTTGAATGTGGTTTTATTTCTAAGATTGCTAGTTAATCGACGCTTGCGTATAAACGTGTATTATCAAAATTGGTGTAGCCATTTATTACTTATGCCTTTTTTTTTGTTCTCGAGGGGGAAACCTTCAAAAGGTACGTTGGGTACCTTATGAAGTCTGGGTGCCCCGTGGGAGCGACGCAGGGTTATGTGGGATTTTTACCGCACCAAAACCCCCCCGGTGGCCGTCCTCGGCGCTATAAAGAGGACTCCGGGAACTCGGTCCGACCGCAACCGGAATCATCTGAGCGCCATCGGGCTCCTCCCAGATGGGCAGTTGGGCCCACCGCTCCGTCTAGTCTTTACGACGGTATGCGACCACATATACCGCCGTCCTTCCCGGGGTCGCCTGACCGACCGGTTCGAGCTCCCACTCTAGCCGCCTGCAACCCCGGAAGCCCCTTTTAGTCGCCTCTTACGACAGGCAAGCTGAAATATATTAGGGAGACTGTACAATCATCTCGTTCATACGCTTAACAATTTAACACTTGATCTGCTACAAGGGAAATTTCAAACAACTACATATCAATCTGTGTATGCAAGCCGAAACTAATACCTGTAATTACATCATTCCAAGCTAAATACGGAACTCTAAAATGCCAAAGTAGAATTTTCTTAAAGCGAACAAATTTTCATCTACTCTATTGGGACATCGGTATTTCATGTAAAGTGTCTGTAAACGGTTCATTATTGAGTTTTTATGGACTTAGAGAGAGTCCACTTGACTGAAAAGTTTTTTTATTCAAATACCAAATGAGCCTGCAGTTCATCTCATGATAAGTGATTGTTGCCGCTCATGGACATCTGTAAGAAATATTGGCACCATTGGAAAGAAGCATTTGGCACCTGGCATCCTGTGTGCCGACTACTCGGATCCGAAAAATGATTTTTATTAAGATAATAATAATATACATTCTCACATATTTTTTATAACTTTATCGCCATACCAGCAACACGCCAGATGCGCTCAAAGGGCATCGAGGAAGTATTCTTTAAAATCATACTGGCATTGAATGTGTTAAGCAGTCTCCCTGGTAGTAAGTGGTTACTACCCCATGGTCAAATCTACATAGAATAGAGATTCTATCTAAAGTCAATCACAGGTCTAGAAGGGTTGCATCGTAGTTAAGTCAGCCGGCTAGCACACAGAAACTTCGTCCCTGTAGCCTCGGGGTCAGAATAGAGCTACGGTATCCCCTGCCTGTCGTAAGAGGCGACTAAAAGGGGCTTCTGGGGTTGCAGACGGCTAGAGTGGGAGCTCGAACCGTTCGGTCAGGCAATCCCGGGAAGGACGGCGATATGTGTGGTCACATACCGTCGTAAAGACTAGACGGAGCGGTGGGCCCAGCCGCCCATCTGGGAGGAGCCCGATGGGGCAGGGCGCTCGGAGGATTCCGGTTGAAGTCGTTTCGAGATCCCGGAGTCCTCTTTATAGCGCCAAGGACGGCCACCGCGGGGATTTTAGTGCGGTAAAAATCCCACATAACCCTGCGTCGCTTAGAAAACTTAGGTCGGTACTGATTCAACGAAAGTCGTAAGTTACTTATAAGTCTTATAAGCGATCCCGAAAATGTCTTACTCAAGTTTACCAAGAGATGATTTATAATAATTGAGGATTAAGTTGCAACTTTTACTTAGTAACAATAATAATGCTTTCAAAATTAATAGGAAATCCTTTATTTAAAGATATAAGAGACGCTATCAAAAACATCCAGAACAGAAAATAATGTGTTTGGCTGGGATTCGAATTTGTAACCTTCTACATGTTAGATTGGGTAATTCCTTTTAATGCCTCTTATTATGTGTAATTATGTGCATGGAGTTTATGTGATTTTGAAGACTGTGTTTGTGTACGAGGGTACATTTTTAAAAGGTACAAGAGCCACAGGACTGTATTTAAGTTTTACCTTTTTTTTGTTCTCGAGGGGGAAACCTTCAAAAGCTACACGAAACCGCGGGAGCGACGCAGGGTTATGCGGGATTTTTACCGCACTAAAGCCCCCCCGGTGGCCGTCCTCGGCGCTAAAAAAAAAAAGGAGGACTCCGGGATCTCGAAACGACTTCAACCGGAACCCTCAGCGTCAGACCGGTTTGGTAACCGCTCTGCCACGCGGGTCTACAAACGTCGACGAACGTCGGGTTTTTAGACATTGCAAACGAATACTCGTGCTATACTAACAACATTAAGTAAATTATTCGTTTCATGTAAATATTATCTAGTTGTAGCTTCTTTTTACAGTTACATAGCAGTAAAACTGAAGGTAAATAAGCTTTGACGATTTAGCAGTAGGTAACTACAAACTGCACTGCGACTGCTAAACAAACCAACTCGCGCAACTTAGTGACTTGTGTATTTTGACTTACAAATTGCACGGGATATTCCCTTACAAGTTATTAACTCAAAGTAAAGGGGAGAGGAAATAGTTTTGAAGTAAGATTATTTGCTAAAATATATTTAGTATGATAAAATCTATTTTTATTTTTAATATCTATAGTTCGACCGGGGAATTACTACCGTCATACTTATGCCGTGAAGTTTATGTTTCTGTGGAAGGATGCGGTTGCCGGCTCACTTTCCTATGTGGCCACCGACTCAGTCCTCACCGGCAACGCCCCTTCAACAGACAACTTCAACAGACCGTGTCACGTCTCAACGGCGCGTTCCAGAAGGCGCTCACAGAGCTCAAAACGCCCAAAACGACGTTCCACAAGACGACCGCCGTCGTTGTGGTCGCGGCGAATACGTCACTCATTATTTCATAACTTAAGCTCACGCGAAACTCACGACGACCCATCTAATAAGGTGGGTCGAAGTGATCGTTCCACTAGAGATTATGCCAGTAACGCGAGCTAGTGGAACGGGAAAAACTGCGATCGTGAGCGTGTACTTTGTGTACGAATGGAACGCACTCATAGAGTCGGGGGTTTTACTTCTGCCATCTCCGTGTCACATCTTGTGTTATAATGTCACGTCGCTAACATGTCACGTAGTGTCAGTGCATCAGTTTAAGCACTTCGATGCTTTAGTAAATTGACTAGGGAAATAAGCTAACAAGTTTCTTTCTGTGTTATCCGTATTACATCGTAAAGGACGTGAGAGAATTTCTATAATGGGACATGTTTGACTACGCTATTCGTAAGGCCTAAGAATCTCTTAATTCGATGTTTAAGAACAATTAATTGAAGCTAAATTAAATCAATCGATTTTATGCAGTCAGGGTTTAAGTTTTGATAATTTAATAATGAGACTTGTTTAAGTATAATAAGTAAATATATAGCCTGTTTACGAGAAGGTGTAGGAACGCTTAATTAATTAGTTCACCCGGCGAACTTCGTTCTGCCTAAAAGTAAAAAATATAGTGCATGTATTATACACAAAAACCTTCCTTTTAAATCACTTATTAAAAATAACTGCATTGAAATCCGTAGCGTAGTTTTAAAGATCTAAGCATACATAGGGACAGACAGCGGGAAGCGACTTTGTTTTATGCTATGTAGTGTTAATACTCTACTAAACAAATAATCAATTTTCACCGACATATATATGTATGCCTATGATTTTAAACAAATGCAAGTGCCGAATTAATAATTTTAATATGTGATATAAATGTACCTACTCACGATAGCCGCGTTCTTAATTCCCTTATAGTTGACATTTCGACTCAGTTGCACGGATTATCATCTCAGTTAAACTTTTTCGCATTTAAATTCACACAGTATTTCTAGATTCTAAATACGCTCCTGGGTAAAAATACAATGTACCATTTATTTGCAAACGCTATTTTCTTCGGCTCTGTCACCATAAAACCTTTCAAAGTACACAAAATCTGAAATTAATAGTGTAGTGCATTTAACACCACCGGAGATTCAAAGTCGGAATTTATTTTTCCAAGCGTATTAAATTAAAAACAACAAACTATAAACACGTAATTGATGTTTAGTTTGCTATTCGTTTGCTAACGACCTATAAATAACGTTAAACGGTCGAAGATATAATTACGGATATATTATTTTCTAGGCAATACTGGATTCTATTTTTGGTTCACTTTCATGGGGCGATCATTTTGGTTCTGGGAAGTAATCATAATCATAATCTTTATTGCGTCATGCGGTTATATGCAAATTGTTACACCCGTAAGGGTGTATCAATTTAAAATAATTATAAATATAGGCTACAGTAATAATATATATTTTTTTTTTAAATTACAAGTACAATTTACATTTTAACGTGGTGATATCTAATTAATATTACAATATAAAAACAAATGAAGCAATAAAATAAAGACTATAATGTCAAAATTTGCTAATTGAATTCATGTCAATTTAAAGCTTAAATGGTATCTCCATTTAAGCTATTAATAAGAAATAATAAATGGTATTTATTATTACATAAAATCAAATTAGTCTAGAAATATAAGTAGCAACGTATATGATTGACTTCAGATAGTACTACTGTTCTAGATGAAGTTGCTTACAGTTAATGGGTGGTAGTGAACCATCAAGTGAACTACATGCTCGTTTGTTACTTTTATTGTATTAAAAATGATACTTCAAATTTCACTCTTACACAACAATAGAATATGAATATTTTTACGTAATAATATTAAAGTAAAAATATTATTCAATATCAATATTGCATATTCAATATTATAATTTTTTTTTAGTTTAATCAAAGAACAATGGCAGAATTATACCTGAAGTGTTTTAGAAGCGTCTAGAAACGTGACTTATGAAAAACTTACTAATACAATTAGTTTGTTTTATTTACGGTTTTAGTTTCAAGTGACAAAGCCAACGTTAATAATAAAATAAAATAAAAATATTGTTATTGATTGCATTCCGGTGCTGATTAGTTTCGGTACTAAAGTCATTACTGGAGTTACCATTAAAAAAATAATCGTATCGTATTTACTAGAATTTATTTAATAAAATCCTTTTTATACCAATACGTACAAATAAGTCTTAATACAGGTACTATAATATTTATTTGCTATTTATTATTATGTAAAACATAATTAAAATAATTTTAATCTAATTGGTCGTATTAGAAGTAATTATTAGATAATGTAATGGCAACACTGAATGATAATAACACTTCTGAGTACGTTTACTTGTCAGTCGTTACTAACAACTTTTCTTTTGGAAAAGCTCGTAAGTTTTCTCGGTGTTCTCGCAGTTTTTGTTGAGTTATCTTTTGTTTTGACTCTCGCTTATCCCCTGGACTTGAATCTCTGCCCCAAACGACGACTTGTGCATTCTAACGGACTATCTGTGCTGTAACTGTTTAGTTGGTCGACGTACTGTAGGTTGCTGTGCGCACGTTATGACTCTCGTATGGTATTTAGGATGGGCCAGGCATCAGAGCAATATGTCAGCACCAGCAGAATTCTTGGATAACATAGTTATCAGAGAAGATGAATAAATGTTTAAAAATCTAAACAACTGTTTTATTTGGCCTCCAAGGATTGCAATCCTTTTCACATTCCTTTTAAAAATACCAAGTATGTTGTTAGGTACACAATACAGGACTAGTGATTCTTTACTAGAGCATTTTAAGTAATTTTAAAACTCAGTTGTGAAAAATGGTAAATCCATACATAGCCTAGGTACCTACACCCATATTTTCTGATGTTTTAATAAATTACTGATCCAACTTGGATAATCCAAGTCACTTTTGCACATCTCTATCCGTTATTTATATACCTATAACAATGTTTTTGTGTTTAGTGTAGCTTACAAAGTTGCTTTTATATAACCTAACCTCAAAATATAAAAATGTTAATATCTTTTTTTTGTGGCCTCCTAAAATAAAAATTCTTAATGAATATGTTAAGGTAATAGAACCCCTACGTTTTTTATATTTTTTCGTATATAGACGTTTCAAATCGATCACAGGTAAATTGTTGTATGGGAACTTGCCATTGTTCTTTGTTATTTGATTGTTTGAATTTGGGTTATTTGCTAGACACAAATGTAATACGAGTAAAACGAGAACTCAGTGGCGTAGCTGGGCTTGCGGGCCGTCCCTGTAATTCCGGGATCAGAATAGGGCTACGGTATCCCCTGCCTGTCGTAAGACGCGACTAAAAGGGGCTTTCGGGGTTGCGGGCGGCTAGAGTGGGAGCTCGAACCGTTCAGTCAGGCAATTCCGGGAAAGACGGCGGTATATGTGGTCGTATAACGTCGTAAAGACTCGACGGAGCGGTGGGCCCAGCCGCCCATCTGGGAGGAGCTCGATGGGGCAACGCGCTCAGAGGATTCCGGTTGAGGTCGTTTCGAGATCCCGGAGTACTCTTTATGGCGCCGAGGACGGCCACGGGGGGGTTTTATTGCGGTAAAAATCCCACATAACCCTGCGTCGCTTTGGTCGCGTTGGGTTTCTTTTGAAGGTTTCTCCGTCGAGTATAAAAAAAAATCCATCGTCCACGGCCTCGCAATTAAAGGGGCGTCGCGAGGCCTCTTCGGAGGAGGAGGTGGAGGCATTTTTAAGGGCACCATCCAATGGAATCATGCAAAAGGGGCCTCTCTGATAGGAGTTTGCCCGCGTCTACTTGGTCCGCGCTACGTCACTGTTAGGACTTCTATTCATTTTTCGGTAAGGAACCCTATAGATTAATATTTTCTACATATTACATGAGAATGGTAGGTACCTACGTGATATGCAATATTGTTAGCAATAACCAACCACAGAGATCTGCACTAAATAACTTCTCTACAAATAATACGAATATCCATAAATAAACAGCAGTTATTTTCACAAGTTCGTTCTTCGAAGTTGGGAACCGATGTAAATCGTTCCCGATACGGTACCGCTTCAGGCAACTTTGCCGTTTAACTTAGGTACATGAAGGAGATGGAATATCATATATACCGTTATATACTTACATTGGAGTAGATATACGCTACCGCGAATGAAAGAAAGTGAAACATTAATATCTTTGGGAACTTACTAACGTTCCAAGGTCTTCTGTCAGAATAGGTCTTCTCTCTCTTTCGAAGGTGGTAGAACCAGTGTAGTTCGACGGGGGAAGTACCATCGCCACACCTATTTCTAGCGTAAAGCATTTTTTGCGTTTCGATGGCAAGGTGTGGTTGCCGGCACACTTTCACATGAGGTGACCATCATAGTCCTCAGGAGTATTAACGCATCTGTGATTGACTTCAGATGGAACCCATGTTCTGTATGAAGTTGATTACAGACATCCATGGGCGGCATTGACCACTTACCATCAGGTGGACTGCATGCTCCTTTGCTACAATAGAGAAGTAGACTACAGTCCGCCGCGCTGGCTAAGTGAGAATTGGTAGACTTCAAACACTTTTGAGAACTTTTTTAAAGAACATTACGGTTTGTATCTTTTCTCAGGATGTTTTCCTTAAGCGTAAAGGAATGATTCAGTCCACTAATTTGCACTTGGCCAGCGCGGTGGACTATGACCTAAAACTATCTCATTCCAAGAGAAGACCCGTGCTCAGCAGTGGGACAATAATGGGTTGACGATATAAAGGAGTGATAATTAATATCTAATACGCTCATAACTTTAGAAAAAACAGCGGGACTGGAGTTTGAATATTGGATCTTTCGATTGAGAGGGCAAGTTTTAATCATTAGACTACCACTGCTCAAGTAAGCAAATTACGTAACTGAATGTTAACGTAATACCTACTACTGAATACTACCTAATACCAGGTGCAGCGAACATTTATGTACTAACGTTCATTTTTCAAGGAAATATTTAATGACACCATAGACGCGGCGTCTAAACCTTTTCATTTCGCGATTATTGTCTTCTATCTCCGTTACTATAAAAGAATAAAGGCATGGAGCCGTCTTCTAGGCTCCATGCCTTTATTCCTGCTATAAACTAGGCTTTAAACGTGGTTTTAAATCATAACATTTTGTATAGCAGTCTTTTATATCAGAATATCTATTAAGTATTGGAATGTCGGTTAATCTTTCGTATATGTCGTAGTGGAGATAAACGCTTTCTACACTCATAGCCACACAGTAGGATTTTCCCCTATGTCGTGGGTGCTATGGACACGCACAAAGACGAATACACAAACACCCAGACCCAGAACAAGAATCTATACTCATCATTCAGATACCTGTCTGGCCGGGAATCGAACCCGGGATCACTGTGTGTCAGACCAGTATGGTAACCGCCGCGCCATGCGGGTCGTCAAAGCATCAAAGTAAAGAGATAGAAAGCGACTAAGGGGTAAGATATGCAGCGACTCCACAAGAGTTCTGACCGCCCTAAGCTAATCATGAGTATGCGCCCTCACCAGGTTTGTTACGGTCAGATTAAAAAGTAGTATAGTAGTTTTGATTTTCTTTATGCTACACTTATCCCCTTAACCGGCAGAGTGTGGAGTGAACAGCATCTACCGCTATTTATTGCATGCATTCACTTATCAAGTGTTCTGAGGATGTATATTGGTCCTCAAACTGCAGTTCGACTTAAATTTGTATAGATTTTTTCGTCGTCCAACTGCAATTGCGCTAGTATAATAATGTACTCTCAGAGTTTTGTGTAAGCTAATATCTAAAAACATGCGAATATTTGCGAGTCCGGATGTAAATATTCGGTACATCACTGCTGTAGGGTAAATGCAATGATGCTATATTAATAGCGCATGTGAAGACATCATATCAGCGTCCTCCCAAATCCTTGCGCCCTAGGCTGCAGCCTTATTAGCCTAAGGGTTAATCAGGCCCTGAAAATAGACAAAATCTACCTCAAAATCTATTACTGACTTCAAATGGATAGTAACACAAAATCAATAATTTTTAAGACTCGACAGTCTGCCGATTTGGGCTAATGTTTTACTACATTACGGATATTTTACGTCAGTGGTCTTCATGCGTGTTACTCTTATATCCACATAAATTACATTATGTAAGAGACAATGACCAGGGAACTCAGATCGCATCAACCCATTATTGGCCCACTGCTGGGCACGGGTCTTCTCCCAGAATGAGAGAGTTTAGGCCATAGTCCACCGTGCTGGCCAATTGCGAATTGGTGAACTCAGATATTAGATGAATATTACATGTTTATGCTAATTGCGCTAGTAAAATCTGTTAGGGTCTTCTCTATAGAAAGCGTCCGTATGACGATTGGGTCTGGAGGTATGCTACTTACATTCAATTGTTTTATAGGTAACTTTCTTATTACAGAATTTTCTGTTCATACAACAGAAAGGTTAAGGCGGAGGCTATCTTTATTAAAATTAGGCGTAATAATTTCTTCTTTAATGTATTTAATAAATCTAAATGAATAATCTTATTTATTTATTTACAGTTTAATCTCTGTGGTATATTTTGAAATATTTTATTTCATTACATAAAGCAGCAGTATTTTTCTGTAAGTACTACTATCAACGGACATATAAAATAAACCCAAGGTCTTAGACTAATCCTTAGCCTAACCTGACGTTGGCCCCAGATGCGTGCTTCACCTGGGGATTATGTTGAAACGTCTCACATAAACATCTCTCCTTGCCTGACTCAGAATATAGCGGTATCATTGTTGTTTTAAGACAGAAATAGTCTCTGTTTCGTAAGATTGAAGTAGCAAAGGATTATGCAGTCTATCTGATACGAAGGGGTCACTGCCGCCCATAAACACCTATAAGCAACTTTATATAGAAAAGAGGTTCCATTTGAAGTCTAACACAGATGCTTGACTACCCCCGAGGACTAAGACGATCGCCTTATAAGCAAGTGAGCCGGTAACCACATCTTTCCACGCAAGAATTAAGCTATTGCATAGCTTTTATCACGGGTTTTGAGCGCGGCTACCGAATCAAAAAACTCCGTAACGAAAAACCTAACACCCTCCACTCCGCTTACCATGCAGCGCGGTCGAGCGTTCGCTTAACGTAAGCATACACGTTATACACGCAAGCAATGGTACGACAGTACGAAGCTCGCACGGATCGAGATGAGCTGCTCGGAAATCGGACGAGTATGTAAGTAGCTGTTTGTGGGAAAGTACCTACCTATATAGTATCAAAGAAAAAAAGTTGAATTAATATCAAAGAAAAAAATACTGCATAAATAAATGAAATATTTGCTTAAGTTGATGAAAAATGCTATGCAACAGCTTTACTGCGGTAGTCTCCGAGTACCGCACGTTTTTTCTTTCTACTACCCTGCTTACTTAAAATTTTGATTGCCTGGTCCTTTTTAAGTAGGCAATACTGTATGTACTGTAATGCTAATCACCACTTCCCGACAAATAGACAGCGAACCCATAACTATTTAATATACTAGACTCGAATGAATTAAAAACCCTCAAACGATACCGATAACTAATCCCTTTCAACATAGTTACGTCATTATAACCATCCTGTCTGGAATAAAGTATTTTCTGTGGGTATTTTACGAGGTACTTAACGGCTTGTAGTTTATTTAGGCATAAGTTATTTGGCACTTAGCTCAACAACGTGTACATAAATCGCTGACCCATTTACAGTAAGAGCTAATTCACCTGGCACGTGAAGATGTTTTGATTAGCGATTCATCAATTGTCATTCGATTGGTGCTGATTATCGTCGAATTAAAATTGACATGAAATACCATGAATATAGGTGACTGGTGATTTTGTGGGTAATGACTGCTGGTAGTAATAGCTGGTGAGTCGCACTTGGCCAGGGGGCGGTGGACTATGGCCTAAACTCTCTCATTCTAAGAGAAGACCCGTGCCCAGCAGTGGGAGAATAATGGGCTGACGACGACTTCTGGTAGAAACTTTGTGGTTCTATCCAAAGACATCACTGGCACACTAATTTCTGCAATACAGTAGTGTAAAAAATTGACATGTTCTATCCTGAGGTACATGGTAAGACATCTACTTATTCGAGGCGTTCTAATTTAGTCCTCAGGAGCCTGAGGATAACTTAAGGTATGTCTGAACCAGCGTTGCCAGTTTTTTTTACTAAGTCGGGATTTGGAAACTTTTTGGGGGACTTCATAGTCAAAAGCGGGACAGCACTCCTCGCGCTACAATGGGCCCTGCGCCTCTCCTTTGAGTAGGAGGGCCCGAGAATTTGGCGACCTTTTTTTTTATTTTTGGTTGACAAACTGCAGTGTGCGACCTTTTTTTTGGCCGACAAACTTAAGTTTCACTTATATTTGCAATTGGCGACCTTTTTTGTGCAAAAGTCCAGTCCTTCCCGAAAAATGGGACTGAGCCGGTCCCGGACAATTAAATTTTGATGAAAAAATCGGGACGTCTGGCAACCTTGGTCTGAACTGATTTTATGTGTGTGTGTCACAGACGTTGAATATCGGCAGTGGCCACTTACCACCAGGTAGACTGCAAGCCTGTAGCCTATGTGTCCTTTTTTTCTGACGCCGTGGGAGCGACGCAGGGTTATGTAGGATATTTATCGCACTAATAACCCCCCCCCCCCTGCCCGTCCTCGACGCTATTCAGAGGACTTCTTTATATCCAAAGGAACGCAACCGGAGCACTCTGAGCCCATCGGGCTCCTCCCAGATGGGCGACTGCGCTCACCGCTCCGTCTAGTCTTTACGACCTTATGCGACCACTCCACCGTCCTTCCTGGGGTCATCTAACCGAACGGTTCGAGCTCCCAAGCTACCCGCCCGAAAAACCCGGAAGCCTCTTTTTGTCACCTCTTACGACAGGCAGGGGATGCCGTAGCCCTATTCTAATCCCGGAACTACAGGGTCGAGCCTATGTATCTTATGTGTTCATGCTCAACACATACTTACTACCGTTGTAGATATGACTGAAGCGGGTGAAGACACCAGAATAACTTAGCATTGTAAAAGCAAAACGATAAGTTTTTGCTAAAAGATTACAATTCGTAATTAGTGCTATAACAAACGACCGCAGCTGAGCTTTGTCAGATACTTTTAATGACTATTTTACTAAGTACAAGAAAACAACAAAAGATTAACACTGAATGTAACCTAGATCTGTCAGAACAACACGAGCATTTTAAATGAAGATAGGATGACTTTTCTTATACTCTTTTCTCTTTTCAAGGGTGTCTTGAATTGTGGGTGTTATAGACGCTCCAAGTAGAAAAACACAATGAACTAGCAGTAATAAATTCATAATTTAGAATATTTTCGGTAGATGATCCTGGAACCAATGAGGCCAAACCTATGTAATACCGTTTATCGTTTAATAGACTAGCGTTCTAGGAATTCAGTTAACAAAATCATAGTGAAATAATGAAATTGATTGTGTTGTATGTGGCTACATTTAATTGTGGACGAACAAAGATGAACGAAGCTTACCAACATAGCTCTTAAAATTAGCAGGCTGAAGTGGCAATGGGCCGGCCACATCGCTCGCAGAACCGATGACCGATGGGGATGAAAGGTCCTCGAATGGCGACCACGTTTAGGCAAAAAGAGTACAGGTCGCCTCTTACCAGGTGAATCGATGACCTGAATAAGACAGCGGGAAACCGTTGGATTCAAAGGGCACAGGACCGGTTGGAGTAGCGCTATTGGGAGGCGTATGTTCTGCAGTGGACATCAAAAGGGTGATGGATGGATATTTAATTGCATATTGCATTACTGTTATAAGTAACGTCAGTTTACTAAAATCAAAATTAGCAGCAATAAAGATATTTGATTTCATTTGATAAGAAATATCGATGTAGTGATGTAACGAATGTTATTATGCGAATGAGATTTTTTTTTTATGTAAGGCCAACATAGGCGCCGCTATAGGAATAGTATAGGGGACAGTAAAATGTAGATTTGACGATATTTTTGTTCATCAAACTACAGTTCAACTTCAATTTGTGCAGATTGGGCGATGTTTGTTTTTTTGGTCACCAAACTGCAGTTCTATATTCGCAAAAGATTTGCACAAATCTTGCGAATGCAAATCCAAATATGTAAAAATAAGCCAATATTCGCGAATGCAAATATTCAATCATCACTAATACCGATACGTCTGCGTCAAATGCATTTCAAAAACTAATTATCACTTGAATCAACTGTGGCCAAAATATTTCACATGGACATACGAGAAATGGCGATTTAAATAATATATTTGTAAACGTTGCTAAAAGGGATTCCATCGGCGGTCGGCGAGAACATAAGTGGAGTTCGAAATAAATGGACCTTAAAATTGGTGGACTAAAAATAAAAAGTTTGTTCTGTTTAAAAAACACTTTTCTGGTTACTGCCATTGAGATCCAGACTATTTTGGGTAAGATACGCCTTAGGCTGTGTTCCTAGTAGGCAAACTTAGCGACCGACTGAGTGAGCCACAAATTCGTAGCGAATTGAAATTCCAGTTAGCTGCACACTCAGAACATTTTCCTGCTTCTCAAACTCTTATGAGTTAGCTGCTAATTTAGGTCGACCGACTGAATTTCACTTTACTATTGTTGTACGAAGGGAGCGGTTGTATTAGTCACGTTGGATATTTTTTAAGTAACTGGTATTCTAGAGGCACTGAAAGAGGGTAAGAAGCACTGGGTTCCCGGCGATAGCTTCTTTCTAATTGTCCGCATAAACATTTTGCGGCAAACGGACTCACTACGACCGCCGAATAACCATATCGCCGCCGCCGACTTTTATTGATTTTGCTGCGTGTTGGTCACTAAGATAGTCGGCGCACGTAACGCTGCAAACTGCGTAAAGTGAGCGTAAACTAGCAAACCTTGAACACTCCATTTCAAATATATGGAAAGGCGTACTAAACCGAAACGTCGCAAATTCAGTACGCTGCTACCAGTTTGCCTACTTTAGACACAGCCTTATTCCACTTATTCTACCTTAGAACCCTTGTTCAGAAGCTTGAAAAATCTAATCTTTACTTTTTTTCTATTGATACTACTCAGTACTCACCAATTTGAAAATTTCGCAGCGGTCAATTGTGAAAGGGGTCGATGTCGACCATTTGGAACTTCTGTTCTCCAATCTTATATACGTCCAAACTTAAAATCTTTTATTATTTTACACAAGATGAAAATCGTCAGTCTTTCGACTATAAATAGCTCATATACCCCTATCATTAATAACTCTACTAGTTGACCCGGCGAACTTCGTTCCGCCTAAAAGTCAAAAATCTAAAATTATCCATGTTTCTCTACTATATTTACATGCATTATACATTCAAACCTTCCTTTTGAATCACTCTGTCTATTAAAAAAAACAGCATTAAAATCCGTAGGGTAGTTTTAAAGATCTAAGCATACATAGGGACAGATAGCTAGAAGCGACTTTGTTTTACACTATGTAGTCATACGATAATTCTTTCACGTGGAATACAGAATTATTATTTTTATTATATTTAATTATTAGGTAAAAAATAAATTTAACTACTTAATATTCATGTTAAGGACAAACAGTGACTTTACTCTTTTCTTAAAGAGATAATTGGTTTAAGTCGCGTATATTTGGGGCATGTGAATTCCATGTTAATAAGTGTTCTTTCCCAATTTATAGCAATTATGTATTGTCCAAGTTAAACAAACAATATTCAGTGATCCCTCCGTCAAACACTTAGACGCTTCAGTCGCGATCCGACGCCCTACCCGCGACGACGCGACGCCTCACGCGTTAGATACGGACGAAAGTTCACGCCGTAACATAAAAAAATGTTAATGAATAAAATAAATAATGTTAAATAAAAAAAGTTTGAGAATTAGTGAAAGCTTTGTGTCGAATTGTTTGGTTAATGTTTAAGTGTTTGTGGTCATTGAAAACTAAAAAAACTATCAAGGGATTGCACTGTAAGAACTTTTTTGTCTAGTTAGATTTTTTTATATTAATTTGTTGAAATGTCTTTCTTCTTATTCTGATGCGAGGCCCTTACTCAGCAGGATAATCCATGTGATCAGATTTACGGAAAGAAATTGCTATTTCCAAAATTATTCATTTTGCCATACATAAGAACAGGAAGTACGACGGCTGAATAAATATATATATATATATATATATATTCCTAAAAGACAGTTCACTAAAAAAAATAATTTGATATAAAGCAAGCATTGTTAAGGAAAACTCATTTGAACTTCATTAAAAACATTAATTTACAAAAAAACATTAATTTACGATTATCTATTTAAATTGTTTCCATTAAATTGATTTACGACTATTCCCGGATTATTTAGTTAACAGAAATTTGTATAAGTTATTTATATGAATGTAAAATAACTTAAACTTTTATTCCATTAAAACTTCATCAGATAACATTTTAAAATGCGTATTTTAGAGCCCTAATTTTATGAATAATTTATGTTAATGTAAACTATTTTATTCTCAAGGCGTAAAATGAAGACTAAATTTTATTTCATGTACTGAGTAACAAATTTACAACTTCATTATCTTTCAAAATATAACACAATAAATAGGAATATTTTAATGGACTATTACTCTGTAGTTTTTCACTTCGTAATTATCGTAATATTATGTTTTAAGATTTTCTATACCTACGTTTAATAAGTTTGCTTTGTTTTAATTACCCTTCCACCAATTCGCACTTGGCCAGCGCGGTGGACTGTTCACCAATTCGCACTTGGCAGCGCGGTCGACAATGGCTTAAACTCTCTCATTCTGCGAGAAGACCCATGTCCAGCAGTGGGACAATAATGGGTTGACGAGACCAGTTTTAATAAAATTTTATAAAACTGACTAAAATCTGATTTTGCTATTGTCACCTTGCTTGGCTACGTGCTTTAGACCTGCAATAAAATTTTACAAGATTCCTTGCAACAATGGGGGTAGGAATAAATTTGTTAAGCGGGATAAACAATATCGTGCGGCGAAAAAAAGCGGTTAGCTGGTTTCTGATTTTTTTCTGTCCCTATGCTACACTATCCTTTAACAATCCCCTTACATATAAATTATATATATGTATGTCTATGCGTGCAACGCTACTTCTGAAGACGTGCCATTAATTAGAATACTTGTTTAATTAAAATACTTTGCGGTTGCCGGCTTACTTTGATAAGATGCGATCATCTTAGTCGACGGGTATAGCAACGCATATGTGACTGACTTCAGAACCCCTGTTATTTCTGAAGTTGCTTACAGATGTCCATTCGCGGCTATGGCAATTTACCATCAGGTGAACTGTATGCTCGTTTGCTACTTCAATGAGTTAAAAAAACCTGCGGCAATCGAGGACTGCCGCGGTAAAGCCATTGCATAGCATTTTTTATCAACTTATATAATTATAATTATTTATTTATGCAGTATTTTTTTTCTTTGGTACTACTACTACCTATATAATTTCTCACAAACAGCTGCTTACATATTGGTATGATATCCGAGCAGCTCGTCTCGATCCGTCCGAGCTTCATACTGTCGTACCATATACCGACACGTTAAGCGAACGCTCGGCTGCGCTATATGGTAGGTGGAGTGGGGGGTGTTAGGTTTTTTCGTTACGGAATTTCTTGATTCGGTCGCCGCGATCGAAGCACGCTATAAAAGCTATGCAATAGTTTAAAAACTCAATATTTTAATTCAGACCGCAAGTTATCCTATGGCGTCCCGCATCGCGAAGTCACCGTACATTTCTAATATACAAAGGGTTTTAGGTTCAAGTCTTGGTCAGGCAGATTTGTAAATGATGACAATACTTCGCCGGGTCTGGACATTTAAGACTCCGGAAACCTAATAGGCTCTGTGAAAGCGTAAATCCTACATTTTTCTATAAAACTTTTTATCCTGAGAGTTTAGGAGAGGACTAATTTTCAGCGCCTACGTAATTAGTTGGTATTAATGAATGTGCTTTAGATTGGTAAAGTAACTTTCAATTAATGAAGGAATGGTTTGAAATTAAAGTGTTTAAGATTTAGTGCTTTTGCGTGTAGGAATTAGAATTCTATGTTTTATTGTTTTTTTTACTATTGTAAAGTTTTAAGAATATAAAGGCATTATTGTACGATGTGGTATAACGTATGTGCTAGGTGGTAGAATTTACATGTTTTGACCGGGGATAGTCCACTGACAAACTTATGGTATTATATTACTGTGTATGCCGGTTAATTTTCATATAAGTCGACCTTAGTATTACTCAGAAAATGAAATGAAATGAAATGTCTTTATTTTGTATAGGCCTACGGGGGCACTTACAAATTGTCAGTTACATTTTTTTTCTTACACTACCACCGGTTCGGAATACGACCTCAACTGAGAAGATCCGGCAAGAAACTCAGCGGGTTAGTCTTTTTTTCTTATTTATATTCATTTTTTTAATATTATTACAATCATGTTTATTTTTTGACATGGTAATGAAAGGAGTAGCAATGCATTCGTGATTAAGTTTTAGATAGAACCCTTGCTCTGTATAAAGTAGCGCACAGCTGTCTATGGGTGTTAGTGACCATTAACCATTAGGTGGACTGCATGCTCGTTTGCTTCTTTAGTCTTATAAAAATGTGTATGATGACAGATTGGTTACTCATTGTAGTTATTATCCTATTTCTGTTACGGTGCCAAGTGTTTTAGATTTTATTCCCGTTGGAGATAAATGTTTACATGGTTGTAGACCCGTGTGGCCGAGCGGTTACCATACCGGTCTGACGTGCAATGGATACCGGGTTCGATCCCGGCCAGAAAGGTATCTAAATGATGAGTTTGGATTCATGTTCTGAGTCTGGGTATTTGTGTATTCGTCTTATGTGTGTCCATGGTACGCACAACACAGGTGAAAATCCTAGACAGACAGACAATATTTCTGTTAATTATGTTATATGTGTATCTCGTTACGCACTTACATAGATTGTCTATGTATGCGTCACATATGAATGGACGCAGCCAAATAAAAATTCCTAAACGTGTAAAGTTTCAGAGAATTCAGATTTTACAGAAACATAGTTTTGCCTTAGTGCATTCATAATTCACTTGTGAATATTTGAAAGTGCTCAACGATACATGTAGTTTCAAAGCATTATGTAGCATTTTATTTCGTGACTCCATTCTTGTTTGTATATTTTAAAGCAAAACGAAAATATTTTTAACTGCCTAGCTATCACGGTCCATGACAGCCTGGTGAGAGACATTAGGCGAAATGTTAGTAATAGGGTTCCGTTTTAATCTTTTGGGTCTCATTATTGGCCCACTGCTGGGCTCGGGTCTTCTCTCAGAATGAGAGAGTTATAGGCCATAGTCCACCGCGCTGACCAAGTGCGAATTGGTGGACTTCACACACCTCTTAGAACTTTTTTTTTCTAAGAACTCTCGGGTGTGTAGGTTTCCTCACGATGTTTTCCTTCACTGAAAAGCAGTGATAATTAATTTCTAATACGCACATAAATCAGTGGTGCGTGCCTGGGTTTGAACCTCGGACCTCCCGATCGAGAGGGCAAGTTTCAACCATTAGGCTATCACTGCTCTTCTTTAATTTAGATGTTAAACTTTTGGGTACGGAACCATAATTATTTAGTACAAACGTGGTTGATAACTATTTCTGTGTTAGAACTGGTTTGCATGATAAGGGAAGCATACGTGGCGTTCAAGTTAGGGATAATAACATATCTATTTTTTTATTTGATTGAAGTAGCAAACGAGCATGCAGATGGTAAGTGGCTACTGCCGCCCATGAACATCTGTGTGCAACTTCAAACAGAACATGGGTTCTATCTGAAGTCACAGATGCGTTGCTACTCTTGAGGACTATGATGGTTGCTTCATATAAAAGTGTGCTAGCAACCACACCCTTCCATCGAAACGCAAGAAATGCTTCACGTTGGAATTAGGCGTGGTGGTGGTACTTCCCCGGTCAAACTACACTGGTGACCTGCGACTGGTGACTGGTGGAACCACCTGTGAAAATATTCATAATAATCAGTGGCCAGTCGTCAGCTCAGCTCGTTTGCTATTTCTGTGATATAAAAATAACATTTTTACAAGCTGGCGACACGCGTGGCGGATCGGTCAGTATATTGGTCTGACACACAGTGGGTTCTGTGTTTGATCCCCGGCCAGACAGGTACCTATCTAAATGGTGAATTTAGATTCTTGTTCCGGGTCTGGGTGTTGTATTGTATTATATTGTATGTTGTTGTATGTATTCGTCTTTGTGTATGTCCATAGCGTTCTCGATACAGGAGAAAATCCTAGTGAGCTATGAGTTTAGAAGGTGTTTGTTATGATTACCTTTTCTACTATTAACTCCGCAAGTGTTCCACCTATGCGCCTGTTTTTCAGGACCATAGCTGAGCACACATTTTTGTCAGGAAAACACTGAGCCATACTTCACCACACTGGCCCAATGATACTCAGGGTAGATAGGAATGATATTCGAAAAGTAATGAAATTTTCAAATAATGTATTAACAAAGTTTCGATGAGAATTAATATTCGAAATTGGCAATCTGAACTTTCGTGTAAGAAGTTTAACATCTAAATTAAAGTTATGACTGTAAAACCTACGTAATTATTACAGGCTCGACTAGTATATTTGGGGTCGGGAATACCGATGGGTGATAAATATCTACTGTCCATGTAGTAGATATAGACATGGGCGTTTTCAGTTTTTTCCGCAAACGGATATATATCCGATATAAAGTTTTCATATCGATATAAATAACGGTTTTCAAATATCAATATCAGTACAACAGTTTTCAAACATTAACATGATATTTTTGATACGAACAGTGGAAAACGAACAACTATTGAATTGATTCAAATGTTCGATTATCATTGAATCGATTCAATAGTTTTTGTTATATTATGATATCAGTTATGTTAAATGGTTAATCCACATAATAACGTTATTCAAGACATATCCGATATAAGTTACGTTTTGATATATCTTGTTCATGTCTAAGTTGATATGTAGAGTTTACATTTACAGGTGGTGAACCGGTGAAGTACCACTGCTATACCTATCTGCGGCGTCAAGCACTTCTTGCGTTTCGATGAAAGGTGTTGCCGGCACACTTTTATATGAGGCAAATTGACAATGAATATACTCCAAAAGTTTCCCCTACACCCATGAAGATCAGAATGTTAGATTTTCGATGTACATTGCGGTTAATACATAAATATTAAGTAAACCTTTTATTATAATTTTAGATCACACGACCTTTGAGAAGTAGAGCAACAGTTATCTAGATAAAAATCAGGATAACAATAATGACACGAAAAACATTATTTCCTACATGAGGTACCCATTCACCGATATGCTGCACTTGATTTTTTATCTCGTTTTTTATTTTCAATATGACGCCGGCAATCTATAGGCACTTCAAATAAATTGAAACGATGGATGGGCAATCATGTTTGCCCACTACGGCAAGTTTGGGTATATGTCTACTTTACGTTTTATCAGACTCATAGCTACTATGTGTAATATTTTTAAAACTCACGATATACGAGCTTTTGAATTCATTTTGCCGACATTTTGAACTAGTTTTATTGAACATGGTCATAGAAAAGTGCGATGACAGAAGGAACATTAACTTTGTCCCCTGTAGCCGGGGAATAGAATACGGCTTAGGTGTCCTCTGCTTGCCGTAAGAGGTGGTTAAAAGAGGGCTCTTGGGGTTGCGAGCGGCTAGAGTGGGAGCTTGAACCGCCCAGATAGCAACCCCGAGAAGAACGGAAGGTGCAGAGGCACAGGTACACGTCCTCCAAGAGATGAACCCGAGTTGGACGCCGCGCTAGGGAGCACCGGTATGTTCCATTGGAGAATCCGCTCTGTTTTCTGCAAGCGCTAAGGTAGGCCACCGAGGAGGTTTTAGTGAGTAAAAATCCCACGTAACCCGGAGTCTCCCCAAAGGCCTTGTGTACCTTTTGAAGGTTTCTTTCCCCTCAACAAAGACAGAGACACCGTTGACAAACACAGTGGTAGATTTTAGGTCAATTTTATTTTTCTTATTTACATTCAATATCATGACACAACACTAAATTTATCCCTACGCACTAAGCTTTTCAAACGATTCGTGATTTACATGTTATATAAAAGTGTATATAAAAATGAGTATTAGTTACATATTAAAATGTATCAATTCCGCTATAATATTAGTGTAGAATGTGAGTTCGTTGGATATTTAGTGGCCACTGTGGTGAAAAGAAATTTCATACTTCTAAAATTGACTGCATGTCTATATCTACTACTTAGGACTAATACATACAAGTCCTTATGTAGCCACAATAAAACAAAATACATTAATATTAATGAAACAAAACTATCTTTAAGAATGGAATAAAGAATGAAAATTCCTGCTGAAATCAAGAGATATGGGGTCACTGTTGGTAAATAGAATATTTATGTTCCCGTAAGGATTTATTAGCGTATCGGGGAAAGCCAATACAGTGAACTGAGTCTGTTTATGGTATTTCTTTATGCGAAGTCTTTTAAAATTGCTTAAGCTGAAAGAGGAGATATAGATGTGGCCAGTTAGACTATTCCATTGGTTTACATTTTGAGGTCCATCATTGGAAACGGGCCTCTTTTAATGGAGGTTATTGCCAATAGTTTCTGCATCTGGCGTGTTGGGGACCGTTAGTGTTGATGATAAACACGAAGACGCTACTGCCCAGCTCTTGGATTTAGCTCTTTAGCTGCCAATGGAAAGGTCCATTGGAAGAGGTAGTGGTGTTATCCGACACACTTTCACATGAGGCGACTTTCATAGTCCTCAGGAATAGCAACGCATTTGTGATTGACTTCAGATGCAACCTATGTTCTGTATGTAGTTTATTACAGATGTCCATGGGCGGCAGTTACCACTTACCATCATGTGGACTGCATGCTCGTTTGCTAGTTCATTCAGAAAAATAATTAAGACCGAAACACGGCACAAGCTTACGACTGGCTATTTATGTGTGAAATAAAGGACAACAATGTGATCTGTGATTGAATGATCACTTATTATCAATTTCATCCTTGATTGTTCACTGTAGAACAAACTGGTTCTCTTTTTGATTGGAAAAATTGAATCCATCATTGTTAAGTCTTAGTTAAATACTGTACAGTTGGTTGCAAACATTGCTGTATCTGGGGGCATGGCAGTTCCCCCGCCAAGTCAAGCAAAAAAGCGGCACGGCCGTACCATACTTTTCTCGAAGCAATTTGGGCCATTTTCAATTCCCTATAACTTCGTTCTGGATAAAAGTAGAAGATCAAATTTTTAATAGCTAAGAAGGCCTTGTATGAACACGGTATATTTCAAATTTTATTTAATTTTAACTAGTAGTTTAAGAATGATAACGAGACAATTAAACAATCTAATTTATATATGTATTACTTGTGAGATACAATACATTGTGTTACCATACGATTGCCGAGTCAACCTTTTTATTTAAAACGTTAAAGGTTTTTAATATTGATATGGTCACTATAAGATGTTGTCAGGTTAGAATATTACGTAACAAGTTAAGACAGAAAGTCCCTTAAGCGGGAACTGAATAAATTAATAATCGACTTGGTATTACAAGAATCTGACAACTTTTATCGGTAGAAAAACTGATTTGCGAGACTTGTTTTATTTTTAAGTATTAATTTTTATTGCATGATAGTCTTCTATATCACCATGTATGTAAGGCAAGATACTGGAGTTAACTTTCATTACCATGTAAAAACATGATTGTAATTATATTTAAAAAAATGAATTTAAGTATGAAAAACAAACCCGCTGAGTTTCTTGCTCGATCTTTTCAATTGAGGTCGTATTCCGATCCGGTAGTAGTGTAAGAAAAAAATGTAACTGACAATTTGTAAGTGGGGCACTTACAAATTGTCAGTTACATTTTTTTCTTGTCTTTATTTTGTATGGGCCTACGGGGGTAGGCCCATACAAAATAAAAACATTTCATTTCACTTCATTCACTATTCCCTCTCTTCTCACGGACGGTTTAGTAACTGAGGGACATCTTTCAGGTGATTTGCAGCGTCTTTCTGTGTAACATAAATATCTACTGTGTTACCAACAAGAATTGCAGGTCTAGTTCTCGTCAATCCATTATTGTCCCACTGCTGGGCACAGGTCTTCTCAGAGACTTGACATGAGAGACTTTAGGCCATAGTCACCGCGCTGGCCAAGTGCGAATTGGTGCGAAGTGCGAACACACCTCCGAGAACTTTTTTTTTAACAACTCTCGGGTGTGTATTTTTCCTCGCGATATTTTCCTTCACCGATAATTAATTTCTAATACGCACATAATTTTATGAAAAATCTGTGGTACGTGCCTGGATTTGAACCTCGGTCCTCCCGATCGAGAGTTTCAACCATTAGGCTATCACTGCTCGAGTTTTAACCATTAATCTACCACTGCTTGAGTCCTGGCCTAGCTAATATTCGCAAAAACCCCGTTAGCGAAGGCCTGTGGTCAAGAGGACTGCAAAGGCTTTGAACAAACCTGTGTTAAGTTTTTCATGATGTTTTATATATTCTGTTGTTTTCCATTAACTTTGCTCACACTCCTCACATGAATCTTTAACGATATTTTCATTTAACTTCATACAGTTCTCATAAATAATCAGAGAAATTTTATCAAGGACCAAATCTTACACAAAATTTGTGATATCGTATTATGGGTATAATTTTCAGAGATAATTTGAAAGACAAGGCAAGGAAAAGCACTAAATTATACTTTTCGGGTTCTGAGAATAATATATGTAATGAGGTTCTTCTGACTTTACAACCAATATATCATAGCTCTAACGGCAAGGAGACTATGAATAATAAATAATTGTCTTTGCTAAATATGAATACGAGGAATGTTATGAAATGTCTTTATTTTGTATCAGCATAAGGGTGCATTTTACAAATGGAAAGTTACAATATTTCCTTTCTCTTACACCGTCGGGTTGCAACACGGCCGCAATTGTAAGAAACTTTGCGGGTTTGTTTTTGTTCTATATTTTATTTTTATTTTTTATTTTTAGGGGTTCTTATCCAAAGGATTAAAACGGGACCCAATTACGAAGACTCCGCTATTTGTCTGTCCGTCTGGTTGTCTGTCTGTCCGTCTGCCTATTACTTGGTGTATCTCGTTAACCGTGACAGCTGTACAGTTGAAATTTTCTCCGATAATGTATTTTTGTTGCGGCTATAACAACCAATACTAAAAACAGAATAAATCTCTCTGGTGTCAATTTCAGGTAAAATTATTATCTTGCTTGATGTCGATCTTATATTGATTGATCGTTGGTGTTAATATTCTTCACTTTTTTTATCTAACCGAAATAGCAAACGAGCATGCAGTCCACTTGATGGTAAGTGGTCATTGCAGCCCATGGACATCTGTAATCAGCTACATACAGAACATGGGTTCCATCTGAATTCAAAGATGCGTTGCTCTCCCGAGGACTATGATGGTCGCCTCATGTGAAAGTGTGCCGGCAACCACACCCTTCCATCGAAACGCAAGAAATGCTTCACGCTAGAAATAGGTGTGGCGGTGGTACTTCCCCGGTCGAACTACACTGGTTCTACCACCTTGAAGACCTTCCCTAAAAATAAACCTAGCAGCACCCATGTTGGCGTCAAATTAAAAAAAACTGAAATGAAATGAAATGAAATGTCTTTATTTTGTATAGGCCTGCGGGGGCACTTACAAATTGTCAGTTACATTTTTTTCTTACACTACCACCGGATCGGAATACGACCTCAACTGAGAAGATCCGGAAAGAAACTCAGCGGGTTTGTCTTTTTTTCTTATTTATATCCTTTTATTTTAATATTATTACAATCATGTTTTTTTTACATGGTAATGAAAGTTAGCTCCAGTATCTTGCCTTACAGTTCAGTAAAAGAGAGCCCTGTTCATCGCAATAGCGAATATCGCGAATGTCGGTAATAGTAATATTCGAATTCGCAATGAATGGGTAAGTAATAGGATTCGTTAAATCACTAATTAATATTTCACTAACTGAATTAATCGTAATTTTGTTGACTATAAATATGTGAAAATAAATTTTATCGTACCGTTCCGTATCGTATTTGTGTTCGTTGAATTTATCATTTTGTTTTAATTTAATCACAAATCGTTTAACAAAGCGTCAAACCCTCAATAAAGTTACGTATTTGGAATTCGAAATGTTTTGTTGAGTTTATTTGTGTGAATAAACACGTGAATATTTACGTAGTTCGGTATTTCGGGAGTTTCAAATAGAATCCACATCAAAAATTTTATTCAGATGGTAGAACCAGTGGTACCTCCCCGGTCGAACGACCGGGGAGGTACCACCGCCACACCTATTTCCAACGTGAGCTTTCATTGCGTTTCAATGGAAGTGTGTAGTTGCCGGTACACGTTTATATGAGGCGACCATCCTAGTTCTCGGGAGTAGCAACGCATCTGTGATTGACTTCAAATATAACTTATGCTCTATATGAAGTTGCTTAGTGAGTGCATCAGGTGGACTGCATGCTCGTTTGCTACTTCATTATTTAAAAAAAAAGAATTCATGTCGAAACAAAGTGTTTTAAGTCTGTCATTGTGTGTCAAAATACAAAATCGGTCTCGCTTATAGAAGTTTTTACTCCAAAAATTGAGAATATAAAGTTAATTCTTCACGTGGGACGTGTATCGTAAATATTCTTTACAGAATTTGATTAAAATTCAATCAGGCGCTACAAATTTGTACCAAGTTTGAGTCGTGAACGATGAATTATTGGAATATAAAGTAGCACATATGATTATACTATAAGGTACTCTTATTAAAAATATACGAAACTCAGAAAAGATTGTGAATTTTTATACAATTCATAAATCTATTGGCAGTGATAGCCTAATGGTTGAATCTTGTTCTCTGGATCGGGAGGTCCGAGGTTGAAATCCCAGGTACCACTGATTTCTCTAAAATTATGTGCGCATTAAAAATTAATTGTCACTGCTTTACGGTGAAGGAAAACATCGTGAGGAAACCTGCACACCCGAGAGTACTTTAAGAAAAAAGATTCTCATAGGTGTGTGCAGTCTACCAACTCGCACTTGGCTAGAGCGGTAGACTATGCCCTAAACTCTCTCATTCTGAGAGAAGACCCGTGCCCAGCAGTGGGACAACACTGGGTTAGCGATGACGCTCATATTGGGTATAGTTTACAATGTGATCCAGGTATGTACGCAGTGTCCCTGTAGCCTCGGGGTCAGAATAGGGCTACGGTATCCCCTGCCTGTTGTAAGAGGCGACTAAAAGGGGCTTCCGGGGTTGCAGACGGCTAGAGTGGGATCTCGAACCGTTCGGTCAGGCAATCCCGGGAAGGACGGCGGTATGTGTGGTCGCATACCGTCGTAAAGACTAGACGGAGCGGTGGGCCCAGCCGCCCATCTGGGAGGAGCCCGATGGGGCAGCGCGCTTGGAGGATTCCGGTTGAAGTCGTTTCGATATCCCGGAGTCCTCCTTTTCAGCGCCGAGGACTGCCACCGGGGGGGTTTTAGTGCGGTAAAAATCCCACATAACCCTGCGTCGCTCCCACGGCGTCGGGTACCTTTGGAAGGTTTCCCCCTCGAAAACAAAAAAAAAAAGGTATGTACGCAGTAGCGGCGTAAGGCGTGGGTGGTGTGTTGGGGTCGGAGGGTCTAGATTTGACGACCCGCATGACGAAGCGATTACCGTTCGGTTTAAATGCTCGTTTTTGCCACGGACGTGCAAGTTGTGGAATGAACTTCCTCCTGAGGTATTCCCGGAGCGCTACGACATGGGGTTCTTCAAGAAAGGTGCGAAAAGAGCTCTCCTTCACAGCCGGCGATGCATTGGCGACTCCTCTGGTGTTGCGAATGTCCATAGGCGACGGTGACTACTTTCCATCAGGTAGCCCGTCTGCCTTATCGTTAGGTTAAATTATTAAAAAAAAAATTGGTCTGACGCGCAATGGGTTGAAATAGATCATCCGCTCGACTGTCCAGCTATCATGGTTCATGAGATATAGCCTGGTGACCGACAGATGAACAGACGGACAGACGGTCAAATGGCCAGACAGCCTGACAGACAAACGGACAGCAGAGTCTTAGAAAAAGGGTTTTTATATTTCAGTACGGAATCCCAAAAACGAGCGTACCATTACGATCAATAACAGTAGTTACGTCAGCAGTTATTTACCCGATGTTTGGACGTTAGCGGTTACTGGATATATGAGGGGTTATTTAGTTTACAGACGTGTATCGGTATTTTACGATGCACCGACCGATACTCTTCACTTTGAATGGGTTAATTGGTTATGTATTGCTTCCGAAACTACTGCAGAATCAATACTGTTTATTAGAATTATTGTATTTAAAGACGGTGATTCACCACTAAGCTATTCAGGGACTTTTATTAGAACTCTCAAGTGTAGATTTCATGAATCTAAACTAATATTATAGTGGATTGATATATTTTAAAATATGTAATAGGTATATGCGGATTTGATTTATTTTTAAAATGAATTCAGTTTTATTATGTAACAGTTAATCACGATAGGTATGTAATTGACCAGGTAGCACCACCAGGGAAGTACCACCACCACACCTATTTCTAGCATTTCTTGCTTTTCGATGGAAGGGTGTGGTTGCTGGCATACTTTTATATGAGGCAACCACCTCAGTCTTCGGAAGTAGCAACGCGTCTGTTCAGACTTTAGATAGAACCAGTGTTTTATATGAAGTTGCTTACAGATGTCCACGGGCGGTAGTGATCACTTACCATCAGGTGGACTGCATCCTCGTTTGCATACTTTAATCATATATAAAAAATATGTATACTATTTATATATTTAAATGTATGTACATTGTCTCAACACGATTTGTTTCACTGTTAAAGTATGTGATGTTTAAATTTCCAATATAAATGTACGTAAATTGTACGTTTGCGCGTTTGTGCATTCGGGAAGTTTGTAAATTAATTACGCCTAGTTGATAAAATAATTACCTACACTCTATTGAAGTAATAGGGTTATCTCTATATTGTTTTTTTATTTTAATTTTTTAAACAAATAGCAACGTGACCATTTGCGTCTTGACGCGACACTCGCTACAAAAGCACTGCGAAAATCCCTTAGTGGCCTCGTTAATGTATGTGTGAGTGTGCTTTTTTCGAACGTTTGTAGGCAGTTTCCATACTTCGTCGCAGTTCGCCATATTTTTACTGTGACTAAAAGGTGTGTTAAGAGCATACTTATCTAAGACATTTCTAATTAGTTCTCAAGGATACCAACGCGTCTGTGGGCCAACTAAGGAAAACTTAAGAGTTGTTTTTTTTGTTCTCGACGGGGAATCTTCAAAAGGTACCCAAAGGCCTGGGCGCGACGCAGGGTTATGTGGGATTTTTAACTAAAACTCCCCGGTGGCCGTCCTCGGCGCTATAAAGAGGACTCCGGGATCTCGAAACGACCGCAACCGGAATCCTCTAAGCATGTTGCCCTATCGGGCTCCTCCCAGAAGGGCGGCTGGGCCCACCGCTCCGTCTAATACGACGGTATGCAACCACACATGCCGCCTTTCTTCCCGGGATTGCCTGACCGAACGGTTCGAGCTCCCACTATAGCCGCATGAAACTCCGGAAGCCCCTTTTAGTCGCCACTTACGACAGGCAGGGTATGCCGTAGCCCTATTCTGATCCCGGAACTACAGGGACGCGGCGCCGTTACCGGCGGCCGCGGGGTTAATTTCATCTGCAACCATCGGCAATAGGGTCGACTTTATGGAGGACTACAAACTCGCTTTTTACTTTTTTATTCTAAAGACTTTTGTGAGAAGTTGAAATCCTCATAACTAGAAATCAAAACCATTTCAAAATCTTAAATTTATCGTTCATAATAATAATTTAACGACATTGGTACGAGTACCTTATTACGGTTATCGATCTATCTTTCCCCCGGGCGACATTAAAAGGAACTTAAGGACTAAGGGTTCGTTTGTCTGAACAAAAACTTATCCATCTTCAATAACATACTACACGACACTCTGGGGACTTCAAGATACATCTCCATTTCTTTTCTTTAATTTTAAGTGCGTGTAGCACTGATTGGTAAAGGTTTTTTATAATAAAAAAAACCAAGGGAGTTCAGTGTGCCTGTTGATTTGACGTTGGTATTGACGACCCGCATGGCGGGCATACCGGTCTGACGCGCAATGGGTTCCGGGTTTGATTCCCGGCCAGACAAGTATCCGAATGATGAGTTTAGATTCATGTTCTGGGTCAGGTTCAGGGGTTCAGGTTTCTTGTGTGTGTGGGCTATGAGTGTAGAAAGCGTGTTGGTGATTGGCCACTGGGGATTTGAACCATGATAAGATAAGAGTTTGTTTTCAAAATTCTTACAGATGCATTGCTAATTCTGAGAACTAAGTGCAACATCTCGGATAAGGTAAAAGGTAAAGAGTGTACTCTTTGAATCTGAATGCACCAGTGTTGATTGTGACGGTTTGGTGGTGTTGTAACGATGTTTTTGCTTCTTTGTAGATTAAAAGATTTGGCAAAGCGAGTAACATGGACACTCCACCTTCAATAGGATTGGTGTAATAAACGAGAATGGATTCTTGTTAGTTATGAGTGGTAACTATGGATATTTAACTAAAAGTAGTAACAAAAGATGTTTGCAGATGATTACAAATGGGAACGGGCGGTAGTAACTACTTACCATGGACTGGTGGACTATATTTGCTACTTCAATCGGGCAAAAAATATTAGGTATATAAAGTCTGTATTAATTTACTATTTATAAAATTAATATGAAACGAAACATTTTAACTAAATGTCACGACCTACATACGAATTAGTCGTCAAAGGCGTTAAACTGTCGAGTGTGAAGCATAAAAATAATTAAGCACTTGAAGTTAGGCTCCAGACATTCTCAGCTTTATTTAACGTTTATACAATTTAACGAAGACCTAGTTGTACGTACTTTTAGTTGAATAACTATTTAGTTGTTCGTTAAAGTATTTGGAAATTTATATGGATCTACATAAGACTGACTAGATAGTTGGTCAGCTAAAAAATCTTGATCTTTTCGAGGAGGTTTTTATATGACTGAAGTAGCAAACGAGCACACAGTCCACCTGAAGTAAGTGGTCACTGCCACTCATGGATATCTGTAATCAACTTCATACATAACTTGGGTTCTGTGTGAAGTCAATCATAGATGCTTTGCTACTCCCGAGGACTATGATGGCCGCCTCATATATGAGTGTGCCGGCAACCACACCCATCCATCGAAATGCTTCACGTTAGAAATAGGTGTGGTGGTGGTACTTCCCCGGTCGAACTACACTGGTTCTACCACCTTCAAAACGGGTATAATTCAACCAGAGAGGGATGACCGCCACACCTATGTATTTCGTATGTAGTACGTATGTCGTAAAGCATTTCCTACGTTCTGATGGAAGGGTGTAGATGCTGGTTCACTTATCATCCCAGTCCTCTAAGTAGCAACGCGACGTTCATTGACTTAAGATAAAACACCTGTTCTATATCAACTTGATTACTGAACAAATCTAGTAAACTAGTAGGTGTATAAACCAAAAACGACCGCCACCTCAATGTACCGAGGCCATGCTTTTCACGTAATCCCACTGTCATTTTATATATTTATTCAAAATATTATAACTAAATTTTGACGAGAATTTGGTACAAAGTTGAACTTATTACGGACTATTAAAGACGGGCGGACTATAACCGTTTATATACACTATAGTTTGAAGAATATAACGCTACAATTCTTTGTTCTAGACGCTGTTTTTATTTTCTTTTTGCTCTGAAAACCTTCTATGGTTTATTATTATGGAATGGTTATCATCACGTACTGGTATTTGGCATTAGCCTTGCCTTAAAAGTTTAAAACCCTGCTCATTCAAAATGATTCTAACAGTTACAACATACTTTAAAGATTATTTATGCCTCACGTGATTTACAACAGATGTACGAAATCGCGTGATTCTTTGAGAAACATTTATATCGCTTTAAAAGTTTACATTTCATAGTTTTTACGACGTTGTTCATCTTTTAAAAGCGCCGTTAAACGTTTTGTAACATTGTAGATTATTTTTAAGCTCTCATTGCTCTGAAGCGGAACATTTCGGTTATTTCAAAAATACGTTCTATATACGTCTAAGATGAATATGTAAAGATGCAGAAATCACTACATTTTTGTGGGCACTGCAGTTTAATTATTTTAATTTTAATTTATCATATTTTAAGCTGATGCATAGCTTTTATCGCGGGCTTTGAGCGCGGCGACCGAATCAAGAAATTGCGTAACGAAAAAAACCTAACACTCCCCACTCCACCTACCATGTAGCGCGGCCGAGAGTTCGCTTAACGTGTATGAATATGGTACGACAGTTCGATGCTCGCACGGATCGAGATGAGCTGCTCGGAAGTCGGACGAATATATTAGCAGCTGTTTGTGAGAAAGTATATAGTATCAATAAAGAAACTTGAATGAATATCAAAGAAAAAATACTGCATTTATAAATAAATAATTATAATTGCATAACTTGATAAAAAATGCTATCCTTGAGGAGTAAACAACCGGGGATGAGTATCACCATACCAGGGTTGCCAGACATCCCGGTTTTGGTGGGACGTCCCGATTTCTTCACTTAAAAAGTTACTAAATCTCGACTTAAAGGAACTAAAGGCCAACCTTCAATAGTGAAGAAATGAAATGAAATTAAATCAAATGAAATGAAATGTCTTTATTTTGTATAGGCCTACGGGGGCACTTACAAATTGTCAGTTACATTTTTTTTCTTACACTACCACCGGATCGGAATAAGACCTCAACTGAGAAGATCCGGCAAGAAACTCAGCGGGTTTGTCTTTTTTCTTATTTATATCCATTTTTTTTATATAATTACAATCATGTTTTTGGTAATGAAAGTTAGCTCCAATATCTTGCCTTACAGTTCAGTAAAAGAGAACCCTGTTTGGCAAGATACGCTACACTTTGACATTTATTAAATATACTATTTTAATGTATAATATTGCTCAGTCCCAAGCTGTTTTGTCTTCTATGAAGAGGCACAATAGAAAGGAGAAGAGGTGCCCTTGGAGCCATTAATGGTTCTATCAACTTTAACCCTACTATCTTTTGGTTGAACTTATTATCGAAATCATACAAAATGTTTTAAGTCAAAATGAAATACAATACGCCGGCATGGATTTAGTAACGGATCGACATTAATGTTAAAGAGCCTTACTTAAAGATATTTACAACTCTTACATTTTTAATTAAACGTAAATCTCGGGGCGTACTCAAATGGAGCAGTTTTTAAGATAATTACGTAGTAGATCAGTTTGAAAGAAAATGTAGAAAAAAATGTATTTAGTAATCTAAAGTTAATTACAATACCTATTGCAATCTACCCATGTTTTAAAAAAGATTGAGGCCGTCATGAAGACTGCTGACAGATTGTAACTTAAAAAAAGATGTTATAAAAACGAAAAAGTAAAGTAACCTACCATCGACGCCACCACACCTACAACCACCACTTGGACGAGATGTAAGGTATTAATGACCGTCCCTAAAGATCCGGGATCAGAATAGGGCTACGGTATCCCGGCGCTTCCGGGTTACGAGCGGCAAGAGTGGGAGCTCGAACCGTCCAGCCAAGCGATCCCGGGAAAGATGGTCGTGGTCGCATATCGTCGTAAAGATCAGACGGAGTGGTGGGCCCAGCCGCCCTCCTGGGAAGAGCCCGATGGGGCAATCCGGTTGCGTTCCTTTGCAGATTCCGGAGTACTCTTTGTAACACCGAGGACCGCCACCGGGGGATTTTAGTGCAGTAAGAATCCCACATAATGCGTCGCTCCCACGGCGTAGGTACCATTTGAAGGTTTCCTCTTCGACAAAAAGGGCGTTAAGTATATTTCTGGCGATTTCAAACATAAAAAATATACATACAAACTATCTAAATATTTTCCTTCAAACATCTGTTTTCCAAATACGAGTACAGGCGAAAAATGACACACCAAGTTCTACTTTTTAATTAAGGCATGTGAAATAAATAATTGACACATACTAAACAGATGGTAGAACCAGTGTAGTTCGACCGAATTAATTCTAACGTGAAGCATTTCTTGCGTTTCGATGGAAGGGTGTGGTTGCCAGCACACTTTGTTATGAGGCGAACATCTTAGTCCTCCGGAGTAGCAACGCATCTGTGATTGACTTTAGGTAGAACTCATGTTCTGTTTAAAGTTGCTTACAGCTGTCTATGGGCGGCAGTGACCACTTACAATCAGGTAGACTGCACGCTCATTTGATAGTTCAATCAGATAATAAAAAAAAAACATGCGTGCGTACAAAGTACACATGTCAGAAGTGAAACTTCTTTGGCGAACTAATTTATAAATCTTGTTTATATTTATACAAATCTAAAACTTTAAATTTCCAAGATTAAGAGGAAGGGAAAAAGGCGTGATACGACGTTCGCTCTGTCTCACTTTTTCTCTCAATCTTTCTCACTCGCTTGCTCCCTACTCTCACTCCACGGCTAGTTGCTCATGCTACGTTCGCCCTGTCTTACTCTCTCTCAATCGGTCTCGATCACTCTCTCTCTCTTTTCCGACACTTCCGTTGCATACCGGCGTGACGTTTCATCTGTAAAAATTTTACCCTCATGCGCCTAAAGAAGTTTCACTTCAACAATATATTTGTACAAAATCTATTTTCATGACAAAGAAAGTAGACCAAAGCAAACTCATAGAAATTCCGTATCGATTTCAATATCTTCAACAGTAGATTCACAATAGATAGATATTATTTGAATTTGATTTTCGGGACAATCTTCCCATACACGCCTACACCCTTTACTCTATGGAGTGGCGTCCGTGCCTGTTGTGGATACTTGAACCCCGATAAATCGTTTGTCACAGCCACTTGTCATGTTTGCTGTCTGCCTCTCTTATATAAACGCTTTGTCCACTATGGATTGGAGAGGTCTAGAATAGAGTTATAATATAGGTTGGGTTCGTATTATTTTGTTTTCTATACAGGGTGTAATCGTTAAGTGTGCGCAGGCGATTATTCCGTAATTATCACAGACATCAAAAAACTTTAAACTGATATCATAAGTACTTTACCTAATGAGTAAAATGACATTAATAACTTTTTAAAAATATAGCGAGAAATATCAAAAAAACTTTAAATAAACGCTTCTATACATTTAGTATGAGATAGTAGTAGAAAGTAAAGTAGTAGAACTCGTACATTGTACAATAATAAATTGTGTTTTTTCAAATTTGCGTAATAAATCATGATTGTTGCATTATTGATTGAATTGATATTATTATTATTGATTGAAAATTGCATATTCCAATATAAAAAAGAGGAACATGTTAGCAATGTACTACTTCTACTATTCTACTTTCTACTACTTTATACTAAATGTATGGAAGTGTTTACTGTAAAGTTTTTAGATATTGCTAGGTTTATTTTTAAAAGTTATTATTGTCATTTTACTCAATAGGTAAAGTACTTATGATATCAGTTTAAAGTTTTTTGATATCTGTAATATTTACGAAATTCAGCGGGTTTATCTTTTTTGTTATTTTATATCCCATTATTAAAAATATATTTATAATCAGATTGACTGCATGCTCGTTTGTTACATTCATACAGCTGCCCATCCCTCGGATTTGTCCTTTAATCGCCTCCTACGTTATCCAAATAAGAAAGTCGTGCTATCCAAGATGACACATAACATGTTCTTTGTCACCCATAAAGTTTAAAAAATAAAATTTAAGGAATGACACATTAAAGTTTTCCATGATACAATTATTTTCATAATAGTTCGTATATAAACTTATAGGTCCTGCGATACTGCAGTGTAACTCACAGTCCAGATATTTACTGCAAGTGTTGTATCAGAACAAACATATTAAATCTCAGCCAATAGTTACAATGACCACAAACAGCTTATGCTAATATTCCTAGATAAGCCTTAATCTAGTGGATTATACTAAATCTGGTTTTAGTGAAATGAAATTGAAAATGTGAGCAAGATCATAAACTGCATAAAATTAACTTCAAAGATCTAAGTGTAGTTCAAAATGTCGATGATACCGGTAAATGTGAACCAGAGTGTGGGGTGGAACGACAGTGAAGTGTGGGGGATGACTCCGATGGACCTGGACGTGTTCTACAACCCGGATCTGGTGATAATAGTGCTGTACGTGGCGGTGCTGACGGCGTCGCTGTCGGCGAATACGCTGCTGATTATCATCGTGATCAAGTTCCAGTATATGAGGAGGTAAGTGAGTTATTTTTTACTTGTCTGGATAATAGTAACGTCCGTAATGCGTATGTCGGCGGGACACTGCATATTTATGAAATACGTTGTCGAAAATAATTATTTTACTTAGTTTAAAGATCGAAAATTGTTTGTTTATTAAATTAGCACTATTATGTGATTTCTACATATGATAATTTAGTCTACCCTCCATAAATTTGTTATTGTCACCTCACTAAACTTTATTATAAAAAGGCGAGTGCCTGCCGGTAAAAAAAATTCTTGTTTAACTGTCGAAGCGATCGGACCTCTTCCACTGAATAAATCAAAGAAGAATAACTTCTGTGTTTTAATTGAAATCTGCAAGAATAGACAGTGATGAAGACCATGGCATTCCTGACGTCACGCCTCACTTCGTTATAAAGATTAGAATATGTACCGAATTTTCAAAAATTAAAAAAGGCGATAATTCGATTATGCAAGGGTATAGTTACGATTATGTATATTTTGAGCATTATTTGGGAGCAGTGATAGCCTAATGGTTAAAACTTGCCCTCTCGATTGGGAGGTCCGAGGTTCAAACCCAGGCACGCACCACTGATTTATGTGCGTATTATACTTTAATTATCACTGCTTTTCGGTGAAGGAAAACATCGTGAGGAAACCTACACACCCGAGAGTTCTTAAAAAAAAAAAGTTCTCGGAGGTGTGTGAAGTCCACCAATTCGCACTTGGCCAGCGCGGTGGACTATGGCCTAAGCTCTCTCATTCCGAGAGAAGACCCGTGCCCAGCAGTGGGACAGTAATGGGTTGACGACGATATTTTGCAATTTATAAGTGTACATGTTTCGACCAAGCCGGTACCACCGCTACAACAATGTCTAGCGTAAAGCGGTTCTTGGCTTTCGATGTAAGGGTGTGGTTGCCGGCTCAGTTTAAGATATGCCGACAATTTTTGTCTTCGACAGTAGCAACGCATCAGTTGATCCTTGAGTTCATAGAAATGTAGACTTCTTCACGCTAGAAAGATATAGCGGTTGGACTTCCCCGGTCTAACCATACTCCTTGTACAATATTGCAACAATTGAGATCAAATTAACATATTGTAAATACGTACTTACATAAACGATATAGTGCCCCACGATGCCCCAGATGCAAAATAAAAAATATCAATGCATTAATCTGTTATTCTTGATCCCATTTTATATAATGTTTTTACAGCCTTCTGAAGTACTACTAATTGGTACGGACTAAAAATCAGTGCCGTGGCGTCGGCATTAACTGAGTTCCGTAACCGTAACCGTTTACATGTATTTGTAATGCAGCACATGACAATATGAGTTTGTTATTGTCTCTCTTCGTCTATTAGTTTTTCTTGTGTCTTTTCTATGATTAGTTTGTATTGTTATTGTGTTTAGGTTCTTAGAACTGTTATTAAGTATAGTTTTCTTTGTATCTGTCTTGTCTTGTATGTACTATGTGATGTAAATATTTTATCTATCTATAAAGATTTAAGACACACACAAAATCATCTTGATTTCAAAACAGAAACCTTAGTTATTCCGTTAAACGCTTGGAAAAATTATAAATGCCATCCTGTCTGGTGAATTGGTGCAAAACTAATTTGCTGAAAGTCATGGAGCTTAGTCATTCGCACAAGGGCAAATTATTCTTCAATGCGATGTTCCGCGAGATTGTCTCTCTTCTCTTTGTTTGAGGATATATTTAACACAGTTGTGTTTTAAGAATTATATCGTACCGTGAAAATAAAAAGAACGTAACGAAATTAGCATTCTGTAGATATAACAAAATTGGGGCAATGTTGGGGAAGCAATTTGGAGAATTTCTTAAAACCTGCGGTTGTTATAGGAAAGTTACTTTTATTTTTGTCATTTTCTAGCACGAAATGGTTACTACTTAATTATGTTAACTCATTTTGCCATAATTTCGGGTTTTGTCCCTTAAATTCCTTACGTTGATATATATATATATATATATATATATATATATATATATATATATATATATATATATATATATATATATATATGTTATATAAATTGAACCTAACGATAAGGCAGACGGGCTACCTGATGGAAAGTAGTCACCGTCGCCTATGGACATTCGCAACACCAGAGGAGTCGCCAATGCATCGCCGGCTTTGAAGGAGAGCTCTTTTCGCACCTTTCTTGAAGAACCCCATGTCATAGCGCGAATAATGATATGTTGGTATTATGAAATTAATGAAGGATCAATTGTTATAAATCCATTGTTTCTTATTACAAAGATCTCTTCGTTGAAGGCAATTCGATGTGCAATATTATATGTCATACGTCAAGAGCTATTGTTACTTCACATCTTTAGAAAGTAATTTACGAGTTAAGAACATAAATGAAATGAAATTCCCAGTGATCAAATATCGTATTCAATTTTAGAATTTCGAAATACTTTGCACGTGAATGTAATTTAAAATTTAAACAGTACAATATTAATTTACGAAAGCAGAAAGAAGAAAAGACAAGCAGAAACATTCGCTTGGGGTGTTATTCCATACTTTAAAGCGAATTTCGGAAAATTTCGCTACTATTTGTAGCGAAAGTAGGTGATTCCATAAGAGTCACGATTATGCCGCTAATTATACTTGAACTCGGTCAAATTGTTTTTTTTTTTTTTAATTTTCGTCTATTATTTGTGTGTAGTTAAACTTACCTCCCTACTTAAAATGCGTACATTTGTCAAATTAGTTTTACGTTGCTTTCTCACCAATGATTTCTGAAACTTACTATATCATTAGCGGTGTATATTTAATATGAAAAAACATATTAAGTTTGCAAAGGCATTCAATAATAGTCGAAAACTAAAACTTGTTTTATCGACTGCGCCAAATAGCTCTTGTCACCCCACAACCTTTTGTGGGTTAATAAGACAGGAAATCTATATATTAATACGTGAAGCAAAAACTTGTGATCCGTTTTTAAGATACATGCCGCAGATGGAGGAGTATGCACGGTTATAGTTGATGTAGAGATCCTTCTCTACACAATGCTAATATTTTTTTCAAATAACGCATAAAACATACATAAAATCAACGAAAACACTTTACACAAACTACCTTGCATTTGACACAAACACATAATAAACGAATAAGTATATCTTACTATGAAAACACGTAACGTCAAAAATGTCAGATGTCAAAATACCCGCTATTGCTTTTAAATGCAGCATAGCTAATTAAAACTCTTTTACCTTTAACCGGTGCGTTCAAAATAATTTGAAAATTATTACAATTTATTTGAATTTGAGAAATATACGTGCTACTTTGGACAAAATAAAGTTTATTTTTTAATTTAAATTACGGTCGAAATTCTACCGTTGCGACGGGTGACTAGTACATTACATATAAATATTACAATTGTCTCTTTAAGCGAATGCTCCATCCACGGATAAGGAAAGCAAAAAAGACTTACACAATATTTTTAATGATAACGTACAAGGTTTCAATAGAAGTGCTTTAATATCTTTGGGGATCAAAAAAGTCAGTGAAATTACGTTCGATATTACAGAACGGAAATTTCAGCACGTTTCCTGATAAAATTGACAGTTGTGGGAATTGTTCGCCTTTCAGGACGTACTAAGTGATCTATCGAGTTTCTCAACGTTTATTCAATTCACGTGTATTTTTTATATCAATTAGAAATTATTAAGCGAACGAATTCTATATCTTAACAAATGCTTTTGTGATATATTTGGTGAAAATCGTTACATAACTATGCTAAAATACATATTTGTGTGAGCCATTTAACTATTAATTTTTTGATTAATTTATAGGTGGTAGAACCAGTGTATTTCTAGCGTGAAGCATTTCTTGCGTTTTGATGGAAGATTGTGGTTGCCGGTACACTTTTATATGAGGCGACCATTATGGTCCATGGGAGTAGCAACGCATCTGATTGATTTCAGATAGAACCCATGTTCTACTTGAAGTTGCTTACAGATGGCGGCAGTAACCACTTACCATCAGGTGAACATGCTCGTTTACTACTTCAATCAAAAAATAACTAATATACTTCTAAGATGTTCCATTTTGTAGAATACACGCTTTCTATACTCATAGCCCCACACTGGGATTTTTTCCTGTGATATGGGTACCATGGACACACACAAGACGAATACACATATACCCAGGCCCAGAACATAAATCTAAACTCATCATTCAGATACCTGTCTGGCCGGGAATTGAACCGGTATGGTAACCGCTCCGTCACGCAGGTCAAATGAATGAATCGTTATTCATTCATTTGACGTTAGAATGTGACCGACGTGTTTTTTTTTATATAATTTATAGGCAGACATTAGTCCACCAATTCGCACTTGACCAGCGCGCTGGACTATGGCCTAAACTCTCTCATTCCGAGAGAAGACCCGTGCCTAGCAGTGGGCCAATAATCCTTGTGTATGAGTGTAGAAAGCCTGTTTTTTAATCGGTATTCGAGTCCAAAGACAGCATAACAGGGACATTTCGCTTACACATCTCATTGATCAGATTTAAAGACTACATAAAATTGTAAAATATTAAACAGTTCTTTACCGCTGATGTTTTTAAGTCATTTTAATAGCTGTAACTGCGCGCGTAGCTCCACTTCCACAAAAAAAGCAAAACAGAAGAAGAAACAGAAACTTTGCTGGCAACTTTACAGAAACAGAGCTCATGCACTAAAACTTTTCTAAAGATCATCACCTGATCAAATGCATAGTTTATGACTCTATAAAGGACATATAGATAAACATTCACTTTTATATATGAAGAAGCGCGCGTAACAGCAGGAAGGTCAGTGTCTTCATTATTATTCATTCTTGAAAATTTCAAGTAAAACATATGAGTTATTCTTCTTCGATTTATTCAAAGTTGAGGAGGTCCGATCGCTTCGACGGTTGAACAAGAATCTTTTTTTACCGGCAGGCGCTGGCTCTTTTATAACAAAGTTGGATGAGGTGACACATGGAGGGTAGACTAAATTACCTAACATCTCTAGAAATCACAAATATTGCAAATTTAATAAACAACCAATTTTCAATCTTTAAACTAAAACAAATATTTTTGGCAACGTGCTTTTCGTAAATATGCGGAGTCCCGACATATATAACATATCTAAGTAGTGTATATTTAATGCCTAAATGTACACTAACATTTTCCCGTAAATTTCTCTATTAATTAGAAGCGTACGCATAAGTGCAACTGAATAATACCTTCGGGCTAAATGTACCGACCGCAAATGCTCTCCAGCGATTTAAATTTTCCTTTGCAAAAGGTAAGTAAATAATTTTATGATGTTGTATATATTTCGATATATATTGTTCCATGTATGTAATTCAATGTATCAATGTATATCTTGTTCATAGTAGAAATGCGAAAATTACAAAAACTATTGGTCATATTTCGCTGAAGTTAGACACACGCGTTGTTTGTGACCTAGAATAACACAAAATATACTTAACAAGTTGACCCGGCGAACTTTGTTCCGACTAAAAGTAAAAAATCTAAAATTATCAGTGTTTCTCCACAATATTATACATGTACATAAAAACCGTCCTCTTGAATCACTCTATCTATTTAAAAAAATGCATTAAAATCCGTAGCGTAGTTTTAAAGATGTAAGCATACATAGGACAGACAGACGCGGAGCGATGTTTTAACCGACTTACTTCCAAAAAGGAGGAGGTTAATATTCGTCTGTTTTTTTATATATATTTGTTTTGTACAAGTACTGAGTATGTTAAACCAAAATTATTTTTTTTTTACTTTTTCGTAACATGGAAGTCAGTAGATATTTTTTGTTAAAAAGTTTTTATATACTATGTAGTGATACCGTGGCAGACGAAACCGAAGCGGACAAAGCCGGGGGAATAACCTGTTATATAACGAATGTTATTTGCAACCGCGAATACAAATGTTGTTTTTTAGTTTCTGGTGTGGGGTGCCGGAAGATGTAAATTTTGGCGATGTTTGTTTTCTTTTTGTCGTCAATTTCCGTAGTATTTATTACATTTGTATAAATTTGGCGACCTTTTTGCAAAACACTGCAATTGAATATTCGCAAAAAAATAAACAATTTTTGTGAAATGGGAATACGAATATGAATATTAGTTACATCACTCGTCGTCGTCAACCCATTACTGTTCCACTGCTGGGCACGGGTCTTCTCTCGGAATGAGAGAGTTTAGGCCATAGCCCACCGCGCTGGCCAAGTGCGAATTAGTGGACTTCACACACCTCCGAGAACTTTTTTTTTAAAGAACTCTCGGGTGTGTAGGTTTCCTCACGATGTTTTCCTTCACCGAAAAGCAGTGATAATTAATGTCTAATACGCACATAAATCAGTGGTGCGTGCCTGGGTTTGAACCTCGGACCTCCCGATCGAGAGGGCAAGTTTTAACCATTAGGCTATCACTGCTCTGTTAGGCTATCACTGCTCTACATCACTATTACATGTTAATAAGATTGAAGCAAACAAACACGCAGTCCACCTGATAATAAGTAGCCACTGCCACCCAGAGACAGTTGTAAGCAACTTCCTCAAATGATTCTATTTGAAGTCGATACAGACGCATCGCTACTCCCTAGGGCTAACATGGTCATCTCATACATATGTAAGCAGCCTACCACACAATTCCAATGAAACACAGAAACTTCGCGCTAGAAATAATGTTATATTTAACAAACATTGTACAGAACAGTGATAGCCTAATGGTTGAAACTTGCCCTCTCAATCGAGAGGACTGAGGTTCAAACCCAGGCACGCACCACTGATTTATGTGCGTATTGGAAATTATCGTTGCTTTGCGGTGAACGAAAATATCTCGAGGAGATCTACTCACCCGAGTACGTAAAAACCAGTTCTCGGAGGTGTGTGAAGTCCACCAATTCGCACTTGGCAGCGGTGGACTATGGCCTAAAACTCTCTCATTCTGAGAGAAGACCCGTGCCCCGCAGTGTGACAATAATAGGTTGGCGACGACATTGTATAAAAAAATTAAAATGAGCTAGGTTTTTGCAACTCCTAATGGATCAGCGCTATCTACTTCTAACATTAAATCAAGGTTCCTTAGAATATTAACTAAGAGTTCTATGTAATTACTTTATGACAAGCTCCGCTTTCGGATAGCATGTTCTTAAGTTAATTAATTTGTTTTTGAATCATATTTCTAAAATGAAATCTACTATAATTACTAGTATAATCGCGTAGAAAATATATTATAGTTAGTAAGGAGCAGAGGACGGAACCACTTTGTAAGATCGCCGTTAGTATTAACGTGGTAGAACTCTTTGTGGTGAACTCTCTGACTGATTTACATTGCACGTACCTTAGGCTTAATTTGTGGCCGTGCTTGTGCTTCATTAGGGTAATTCTTGAGCAAACACTAACCATAATTACTACACTAATTAGCTATTATTCTGGAAAAACGGTCATCTATCATAGGACTTGTTTGTCGTAAGGTTGGCAAAGTGTTCGTCAATGACAAAAACACGGTCCAATTTACGATAAATGCGTATGTTTATATAAGGACGTTAATGACGTCATTACGTACTTATGCCAATTAGTCGGCTTTGTTTTCGTTGACTAATTAGTTGATGTTTTCTTTTATAAACGAAGCTAAGAGTCCCTTTAGGCTTAGGTCGTTTTCATATGACTTATTTATTGTGGTGCAGATATCGCATATTTAAAGCTCTTTAAACAACACTAAACCATTTTTTAAGCTTGTAGAACCTTGAGGTTTGACTCCGGAGACACGATCGCCACACTTATTTCAACTTAATAAGAGCAGTGATAGTCTAATGGTTGAAACTTGCCCTCTCGATCGGGAGGTCCGAGGTTTAAGCCCAGGTACGCACCACTGATTTTTCATAAAATTATGTGCGTATTAAAAATTAATTATCACTGCTTTTCTGTGAAGGAAAACATCGTGAGTAAAGCTACACACCCGAGAGTTCTTAAAAAAAAGTTTTCGAATGTGTGTGAAGTCCACCAATTCGCACTTGGCCAGCGCGGTGGACTATGGCCTAAACTCTAGCATTCTGAGAGATGACCTGTGCCCAGCAGCGGGACAATAGTGGGGTGACGATAAGAGCTGTGATAAGTGTTGCTCTATTCTGGCCCGAAGAGGCTAAGGCGACATACTCGTACTTTGCCGAGGCTATCCAACTATATTCCCAGAATTAGCAACGCATATACATGCAACGCATATAGTCGTATCGGAGTTTGGCCGTAAGACTGATCTTACCTAGACGATAAATTGGCGACAGTGACCTTTTTATTGTCATCATCACGACATAGTTTAAATCAAAGTCGCTTCTTGCTGTCTGTCCCTATGTATGCTTAGATCTTTAAAACTACGCTACGGATTTTAATGCAGTTTTTTTAATAGATAGAGTGATTCAAGAGGAAGGTTTTTATGTATAATACATGCATAATATAGTGGAGGAACACAGATAACTTTAGATTTTTAAACTTGTAGTCAGAATGAAGTTCTCCAGGTCAACTAGTTATAATATAAAAATTTAAAAATGAATTAAATATAGACAATATTTCATGAATGTATTTAGATTACAAGTGTTCTAACACGTGAAAATGACACAAACCAGCTTCGATCGTGCTTCACGCGCACATTTGTTTATACATATGCAAATTGGAATCGCCTCACACTCTCCTTTTCATGCGTTTTCTGAGGGCAACAAGCTACAACGGTCAAGGCAAATTTGTTCTGCAATGCGAACGTCAGCGTTGAAACAATCGCATGGGTCCCATCTGATAAGGCCACGGAAATTTGTTTTTTTAATCATATTCAATTAGTAGATAAGCTTGCAATTCACCTGATGATGAGTAAGCCGCCTATGGACATCTGTACGAAACTTTATATAGGACAAAGGTTCTATCTGAAGTCAAACAGAGATGCGTCAATACCTCCGAGGATTAAGACGGTTGCTTTATATGAAAATGAGCCATCAACCACACTCTTCCAGAAACCCACAAACTGTATGACGCTAGAAATAGGAGTGGCAATGGAACCTCTTCGGTAGAAATAAACTAAAATGGTTTAAGATCTTAATTGTAATTCATTAAATATAGGTTGATTTTGAGTCGTGATCAATTTTAACTTATAAAAATAATTAATTTAATTAAGACGTTCAAAAATCAAGTCGATTACACCTGTAATAGAGGTAATTAATGCTAAGTAATAACTTAGCATTAATTTATTATACATTTATTTATTTATTTATTTTAACAAAATCCACAGCTCTTAGTAGTAAAGATTACATAGCTTATGTATAAAACTTATAGCCAATTACGGACTTACATTTTTTAAGTAGCACTGTTAAACTGCCACTGAGGTTTACAACAAAACATTACTAGTGCAGGCGTGAGTTTGAGTGTGTGTGCGTGTTTGTGCATAAGCGTGTGTGTGTGTGTGTGTGTGTATTAATGCTTACTATTATTACATGCTTACTATAAATACACCAGTTCCACCAACTGGTAAATTGTAGTGTTTAAGGAAATTCCTAAGATGAAATTGGGTGCCGTTAACACGTTCGTGAAACGAGCGTCAAGCGCGTCATGTGTACTACACTTTATAAATATCGAATTATATTTTCGTTGAATACATTATGAGAAAGTTCTAATGCAGTAAGCCTGTCACCCTAAAATATAACCTAATTAAGATGGATAATGATAATAGCATTAGAGTCAAATCTAAACGAGTGCTTTGTGTACGAGAAGTATGATATGGATTTACTTTCTCAGGGTTGTGGAACGAAAGGTTTTTTTAAAGATTTAATTACCAAACGTAAATATAGTATACCTGGTGGTTGGGCAACGCGCTCAGAGGATTTCGTTTGCGTTCCTTTGGAGATCCCCGAGTCTTCTTTGTAGCGCCGAGGACGGCCACCGGGGGGTGTTAGTGCGTTAAAAGTCCCACATAACCCTGCATCGCTCCTACGGCATCGGGTACCTTTTGAAGGTTTCCCCCTCGAAAACAAAAGAAAGGTTGTGATAATTGCTGTTTATGAACATCTATGACCATCAGGGTAGTGTTGAGCAGGACAGATATGAGGCAGTACATTTGTCCAGGACATGGCATAGAAAGAAGAGCAGCTCAATATTGTAAAATGTACTACTAAAAAAATATTGTCCCGTTACAGGAGGCGGTGAGGCGCCTTTCTTTGAGTTGTTAAAAATTTTATCGCGTCGCTACAGGCTGGTGTTCCGTCCGTGCAAAACTCCCGTGAGCCGCTATTTATCTCGCCAGCCTCGGCTAATTTGTAGTAGGACATTTGTACTGATCCAGTAAAAAAGAGACTTCTCTTAAATTTTAAACGCTTTTTAAAAACGCTTTCTACACTCATAGCCCCACAGTAGGATTTTCTCCTGTGTCGTGGGTGCCATGGACACACACAAAGACGAATACACAAACACCCAGACCCAGAACAAGAATCTAAATTCATCATTCAGATGACTGGCCGGGAATTGAACCCGGGACCCACTGCACGTCAACCCGGTACGGTAACCGCTCGACCACGCGGGTCGTCATATTCATGTCCTACTCAACATTAAAAAAGGGGCTTCAGGTATAAACATGAAGCCAAACACAGATTCGTTGGCATACTGAGATGGTAGCCTCTCCTGTATGTATCCGTTCTGGCAAGTTCTTTTAAATTTAGTTCATATGATTTTTTTTTACAAAGTAATCACCATCGCCTATGGACATTTGCAACACTAGAACAGTCGCCAATGCATGGTTTTGAAGGAGAGTGATTTTTGCACCTTCCTTGAAGAGCCTCATGTCATAGCGCTCCATGGTCAAAACCTCAGGAGGAAGTATTAAAAAAAAAAATACAACGTTTTCTTCACTAATATGTTCACGCAAGAATTTTTCTGTGTCATAGACACACAAAGACGAATACACAAATACCCAGGACAGAATTCTAAATTCATAATATTTATATTCGTCTGTCCGATGATCTGCAAAATATAAAATAATCATATTTAAATATTTTATCTTTTTATAAATTATTTCTATAATACAACTTCAGACTAGAATTTTATTAGGAGGACACTGACATAGTCAAAAACGTATACCTGGACTTACACAAGAAAAGTAAATTAATTACTTAGATGTATGTCTAACCGGGGAACGAACCTAAAATCCACAGTGTCGGTAAAATGAACGCTTCGCTACATGGGTCAATTACATATAAATCCTTTAAAAAAATAATAACAACATTAAGACGTCAACGTTTACATTCATAATTTAAAGCAAATAAACTTCGTACTGCGAATTGTTCACAAACAGTTTCATTGTCTGTTTACATTGTATGTGAAAATAGCAATGCGTAACAAATATTCTAGGAATTCTAAATGAGACATGCTTTGAACTACCATGAATTAGTCAGGTGGTAGAACCAGTTTGACCGGGGAGCTACCAACATAGCTACCAACGCCACACTTATTTCTATTGTGAAGCATTTCGGTGACAGGGTGTAGTTCCTGACTCACATTTATATGAAACGAAAAACAATCTTAGTCCTCGGAAGTAGCAACGCATCTATGATAGACTTCAGATAGAAAGCCTGTTCTATATATCAATTTACTGACATGTCCATGGGCGGCAGTGACCACTTAAAATCAGCTTGAATGCATGCCCTAAAACTGTTTTTTTTTATCCGATCGAAGTAGTACAACTTCAAACGGATAAAAACATTTTTAGAAACAAAGCTGGAAAAGAGAATTCGGGGCATATGTCCAGTCCATGGTCACGGATACCCATAGACATTTGTAAACATTAGTAGGATTTCGTACCCAAATAGCAAAAACGGAACCCTTAGCTATTTGTCCGTTTGACACAGGGTTATATCTCTAGAACAGTAAGAAATAGACACTTAAATTGCTTTGTACGCATTAATGTGGACCGTAAAATAAAAAAAGTGTTCGTCTTGATAAATGTGAACTCATATTTCCCGCAACGTGTATAATATAATAAAAAAAATGTCTTAAAATGAAATTTAAATTGATAATACATCAATTGCTTGACCTGGACACGTTGAAAAAAAATGTTGGTAAAATTAAAAAGAAACATACCTGTACAAATATACCATAGGGTAATACATATGTATTTAGTATGTATTCATGTTATATGTATATATTCATTATTTATGTTTGTTTTATTGTAGACCAAAGTATATATTCATATTTTGTCTCTTTTATTATTATTTTTGTATACCGCCTTCGTTGTATTTCGGACTGCCTGAAGGTTGGCTGGCAGAGGATGCTTATAGCATTAAGTCCACCTTTGTACAATATTTATAAGGTACATAAAGATAAATAAATAAATAAATAGGAAGTACCTGTACAAAAAACTTTGGTTAAAACTGGAATCCGTCGGGAGGTGGTAGGTTAGAATCCCTAGGACATGTAGTTTTTCAAACTTTTATGCGTATTAGGAATGAGTTATCACTTGATCTAACGGCTATGGAAAACGACATTTGGAAACCTTTACCTGAGAGTTCCTTAAAAGTTATCAAAGGTGTGTGAAGCCTTTCAATTCGTACTTGTCCAGTGCGGTAGATTATGGGCCTAAACCTGTTTTAGTCGAGATTTATGACCAGTAGTGACATATATGCGTATAACACTTCTGTTATAAGACAGAAAAACGTGTAGCGCTTTGGCAAGAAGCGAAATTTTAAAGAGTTCAACTTTCTTTGATTTCATAATCTTCATACGACACAAAATAGATAACTCTAGGACTAAACCAAATTTACACAAAAAAACATTTCATATATTATGTTAAAATGATTGTTTGAGTTGCTTTTCTGATCTTCTCTTTTGTGCCTTAAGTCATTACGATATTGTAAACACTGTATACAAAAAAATAAAACTGTAGGCTTACAAAAAAACAAATATTCATCCTCAAGCTTACCATTACCATTATCATTTTGAATATCAGTAAGATAAAAAGCAGCAGATTAGCAGTAGTACGGAACAGTAATAGTCTAATGGTTGAAGCTTGCCCTCTCAATCGGGACTTCCAAGGTTCAAACCCAGGCACGCACCACTGATTTATGTGCGTATTAGAAATTAATTATCACTACTTTTCGGTGAAGGAAAACGTCGTGAGGACACCTACACAGTCGAGAGTTCTAAAAAAAAAAATCTCAGAGGTGTGAAGTTCGCCAAATTGCACTTGGCCAGCGCGGTGGACTACGGCCTAAAACTCTCTCATTCTGAGAGAAGACCCGTGACCAGCAGTGGGACAATAAAGGGTTGTCGAGACGAGAAGATAAAAAGTATATCTTTAGCAATGTGTATAGTAAATATACATTTGAATATTGAAGTCGCGAACTTATGTATAAATTTTCCGCCTAACTTAAACTTAAAAACGCTTTCTACACTCATAGCCCCACACTAGGATTTTCTCCTGTGTCGTGGGTGCCATGGACACATACAAAAACGAATACACAAACACCCAGACCCAGAACATGAATCTAAACTCAACATTCAGATACCTGTCTGACCGGGAATCGAACCCGGGACCCACTACGTGTCAGACCGGTACGGTAACCGTTGCGCCACGCGGGTCGTCTAACGAAAATCGGACGAACCTTAGAAAGTTATTATTTCAATATTGTTGCTTTCAGTAGCAATAAATTAATATACGTATCACAATCACCAAGTTATAAGATTCTCAAGAGCCTCCCATTTGTCTCCTATTTGGTCCATCTTTTGTCAATGAGAAAAGTTGGAATATATTTTTCAATTTCGTTTTCATGCTTTTTAAGCAATCATAACAACCTCGGTTGATTGGACCGCCGGAAAATAAGTTAAAATTACATTTTACGCGACAAAGACCCATAGTCTTTCATTTAAGGTTAAGAATGAAAACAAAGATTGGACTATATATACTGGATATGTTGCTAGAAAAAATATTTCTAAATATTTTATATGGACTTTGATACGGTCCATGTTGCGATTTGATCCTTGATTCGATTTGAAACGTACTTCAGTAATTTAATCAGATTTTCTTGTATTGAAAGTAAATATTTTCGTGGGATTTCACTTTAACCTATTGGAATCTTACATGAGATTCGTAGAAGCTACAGTAAATACCAGATTCGAAAATATTTTCAGCCGGACACATTCATGGTAAATAGGGATCGAAATAAAAATTAAACAACTTGTGAATTAAATATATAGAACCACTACACACTTGTAGAACTACTTATTCTCATGATTATATATTATAACACGACACATTATTTAAAACAACAAAATCAAAACATTTATAAAATAAAAAACACACAAAAAATACACACAACAAACATACACAGATACATACTTACATAAAGCATTACCTTACTTTCGTAGTCAGAGAGAAATAAAAATACCACAAAAAAACTTAATATCATTATTATTATAGGCCTAGCGAAAAGCAGGGAATTGACCGAAAATCCCAAAATTTGTTTATGACTCGCCCGCGGCAGATTAATTAAAAGTTACGAAAGTTGCCTTTAATGGATTTAACGATGGATGAGTGAAAAAGTTTTGGATCAAAAATTTTATGAGTCTGATGTATAATTGCCCGAGCAGTTGTTGATTGAGTGCCTGTACTAGTTTTAATTAATCGTTGTGAAGTTGGTCCAAGAAATGCTAGTTATTCAAAATAATAAGTTATAGGATGTATATTTATTGGCGTTCCGGAATCCTCCCGCTTAGCAGAAAAGAAGAGTTCTTGAAAATCTGAAAACAAACCGTTTAGCACACTTTAGTTTAGGCTGTTCACCTGTTTTTCCGGTGCCCGCCCCTATTAGGTTACCCCTCAACAAAGTGTATTGAGATGGTCGCCTCATATGTGAGTCGGCAACTACACCCTTCCACCGAACCATAAGAACTTTTACGGTTTAGTGACCAAAAGTTTTTTTTATAAGATTGAAGTAGCAAACGAGCATGTGGTCCACCTGATGGTAAGTGGTCACTGCCACCCATGGACATCTGTAAGCAACTTCATACAGGACATGATGTCTATCTGAAGTCACATGCGTCGCTACTCCAGAGGACTAAGATGGTCGCCGCATATAAAAGTGTGCCGGCAACCACACCCTTTCACCAAAACGCAAGAACTGCTTCACGCTAAAAATAGGTGTGGTTGTGGTACGTCCCAAGCCGAACTACACTGGTTCTACCACCTGAAATCTTATATGTAGAATATGTAGACTCCATAAAAGGCATGAATACACGGATTGATAAATATTGGTTATCGATTTTATAAGACCAGTATTACAAGTAATGAATCTCTATTCAGACTTGATTGGCCTACCAGACGTCCTGTTACGGGCTCGAAGAGCGAGATCTGAATCCGATATAATCTGGAACTCTATTAATACCATAATACGTCTGGATTAGTGATGTAACGAATGATATTACTTCAACATTCGCGAATGCGAATGAAATATCCCTTACCGACATTCGAATGCTGTTTTTTTACCTATTGCATAGATTTTATCGCGGGCTTTGAGCGCGGCGACCGAAGCAAGAGATTCCGTAACAAAATACCTAACATTCCCCACTCCGCCTACCATGTAGCGCGGGCTACCAAGCGTTCGCTTAAGGTGTATGTATATGGCACGACAGTAAGAAGCACTGATCGAGACGAGCTGCTCGGAAATCGGACGTATATGTAAGCAGCTGTTTGTGAGAAAGTATATAGTATCAAAGAAAAAAACTTGAATAAATATCAAAGAAAAAATACTGCATAAATAAATAATTATAATTGCTTAAGTTGATAAAAATGTTATGCAATAGCTTTACCGCGGCAGTCCCCAAGTGCCGCACGTATCTTTTTCAGTTTTTGGTGTAGAGAGCTGGAGCATCTAGATTTGGCAACCTTTTTTGTATAAATTTGGCAGCCTGTCTTGCAAAACACTCCATTTCAACATTCCCAAAACATTCGTTCGTTCTTGCGCATGCCAGTTTCCAAAAACATGCGAATACTAGCGAATGCGAATGAAAATACTCGTCACATCACTATTCTGGACTACAGGAACCAATATCGGATTACGTGGAGTACAAGCAATCTGCAAAGCCTTTATAGGATAGACGCGTCAATCAACGTTAATTACAGTACAGAGATTAATTTTCACGGGGAAGTGTTACTGTAATTAATTGGAGCTTAGTTTGCTAGTTCCTTCTATTGAAAGTACTCATTACTCTTGTTTCAATTGGATACTATGAGTTCTCATTTTCAATGTAATATTAACATAGGAATGAAATATTTAGCTTCCCTTGCTATGGCCATGGTTTTTTCTCGTTACTGAGGGTATAGTAGAGTTTTTAAGTGTGTTAGAATCTTACCTGGTATTCTGGTTTGAAAGATAATGCCGTAACGCAACAGAATAACGTAAATACTTTTATACTAATATTATAAATGTGAAAGTGTGTTTGTTTGTTCCTCTTTCACGTCGCCACATAACTATTATATGATATGGTTTACATGCTGGGAGATAGTTAGGAGGGCGGAGAGTCACTACTTTTTACCGCGCTTTCTCATTCCCATGTGAATATCGATGTTTGGTAGGCGATGCATATTTAATAGTTCCAGAAGTTGTTAATAGATGGCATTAAAAGTAAATTTCAATTGCAATTACGCTATCTAGTGCTATGTTAATACTCTTTGAACGCCGCGGGTAAGAGTCCTATATAAATTGTAGACTAAAATAATCATAGGTATTTCGTTTAAAGCTATTAATAAATTGAATAACAGTAAGCAGCGAGTTACGGTACTATTAAATTTTAATCCTATGCAACTTACGCTATCCTTCCAACGTAGTTATCAGTTATTATACCATCCACGTCAGTCGTAACGAGCAGACAAACATCATAAAGTTTAACAACATTTGCTCTAGTTTTCACTTGTAAATGTATTCGTATGTCTGGTTTATATTTGATCTTCTTTGTTTCTTTTTTATTTTTCTGTTGCTGATGAGTATGCATCGCAGCTAAAATGAGAATATATTTTGTTATTTTTTTATATTTATCATTTTATTTTTATGCCGCTTCTGAGTTGCAAAATGGGCAAAACTTGGATCATAGTCCATGGCACGGCCAAGTAAGTATTGGTCGATTCAATTAACTTGGAGTATTTATTTCATGGAACACTCGCTGTCGCGGTTTTCTATGATCAAGCAAGTAATAATGATATTTTTAAATGCTCATAAATTAAAAAAACAAATACATGTTTACTTGCTTGGGCTCGGCTTACAAGATTGAAATTCATGTCACTAAAACAAAGACAGACGAATTGAGAACCTTTTTCTATTTGGAAATGGGTTAAAAATACCTTAAGATAGCATAATAATATGCTACTGTTATGAAGGTCCGGAAGCGTGGCACTGGTTATAATCATTAATTAATATTTGAACACTACCTTACCAGCAGCTCCCCGGGGTTTCATTTGCATTTCAAGATGTAATATAATAAATTTTAATGGTGTAGATTATTATTCATAAAATAAAGTCTAAACGTAACGGGAAGATATTGTACTATAAATATACTTTCATCCTTTTTGGTTTGATGATATTTCAAGCACACAAACGAAAATAAAAATATTGAATTTTCTATTATGTTAACAGACTAACTTTAAGTCATCTGAAGTCTTGCAAGACTTCTTTTTTATAAGAAGGGTCCCATTGATTTTGAAGGGACGAACAAATCAAATTCGATTGGCAACATACCACCGACATGATCTAACGTGATGCATTGGATGCAGACAAGCTTACGTGTGAAGCGACTACCTTAGTCCTCAGGACTTCTTCGTATATTTAACTTTAGGTTAAACCCTCGTTCAATATGAAGTGGCTTATAGATGTCCAATTCTTTTTTTTATCTGATTGAAGTGGCAAAGAGCATGCAGTCCACCTGATGGTAAGTGGTCACTGCCGCCCTGCGACATCTGTAAGCAACTTTAAATAAACATGGGTTCTATTTGAAGTTAATCACAGATGCGTTGCCACTCTCGAGGAATATGATGGTCGCCTCATACAAAAGTGTTAATTGTTAATTTTTATTAATTGTCTCATATAATTCATTGCGGCATTGGCAGTGGCGGCACAAGACCTAAACTTAATGTGAGCAAACTACAATTCGCAAGGCCCTCTAATTAAAGCCGAATTGCAGTTTGCAATTAGACGACAAAAAAGGTCGCCAAATGTATACAAATTATAGTCGATCTGAAATTTTTCGGTCAAAAAAAGGGTTGCAAAATCTAGATGCTCCTGCCCTACATATCAAGTTTTGAGAAGCCCTATGTCTGTGAGGCGTGAGGCCCTTTGCACCGCGAGGCTGAGGCCCACACTGTCCGCGCCGCCCACCGCCAATGGGCATTGGCCACTTGCCGTCAGTTGGACGGCATGCTTGTTTATCACTTTTTTATATCTGACTGAAGCAGCAAACGAGCATGCAGTCCACCTGGTGCTAAGTGGTCACTGCCGCCCATGGACATCTGTAATCAACTTCATACAGAACATGGGTTCTATCCGAAGTCAATCACAGATGCATTGATACTCCCGAAGACTATGATGGTTGCCTCATATAAAAGTGTGTCGGCAACCACACCCTTCCAACGAAACGCAAGAAATGCTTCACGCTAGAAATAGGTGTGCATTTCTATACAAAAAGAAAAATATCACACAACGCAACAAACCTTAGGTTTTACCTTACCAGCATATGAATTTACTCAAAAACGTTCTGCGTACTCGGCAATGGTCGAAATATTCCTGAAGAAAGAAATCTAATGTTAGGCACATTCACACGCTCTGGCTCGCCGCCAACCAATTCGACCCATGTTATATGCTACTGTTTATATAAAAACAGGAAACACTTATAGCCTCAATATTTCTCTAAGATCTAAGTCGTAATCAGTAGTGTAATTGATTTTAAGATAACAAATAAATTAAAGGCAAAAAGTGGTAGAATATGTATATTTAGGATCGACCTTGCAGTTAACATTGCCACTCAAAGTTATAGCGTAAAGTACTTTTTGTGTTTTGTTAAAGGGTTTGGTTAGCGGCTCACATTAATATAGAGCGGGCAACTTTGACTTTGGAGTAGCAACGCAACTGTGATTGACTTTACATGGTAGATCTTTAATATATGATGTCCACGGGAGGCAGTGACCACTTACCATTGGGTAGACTGTACGCTCGTTAACGACATAAATCACTACATAGTACAAAACAAAGTCGCTTTGCGCTGTCTGTCCCGGTGTATTTTTTTGTGACTGAAGTAGCAGACGAACATGCAGTCCACTTGATGGTAAGTGGTCACTGCCGCCCATGGACATCTGTAATCAACTTCATACAGAATATGGGCTCCATCTGAAGTCAATCACAGATGCGTTGCTACTCCCGAGGACTATAATGGTCGGCGTATGTGAAAGTGTGCCGGCAACGAACCATGTATGCTTAGATCTTTAAAACTACGCTACGGATTTAATGCATTTTCTTTTATTAGATATATTGTTTCAAGAGGAAGGTTTTTTATATATACTACATACATCATATACACTGATACACTGATAATTTTAGATATTTTAAATTATAGGCGGAACGAAGTTTGTCGGGTCGGAACGAGGTTCGCTACTAAAAAATAAAACGATAAAATATACAAACATTTCTAATAAATTCTTTGAAGGCGTTTATAACTGTAGCAGTCACAAATGGCTTTAAATTAAATTCTCAAAGATTCACAGAAATACATAAAGGTAGAAAATAGGTATGAGAGTGCAAGACTACTCAGAATAATTGGCTAGTCAGTCACCGGTAGCAGGAACCGCAGACTGACACGGCTACATTACCTGAATGGATCCAGTTGTACCTGAATGAAATATTCAACGTTTAATAATGTTCTTCGTTCAAGGTTTGGTGTTTCTATTCACGAGCTTCGAAATATTTGAATGTATAAAATAGTGTAGATTTAATTAGGATAAAGAGGTCTTCGTCCCTGTAGCCTCGGGATTAGAATAGGGCTACGGTATCCCCTGCCTGTCGTTAGAGGCGACTAAAAGGGGCTTCCGGGGTTGCAGACGGCTAAAGTGGGAGCTTAAACCGTTCGGTCAGGCAATCCCGGGAAGGACGGCGGTATGTGTGGTCGCATACCGTCGTAAAGACTAGACGGGGCGGGGGGCCCAGCCGCCCATCTGGGAGGAGCCCGATGGGGCAGCGCGCTCGGAAGATTCCGGTTGAAGTCGTTTCGAGATCTCGGAGTCCTCCTTTTCAGCGCCGAGGACGGCCACCGGGGAGGTTTTAGTGCGGTAAAAATCCCACATAACCCTGCGTCGCTCCCACGGCGTCGGGTACCTTTGGAAGGTTTCCCCCTCGAAAACAAAAAAAAAAGGATAAAGAGGTCTTAACGCATCATCCGCATGAAGGAGCGGTTACATGGTCTGACACGCAATGGGTTCCGGGTTTGATCTCCGATCAGACAGGTATCTGTATGAATTTAGCTTTCTGTTCTCGGTCTAGGTGTTTGTGTATTTATCTTTGTGTATCCATGGCGCCCACGAAACAGGGTATATAGTGTAGGGCTATGAGTATAGAAAGCGTTAAAATCTTAAAATCATTCCAAAGTTACCACGATTTTATTCATCAGGCCTCTCTAATAGAAGTTATGTAGAAATAGCCACATTGATTGGAATTTCGTGCTCATGACTGCAATGGGTTTTGATATTATACAGGAAGACGCTGCTACCTATCTTCTGGGTTTTGTCACTTAGTCACCTCCTACGTCGTACACGGAAAGAGAGGTGGTGATGCTATTTGAGACCGACACCAATGGATACGGGCAACATGAATATTGTCTACTGTTGCTGTACCGTTCACTAAGTATTAGGAACTAAGGTAAAAGTTTTGCGGGGAAAGGTAGCGTACGAAAACCAAACCCAATGACCCAGTTTAACACTGATTTATTGATATAAGACACGTAAAAAGTGCTTACTATAAAATGATATTCGTATGAAGGAAAATGTTTGCATGTGTGCGAGTAAAGCACTCACATACGTAAAATAGTCACGTGTACGTGCAGTAGCTCGTACAGTTGCTAAGGAATCAGGAAAACTTATCTGTGGCAGCAACAAGAAAAATATTTCATCAGTGACGAAAAAAATGGTCTTGTTTCGTCTGTATCTACCTTAAGTTTATATTTAAATTCGTGTCATTTTATTATATTCTACTCTTTCACTTAATTAAATTCTTGTAACGTAGGAATTCTATTTGAACCATTTCGGTAGATTCATAGCCTTCGCAGATATAACTATTTCTTTTGAGTGTTTTTGTACGTCAATATAAATTACTATAAAAGAAGAATCTGTTGTTTATTTCACAGAAGAGCAATGTGGCTGCTTTCCACCTTATATTACATCGAAAGAAATTAAATATATGGGGCTACAATAAACATAGTCAAGACTTCCATACAAAACGTTTATCCTGTTTCACAATAACTCTTCGCGGATGGATTAATTGTTGATGTTTCAGATTTATTTATTTATTTATTCATAATTACAACATGCAAATAAAGAAAGCGAGTAACACAAGTGTAGGAGCAATGTTATAATAATAGCAATATATAACTAAATATATCTTATAATATAATGTATGTATGTATTTATGTCAACAGAGCAGTATGGGAAGAGAAGAAAAAAATATCACTAAAACAGATAAATTAAAAAAAAAAAATTAGTCTTATTTGAAATTAAATGTTAGGCTGAGTTGAAATGTCAGATTAAATTAAATTACATGAAATTACATTAAACTGCATTACACTTTTACACATTAAATTAAATAAAACGAAATAAAATAACCACCATTAAAAAAGTATACGAGAAATAAATATAGAAATTACATAAACCTTGCTATAGAAGTGGAGAACGGCAGATGACGATGATGATGAAATCTTATTTAATCATTTCAATACGGGAATTAAGATTCGAGGATCGATATGGAACTCATTGGAAATAAGTCAGATAATAATTATGGTAGAATATGCGTAGTCAGCATGTTTCGTAACCTCGTTACATAAATAATCCCTCAAGAAAACACTTCTATCCTCAGATTACATTTAATGTTCCGGTCGACGTTGCTGCAACTGGTTTTATCCAGCGTTCTGTGCGAATTGTGTTCCGTAGCGCAATCGCATAACTCACATATTACATTACTTTTTATCGTATTGACGTAGTGAACGAGCATACAGTACACCTGATGGCAAGTGGCTAGTGTCAAACAGGACGCGGATGCTTGTCCTTGAGAACTATGTCGCCCCTTTTTCACCATTCAGACCAGAATACAGCAGGCCGTAATATTTTTTTTTATCTGACTGAAGTAGCAAACGAGCATGCAGTCCACCTGATTGCAAGTCGTCACTGCCGTGCATGGAAGTCTGTAATCAACTTCATACAGAACATGGGTTCCATCTGAAGTCAATCACAGATGCGTTCCTACTCCCGAGGACGGATGGCCGGCGTATGTGAAAGTGTGCCGGCAACGAACCATGTATGCTTAGATCTTTAAAACTACGCTACGGATTTAATGCATTTTCTTTTATTAGATATATTGTTTCAAGAGGAAGGTTTTTTATATATACTACATACATCATATACACTGATACACTGATAATTTTAGATATTTTAAATTATAGGCGGAACGAAGTTTGTCGGGTGCGCTAGTAAAAAATAAAACAAAAAACACATACAAACATTTCTAATAAATTCTTTGAAGGTGTTTATAACTGTAGCAGTCACAAATGGCTTTAAATTAAATTCTCAAAGATTCACAGAAATACATAAAGTAGAAAATAGGTACGAGACTGCAAGACTACTCAGAATAATTGGCTAGTCAGTCACCGGTAGCAGGAACCGCAGACTGACACGGCTACATTACCTGAGTAGATCCGGTTGTACCTGGATGAAATATTCAACGTTTAATAATGTTCTTCATTCAAGGTTTGGTGTTTCTATTCAGGAGCTTCGAAAGATTTTAATGAAAGAAAGAAAGAATCTTTATTTAGTCAATTTTTGGGTTACAATAATATTGATTACATAAGATGTTTAAAAAAAAAAAAGAAAAGGGCGCCAAAAATTGAATATGCCGGTGAAGGCGTTCTAAATGTATGGCACTCACATACAATGTATAAAATAGTGTAGATTTAATTAGGATAAAGAGGTCTTAACACATCACCCGCGTGAAGGAGCGGTTACATGGTCTGACACGCAATGGGTTCCGGGTTCGATCTCTGATTAGACAGGTATCTGAATGAATTTAGATTTCTATTCTCGGTCTGGGTGTTTGTGCATTTATCTTTGTGTATCTATATAGGGTAGGGCTATGAGTATAGAAAGCGTTAAAGTTTTAATATCATATTGCAAAGTTACCACGATTTTATTCATCAGGCGTCTCTAATAGAACTTATGTAGAAATAGTCACAGTGCCTGGAATTCGTGTTTACGACTGCATTGGGTGTTGATATTATACAAGAAGAAGCTGCTACCTATCTTCTGGATTTTGTCATTTAGTCATCTCCTACGTTAAGCACGGAAAGACAGGTAGTGATGCTATTTAAGACTGACATCAAAGTATACGGGCAACATGAATATTGTCTACTGTTGCTAAGGAAACAGGAAAACTTTGTGTAGCAGCAACAAGAAAAATATTTTATCAGTGACGAAAAAAATGGTCTTGTTTCATCTGTATCTACCTTAAGTTTATATTTAAATTCGTGTCATTTTATTATATTCTACTCTTTCATTTAATTAAATTCTTGTAACGTAGGAATTCTTTTTGAACCATTTCGGTAGATTCATAGCCTTCGCAGATATAACTATTTCTTTTAAGTGTTTTTGAACGTCAATATAAATTACTATAAAAGAAGAATCTGTTGTTTATTTCTCAGAAGAGCAATGTGGCTGCTTTCCACCTTATATTACATTGAAAGAAATTAAATATATGGGACTACAATAAACATAGTCAAGACTTCCATACAAAACGTTTATCCTATTTCACATAAACTCTTTGCGGATGGATTGATCGTTGATGTTTCAGATGACCACATTCACATTGGCGGTTGTTATTTGTCCGACTGATTTATTTCCTTCATATAGTTGAATGTTCTTTATAATACCTTAAATGTCATCAGCTGCACATGGTTGTCTTCCAGAAGGAAAATAACGTAAACAAATTCTGCACTTATAGCCCCACAGAAAGATTCTTTCCTATGTCTATGGTGCCATGGACAGACAACTACAAATACGCAGCTAATGATACCCAGAAAAAAAAATTTATTTAATCATTTCATTACGGGAATTCGATTCGAAGACCGATATGGAACTCTTTGGAAATCAGTCAGATATGGAAGAATATTCGTAGTCAGAATGTTTGTTAACCTCACTACGTAATTAAGAAAACACTACTATCCTCGGATTACATTTAATATTCTGGTCGATGTTGCTGCAGCAGGTTTTGTCCAGTGTTCTGTGCGAAATCAATTTCATACAGAACATGGGTTCTATCTAAAGTCAATAATGTCTGTCTGTAATCAACTTCATACAGAACATGAGTTCTATCTAAAGTCAGTCACAGATGCGTTGCTACTCCCGAGGGCTATGATGGTCGCCTCATAAAAAAGTGTGCCGGCAAGCAGACTCTTCCACCAAAACGCAAGAAATGCTTCACGCTAGAAACAGGTGTGGCGGTGGTACTTCCCTCGACGAACTACACTGATTCTACCATCTACAACTGCTGCTATTATATGCTAGGATATGTGCAACATCTACAACTGCTGCTATTATAAGCTAGGATAGTATTGATGTGGCAATAATGACTTTGGAGTCTAGCCACAAAAGGTTTTGCTATATTTAATGCTAAGTCTTGTTTTTTCGCTATTTTGTTGTACCGAACTTTCAAAGCAACTGAATGGTCGATCGCAAATATAGTTCGTCTGCTAAGACCCTTACTCCTGAATAAATTGAGACTGTACTTGGAGTTAAGTAGGACGTAAAAGATTAAAACGTATTTGTACGTCGTTTAAAAGAATTGTGACGCTAAAAGAAATTGGAGATCCAGCCTCAAATATTAATTTTCATTACACGTTCCACTGAATGAAAACTCGACCAAATTTAATTCAGATAAAGTAAGTAAATAGAATAATCTTTTCGGCAAGTAATTTTTAAAAATAGCGCTGACTCGATCGATTCCGTGGGATTGCGTATTTTGATAAGGTCGTCTTCAAATTGCATTAATAGTGTAGTCAATTTGATGTTTCTATATGTAAACCACTTCAAAGGGCAGTGAATCTTCCTATCTTATCTATCCTACATATATCATATCATATTCCTTTTTTTAAACCCCCTCGGTGGTCGTTCTCACCGCTGCGTGGAGGACTCCGGGACTTCCAACGGAACACAACCGGAGTCCTCCGAGCGCGATGCTCCTTTCGGGCTCCTCCTTCGTGAGCGAACGCTAATCGCACCTTGTGTTCTTTACGGCGGTATGCGACACATGCCGCCATCCTTCCCGGGGCCGCTTGACTGAACGGCTCGAGCTCCCACTTGCACTCCTTTTAGTTGCCCCTTACGACATGCAGGGGATACCGTAGCTCTATTTTCGTCCCGGAATTACACGGACAATCTATCATACTCTTAAGTTTTAGGAGACTAGAATGGCCGCTTTGTATTTAAGTCAGCTGGCATCCACAGTTCCACACCCTTCCAATGTAACTTATTTATAAATTATCATTATAAATAAGTTACATTGGAAGGAACATTAACTTCAAATGTATTTTATTTATAAATTATCATTTCTTTTATGGAGTTGTGTATATTTTATGATTATATTTTTTCTTTGTTAAATTATCTCAATTTTAAAATTTTTCGCTGCAAAAATTTTTAAAGAATTTTTATTTTGTATTTTATTTTAATTATTGTTGTTATATTTTATCCACTTTGTTAATTTTAATTTTGAATAGTAATTTAATTTATTATCATTTTACACTATTGTTTTTGCTTGCTAGTTGTTAATTGCATGTCGATTGTACCTGTAAGTGGAGTAACACTTACTCCTAGTCTATACGCAATATTGTAATTAAATGTATATACTAGTGATTACTCTGTTGGTACAACTTTAAATAAATAAAATAAATAAATAAATAAAATAAAACGCGTGGCCTAGTAGAATTTGATGTGACGATCCTATCAACCTGGTTGAACTGTTCTGATTCTACCCCCTTTCAATACCTTGCAGTTTCCATATACATGATATGCGTAAAGGTAAGGCCTGAATTATGATACGTTGTACAAATAATTGTGGTACTATTACAACCCTTTGTATATCCACTACAGAGCGCTCACCACCTATTTTTGCTTCGTAATAGTAGTGTCTCAAAATAAATATCTAATTTAAATTAGGATATATATGTATTTTTATAATTATGAAGTAGCAAACGAGCATGCAGTCCACCTAATGGTAAGTGGTCACTGCCGCCCATAGACATTTGTAAACAACTTCAAACAGAACATGGGGTTCTGTAGTCAATCACAGATGCATCGCTACTCCCGATGACTAAGATGGTAGCCTCATGTGAAAGTGTGCCGGCGACCACACCCTTCCATTGAAACGCAAAAACTGCTTCACGCTAGAAATAGGCGTGGCGGTGGTATTTCCCCAGGCGAACTACACTGATTCTACCACCTATTAAATTAAATTAGAAACATAGAGCTAAGTGAATGTAGAAACATTTACGTTAGAAGTGAGTCTCCAAGGGTCTACGTATGTGGTCGACCTCGCAATGCTTTCAACTGTATTTGTTTTTGCAGACATCTAATCTTCCAACATCTTGTTTTTGTAGGCAATGACCGTATGCTGTATACGGAGCATAGGGATGAATAATGGCAGTATTTTACTTTGATTTTAGTCTATTCAGCTACGTATAAAAACCCTCTCAATACTTGTCAGCGGTACTCACATGATGCCAATTCGTCAATAAAGGACTGAATCTTTTTATTAGATAGATAGATAGATAGATAATCATTTAATCGTTCTGTTTACACACACAATTATCTATTACACACTATTACAATATTATCAAAGATAACAGAAAGTGCAAAACAAAACGAATGGACACTGCTCAGCATTATGTTGGCATCCGAGAACAACCAACGCTGGTCTTCCGCAGCATCCAACAGGTGACGACACGGAGTAAAAAGGCCAACATAAATATACAATTCTTGCATAAAAACTGAAGAAAAAAAAAAAAAATTTAAAACTGAAAAAAGGAAAAAATAAGAAATAAAAATAAAAATAAAATGAAATAAATAGCATCGACCAATTTTATCTGTGTTGTGACACCGATGTTGACACTGACATTACTCAATGACAATGTCATAATCAACAAACTACATTAATACAAAACATTAAATCTATACTTAAAAAAGTTGTAGAGAGGTCAATTCTGTACATGAAATATTTTTCCAAAATAACTATCAGGGCATGATTAGGGATCGATACTGATGCCAAAAATGCAATCAGTAAAATTTTTGTCTGTCTGTCTGTCTGTCTGTCTGTCTGTCTGTCTGTCTGTCTGTCTGTCTGTCTGTCTGTCTGTATAACCGTTATAGAAACAAAAACTACTCAGTGGATTTTAACGAAACTTGGTACGATTATTCTTTATACTCCTGGGCTGGTTATAGTATACTTTTCATCCCGCTACAATCAATAGGAGCAGAGCAGTAAAGGGAAATGTTGGGAAAACGGGAGAAGTTACTTTTTTAAGCTTCTGTCGCGTGTGCAACCTTAATGGTTAAAGCTACACAGAAATCATGTATGAGGGAAATATTTTCCTTAAAATTATCTAAAAAATATCCTACGACAGCATATGTCTATCTTTTATGGTTGACTTACAATAACACGTGTAACTCCCGATAGCTTTGAACTGCTAAGTTTAAAGCTTTCTGATTATATTTGTCTACTCTTACGTTTATAACTCAGTCATCTATCTGTACGAAAATGAAAATGAAAAATGAAAAATGAAAAATGAAAAATGAAAAATGAAAAATGAAAAATGAAAAATGAAAAATGAAAAATGAAAAATGAAAAATGAAAAATGAAAAATGAAAAATGAAAAATGAAAAATGAAAAATGAAAAATGAAAAATGAAAAATGAAAAATGAAAAATGAAAACTGAAAAATGAAAAATGAAAAATGAAAAATGAAAAATGAAAAATGAAAAATGAAAAATGAAAAATGAAAAATGAGAAATGAGAAATGAAAAATGAAAAATGAAAAATGAAAAATGAAAAATGAAAAATGAAAAATGAAAAATGAAAAATGAAAAATGAAAAATGAAAAATGAAAAATGAAAAATGAAAAATGAAAAATGAAAAAAGATAAATGAAAAATGAAAAATGAAAAACGAAAAAAGAAAAACGAAAAACGAAAAATGAAAAATGAAAAATGAAAAATGAAAAAGAAAATGAAAAATGAAAAATGAAAAATGAAAAATGAAAAATGAGAAATGAAAAATGAAAAATGAAAAATGAAAAATGAAAAATGAAAAATGAAAAATGAAAAATGAAAAATGAAAAATGAAAAATGAAAAATGAAAAATGAACAGTGAACAGTGAACAGTGAACAGTGAACAGTGAACAGTGAACAGTGAACAGTGAACAGTGAACAGTGAACAGTGAACAGTGAACAGTGAACAGTGAACAGTGAAGAGTGAAGTTCTTATTTGTGGCGTGATATACAATCGGTGCATTTAACTATAAACATGCGAGTGAGAACTGGAGATAACCCGGATGATCGTCAATTTTCTGATACACTGTTAAAGATTGGCGAAGGTACCTATCCACAACTACACCAAGGAAAAGTTATTCTGACGCCTGAGTTATGTTGTATAGTGCAATCCCAACTACATCTTATATCGTCGGTTTAAGATGACGTAACAAATACATTAAATAGGGACAATTCTTGGCTATGCGAAAGATCCATCTTAACTCCTCGCAATGACCAGGCATTTGAGATTAATAATAAAATACTGTCGAATATACAAGGGGAAAGCAAAGTTTATAGTTCAATAAATAGAATGGTCGATGAACAAGACGCCACTAACTACCCGATAGAATTTTTAAATTCTTTAAATATGCCCGGACTTCCTTCTCATGAAATTTGTTTAAAAATTGGCATTCCGATTATTCTGCTCCGAAATTTAAGACCACCACAACTTTGCAATGGAACTCGGCTAAAAGTAACCCGGTTGCAACAAAATATAATCGAGGCTCAAATTTTAACAGGTTGCGGTGCAGGAGAAACCGTCTTTATTCCCAGAATTCCCTTAGTACCTAATAATTTTCCATTCCAATTTAAAAGAACGCAATTCCCAGTATCGGTGTGTTATGCAATGACAATTAATAAGGCTCAAGGGCAGACTTTTCGTGTTGCTGGAGTAGATCTCGGTGTCAGTTGTTTCTCGCATGGTCAGTTGTACGTCGCTCTTTCCCGGGTCAGTAGTTCCAAAAATCTTTACGTTCACGTGCCGGATGGATCAACATTCAACATAGTTTACCCGGAAGCTTTGCATTGAAGTATTTTCGTTATATAAGTACTTAAGCCTTCGGCAGGATCAGAATAGGGCTACGGTATCCCTGCCTGTCGTAAGAGGCGACTAAAAGGGGCTTCCGGGGTTGCGGGCGGCTAGAGTGGGAGCTTGAACCGTCCAGCCAGGCGATACCGGGAAGGTGGCGATATGTGTGGTCGCATACCGCCGTAAAGACTAGATTGGGTGGTGGGCCCATCCGCCCATCTGGGAGGAGCCCGAGTCCTCTTTATAGCACCGAAGACGGCCACCGGGGGGGTTTTAGTGCGGTAAAAATTCCACATAACTCTGCGTCGCTGCCACGGCGTCGGGTACCTTTTGAAGGTTTCCCCCTCGAAAACAAAAATAAAAAAGGTTCTTAAGCCTCATGTGAACGTGATCTAAACAATATTACCAATACATTAACTCAATAACACACAAGGAGTTACTCGCTGGCGGAGTCGCGGGCAAAGCTATTAACAATAATATTGTGCGGTTCCGTATTGCGATATTTTTCAACAGTATTGTAGATATGACATATTATATTTCCCTACTAAAATACGAAAGTTAATCTGTCTGTTACATCAAAACCACTGAACCGTGAGGAAGGACATAGGCTACTTTTTTTTTACGAAAAACAACGGAAACGCGGACGAAGTCGCGGGCAACAGCTAGTCTCTAATATTTTAATTTAATTTAAATAATGAATCCGTAAAGTTACTAATCAGATAGAAATAAAGATTATAAAACATATTTCAGAAAGCCCGCGGGTACATATACAGTCTATATTCCTATACAGCACTTGTGTCATGTTTGTGAGTTTCCTGACTTTTCTGGTGAATGTGTAGAAATTCCTTAAGTTTGACTTTAAATGCATGAACAGTTTGCAGGTTTCTAATCGGCGGAGGGATGTTACACCAATTACACCAACAAATCTGCGAATAAAGTTATAGCAAATATCTGGGCCATAAGTAATGCGCAATAGTAAAAATACCATGAATATGAACCATTTTTAGATAGTACGCGAATTGATTTCATAAAAGTAAATCGCTGGGTCTATAAATATGAAAAAATACCTAGGTTTTTCTAATTAATATTAATTTAAAATATTAGGACTAATCAAAAATAAATATATGTTTTTTTTTTAATGTAGTAACGTTACCTGATAACAATTACCTTGCTGTCGATCAAACAGCCGATGTGTGAACTTTATCAGAAACAAAGCTGTCAACTTGGGGTTTATTCCGAAGTTTCCGATCAACTTGAATATTCATGGATACCCTCCAGCACCAGGTTCCCATCGGATCTGAAAGGTCAGGTGACACTGAATTATTGGTAGCCAAGAATCGTGTACCTTTGGATAAATAATGTTAACCGTATTTCTCAAAAAGATGTATTGAGCCTGCTTTTTAGGTTTTCCTTTTCTGTTCGTTTTCATTTCGGCCTGTGTTTTGTAAAATGTTTTTATTTTTATTGTGAATACTATGCAAATTTTATTTATATATGAGTTTTCTTTTATTATTTTTTTATCAACAACCCGCGTGGCGTAGCGCTTACCATACCGGTCTGACGCGCAATGAGTCCCAGGTTCGATTTCCGGCCAGACAGGTATCTGAACGATGAATTTAGATTCCTGTTCTGGGTTTTGATGTTTGTGTATTCGTCTTGTGTGTGTTCATGGTAGCCACGATACAGGAGAAAATCCTACTGTGGGGCTATGAGTGTAGAAAGCGTGCTAGCGTGCTTATCAACGTCCAACCATTTTAGTTAGCTCTTGGTGATATAAAAGGAAAATTAACAAATTACGAGGAATTCCGTAAACATAAACATTTTTCTTCTTATATAATAGTTAACAACTTAATATATGCCTAATAAGATTACTTAGCAAAATGAAAAAGAATGTGAGTAGAAACATATTCAATTATGGGCTCTTAGCTACGTTTATACAGCATCCCTTTAGTAGAAGACATTTAAGAAGAATCCATATTAACAATTCATAAATTCTAAGTATTCCCATAAAAAGGTATTTTCCTTTGTTCGATTAGAGTAAAAGCTTAGAGAAAACAAGTTTATACACGATACAGGAGTTGTAAAAATATTTACGTATTATTGAATGAAATAAGGTTATTGGAAAAGGTTTATCATATCTGGCTTATCCATAAAGCTTTTTCCTGCCGTATAAGGATTTAACATGTAACATTTAACATTAACCGGCGATGCATTGGCGTCTCCCTTAGTGTTGCAAATGTCTATAAGCGACGGTGACTGCTTTTCATCAGGTGGCCCGTTAGCCTCATCGTTATGCCCAACTATAAAAAAAAACATAAATTTGGAATGTAATAAATAGAATAATCTTAGGTATGTATTTTTATTATAGTAAAAAATTCAAAGAAAAACAATAGTTTTGGGTGTATGCGATTTCAAATACACACAAACAGAAAAAAAAAAATATTTTGAGTAAATCAAAAGCTTTTTTTGCATATATAGGCGATGTGTAGTATACGCGAAACTTCAATTTTTGTTATGAATATGTATTAATATTTAATATTTTTTCTTATAATTTAGAGTAACCAAGAATTCTCGCACGAATGCTCTTGCAGAACGAGCATGCAGTGCATCTGATGGAAAATAGCTATTTCTGCCCATAGACAAGTGCAAGTTCATATAGAACGGAAATTCCATTATTTATTTATGTAAGTATTAGAAATTATATCTCACTGCTTTTTGGTGAAGGAAAACATCGTGAGGAAACCTACACACCCGAGAGTTCGTTAAAAAAAAGTTCTCGGAGGTGTGTGAAGTCCACCAATTCGCACTTGGCCAGCGCGGTGGACTATGGCCTAAAACTCTCTCATTCTGAGAGAAGACCTGTGCCCAGCAGTGAGACAATAATGGGTTGTACCCCAAAAAAATACAACTACTTATATTACACTTAATAGAAAATATATGGTTCATTGACACATTTATCAAAGTCGGCTTTTTTCTGTAGTTGCGATCACGGTAAAAACTCTCCGTTCATCCGAAGATAAGTTTCCTCGTCTATGATAAATGGACACACAATAAATTTGGTCAACGTTTACCCATATGACTCAGTTGACGTGGAACGATTCATGATGGATATTTAATGTTATATCAGTATATCTAATTAATTTATAATGATCTTTATTTTCTGATTCAAATAAATAAACGAAGATGTGTCGAAGTTTACTGTGGTTGTGGGTATTGAGTTAGAGATCGTGTGTGCATAAATGTTTGGGTGGGTGGAGTAATTCTCCATATTTGGCCTATATAATGGCAATAAAAAGATGATTTAATAATTTAAAACCAGTGTAGTTCGACCGGGGAGGTACCACCGCCAAACCTATTTCTAACGTGAAGCATTCCTTGCATTGCGACAGAAGGGTATGGTTGCCGCCACACTTTTATATGAAACGACCATCCTAGTTCTCGGGAGTAGCAACGCATCTGTGATTAACTTTCAGAACCTATGTTCTATGTGAAGTTGTTTACAGATATCTACGGATGGCGGTGACCACTTACCATCAGGTGGACTGCATAGTCGTTTGCTACTTCAGTCAGATAAAAAAAATTAAAGCCGATCTATGTATATCACTTAAATCAATAGCCAATTATTGCCAATGTTTGATGAACACGCCTACATTCACGTCAACTCGACACACACGCGCATAAAGTGACGTCATGCTTAATTTGAGCTCGTAAGCCCATGATCGTATAATCCTAATGTTATAACATCCATGTAATAACACGTCTTATGCCTCGAAGGTCAGCGTAATATTTATTATCTTAAGCCGGTATAGGAAAAGGGGAAAATAGTTTCCATTGTCTTCACTATATGATTGGAGTGAGAAGTTACTAATTCGATAGAGTCTGCATTATAGCCTGAAATAAGGTTTTTATGTTGTAACTTTGAGAGCAGATACACAGAGCCATACAGACTAGACAGAGCACCGTGGTGGAACGGTCATCATACCGGTGTGACACGCAATGGGTCCCGGGTTTGATCTCAACCAGACATATCTCTGAATGACGAATTTTGATGTTTTGAGTTTGTGTGTTTGTGAGTTTATCTATGCGTGTGTCCATGGCACCCAGGACACAGGAGACAATTCTTGTGTAAGGCTATAAGTTTGGAGGCGTTAGTATGATTAATTTTTCTTTTAGCTTATATGGCACGGTGAAACTTACAAAAGAGAGCGATAAGAAATTATATTGTATGTCAAACCTTTGCCTTCGTAAGGTTTAAAAGCAATAAAAATTGATGTTTATTTTAAATTAAACTACAGGCTGCATTACAAGCTATCATTTATCGTCAAACATATAATTGACAAACAAAACGCGACACACGGAAAATACTTTCCTAAGATCCTCATTAAGCTTTCCTCCGTCTCCGCTTATTAAATTCATAAGTGCTTGATTCGTATACTTTCCCTGTCTTTGATCAGCGTTTTTAATACGAGATTAAAGAAGGCGATGTCTAAACAAATTAGGGGACTCGGTATGTTTGTTAGGATTTGTGGCGTTCTGCGTGGAAACGTTTGATTATTTGTTGATGTTCCACTATTCGGATGATTTATTTTACGACCGAATGCTTTGATATCCATTTCATCAAATGTTTAATGTAACGTAAAATTACCTTGTAGTTGAATAGTTTCGTCTTTTTGCTATATTTAGAATTTTTTATAAGATTGAAGTAGCAAACCACTATGCAGTCCATTTTAATACTTAACGGGTACTCACGATATGCGGTTTTTGAATCCTTTTCGAATTATTTTGCCAATATTTCGACCCAGTTGCATGGATCGTGGTCACGGCGAAACTGCGTTTTAAGTTTTTTTTTTATATTTGTACCTAACGATAAGGCAGACGGGCCACCTGATGGAAAGTGGGTACCGTCGCCCATGGACATTTTCAACACCAGAGGAGTCGCCAATACATCGCCGGCTTTGAAGGAGAGCTTTTTTTGCACCTTTCTTGAAGAGCCCCATGTCATAGCGCTTCGGGAATACCTCAGGAGGAAGCTCATTCCATATCTTGCACGTGCGTGGTAGAAAAGACCATGCAAACCGAAGTTTTGCACGGTCTAAGCACGGTAAGTTAGCGCAAACGTGGAATCCAGTGGTTAGTTTATGTAAATCACAAGGAGTTCAAATTTTGGTGCGTAAACATACAGTTAGTGTTTTTTGTCGTGATATGGAACAAAAAAAAGGAAAAAGGAACTAGACGTAAGGTAGATAGTTTAATCTATCACTAGAGTTTGTTAACAATTTCTCCCTGCCACCGCAGTTTCGCCGTAATCGAAATAATAAAATTATCGGCAAAAATAATTCGAAAAGGATTCAACAACCGCATATCGTGAGTACCCGTTTAGTATTAAAATGTGTCAATTCCGCAATAATATTAGTCTAAAATCACTATGCAGTCTACCTAAGAGTAAGTGGTCACTTCCGCCCAAGGTAATCTTTAAGCAAATTTATACAGAACAACAGTTTAATCTAAAGATAATAACGGCTGCGTTGCTCCCGAAGAATAAGTTGTTCGCTCATATAAAAGTGAGCCAGTAATCATATCCTTCCACTGAAATGTAAGAACTGCTTCTCGGTAGAAATAGGTGTTGCGGTGGTAACTCCCCGGTCAACTGATATGTTCTGTCACATCACATTGCTTGCTTACAACTTGCTTGGTAACAAGTAAATTAGATAATCAAAAACGTTTTAAATTAGAAACAACAAATCTTTTTAAATTAGATTTTAATTAGAAACAGTAAATCTCTCTTTAGAGAAGAAACCATTTATAAGACTATATCCGACCAATAATTGTGATAATTACCCTAGTTGTAAATAGGAGCTTAAATGGCGAATACAGCTTTGCATATTAATTATATTATTAGCGGAAGCTTTACTCACGGAAGCTTCCGTTGTACAAGGAAATAAGAAGATCCATTTGAATTGGTAAATTTTCAATCGATATTTTAGGAGTAATGGATGTCGCTTTTGAAATATGGTGACTTTTCGAACTTGTCAGCAGATGGCGTTACTAGTATCTAATATACTGAAACACGCTATCGATGTATTTTTAACATCTAGCGTACTAACTCCATACATTTATGTAAATCGAAAATAGTGCAGTGTGGTGCGTAAAGATAAAGTTAGTGGTGTGTGACGTGATATGGAACCTAAAAAAGAAAAACGAACTAGACGCAGGGTAGATAGGTTAATTTACCACTAGTGCTTGTCAACGGTTTATCCCCGCCACCGCAGTTTGGCCGTGACCACGATCCACGCAACTGGATTGAAATATAGGCAGAAAGAAATTAAAAAAATCACATATCGTAGGTATCATAGTAAAATGTAACTATATCCAAACGTTAGTACGACTTTATTAAGTTTCTTCGAAAAAAAACCCATGTTCTCTATGAAGTTGATTACAGATGTCCATAGGCGGCAGTGGCCATCAGGTGGACTGAATGCTCGTTTGCTACTCCAGTCACATTAATAAAAAAAAATTTGAACGAATTTTTGTCAGTCAGTAAAAATAATGCTTGAAAAATAGTAGTTATTTTGAAAAAAAAAAATGGATTGCCCTCTCTATTTTTTACATTTATGTTTCAACCAGAATTGTGAATGGTATTATTTTTTATACGTATTACTTCGAAGTTATAAGTAATTAGTGTAGAATTTTTACCAGACTGCAGAAGAAGCAAGGTAAGGTTTTTCTAGTTTATCATATTTGTATATACAATGTATGTAAGTAAATTTATTTGGCACGCTTTCAAGCTATTTGAGTTTGTAGAAGCTCAAACAGCTTGGTGGATTGTATCGCGTTGGAAATTATGGAAATCGACTCAGTTGTTAGAGTAAAGTAGTAAAGTAGATTTTAATATTTTTCGTGATTCTCGTATTTATCTTTTTAGTCTAAGCAGCAAAGATTTAAATTATAATACTGTTCGTACATTTTTATATACATTTTATATACTCGTAGTTACTTTGGATTTAAGGAAGATATTTCAATTATTTTCGATGAATGGTAAAAAAGCGTTCCGTCAATCATCCTGAGCTTCAAAATTCGTTAATCAAAAGATACTTTAGGTATTTTCCAGATTAATTACCAATTCGTATACTTAATACTACAACATAGCACAAAAATTGGTTATTGAAATTCTTAGAGTAAAACATTAAGCTGTAGGTTATAATTGTCCCTGTAGTTCCGAGACCAGAATAGGGCTACGGTACCTCCTGCCTGTCGTCAGAGGCGACTAAAAGGGGCTCCGGGGTTGCGGGCGGGTAGAGGGGGAGTTCGAACCGTCCGGCCAAGCGACCCCGGGAAGGATGAAGGTGTTTCGGAGAAAAAAAATAGTTTCTAGCTTATTTTCAGACGCTGCAACTATTACACCTCGGGAGTAGTAACGCATCTTTTGTATTTATATAGAACCCTTGTTCTATATGAAGTGGCTTACAGATGTGGGTGGCAGTGACTTACCATCAGGTGGAATACATTCTCGTTTTTCTATCCTCTTATAGAAAAGTAAAAAAAACATGAAACAACATTTTCAATATTAGGACACACAAAAGACGAATACACAAACACCCAGAACAGGAATCTAAACTCATCATTGAGATACCTGTCTGGCGGGGAATCGAACCCGGGACCCATTGGGCGTCAGACCGGTATGGTACCCGCTCTGCCACGCGGCTCGTCAAAAATGTCGACAATATAAGATGTCAGAGCTTACAGTATTCCTTTATATGATAACCATTATGTCAAGAGGATCAGTTCAAAGATTTTACCTTCCTTTATTTAACACATTAAAGTAACTGCCCGTATATCTCCATTGTTCTTCTGAGTAATGTTCGCAGCACGAAGCTCTTATGTTCATAACATAATGGGTTCCTCAAGCTTAATGGAATAACTTGTTCAACACTCATTTAAACTGTTCATTATGAAGGTACAAGAACCGTTTATTTGAAAATTCTCAGCGAAAGAAATCTACACTTCTTTTCATTAGGGTTCCGTAACAGAAATGTAAAAACGAAATCCTATTCTAAGACTGTCCATCTGTGCGTCTGTCTGTCACTGGGCTGTATCTCATGAACCGTAACAGCTAGACAGTTCAAATTTTTACAGGAGATGTATTTCTATTGCCGCTACAGCAACAACAAAAATAAAAAAAACAACAAATAATAAATATTTAAGATTGCTATCATACAATAAACGTGTTTATTTTTGCTCTATAAATCATGCGACGCTCCGCCTCGCTCTTGGCCGGTTTTATTGAAATTGTGTGAATTGAAAATTGTGGAGCATGTGCATCTTCTGCGAGTGATGGGCACAACCATGTTGGCTTGAGCGCTTTTCATTTTTTCCTACCTTGCAGCCAATTGTAATGCGACATACGTCAGATAGACCAAAAATGTTTAAACGTCTTAATACAAGTTTTAAAAAGTTTGTTGTAATTTAATAAAAATAATGTTTTTTTGTGACAGTGTTTAAATTTAATAATAATGATAATAATATGCTTTATTGTACCCAAAAAAATCAAATAATACAATGAATTTACAATGTTAAAATACAGAAGGCGGTCTTATCGCTAACCAGCGATTTTTTCCAGACAACCTTAAGGGTTCGGAGTTAGAGTAAAGATGAAAATAGAGATAAGGTAGGGTGCAAAAATCAGAATAAGGAATTAGAGCAACACAAATTAAATAATTAGATTATCATTATTATATTAATACGTGAAGCAAAAATTTGTGACGGATTTTTAAGTAATATGCCGCGGACGGATTAGTATGAAATTTTGCACGGTTATAGTGGACGTAGAGAAGGAGTGCAGAATGTTAATATTTTTTTCAAATAACGCATATATCATACATAAAATCAACTAAAAATACATTACACACACTACCATGCATTTGTCACAAACACATATGTACTTAGTAAATGAAATAGAACATTCAATGTCTTACTATGAAAAGACACAACGTCAAGAATGTCAGATGACATTTGATTTGAATTAGAGAAATATTCGTACTAATTTGGACAATATGAAGTTTAGTTTTTTAATTTAAATTACGGTCGAATTTCGGCCGATGCTACGGGTGACTAGTATAATTAAGCTGAAAGATAGCAAAAAGCTAAGGAGAGGATTGAAAAACAGAAATAGAGTTAGAGGTGTAGGTAATAGGATTTGACAAGATTTTTGAAGAATAAAGGGATTGGGCATAACGAATAGATATAGGAAGAGAATTCCACAGATGAGTAGCTGACACAGTGAAGGATTTTTTGTAGATAGAAGTTGAGTGGGGAATTTTGTGCTCGGAAAGGAGGTAGATTCTTTTGAGGTGTCGAACCTCAAAAGAATCTACCAACCTGCGTTGGTAGGTAGGTTGGATTAAATTATTTACGAATTAATTTCAAAATACCGCTTATTCTATTTCCCTCTCGCTCGTTTACAATGTGTGCGAGGGAGAAAGGAGATACGTGGTCATCTTGGGCGTATTTATCAAAACAAGATATAATCTGTGTAATTTTTAACACTTTCTTAGTTTATTTTTAATTACCGATATAATTTTATGGCATATAATCATTCTAGTGTTTAAAATAATTAGTATTATGTAAGAATTATTGTTAGCAATTTGATCCACAGTGTGTGCGAACGAATTGTATAGGAAATGTAAAAAAAATGGAGCAAATCTAATATTATAATAAGGAAAGCAAACGTAGCAACGCCAGCATACTCTTAATCACTCCTAATATCTCAATCTTCTCAGTTGAGGTCGTGTCCCGATCCGATGGTAGTGTAAAAAATAACTGTAACTGTCAATTTGTAAGTGCCTTCATAGGCTACGTAAAATAAAGACAGCTCATTTCAATTACAGCAGTGTTAAACGCCTCTGTATTCTGATTTAAGTTGACAATATCTCAAACTTGCTTTCCCCTAATCCTCATTGAGCACCGAATTCAAGTAATCTTTACCACATGCAAATACCAAACCTGTGGTATAGTTACATTAAGGCAGATGCCAATGGTGAGACGTTTGTTATTATTATTCAGTAATAAATGTTTCTTTTTCTATTAATAAGTATATACGATAATTACATTAGAAATTAATAATTGTTATTGATTTTCGATGAAGGAAAACATCGTGAGGAAATCTACACACCCGAGAGTTCTTTAAAAAAAAAGATCTCTGAGGTAAAGTCCACCGATTCGCACTTGGTCAGCGCGGTAGATTATGGCTTTCATTCCAAAAGAATACCAGTGCCCAGCAGTGGGACTATAATGGGTTGACGACGATGTTAATTACATACCTAAAATTTGATATATCAAATGAATTCTGTAAAGAAAGGTATAAAATGGATTGAATTTAACAGTGTCCATTGTTATCTGAAATGTATCTTTACTCTCATTAATCATTGTGGTTGCACATTTACCACGGTTTAGACATGTTTGACCATAAACGAAAACGACAGGCGATACTTAGTTTCATAATTTGTTTATTTTGTCTTATTTTAAACTTTTTCTTAAGCAAATTCAAATTAAAATATTTTATTTTGCAAGAAAATGGGTACAAAAAAATATGTTGGTATACAGTACATCAAGGTTCTCCAGAATTCAGTATCACCTACCAGCGCCTCATCTATTTCTGCCTTAACGCAGTCCTCTCGTTACGGTGGAAAGGTAGTGAAAAACCCACAGTCTTGAAAATATACTTATGTAGCAAATGTTTAGATTTCATCTTTCATCAGTTGACTGTTTGACCAATGCCTATTGTGGGTGTTTAACGAGTCATCCTGAAATTGCAAAATACGGATTGCGGTTTTAAAGCGTTGAAATTATTCGGTCCATATTATCGCTTGTGGTTTTGTTGATTGCGGGAAGTAATCTGATTAATGACGCTTGCAATTAAGGCTCTATAAACGTGTATATGTATATTGTACAAATACCATTAAGTATTTGTTTATTTTTAGCAGGCAGCGTTTAGTGTCGGTTTTGAATAGCACCTTCATTTTACCATTGATGTCGTAAGAGGCGACTAAGGGAACAAAATCTAAGAGGACTGCCTTCTTATGTGTCATTTACACCTACTATAGTCACCGACACGTCGTCTCTTTAGTTCCAGGATCAGAATAGGGCTACGGCATCCCCTGCCTGTCGTAAGAGGCGACTAAAAGGGGTTTCCGAGGTTGCAGGCGGCTAGAGTGGGAGTTCGAACCGTTCGGTCAGGCGATCCCGGGAAGGACGGCGATATAATTATGTGGTCGCGAACCGTCGTAAAGACTAGACGGAGCGGTGGGCCCAGCAGCATCTGGGAGGAGCCCGATGGGGCAACACGCTCAGAGGATTTCGGTTGCGGTCGGTCCGAGTTCCCGGAGTCCTCTTTATAGCGCCGAGGACGGCCACCGGGGGAGTTTTAGTGCGGTAAAAATCCCACATAACGCTGCGTCGCTCCCACGGCGTCGGGTACCTTTTGAAGGTTTCCCCCTCGAAAACAAGAAAAAAAGGGAAGGCCTCTGTCTGATGGATAAATTGAACTGAAACTTGATGTATCTTTTGCCTTAAGAACGCAAGGTTTTTTATTTTCTACTGTGAATTATGACTATCAGGTTAATTCTGTCCGCTTGTATGATTGTTCATACTAATATTATAAAGGCGAAAGTTTGTGAGTGTGTATGTTTTGTTACTTCTTCACGTCTAAAGGGCTGGAGCAAATTTCTTAAAATTTGGTAGGGAGTTAGCTGACGCTCTTGATTACCATACAGGCTATTTTTTACTGTGAGAAAATATCTTACTCCCACAGGACAATCGATACATCGATTTTTTTTAAAGCACTCAAAGCTGCGGGGTTTATCTAGTCTAAAATAAATCAGACCAGACCAGACCAGATCAAGCCTAACGACTACGTTGATGCCTCGAATAAGTATTTCATCCTTATCATAAATAAATATTCAGTTATGAGGTTAAACCAAAAATATAATTTTATGTTGCTCTGATTGCTTTTCTTAATATACAGCGATTAAATTAAATCAGCAATTTGTAAAGTTTCGCTACAAAATGACGGATGGAATTGGCAACGATAAGCATCAGGCTTTATGGCGAAAGCTGAATACTTCGCTTTAATCGAGACGCAATTTTCCTTAAGAGGCCATTGAAGGGAAATATAATTACTTTTTCAAAACATTTTTATGTATGGGATGCTCATACATGTTCATTCCAAGTTTTATTGACTTACGTACTTGGGTTTATATATAATTTAATTGATAGGGGTTCTATCTGAAGTCAATCATCGATGCCTTGCTGGCCTTGAGGACTAAGATGGTCGCATCTTATAAAGTAAGCCGGTAATCACAGTGCTTCACAGTAGAAACGGGCGTGGTGGTGGTAACTCTCGGTCAACTAGAAGAACAACGTAGAAGTTGGTAGAACCAGTGTAGTTCGACCGGGGAAGTACCACCGCCACTCTTATTTCTAGCGTGAAGCAGGTCTTGCATTTCGATGAAAGGGTGTGGTTGCCGGCACACTTTTTAACCGACTTCCAAAAAGGAGGAGGTTATCAATTCGTCTGTATTTTTTTTTTTTTTTTTTTTTTTTTATATTTGTTACCTCATTTCTCCGGACTGGGTGAACCGATTTAGATGATTTTTTTTTTATTTGAAAGGTAGTGCGTGTCATAGGGTCCCATTTTTTTTTAGTATTTTTTTGACTAGGGCATCCATAAGAAAAACGCATAAGTCTTAAATTTGCATTTTCAATGTACGCGATAAATGTATGAATAACTCAATATCCCGCCAACCGATTTTGATGATTCTTTTTTTATTAGAAAGGATGTACTCCAGGGGTAGTCTGATAAGAGTTTGATAAGGTTCTAATCATAGGATCTTCAACTTTTTGGAGCAAAATAATAAAATTAGTGATAGTCGGCCGAACCTTAGCTGGAGAAGTCCAATTGAGTAAAATATAGAATAAAATTACTATGTAGGTATTTACTATGAAAAATTTGACCTTCAACTCTTCAATCCTGATGATGCAGGGGTACTGCTAGCCTGAACTATAAAAGTTGGTCGTTTGATGTTTGCGAATATATAATGAAATTGTTAAGCAAATTCATGGGACAAAAATTTGACCTTCAACTCCTCAACCCTGATGATGCAGGGGTACTTAAAGCCAAAACCATAGGAATAAGCCATTTGGTGCTTACGTATATGTTATAAGATTACTGAGCAAAAACATAAGATGAAAAATTCGACCTTCAACTCCTCAACCCTGATGATGGAGGGGTACTTCAATCCTAAACCATTGAAGTTGGCAATTTGGTCCTTACGGTTATGTAAAGAAAATACTAAGCAAAAATATAAAATCAAAAATTTGACCTTCAACTCCTCAACCCTGATGATGAAGGGGTACTTCAATCCTAAACCATAGGAGTTGGCAATTTGGTGCTTACGGTTATGTAAAAATAATACTAAGCAGAGGCACAAAATTAAAATTTTGACCTTCAACTCCTCGACCCTGATGATGAAGGGGTACTTCAATTCTAAACCATAGGAGTTGGCAATTTGGTGCTTACGGGTATGTAAAAATAATACCAAACAGAGGCACAAAATTAAAATTTTGACCTTCAACTCCTAAACCCTGATGATGCAGGGTACTGCAAGCCTGAGCCATAGAAGTTAGCCACCTGGTACTAACGTATATGTTATAAGATTACTAAGCAACAATATAAGATGAAAAATTTGACCTTCAACTCCTCAACCCTGATGATGGAGGGGTACTTCCAGAGGGGGCGCCCTGTTTGTATGAATTGTAAAAGTGTTTTATGTTTAATTTTTGTGAATATGTAGATGCACAAAGCAAACTTAGAGGCTTTATTTAAATACAAACATAAAAATATAGTCACTAAAAAGTGTAAAATAAAAACTTTTTAACAAAAAATATCTACCGACTTCCATGTCACAAAAAAGTAAAAAATAATTTAAATATATTTTGGTCTAGAACATACTCAGTACTTAGTACATAGTTCTGAAGTCGGTGCTCATATAGGACGTAGTTACCGTCGTCCAGCGAAATATGTCGAGCACCGACTTCAGGACTATGTACTAAGTACTGAGTATGTTCTAGACCAAAATATATTTAAATTATTTTTTACTTTTTTGTGACATGGAAGTCGGTAGATATTTTTTGTTAAAATGTTTTTATTATATGAGGCGAACATTATTGTTATCGGGAGTAGCAACGCATCTGTGATTGACTTCAGGTAGAACCCATTTTCTGTATGAAGTTGATTACAGATGTCCATGGGCGGCAGTGACCACTTACCATCAGGTGGACTACATGCTCGTTTGCTACTTCAGTCAAATAAAAAAAAAACCATAAATGTTCTACCACATTTTAGAACTAACGAAATGAGCTTCTGGTAATCTATAACAACATCTTACAAAATATGCTATAACAACATCCTACAAAATCTACAGTTCAATTATGAATTCCTCACCATATAATCTGAATTTGCATTGTAAGTCAGTTGTTTATTGGGATAACTTAGCAACATAACATATTGTGCGCATACTAATAGGGAAATCCGCAAACTCCAATTTGTAAGATAGTTGGCAAACAGTCACAAGCAAGCTAGGGATTCTGAATCATAAACAGGCAAAAAGCCAGATCGTCTCATAAATCTAGGTTCATTATTAAGATGTCCTGAGTTAAGGCTGAAAATGTAGCTTATTGGGCAGTGAACCAGAAATTCCCTGCGCGTTATTAAAGCTTCCACACCAACTAAAGCCACTGAGAGCACGCTTAGTAAATGCAGAACGTGAAATTATAATTAAGTAATTATTATTCACCCGTCGCAACGGTCGAAATTCGACCGTAATGTAAATAAAAAAACTAAACTTCATATTGTCCAAACTAGAACGAATATTTCTTAAATTCAAATGAGATGTAATAATTTTCAAGTAACTTTGAACGCACCCGTTGAATATAAAAAGAGGTTTAATTAGCTAAACTGTATTTAAAAGTAGTAGCGGGTATTTTGACAAAGACATCTGATATTTTTGACGTTATGGGTTTTCATAGAAAGACATCGAATGTTGTATTTCGTTTATTATGTATGATTGATACAAACATCAAATTCAAGGTAGTGTGTGTAATGTATTTTACTTGATTTTATGTATGTTTTATGCATTATAATAATAGCACTGCGCAATCCTTCTCTACATCAACTATAACCATGAGTAATTTCATACTGCTCCGTCTGCAAAGTATTTTAAAAACGAATCACAAGTTTTTGCTTCCCGTATTAATATATAGGTAGATATTATTATTAATTTTAAATCTATTCCTTTATGTCTTATGTGCGTTATACACGTAAAAGATTTACCATTCTCACTGATTAGTTGGTGGATCGGTACTTAAGCGAACAAAAAGCGAATAACGCTTGAATCGAATATTTCGTGGCCCACAGCTAACGTATATAAAGCTACATGGGACATTTTTTCCGAAATTGGATTCTACGTACGTCAATTAGAAACGGATCTATATTCCTTTATATCGAGTCAAAACCAATCCATAAGGCCCTCAGAAAAATATCTATCAATATACTTTACCTTTTCATAAATGAGACGTATTGGATCCAGAGTCTCGTAAAGAATTCGAATAATACCTCTGTATATGCCTAGTTATGGTTATCGTAACGGTAATCGATTCTGGAAACACTCTTACTGTATGAGTTTAATATCAAGAGATCGAATATCGAGATTTTCGAGGTGGTAGAACCAGTGTTCTAAGAGCAGTGATAGCCTAATGGTTGTAACTTGCCCTCTCGATCGGGAGGTCCGAAGTTCAAACCCAGGCACGCACCACTGATTCATGTGCGTATTAGAAATTAATTATCACTGCTTTTCGGTGAAGGAAAACATCGTGAGGAAACCTACACACCTGAGAGTTCTTTAAAAAAAAATAGGAGGTGTGTGAAGTCCACCAATTCGCACTTGGCCAGCACGGTAGACTATGGCCTAAACTCTTTCATTCTGAGAGAAGACCCGTGCCCAGCAGTGGGACAATAATGGGTTGACGAGAGAACCAGTGTAGTTTGAGCTGGGAAATACCACCGCCAGACCTATTACTAGCGTGAACCATTTCTTGCGTTTCGATACAAGAGTGTGGTTGCGGGCACACTTTCACATAAAGCGACCATCATAGTCCGCGGGAGTAGCAACGCATATGTAATTGACTACAGATGGAACCCATGTTCTGTATGTAGTTGATTACAGATGTCCATGGGCGGCAGTGACCATTTACCATCAGGTGGACTGCATGCTTGTTTCCCACTTCAGTAAAATATTAAAAATTAAAAACATGACTAGAAACGGATTCAAAAAAGACATTCATACCTGGCTCAGCCAAATGGACTACGATGACGTCGAAAGTATGTTATTATGATGATATTTACGTAACAAGAAGACAATCACACACAAACACACACACACACATACATTCAATTCAATCATTATTACAGAATTCAATACCTCTGCACACATTATATTGTAATCATAATCGATACATACACGCTCACACACACACACACACACACACACACACACACACACACATACACACACACAATCACGCGCACATTGGTACGTACACAGTCGAGTTAGACGAATTATTTTTTGTAATACAATAAACAAAAGTTGAACTTAGGGTAAGTTCAACTAACTAACTAAACTACTGTTGACTCATGCCAACTTCATAAAATATTTATAGTTTTGTTATAAATTTATTAAGTCTTCCTTGTACAGTATCGCGAATGTATGTATAATTTTAAATATTGTGATGTGTATTTTCTTTATTAGATACATTTTGCCATGTACTACACATGTTATTTAGATATGTTTTAATTTTAAGTATTGTTATGTGTATTTTCTTACATTATATTTTGCCAACGCACCACTCGACCGAGTTGCTCGTCGAATTGGGACACACTGAAAATCAGTGGCCGTGGTTCGCCGCGTTGAGGCTGAGTGTGGACCCTTTTGTAAAATTTTACTGCAGTAATGGTCAAATTTAAAATTAATGTATACTGCTAAGTATGTCTTATTATGTTGTAGTATTTTTTTTACAAATAAATATTTCTTTCTTTCTTTCTTTCTAATGAACATATTTTTAAATACCGACAAAAACTGGGAGAAGACGCTGATACCCGAGACACAGTTTCGAGCTAATTCGGGGATCAGAGGCTTCATATAATTTTGATATAAAAATATCTCAATAAAGTCAATTTATTATTATTATTAATATTATAGTCACATAAAAAAATATGAGATAAAGTATAATAATAATAATAATAATAACTTTTATTGACACAAAAAAAGTATGCCTGTTTATTTGAAAATATAACATATCTATTACTTATTCTTTGTATTCTATATACGTCAAGAGGTGTTGTTCATTACTTTAATTGATATTCCTACACATCCTAAACTTGGCAACTTGGCTCTATAAACTCCAATACTCCCGTCATCTGTTTCACTGCAGCAGCGTTTGCCAACTATCGACACTTCCTTGGCTAGATGCCATTAATTGCTCTTGAAATATTTTCTTGTATGATTGTTTAATTAATTTTAAAGCATACTATCATACTAATCATACTAATATTATAAGGGCCGAAAGTTAGTGAGTGTGTATGTTTGTTAAAAATATATATGTATAGTTAAATATTACTTATTCTTTGTATTCTATAAACGGCAAGAGGTGTTGTTCATTACTTTAATTGATATTCCTACACAAACTAAACTTGGCAACTTGGCTCTATAAACTCCAATACTCCCGTCATTTGTTTCATTGCAGCAGCGTTTGCCATGTCGATACCACCCATCGACAATTGGCTAGATGCCATTAATCGATCTTGAAATATTTTCTATATAATTTTAGAGTTAACTAAGGAATTTGTTACTTTATAGATACTGTTCATGACACTTGTAATTACCAGTGATGTAGCGCAAATATTCGCGTTTGCATTAGCGGGAATTGTGCGAATGTGTTGCGAAAATTGAATTACAGTGCTTTGCAAAAAGGTCGCAAAAACTATCCAAATTGAAATCAAACTGCAGTTTGCCGACTAAAAAAGGTCGCCAAATCTAGATCATCCCCTACCCCCTATACCGATATCCCTGCACCAAAAACTAAAAAAAACATGCGGCACTCGGGGACTGCCAAGGTAAAGCTATTGCATTGCATTTTTATCAACTTATGAAATTATAATTATTTATTTATTTATGCAGTATTTTTTTTCTTTGATACTAATTCAAGTTTTTTTTCTTTGATACTATATACTTTCTCAGAAACAGCTGCTTACATATTTGTCCGATTTCCGAACAGCTCGTCTCGATGCTTGCAAGCTTCATACTGTCGTACCATCTACCATATTCCATACACGCTCAGCCGCGCTACGGTCGGTGGAGCGTTCGGGGCGTGGGGGAGGGGTGTTAGGTTTTTTCGTTACGGAATTTCTTGATTCGGTTGCCGCACTCGCTGCCCGCGATAAAAGCCATGCAATAGCTTAAAACAATATTAGCATTCGCATTCGCGAATGTTCAAATATTAATATTCGTTACATCACTAATACATACATAGTTTCCATATGCTCAAAAATAACAACCCTGTTCTGACGCATTCGAGTTAATAGTACCTAAATATCAATTTGTTAGTTTCCCTACAGTTTTTTATCTCTGCGTAAATGTTTACACATTATTTCAATCGTTCCTAAGATAAGTCTTCACAGTACAAGATGTTATAAAAATAAGATTGTAAGTTCAGTATTTCAAGTCAAATACAGACACATCAATATTATTTATTTGTCTACATTGATACAAGATGACTTACCTAGCTATGTCACGTGGTTTCATCTGCACTTGAAAACAATGTTAAACTTTCAATCTATTCATTTTTTTTACGCTAGCATATTTTACACCCAAATCTTAGCGTGGGGACGCTAAGATTTTTCCTGTCGTGAGTACCATGCATATACACGCAGACATACATATACTCAAACACCCAGAGTCAGCAGCTTAATCAATAATTTTAATGTATCGGGGCTTAAACCCGGATCCCTCTACGTATCATATCCGCTGGGCGACGGCTCAGCAATACAGGTCGTTAACCAAAAACCAAAAAACAGTTTTCATTGACCTTTCACGTATATGACGGCGCATAAAGAAAGGTCAACGTCAGTTTGGATCAACAGTTCCAGATTGCCAATTTTTCCAAATAAAACTACAAGTTCAGGCAGTAATTAGATAATTAATCTGACTGGCACTACCAGAGATTGTTGTCAACCCATTATTGTCCCACTGCTGGGCAAGGGTCTTCTCTCAGAATTAGAGAGTTTTAGCCCATAATAATAATAATACATTGTTACTAACATTCAACTAACAATATTTGTAACGTATGAATTATGGATCTTTGTCTGAAATAAATTATTATTATTATTATTATAATCCGCCGCGCTGGCCAAGTGCAAATTGGTGGACTTCACACACCTCCGAGAACTTTTTTTTTTGTTAAAGAACTCTCGGGTGTATATGTTTCCTCACGATGTTTTACTTCACCGAAAATCAGTGATAATTAATTTCTAATGCGCACGTAATTTTAGAAAAATCTGTGGTGCCTGGGCGTGCCTTGGTTTGAACCTCGGACCTCCCGATCGAGAGGGCAAGTTTCAACCATTAGGCTATCACTACTCTACCAGAAATTAGCGCAATAAAATAGAAAGACAATCTCTTCAGGCTTATAATAGTTAGTAGATATCCTTAACGTGAAGGGGTCATGTGTGAATAACCTAACATATGTACCTTGGCTGTGTGTACTCACACGGACAGCTGTTTACTTACCAATAGTATGAGATATTGCACCGATGATGAGTTTTGTCAGTTGGCGAGGAAAAGCGAGAAATAAATTCAGTTTGTTAGTCGCTTTGGTCTCGTGATTTGAAATATGATTTAGCATTTTTCGGTTTGAGTGCATTGCAATGTTGTTTTAGTGAATCAGCCTCCCACGCGTTCAATCTGTCTTATAAAATATATCTTGTCTACGAACTTTTGATTTTATTATTATCTACAGCCATTTATTATGTATCGTCATTGAGTATGAAATCTGTCCAAACGAATGGTCTTTACAGACTCTCGCAAATTAAAAAATGATCTCAGGATAATTTGTCAGACCTTAGTTTAGACTTTCTGGGTACAATTTCAATCCTGGCATATTAATCATGACATTATATTTGTGTTTTACTTTTGATATTTGTAAATATATCTTTGTCCAGCAAGATTGGGGCTAGAAGTCAGGCTTTAGCCAACTAAATTTTAGAACACAATTTATTATATTCCGGTCTGACGTGCTATGGGTCTCGGGTTCGATTCCCGACCAGACAGGTATCTGAGTGATGAGTTTAGATTCATGTTCTGAGTCTGGGTGTTTGTGTATTCATCTTATGTGTGTCCATGGTAACCACGACACAGGAGAAAATCCTAGTGTCGGGCTATGAGTGTAGAAAGCGTATTTTATATATGTGAGTCTCTTGATTAGCACCACTCCTTCTCTTCATTTGGATGTTGTAGGAGACGATTAAGGTACAAAACCCAGTTAATGGGTAGCAATGTTTTCCTATGTAACATTAGTACCCATTGCGATCACTGACAGACGCGGGAAAATCCCCAAAAGGTTAATAATGGATGGAACTTTTTTTGCAAGTTAAAAGTTGAAAACTGGCAAATATCTTATTCCGACGCCATGGCGGAAACAGGAAATTCTACTTAATAAATAATGAATTGTAACAGAGACTGAAAGCTTATTAGGTATATATGTAAACATATAGATCAGCACTCAGAAAGAATTTTCAAATTCATCCCTCGAGAGTGCTAGAGGGAAGAAACTTTGCTAAAGTACAAAACCAAATCTTATTTTACGACCAAAAGAACCAATATAAGTTGACCTTCCTTTAAGTACATTCATATACAAGAAATCATCATGACGAAAAAAATACGATTGCTAAAACTTAAATTTAAATTAGGATATTAATAATAGCAGAGCTAATAGCCTAAAGGTTGAAAAGAGCAGTGATAGCATAATGGTTGAAACTTGCCCTCTAGCTCGGGAGGTCCGACGTTCAAACTCAGGCACCCACCACTCATTTTTAACCGACTTCCCAAAGGAAAGAGGTTATCTATTCGTTATGTTTTTTTTTTTTTTTTTTTTTTTTTTTTTTTTTATGTATGTTCGGGCGAAATGGCTAGAAATCGTCGACCTACCGACACGATTCATACGACATTGTATGCGACTAGTTTTACAGGCAGTCCCATATTGAGGAAAATGAAAACCTTCCGGCGGTTTTCCCGGAAAATTGGAAAATGTCGGTTTCTTAAAATCTTGAATAACTTGGGTGTTTCTAAACCGATTTCCATTTTCTTTCTTTCATTTGATAGGAAATTTCGTCACGCAACTTTTTCTCTTGGACATGGGTATGCTGTGATGCTTAACTCTTTGAGTTATGGGGTGGAAACCACCACCACTCCTCAAGTTTTTTAGATAATTTGAGATAACTCGGCTTCTGCCGAATCGATTCTTATGAAATTTGGAATATGTATTATATATCTATGTTTATATAGGTTGACGAAAAATTTGACCTTCAACTCTTCGATCCTGATGATGCAGGGTTACAGTTATCCTAAACTATAACATTAGCTATTTGGTGCTTACATATATGTAACAAGACTACTAAGCAGAGACATGTGATGAAAATTTGACCTTCAACTCCTCAATCCTGATGATGCAGGGGTGCCTCAAGCCTAAACCATTGGGGTTGACCATTTGGTGCTTATGGGTATGTAATAACAATACTAAGCAAAGACATATTATAAAAAAAATGACCTTCAACTCCTCAACCCTGATGATGCAGGGTGCTGTAAGCCCAAGCCGTAGGTGATGGCCATTTAGTGCTTACGAATATATAATAAGATAGCAAGGCAAAGATGTACGATGACAAATTTGACCTTCAACTCCTCAACCCTGATGATGCAGGGGTACTGCAGGCTTAAACCATAAACGTTAGACATTTGTTGCTCACGGATTTGTAATAACATTGCTAAGCAAAGGTATACGACGAAAAATTGGACCTTCAACTCCCCAATCCTGATGATGCAGGGGTATTGAATGCCTAAGCCATAAAACTTAGCTATTTCAATCTTACGCATTCAAAATGATATTTAAAAAAATGTAAGGTAAAACATTAGAAAAATGGTTGTATACGGTGGAAAATTGGACCTTCAACTCCTCAATCCTGATGATGCTGGGGTGCTTCAAGCTTAAACTATAGGCGTTAGCTACATGATCGCTACGTATATCTGATAAGATTACTAAGCAAAGATAAAAGATGAAAAATTTGACCTTCAACTCCTCAACTCTGATGATGCAGGGGTACTTCAGGCTTAAACTATAGGCGTTGGCCATTTGATGCTTATGGGTATGTAATATATTTACAAAGCGAAGACGTATGATAAAAAAGTTGACCTTCAACTCCTCAACCCTGTTGATGCAGGGTACTGTAAGCCCAAGCCATAGAAGTTGGGGATCTGTTGCTTACGTGCATGCGATGAGATTACATAGAAAAGATATGACATGATAATTTTGACCTTCAACTCTTCGGCCCTGATGATGCAGGGGTACTTCAGGCTTAAACCATAGGCGTTGGCCATTTGATACTTATGGATATGTAATATATTTACAAAGCAAAGACGTATGATAAGAAAATTGACCTTCAACTCCTCAACCCTTATGATGCAGGGTACTGCAAGTTTAAACCATAAGCATCGGCCATATGGTGCTTACGTATATGTAATGAGATTACTAAGCAAAGATGTGACATGATAATTTTGACCTTCAACTCCTCAACCCTGATAATGCTGGGGTCCTTCAAGTTTAAACCGTAGGCATCGGCCATATTGTGCTTACGTATACATAATGTTGTTGTTCACAATACCAACAATGAGTTTCGGAGAGGATATAATTATGATCAAAAATTCCACTTTGAATACAATTACCTGAAAGATGCAAGAGTACTACCAACCTTTTTAAATTGGATGGGTTATTTTTATCAGTATCAGTTGAATTATACTCTTAGTTATAAGGTTTATATTACTTTTTCTACTTTAAATATTGATAATTATAGGTCTTTTCTTTAAATAAATGTTTACTCAGAAAAAGTTGTTTTATTCGGTTAGGTTAGGTTCGAACAGATTTTTCCAATTCAGAATCTAAGGGAGGGGGCGCGGTAGCGCCCCCGACCGGTTGTGTCAAGAAGTCTATTTTTATATGATGACGTCAGCACATAATTTTATTCATCCGAAAATCGGACGAATAATTAATTTTATTCATCCGGTTAGCGGACGACTAGCAACAGCCATAACTGATTTTATCGTGACTGAAAAGCGTGAAAAAAAAAAATATTAAACAAAAAATACAACCGACTTCCATGCCACATAAAAGTAAAAAATAATTTAAATACATGTTGGTTTAGAGCAAACACAGTACTTAGTACATAGTCCCGAAGTCGGCGCTCATATAAGATACATGTAGTTTCGTCATGATCCAGCAAAATATGGTAAGCGCCGACTTCGGGACTATGTACTAAGTACTGTGTTTGCTCTAAACCAAAATGTATTTAAATTATTTTTTACTTTTATGTGGCATGGAACTCGGTTGTATTTTTTGTTTAAAATTTTTTTTCTATAATAATGTGCGTATTAGAAATTAATTCGCACTCGACAATTCTTTAAAAAAAAAGTTCTCGGAGGTGTGTGAAGTTCACCAATTCGCACTTGGCCAGCGCGGTGGACTATGACCTAAAACTCTCTCATTCCGAGAGAAGACCCTTGCCCAGCTGTGGGACAATAATGGGTGGACGATATTAATAATTCATTTTATTAAGAGTTTTTAAGAGATTGCGTCGAATAGTAACACAAACGTAATATAATGTAAATCTTATTGTCATGGTCTAGATATTTTTTAAATATCATTTGATAGCCATATCGTAATTATATTAAAATAATTGTCCCTTTCTCCCCCTTTCTTTAATCACAGAAGCCATATTTTAAGATTACTTACATGTCACTCCGCAAAATGAGACGATTTTAATACATTATAATACTTAACGGGTACTCACGATATGCGGTTTATGAATTCTTAAAGAATTCTTTTTGCCGATATTTCGACCCAGTTGCATGGATCGTGGTCACGGCCAAACTGAAAGAAAAAAAATTCTATTAGCATTCATAAACCGCATATCGTAATTACCCGTTAAGTATTATAATGTATCAATTCCGCGATTATATTAGTTTAAAATCACGAATTTAATAGTTTATCACATGTCATAATCCTCTAGCCGTTTGAACTGTAGTACATGCAAAAGAAATGGACATACGAACTCACATACCGTCATGATCGTAGAATAGTGACGGTTTTGACAAAATGCCAAAAATGACATTTTGCTTTAATTCGATAGAAAACAATAGGGATTATTATACCACGATTGAAAAAAAATGATTTTACACATAGTTTTGGAATTACACAACAGGAATACCGACGGATTTGACTAGCGGTCGTAGAAAAATGGCGGGTGTGCTTGTTCGACTGTTTATTACGCGCTGAACGTCCGAAACATCCCCTCCCGCGCCCGACGGACCTACGCATTCGACACTTTCCGCCGGACTCCCACGCATTCTGCGTGATTTTTGTTATTAACTTATAAAAAAATATGTTTACCTTATATTGTACTATTTGTTATCTGCAATTTATTATGCAAATGTTAAAAAGGTTTTCCAAAAATAAAATCAAGAAGGCTGAACTATGATTAGATTATTGTAAGAAGAATCTTTAAAAAAAGAAAAAGTACAACTGAAAAAATCTACCTAAGATTATTACAACGATGACGAGGAATGCATACCAGGAACTCCAGATTAAGGAATTATTTAGTTAGAATTATTTCTTTTATCAATTTCAATAATTTGTACCAAAATGTAACAAAAGTATTTAAAAACGTCGAATTTAAGTATCCGCCACTCTTCTACGGAAGTTTATTAATCATTTATTGATTTGATTTTTTTATAATATATTTGACGCAGTAACAGTAAAGATTAATTAGTGCTTTTGTTTTGTTTTTTGTAACAATTATTGATAATTGGTAGTGTACGTAATTTTACAGCATTATTCTAGGGACATGCCAGAGATGGATGGTCACAGCCGACGATGTTCTGCGGAGACGGTTTTGAACTTTAGTGTCGTATATGTACTTCCAACTTTTTTTTCAGAACTGAAATTTACATCCGTCCTTTTTCTACTGGAAAAAATCTACATTTTAAATATTTTTTTAATAACCTTTTTGCACCTGCTAACTTCATGTTATGAAATATTTTTTCTGTAATTGAAAACAATTTTGCTCTTACTTTAGTTATAATTTTCATAACTACAATGTGTTCTTATGGAATGCTTAAAGAAGTCTGAAGTATATCTTCAGTTTTATTTCACTTACACAAATTATATATATTGTTTTTAGAATATTATTCCCCATTACTGCTAACACCTCATAATATTATTGAAAAAATAAAGAATTTGTAAGTACACCTTTGAAGATGACGTCGTACGTGTGTGTGGAATACGTTAAAAACCATGAGATAAAGAAAATTTAAGCCTAAACATACACTCACCGAGTTCAATTCTAAATAGAGATCATGTTTTGCCAGTGAGTCATAAATAGTACTCCAAACTTACCTCCAGTAGACAATCTTAAGCTGAATCCTTAAACATCAACTCACCTCAAACTCCGTTAGATACCTCTCCATAAGTCACCAGAACAAACAAACGAGAATTTGCGAACACCTATGCAAACACCAGCAAGAAGCGATAGCGAAGCCAGTCATATCCAGCTCCTGTCATCCGGTATAGGGGTAAAAACGTCTCCGCGAAAATAATAGGTGGGGTGGGAATTAAAAGAAAACGTCTAAAAATGAGAGCAACCTACTGCTCAAAGAAGGGTAATGTTATGTATACTAGGGTATACAAGAGTAACAAAAATATTTCATTTAAGTGGAATGAAAGTATTGCTAAACGGTGGAAAAATGAAGAAGCCAGTAGCGTGTGTGACTTTACAAAAAAATATTATTTACAAAAGGGTATAAAAAAATTGGATATAGTCAGGTCAGAATCGCAACCGAATAGTTTTTTTTTTATGTTTGCTCATGCAGCCAAAAAATTCGTGTGACTATAACACATAGATTTCTGAAGAAGGTGCACATCCAAAATGGAGGAGATTTGGTCCATAGGTTGGTTTTAAAAAGACCCGCCGAACATAAAATAATTTGCATGGCAGACGATTGGAAATTCAATGTCTGATAGGCAAAGATAACGACGGGGTTTCTATGAAGTTATAGATGTAAACTATAGTTTTTGATTTTAAAGTGGTATTTATAATGGTATGGTAATATTGGATCAAGAACACCGACAACCATAAAGTTACATAGACTTCTTTGACAGCCGGTCAAAGAAGTGCATGTCGAGGAAACGTGGAGTAACAAGATTCGATATAAATACTCTTTAAGCGATGATTATATGATGCTAGTTCCTAGAAAGGAGACTAGAAAATTATAATATCCCAAGCTTATGCAAAGCTTACCCAACCCAAGTCCCATCAGTATCTATAAGTTCAAGTCTTTGCTATTCGAGGGTAGTACCTAATAAATGGTTCTTAGGTACCATGAAATATTCGAGGGTAAATTCGTTGTCAAAACGTTTGTAATAATGATAATGAATCGAAATAGGTAAATCCTATCGAATAAAAGGACTGTTACTACTTATTATTTTTATTTTATTAGATGTTTTTAAACAATATGATCCCATTGTTTCTATTGTGTGACTTTTATTGTTATGTAGTTAAATATATAACTTTATGATGCGTGAATATCATACGTAAGTACGTATATGTAAGTAATACTTACAACATCCCTGTAATCCCGGGACCAGAATAGGGCTACGGTATCTGTCTATCGTAAGAGACGACTAAAAGGGGCTTTCGGGGTTGTGGGTGGCTAGAGAGGATGCTCGAACTGTTTGGTCAGACGACCCCGGAAAGGACCGCGGAATATGTGGTCGTATACCATTATAAAGACCAGTTGGAGCGGTGGACCCCACCGCTCACCTGGATGGAGCCCGATAGGGCAACGCGTTCAGAGAACTCCGGCTGTATTCTTTTGTACATCCGGGAATCCTCATTGTAGCTGTATCCACCTCGGGGTGGCCGTCTTCAGGTGGCCTCGGCGGTTTTAGTGCGGTAAAAAATCCACATAACCCTGCGTCGTTTCCATGACGTCTGGTACCTTTTGAAGGTTTCCCCTTCAAAAACAAAAAAAATAATACTTGCAAATAAGAATTACAAATAAGTAAAAGATACTTTATAGCTTAGCTTAGTATTTTTAAGTAGGTACAACTGAATATTATTTAGTTCATAAAAGCTTGTAAAGTTTACATTACATAAAAGTATATTATTCCAGTTGTTTTATACACTTAGGTAAAGTGTATAAAACAATAAAACTTAGTAGATACTGAAAGATTCTTTTATTTTTCAAAAATATTTCATATCCGTCAACATTATTTCACCGTAAGTTGGTAGAACAAGAGCTTAAAGTAAGATCCGACATTTTTTTAGCGTAGATTTTCGAAGAACAGTGTCGGTTAAGATCATGCAACTGTTAAGACTCCGAAGTATAACGAACCATGTGAATTTTCTGGAAAACTACACATATATTTTGTATTATTTCTATTGTAAATTAAAAACAACCCTTTTTATAAGACGCATGTAAATTTTTAACTCATTTGATTCTTAATTAAAAAGTATATGACCAAAAAACCGTTGCAAAAACTTCAAACGGCCGCCACGGAAAATATGATTTTTGCAGATCCGACACTGTTCTACGATCATGACGATACATACGCTCGAAAAACTTTACCCTCCTTCTAAGTCATTCGGGTAAAAAACTTTTATATAATTTATTAAGCATATAATTAAGGACGTTAAGCAAAGTCGCGTGCTACCTCTTGTGTTAGCATATTTTCTTTCCTTCACCGGTTACTTCAGATCTATAAAGCGAGCCACATTATTTTATCTTTTCAAATGATAAAGAAAATAATATGCTAAGATTCTTGTTTATGTCGTTAGATCATACGAACGATCTATTTTGTTTTTCAAATTACATATTGGATTTTTTTTGCATATTTAGGAACCACAAAGGTACATCCCCCTATGAAGAAAATATTATTATATGTTTTATTGTAAGTATTAAAAAAACTTTGTCAGTGATGTGTTTCCGTTTTTGTATTTTTTTATAAGAATGAGGGAGCAAGTTTATTTGCTACTGCTGACATGTAAGTAGACTTAACATTGTAAGCAGCTTCATGCAAAAAAGGTTCTAAAGTCAGACATAGATGCTGCACACTGCGAGGCAAAGATGGCAAAAGTATGAGTACACTTTAGAGGTATATATTTTCCAAAAACAACTCAATCATATAAATCAAGGCCGGTGCGAGACAAGAAAATTTTCACGACAGACGTCAAAACTAATGTTTCTGCTTTTTTATTTTGAATTTAGTTTCTCGCAACCTTCGCACGTTTGTACATAACTAGTCAACCGTCGCAACGTTCGAAATTCGACCGTAATTGAAAATTAAAAAACTAAACGTTATAATATTGTCCATAGTAGCACGAATATTTCTCAAATTCAAATAAATTGTTATAATTTTCAAGATATTTTGAACACACCCTAAGAGGTTTAATTAGCTAAGCTACATTTAAAAGCAATAGCGGGTATTTTGACAGTGACATCTGACATTTTTGACGTTACGTGTTTTCATAGTAAGACATTGAATGCTCTATTTCGTTTATTATGTATGTGTATGTATCAAATGCAAGGTAGTGTGATTATTTGAAAAAAATATTAGCATTGCGCAATCCTTCTCTACATCAACTATAACCGTGCGTAATTTCATACTCCTACGTCTACGGCTAGTATCTTAAAAACGGATCACAAGTTTTTGCTTCACGTATTAATATATAGATTATACACAAAGACGTTTTTATCGTTAACAGAAGCCTTGCTACTCTTGAGCACGAAGATGGTAGGATCTCATTAAAATGAGCCGGTGTTGTTGCTGGCTCACTTTTATACTCCATTTCATCGAAACGCTAGAATTGCTTCACGCTAGAAATAGGTGTGAAGGTGGTAGCTAACCGATCAAACCTTATACTACTTTGGGATTATGTATCACAGCATCATGTATCACAGCAACATCAGCAACACAGGCTCTTGCGAGAAGGAAATTCGTAGACGTATTGGAATGGCCAAAAATGCAATGACCCAACTACAAAAAATATGGAAAGATAAATGGTAACATCTCACGGAAAACCAAAATGAGACTTGTGAACACACTAGTATTCTCCATATTCAGCTACGGGTCCGAAACATGGACGCTAAAGAAGGCCGATAGAGATCGCATTGATGCTTTCGAAATGTGGTGCTGACGGAAGATGTTGCAGATTCCCTGGACTGCATTTCGCACTAACAATTCCATCCTCCGTGAGCTCAATGTGCAAACCAGACTGTCTTCCATATGTCTACGAAGAGTACTGGAGTTTTTTGGTCATATCGCACCTCGCATCAACAACCTGGAGCAACTAATGGTCACTGGCAAGGTGGACGGCAAACGCCCAAGAGGCCGCAGTCCAATTAGATGGTCCGACCAAATCCGGGTTACACTGAACACGAACCTGCACGAGGCACTTCATGTAGCGAAGGATAGACATAAATGGCGCGACATCATCAGAAAGAAAATGGCTCCATCACGGGAGGATCACGACCCTCAGTAATGAGGAACACGACGCGAGGAGGAGGAGGATGATTTTTATAATTAAATGGTAAAAACATAGAGATAATATTTTTTATTTATAAAAGCTTTAAATCTCGCTTCGAGAACTACAACGCAATTCGTCATTTAGAAATTACAAATTAATTAATTTACCTTTTGTAATTATATCTATAAATGTCTTTAACAAAGTCAGTTTTTGAAACAGAGAATTTCAGTCTAGAAACAATTTTAACGAAATATTAGATCTTAAATCTGAGTAACTAATTTTAATGTAACACAAAGTTAACCTCATTTACGCTTAGTACGAACATATTTTTTTATATTTTTAAAACCTTGTTACGCAATATTAGGATTTCTCCTCTTCATTAACAATGTCTTATATTCTTCAACAAGCTTTGTATCGCAGACTGTTTGGGAGACGGTTACAGGTTCGATTCGTGGCCGGGATTTTATCTTAATGAGGCCTGATTTGAGGTAATTTTCAGATTCAGTTCTGGGTAAACATTGTATTTTTCTGCTTTCTGTCCGTTTATATCATGACCGTGTATTTATACCAATGCCAATTATATACTTAGAATCCTGAAAGTAATCGTACTGTATCACAAGATAATTAAATTAAAATTATAATAAAATATAATTAAATTAAAAGTCGCTCATCTCAAATATACATAGCTGCTCCTGCCCGTGGCATCAGTAATCAACACTAGATCAAACCCATACCTGTGTTTGGCCACAGACGTCTTGCTTCGTCTGTGCGTTAAGCAGGAACGCCTCGGATTAGTACTCCTATGTCGTTTAACCAATCGGGGGAAGGCAGAAATAAGTTTGGCGGTGGTACTCAAGACATGTCCGTAAGGTGGTACGAGGTCCACCAATTCGCACTTGGCCAGCGCGGTGGACTATGGTCTAAAACTCTCTCATTCCGAGAGAAGACCCGTGCCGAGCAGTGGGACAATAATGGGTTGACGATACTTAACAGTTTAAACACAGAGGGTTATAACACGTTGAAATCCTCTTTATTTTTCTACACAATTGTATAAGCACACGAGCATGCAGTCCATATGATGGTAAGTGGTCAATGATGCCCATGGACACTGTAAGCAAACCCATAAAAATCAATGTTTCTATCTGCAGTCAATTACAGATGCTACTCCCAAGGACTAAGATGGTCGCTGCACAAAGAAGTGAGCCGCAAACCACACCCTTCCACTGAAACGATGAAACTGGTTTAATAGCTGTGGCGTTGGTACCTCCTCAGTGGATACTCGTTCTACAACTTTCTTCGACATTAGATTTATTTCAGAAGCTTTATCTATCATTCTTTTCGTCTGAGTTGCTCTAAAAATTCTTTGATCTGACGTCATGGCACTTACATTTTGTAGCCGAGTGCTGTATCACTTACGCACCTTTTATGGCTGGAGTTTTTTACGGTTCCAGTAAATCTTTTGATGTAAATCATTGGATGATATGAACCTTTTTTATTGATAGGCTTGCGTTTGCCCTCAATGTCACGTTTGTGATGATAGTGATAGCACGTTCGTCTTTAGCCCTATTTACTCCTGTTAAAATAAACATTGAAATTTAATGTCGTTAGTGAAAGTTAAAACTAGATTGGCCTTTGTTTATAATCTAACAAAATACATAGGTTACAAGTTATACGAAGAGCAGTGATAGCCTAATGGTTGAAACTTGCCCTCTCCATCGGGAGGTCCGAGGTTCAAACCCAGGCACACACCACTGATTTATGTGCGTATTATACATTAATTACCACTGCTTTTCGGTGAAAGAGGAAACCTACACACCCAAGAGTACTTAAAAAAAAACTCGGAGGTGTGTGAAGTCCACCAATTCGCACTTGGCCAGCGCGGTGGACTATGGCCTAAAACTCTTAAACTTTAAAACTTCTGAGAGAAGACCCGTGCCCAGCAGTGGGACAATAATGGGTTGACGATGATGATATACGTAGGTACTAATGTGTAATAATCAGACGTATGACTTGTTTTTAAACAAAAATTAAGTAGCAAACGAGCATGCCAAGTACCTGATGTGTGGGTCACTATCGTCCATGAACATCCACCAAAACGCAAGTCCTTACTTCATGCAATGAATTGATTAGAAGTGGTACCTCCTTGAGCGAATACATGTTCAACCACCTTGCCAGTTAACAATACTTTGTATATGTTAGTATGTGTACTATATACAGTGTGTAATCGTTAAGTCTGCAAATGTATGGGAGTGTTTAATGCAATTTTTTTGGATATTTTTTGTTTTATTTTCAAAATGTTTTTAAAGTCATTTTACTCATTAGGCAAAGTACTTTCGATAGCAGTTTAAAGCTTTTTGATATCTGTAATAGTAACAGAATAATCGCCTGTGTACACTTAACGATTACACCTGTATATTTAAAAAATTAATTTATATTTAAATTACGTTTCTATGATGACTGAAAAACTGGGTTGGGTTTAAATATGCCAATTGCATTCTATCCTGATGTTAAACCATAACGTTTTCATTAGCTCTATTTCCACGCTTTAATCAACTAATGCAAAACTTTACGATATTTTTATTTTTCCTCGAATACTGATTCTGTTTGCGACAGAACGTCAACACGTCGTAAATTTGGGTATTAAAACAAAAGCGAACATAAATGTATTAATAGTTCACACTAACGAATTTACTGAACTATGATGCAGCTGAATAATAAAGAACAACTGGACAAAAAATTAAATGAAATGAAATAACACACGTTCTACACTCATAGCTCTACACTAGTATTTGGACACATGGACACATGGACACACACAAGACGAATTCAAAAACACCCAGACCTAAAACATGAATCTAAACTCATCATTCAGATACCTATCTGGTTGGGAATCGAACCCGGAACCCATTGCTCGTCAGACCGGTGTAGTAACCGCTCCGCCACGCGGGTCGTCAATGAAATGAAATGAAAATGAAATTATACACACACAAGGCATTCATCTTACTGGCTTTCTTAGTTTCAAACCAGAATACATACATCGGTTCACGTTGTTTCTTAGTGGTCGATTAATATAAGAAAATACCAAGCTTTTAAGGTTGATGAATTAATTATAGAGTTAAATAATAAGAGTATAGTTGATAAAGTGGCCAAAAACGGCGAAAACCGTCCTTTTTATCGGACAAAAATGATAATATCCTCCTTGATTGATATATCGTTGGGCTAGGAAGCAGTTTCGTGGATCTCAATATTATTGTGATTGATCGGAATATATGAGTTATGGGTACCTTTTATTTCCTAAATTTATCCTGTTTAGCCTTTCCGAAAAGCATCTATGAAAAAAATATATTGAACGTTACGGTTACGTTGCGTAAATAAATTGATACAATCCCGTTCTATATAAATACTGAAATAATAACTCACTTTCTTATGAGACGACTATCTGAGTTCACAGGAGTAGCAACGCATCTGTGAAAGACGTCTGATAGAACCCTTGCCGATTCAACAGTCCAAAACAAAAACAAAAAAATATATGGAGATACAGAAATCGGCGCACTCATAGTTTCTCGTACCTATATAAAATGTAAAAACTGCAAAGGAATAAAAAATAAAAAATCTAAAGTTATTAGTGTTCCTCCACTATATTAAACATGTATTATACATACAAAATTTCGTCTTGAATCACTCTATCTATTAAAAAAACTTCATTAAAATCCGTACCGTAGTTTTAAAGATCTAAGCATACATAGGGACAGAGCGCGAAGTGACTTTGTTTTATACTATGTAGTGATATTGATTAGTACGAAGAGGTGCAGTTAGCAGTAAAAGGTTTTTAGATGGGTTACTATTTCTTCCAGACCAGTCGGCAACCAATATCAAACCAATTGGCACGTGGCTATGAGCTTAAAGCCTTGCCAAGCGGGGGCTTAAACTAGTGTTCTGCAAAGTCAATGTTACTCTAAATCGAAGATTTTGACGTTTAAACATGACCTTAATCAAGTCTGTTGATATTATTTTCCATGTATCTACTATAACAAAATAAACCAACGATCGGCAATTTGTTCGGAAACATTGGCTACATATAACATTAATAGCGGGCTTTATTTGGAAGTAGCCCCAAAACATTTCAGCGAAAAAGAAACGTTTGCACATAAAATATGACTGCAAGTCGTTACAGGAAAATGTTTCAAAAGGTTATAAAGAACAGGTTTTAAGAACGAACGCGCGCCGCAAGATATATTTCTAGGAAGTCCCACGGTCTACAAAGAATGGTTCGCAAGCTACAGGTGGCCGATCGCTACTTAACTGAAATTATGGTACATTATATAGACAATTAATTTACGTATAATTTAATTAGAATACAATTTTCTTTCATAATAAGAAGACCCGCTTATTACGAGTTAATAGTCCAGTGAAGTCTAAAAAGACAAATTGGTCCTCTAAAGCCGTTTTGATAGAACAATACGAAATTTTCGCTCGAAAAATTGGTCATAAAAATTCCCTTTTTTGCAAGTAATTCAATTATCGTGCTCCGTTCTATGTTGAAAAGTACTGTGTCACTAGCAGACGATATTTCGTTGAACAGTGTTTTTACTATGTATAGATGTTTTTTTAAGGATAGACCTGGCGTAGTCATTATATTCGTCTGAAAGGTCGGGTTTAATTACCGGTTGATGTTATGATTTTAGATTTTTTTTTAATCTAACTGAAGTAACAAACGCAGCAGGCCACCTGATGGTAAGTAGTGACTGCCGCTCATGGACATCTGTAATTAACTTCGTACAGAACATGGGTTCCATCTGAAGTCAATCACAGATGCGTCGCTACTCCCGAGGACTATGATGGTCGCCTCATGTGAAAGTGTGCCGGCCCTTCCATCGAAACGCAAGAAAAGCTTCACGCTAGAAATAGGTGTGGCGGTGGTACTTCCCCGGTCGAACTACACTAGTTCTACCACCTTCGAATTTCTATATTTTGGTGTTAACTAATTGAATCACTAAGTTTTCACTTATTATTTTTACTTCCCTGTTAGTATGGTGTATGTATTATATATAATTACGATTGTACGTCCACCAATTCGCACTTGGCCAGCGCGGTGGACTATGGCCTATAACTCTCTCATTCTGAGAGAAGACCCGTGCCGAGCAGTAGGACAATAATGGGTTGTTGAGACGATTGTACGTAATTCAATGTGCTGATTGTATCGTCGTAGCAGTGTAATTTGATTAGGCGAAACGACTCAAGTCTTCCTAACGAGATTAGTAACTTCGCCTGTGATTTTGCATGTCACGGGACGAATACCTTTCCAGACAATGAAGAACAAAAGCCTATTTAAATGTTAGTAACGTGTTTATATTTTATGACGTTATGATACAGTGGTTGCTTAATCAATAAATTTATTGGTTGCTACATTGGTTGCTTAATCAATAATGCTTGAGTAATCAATAAATTTAGTATATATGAGTAACTAGTTGCATCCCGCAGCTTCGCCCGCGTTAACAAAATCAATTGTCCCGCGGGAATAAGATATTTTTCCACATAAAAAGTAGCCTATATGTTAATCCAGAGTATCAGCTAACTCTACCAAATTTTATGAAAATCGCTCCAGCCATTTACACGTCAAGAAGTAACAAACATACACACTCACAAACTTTCGCCTTTATAATATTAGGATATTACATCTTCCTGATCTTAAATTCAAAATAACTGTTCCTGATTACATTTTTTATACAAGTAGAAAGTCATAATGGTAAGTGTCCATTGTCGTTTTTGGTCTTCTGTATTATGAACCCTAGCGTCCTACTATTTAGCCACTGAAGCACTTAATTGGAACGCCTCGGAAAATACGCCTATTTATTATATCCTTCACACCAGAACGCAAAAGCACTCAGACACCTGTTTGTTTTGATAGAAGTAGGTGTGGTGGTTGTTCCTTCAGAACCCAACGGTAGCGGGTTCCACCACCTTCGTAAGTTAGAACAATTTGTGTTAGTTTATTTGCTTTAAGGACAGGGAATTTGACTAAATGCCTAAAAAATAATCGCCTGAGATAGAGTTGAGAGTACCTAGTACTGAATTAATAGGATTTAGTAGTATTTATTAGTAGCAGTGTTAATTAAATTGGGTGTTTTAAAAATTCTAAGATAATTGATCAAACGTGTAGGTAAATAGCAGGTCACCCACGCGATGGACCGTCCAAAACCAAATCTGGTGTGGGCGGCCCATTGAATGAGCGTACCAGGATGTCTGCTGACCGTGAAAAATTGCGAGACATCGGCCAACCAAAAAAGACCTACTTGATGACCACGACCGCTCTGTCAAGAGTGTAATGACTAAGAAGAAGATGATGAGGAAGAAGAAGAAGACGATGACTAAGAAGGAGAATGGACGGACGAATAAATAAAAGAGGGAACTAATAAACAAACAAACGAACGGATTAAAATACCATTGAATGAAAGATTGAATTATTTAACAATTGAGACTTTATCCGGAAAAAAGAAGACCATTTACCTTTCTATAATTTCAAATTAAAACGTAAATAATAAAATACAAAAAGGGAAACAAGATCTCCAGGAAACACGGTTAAAAATATTTATGGGGGCTGTTTCATTTTTCCTTGTGACGTTTGACTGCGAATAATTTCTTAGATAAGATATCGCTACCGCAATTAATTTCTTTTTATTATTCTAATTATGGGTTAAAATTAATTGCTGTTATATTTCTTTCTCTTGGTGTATTAAATTTATATAACTTATCAGTTTTCAAGAATATTAATTGTATCAATTACAACTTTTATAACTAAACTTACTATAAGATTCGCTACTAATTATAACATTTACTACGAAAATTACATAAAAGTAGTAAAATCGCCTAAAACGAGTACCGCATGACCATGAGCGCACGAATGACATTGTAATAATGACATACCTACTATATTGCAGAGCTATGCACACCGCTGGGCAAGGGCCTCTTATCCTAGAGTATATTCCGTCAAAGTACTCTAATCTTACGAAAACAATAAATCAAGTATTTTATTGCACGCCTCTAACGCGAAGCGTTTGACACGGTGTTCTACTTACACGGTGTCACGATCGTAATTATCTCAACTTAAATTGCTTTTATTACTAATATATTGCAACTTCAGGTTAAAATGAGTTCACGTATATCCACAATTTTACCAACTTTAGCATAATATTTTAAAGAAACGGATTATTTATGTTTCCGCGGAGTCATTGAGTCCACATGGATGTATGCTCGTAAGTGCTAATAAAAAAAATGCGGCACTCGGGGACTGCATATTGCATAGCATTTTTTTTTATCAACTTATGCAATTATAATTGCAATTATTTATTTATTTATGCAGTATTTCTTTTCTTTGATACTATATACTTTCTTACAAACAGCTGTTTAAATATTCGTCCGATTTTCGTGCAGCTCGTCTCGATCCGTGCGAGCTTCGTACTGTCGTACCATATGCATACACGTTAAGCGAATGCCCGACCGCGCTACATGGAGGCGGAGTGGGGTTGTTAGGTTTTTTTGTTACGGAATTTCCTGATTCGGTGACCGCGCTCAAAGCCCGCGATATAAGCTATGCAATAGCTTAAATATTCGAAAGCTTCACTTATTTAAATTTTTCAAATATCTACCAAATCTGGTATCTTACGTTTTACTTCGAAGGTACTGCTACAATTATTTTTTGTCCAGTAAATACAGTGTTAAAGCTGCATTGTTCTAATTTGACGGCTTGTAGTAAGGGCTAAATACTACTGCCAGGCAATTTAGTTCTCAGGTGTACCAACGCATCTCTAGCAAATGTCAAATGGGAGCCTAACTCTAATTGGGGCTAATTAAGACGTCCATGGGCGGCAGTTGGCATTTACTATTCGATTGACTACACTTTTATCTGCTACTCCTAAAATAAAAAATATATATATTCCTTACACTACTACTACATCGGAACACGACATCAATACCTTCCATTTTTATCTTTTAATAAGTTTGTGTCGTCGACCCATTATTGTCCCACTGCTGGACACGGGTCTTCTCTCAGAATGAAAGGGTTTTAGGCCATAGCGTTGGCCAAGTGCGAATTGGTGGCCTTCACACACCATCGAGATCTTTTTTTAAAGAACTCTCGGGTGTGTAGGTTTTCTCACGATGTTTTCCTTCGCCGAAAAGCACTGATAATTAATTTCTAATACGCACATCATTTTAGAAAAATCAGTGGTGCGTGCCTGAGTTTCAACTTCGGACCTCCCGATCTAGAGGGTAGGTTTCAACCATTAGGCTATCAGTGCTCTAATTCAATCAGTTTAATCATTTGCAATTTAGTTATTGTTTACTTATACGTCTTGGTTTTTTAATGTGAAACAAAGGCAAGTTTCAGTATCTCGCCGTTGCCTTACAATTGGCTAAACGTGAGGATACTTTGGCGTGTTTTCATACTACGTAAACCTACGAATGCAACTTACCTACGAACATACACTGCAGTGTATAAATAACGAACGACAGTACTCCATTTTAATTAACATTCCGTGACATGTAACTTTATTGGAGGTTTATCTTCCTGACATTTCAAATAGACCACCGTTACGGTTTGATGCAGTGTTCGATTTAGGTCTGTATATTGATAGCCTAGTGTTTGAAACTCGACCTTTCAAACGAGGGTTCAAGAATTTTCAAAATTTAAAAAATTCAAAATATATTCAGAAGACTGTTATCTGCATTTTTCTGCTTTCTTTATTTCACGCAATTAATATTTTGTATCCAGTGGAAACTTCATTGATCTTAGTATCAATTTTACTGTGTTGTTTTATTATGTACTATGTAATCGTTTGTTTCTCAAATGTAAATAAAATAAAAAATAAATAAAAAACCCATTTCCTGAATTTTACGACGTTATGTTTATACATATACATATCTTATTCCGCCATACATTTTCATGATAATTTGCACTTAGAGCAAAAACGTAATCAATCATTGTTTTCAGGAAACCTAATAAAGTCGTACTAAGAGCACTGTACATATAACATAAGATATGTACATGAATACCTAAAATACAAGCAATAAACACAACACAAAATTAAACTTAAAACACAAAAATAAATATTTTTTCATAACATAATTTGGAATGATGTTATTTAACACGCTTCCTACACTCATGCCCCACTAGAATTTTCTCCTGTGTCGTTAGTACCACGGATACACACAAGACAAATAGACAAACACCCAGACCCAGAACAAGAATCTAAGCTCACCATTCAGATACTTGTTTGTCCGGGAATCGAACCCAGGAGCCAATGTGCGTCAGAACGGTATGGGAACTGCTCCGCCACGTGGGACGTCAAAACTATACGAAATTACTGTAATATGATTTAGTATTTCACTATGATTGAACTTTGGCAAAACGCTTCTCGTAAAGCTAAAAATACCACGAACAAAGTGGATATGAAAGCTATAAAATTTCGCTAGACGAGCTAACTGCTAAGTACGTGCTCGCTCGGACCCAAACTAATATTACAAATATTAGTCTCCCACGCAAGCATTTTAACGAGGAAATTGAACCAACAGTACCGACTGCCTGGCGATATATCGTGACAAATGTGGACGTTTTTCATTTTGGTTGGGTTATCTGTTAGGTTATGGGGTGAATTTTAGTGGAAAACCATAGAGAGTGCGATAGATGGTATAATCCAAAATTGAAAGGTATTTATTTGTTTTTTTTTTACTTGATTGTGTCAGAATGAGGGTACATTTTAATTCCTAACGGGTACTCACAATATGCGGTTTTTGAATTCTTTTCGAATTTTTTTTTGCTGATATTTAAGTTAAGTATTAAAATGTGTCAATTGTACGATAATATTAGTCCAAAATCATAGAATCTTATATATAAAATTCTCGTGTCACAATGTTAGTCTTGATACTCCTCCGAAACGGCTTGACCGATTCCTCTGAAATTTGGTAAACATATTGGGTAGGTCTGAGAATCGGCTAACATCTAATTTTCACACCCCTAAATAATAAGGGTGGTTCACCCCTCAATTTTTTTTTTCAATTTTTTGTCAATTTTTATTAACCGACTTCCCAAAGGAAAGAGGTTATCTATTCGTCACGTATATTTTTTTTTATTTTTTTTTTTTTTTTTTTTTTTTTTTTTTTTTTTTATGTATGTTCGGGCGAAATGGCTAGAAATCGTCGACTTACCGACACGATTCATACGACATTGTATGCGACTAGTTTCACAGGCAGTCCCATATTGAGGAAAATGAAAACCTTCCGGCGGTTTTCCCGGAAAATTGGAAAATGTCGGTTTCTTAAAATCTTGAATAACTTGGGTGTTTATAAACCGATTTCCATTTTCTTTCTTTCATTTGATAGGAAATTTTGTCACGCAACTTTTTCTCTTGGACATGGGTATGCTGTGATGCTTAACTCTTTGAGTTATGGGGTGGAAACCACCACCACTCCTCAAGTTTTTTAGATAATTTGAGATAACTCGGCTTCTGCCGATTCGATTCTTATGAAACTTGGAATATGTATTATATATCTATGCTTATATAGGTTGACGAAAAATTTGACCTTCAACTCTTCGATCCTGATGATGCAGGGTTACAGCTATCCTAAACTATAACATTAGCTATTTGGTGCTTACATATATGTAACAAGACTACTAAGCAGAGACATGTGATGAAAATTTGACCTTCAACTCCTCAATCCTGATGATGCAGGGGTGCCTCAAGCCTAAACCATTGGGGTTGACCATTTGGTGCTTATGGGTATGTTATAACAATACTAAGCAAAGACATATTATAAAAAAAATGACCTTCAACTCCTCAACCCTGATGATGCAAGGTGCTGTAAGCCCAAGCCGTAGGTGATGGCCATTTAGTGCTTACGGATATATAATAAGATAGCAAAGCAAAGATGTACGATGACAAATTTGACCTTCAACTCTTCAACCCTGATGATGCAGGGGTACTGCAGGCTTAAACCATAAACGTTAGACATTTGTTGCTCACGGATTTGTAATAACATTGCTAAGCAAAGGTATACGACGAAAAATTGGACCTTCAACTCCTCAATCCTGATGATGCAGGGGTATTGAATGCCTAAGCCATAAAACTTAGCTATTTCAATCTTACGCATTCAAAATGATATTTAAAAAAATGTAAGGTAAAACATTAGAAAAATGGTTGTATACGGTGGAAAATTGGACCTTCAACTCCTCAGTCCTGATGATGCTGGGGTGGTTCAAGCTTAAACTATAGGCGTTAGCTACATGATCGCTACGTATATCTGATAAGATTACTAAGCAAAGATATAAGATGAAAAATTTGACCTTCAACTCCTCAACTCTGATGATGCAGGGGTACTTCAGGCTTAAACTATAGGCGTTGGCCATTTGATGCTTATGGGTATGTAATATATTTACAAAGCGAAGACGTATGGTAAAAAAGTTGACCTTCAACTCCTCAACCCTGATGATGCAGGGTACTGTAAGCCCAAGCCATAGAAGTTGGGGATCTGTTGCTTACGTGCATGCGATGAGATTACATAGAAAAGATATGACATGATAATTTTGACCTTCAACTCTTCGGCCCTGATGATGCAGGGGTACTTCAGGCTTAAACCATAGGCGTTGGTCATTTGATACTTATGGATATGTAATATATTTACAAAGCAAAGACGTATGATAAGAAAATTGACCTTCAACTCCTCAACCCTGATGATGCAGGGTACTGCAAGTTTAAACCATAAGCATCGGCCATATGGTGCTTACGTATATGTAATGAGATTACTAAGCAAAGATATGACATGATAATTTTGACCTTCAACTCCTCAACCCTGATAATGCTGGGGTCCTTCAAGTTTAAACCGTAGGCATCGGCCATATTGTGCTTACGTATACATAATGTTGTTGTTCACAATACCAACAATGAGTTTCGGAGAGGATATAATTATGATCAAAAATTCCACTTTGAATACAATTACCTGAAAGATGCAAGAGTACTTCCAACCTTTTTAAATTGGATGGGTTATTTTTATCAGTATCAGTTGAATTATACTCTTAGTTATAAGGTTTATATTACTTTTTCTACTTTAAATATTGATAATTATAGGTCTATTCTTTAAATAAATGTTTACTCAGAAAAAGTTGTTTTATTCGGTTAGGTTAGGTTCGAACAGATTTTTCCAATTGAGAATCTAAGGGAGGGGGCGCGGTAGCGCCCCCGACCGGTTGTGTCAAAGAAGTCTATTTTTATATGATGACGTCAGCACATAATTTTATTCATCCGAAAATCGGACGAATAAATAATTTTATTCATCCGGTTAGCGGACGACTAGCAACAGCCATAACTGATTTTATCGTGACTGAAAAGCGTGAAAAAAAAAATTTTAAACAAAAAATACAACCGACTTCCATGCCACATAAAAGTAAAAAATAATTTAAATACATGTTGGTTTAGAGCAAACACAGTTCTTAGTACATAGTCCCGAAGTCGGCGCTCATATAAGATACATGTAGTTTCGTCATGATCCAGCAAAATATGGTGAGCGCCGACTTCGAGACTATGTACTAAGAACTGTGTTTGCTCTAAACCAACATGTATTTAAATTATTTTTTACTTTTATGTGGCATGGAAGTCGGTTGTATTTTTTATTTAAAATTTTTTTTTTTTATTTTTTTATGATACGATATTCAAAAATACATACAACCCTTAGTTTTTGCCCTTCTATCACCAACCCCTATTTTTTAATAATTATTTTAGTGATTTAATTAATTTTTAAAATTTTCCGCGCTTTTACTCTGGATACTCATTGGCCAGACTATATCAGTGTAACTACCCAGTGAACAACGCGGAGTAGGGATGAGACCGAAGCCGGTCTCCTGTTTCTCTCACTCCCTCCACTGTTGTCGGCCATCATTAATGTTTATGTGTGTTTATGTATCAAACTTAGTAGTGACGTTTAGAATTGTTATTTTTTTATGTCAGTGTAACTCTCATTATCCCTACTTCCCTACTAATATTATAAATGCGAAAGTAACTCTGTCTGTCTGTCTGTCTGTTGCTCTTTCACGCCTAAACTACTGCACCGATTTTTATGAAACTGTGTACACAGATAGTGGTAAACTTTGGATCCATTATAGGCTACTTTTTATTTCAAAAAATGGGTTGGAAATGTTAAAATTGAGCATAAAGTTTTGTATGGTAGTGGTAAGAGGTGTACTATTAATTCCGTCAAGGGGTATCATAGATTTGATTAAAAACTTATGTGTATAATAAAACATTAAAATATATTGATTTTGAGTCGACAACATGTATCCGTAAAACTCGGTATGTCGCAAATTTTGTTTAATTCCAATGCAAATGACAATCGCTATAATATTGGCTTTGGACAAAGAGGTATACTAATAATTCCGTCAAGGGGTATTATAGATTTGATTAAAAACTTATGTGAATAATAAAACATTAAAAAATATTGATTTTGAGTCGACAACATATATCCGTAAAACTCGGTATGTCGCGAATTTTGTTAAATTCCAATGCAAATGACAATCACCATATTGGCCATTTCGCCTGGACGTCATCGTGAGTTCGTTCATTCGTTCGAAATAATACATATTAATTGGTAACAATTAATTATCATTCAAATAGATGTGATATACATTTCTGATGTGACTTTTTAAAAAAAAGTCTTCGCGTGCGCTTTGGAGGACCTAATGTTGCGTTACAAAAATAAACAAAAGTGAATCGCAACCCGACAAAAAATGTAATAAACTATTAGTAGTACTGATTTCTAATTAATTTAGTCGGCTTCGTGAAATTTACTTTTAGTTAACTTTAGTTGTAACTGTATCAGATTATTTTTATAAGTTTGATAAATCTTGAGTTTTGTCACAAATTAAGTTTCTGAACACAACCATGATATTTGATATCTATGATATGAAAACCAACTAATATGTAATTATGTCAATCATTCTGTCGCACTTCAGAATACGGAGATTTATGGCTTAAAGGTAAACTCCAAAAAAATCAGAACATGGAAAAAAGTATTACGATTGACGATATTGTTTTACGATCATGGTTACGATATTCTATGAGTGCATCCTTCTATCTTTGTGAGTGACGATTACCGCTACGTGCGCGAGAACTTTCTTTACTTTCGTGATCCTTTGTGATAGTGACATTCCAAGTACTTGGCTCTTTTTTTGTTGATATTTTGTGATAGTGACACTTTACTGTTATGTTACTCTTAAGTGAGCGAGAAATTTGATTAATTACGTTACGATGCCGAGGAGAAGACGACCAGACTTAGGTCGTCGAAGTCAATCAAATGTACGAAGAGCTACCTCACGTGCTAACCGCACAGATGACCAGAGAGAGACAGATCAAGAAAATAGTCGTATTGCCATGTCAGAATTGCGTTATTTAGTAAGTGACAATGAAGTGGATAGGCTTAGAATGGAACGAGTTCGTGCATATCAAATACAACAACAGCGAGCACGACATAATGAAATTGACCGAATCCGCAGACGCAGTGCTGCTGTGATTCTTGAACGAGCTGCATTCCACTATGATCCAGCAATTGATTATTGTACCGACAAATCGGTAACAATTGGGGAAATGAAAATAATTTGTAAATATTGTAAGGCGTTAAAATATACTGGTGAATCTACCGGATTATGTTGTGCTGGAGGCAAAGTAAAATTGCCACAATTGGTCCCACCACCAGATCCTTTACGCTCTTTAGTTTCTGGGATTCAAAATGATTCTAAGCACTTCTTGGCCAACATTCAGAAATATAATAACTGTTTCCAGATGACATCATTTGGCGCTACACATATTATACAGGACAATTTCATGCCCACTTTCAAGGTATTATATCAGATTTTTTTTTATTACTCAAGTTTGTACTAAAATATATAAACAGCAGTTGTTGAGTTTCATGAGCGCATTCACCTCTTTCAAGGTTGATACCCCCTTTCCGTTACACGCTGTATATATGAAATAAATAATGGACAAAATTTAAAATATTACAGATACAAGGACAAATTTATCACTTACTGGGGGCAATGTTACCACTACCTGATGCAGATCATAAATTTTTACAAATTTATTTTATGGGCAATTCAGATGCGGAAGTTGATAATCGTTGTGCTCACAATCCAACAGTGAAGAGAACCATTGTCCAAGAATTACAAATGTTTCTTCATCAGAATAACAATTTAGTAAACATGTTCAAAATAGCATTGGATCGGATGCCATCTGATAGCCATAATATTATCATTCGAGCTGACAAAACACCTGCCGGTGAACACACAAGGAGGTTCAATTCACCTACCATTGATGAAGTGGCTGTTGTCATTGTGGGAGAAAATTTACAATCTAGAGATATTGTGCTTCATCGTCGAAATAGTGATTTAAAACGTGTATCAAAAAACTTCATGCTTTGTCGAAAAATGCTTTTTTATTCAAAATGTTTTGTTTGTTTTGCAATTAATTTATACAAAAGTTTAGGTCTTTTATTTATCGATTAAGGCAGTACGAAGTCTGCCGGGTCAGCTAGTGATAATATAATTTTTTTCGAGCGTATTTATTCATTTATGTTTTGTATGCATGGATGTATATTTCTTTGGCACGCTGTAAAGCCCAAAGGGCTTTCCGGTTTATATGACACATCATTTCATATTGTATCAGTTTTTAGGGTGACATGGACTATATATTAAAGATAGAAAGGGAAGGAGAGTCCACTTTATTATTATCGTAAAGTATGGTTATCAAAAGCTAATAAATACTGTGAACAAAGTGGATATGAAAGCTATAAAATTCGCTAGACGAGCTAGATGCTAAGTACGTACACGTGCTCGCTCGGACCCAAACAAATATTAGTCTCCCACGCAAACATTTTATCGCGGAAATTGAACCAACAGTATCGAATGTCTGGCGATATATCGTGACGAATGTGGACGTTTTTCATTTTGGTTGGGTGATCTGTTAGGTTATGAAGTGGGTGTCCCTGTAGTTCCGGGACCAGAATAGGACTACGGTACCCTCTGCCTGTCGTAAAAGGCGACTAAAAGAGGCTTCTGGGGTTGCGGGCGGGAAGAGTGGGAGCTCGAACCGTCCGGTCAAGTGACCCCGGGAAGGACGGCGGCATGTGTGGTTGCATGTTGCCGTAAAAACCGGAGGGTGCGGTGAGCAGTTCACGCCCACCAGAGAAGAGCCCAATGGGGCACACGCTGAGGACACCGGCGGCGGTCAACTGGAGTTCCCGGAGTCCTCTTCGCAGCGTCGAGGTCGGCCACCGGGGGGGTTTTAGTGCGGTAAGAATCCCACATAACCCGCGTCGCTCCCACGACGTCGGGTACTTTTTGAAAGTTTCCCCCTCGAAAACAAAAAAAAAAAAAAAAAAGGTTATGAAGTGGATTAATAGTAAGAAATTATAGAGACACCTATTTCTAGCATGAAGCATTTCTTGCGTTTCGTTGGAAGAGTGGTTGCCGGCACACTTTTATATGAAGCGGCCATCTTAGTCCTCGGGAGTACCGACGCATCTGTGATTGACTTCAGATGGAACCTGTGTTCTGTTTGAAGTTGCTTTGGTACAGATGTCTATGAGCGTCATTTACCATTTACTATCGGGTGGACTGCATGCTTGTTAGCTACTTCAATCAGATAAAAAACAAAAAAGAGTGATGGATTTTGTAAGTCAAGACTAAACGGCATATATTTGATTGTTTTATGTAATGAAGTCCGGAGTCCGCTTGATGGTTAGCGGTCACTATCAGCGATAGATATTTACAAAAAACTTCGTAAAGTACAGGGGTTCTATCTCAAGTCGAAACCAAATGCATTGTTACTCCCGAGGAATAAGATAGTGGCCATATATATATGTACGCCGGTAACTATATTCTTTCACCAAAATTCAAGAACTGCTACACGTTAAAAAAAAAGATGAAAATGTGACAGTGACCTCGCGGGTCCAACTACACTGGTTCTACTACCTACTACAAAAAAATGATTGATTTGAGCTTCGGCTTCATATTTTCAAAAAGTCTTAAATACGAACTCGTTTTGGAATCATTTCTGAACAAATGTTACATACATTTTGTATTTGACCATCAAAGTTGATGGATTATTGTTGTTGATGTTGCGTTGTTGATAATTAATTTTTCGTTTTTACATTGTAATGTAAATTATTTATTTTGGGTTTCGTTACCGTTGATAACTTGCAAAGTTTTGGAATTATGACCGAAAACGTAAACAATGATTGTTTTGAGAAAACACAAACTGGCCTCTTCTTTAGTCAAATGTAAACCGAAATACTGGCTAGCTTTTATTACCATGTAAAAACAACCATTGTAAATATATAAAAAACGAATATACACAAACAAAAATACACACCCGTTGTGTTTCTTGCCGGGGGTGTTCAGTGGAGGTCGTGTTCCGACCCGGTGGAAATGTAAGAAAAAAAAGTGCGGCACTCGGGGACTGCCGCGGTAAAGCTATTGCATAGCAATTTTTATCAACTTATGCAATTATAATTATGTATTTATTTATGCAGTATTTTTTTCCTTGATATTAATTCAAGGTTTTTCTTTGATACTTTGTACTTTCTCACAAACAGTTGCTTACATATTCGTCCGATTTCCGAGCAGCTCATTTCGATCCGTGGGAGCTTCTTACTGTCGTACCATATACATACATGTTAAACGAACGCTCGCATGGTACATGGTATGCGGAGTGGGGGGTGTTAGGTTTTTTCGTTACGGAATTTCTTGATCCGCAAACCTTGCAACTATGCAATAGCTTAAAATTTGTAACTGATAATTTGTAAGTGCCCCCGTAGGCCTATACAAAATAAAGACATTTAATTTCATTTCACACAATGTAGTCGTATTATAACTTCAAACGAATAACGCTAATCGAATGGTTCATGCGGCCATACAAACTGTAGTTTAACTACTGAAAGAGGAATTGAAATAGAATTCTGTTTTCAGATACTCCTATCTTATTCTCAAGAAAAAACTTAAACTTTTGTATGGATTTCCTACAAGAACAACTCCTGAAACAATAAAAATATTTGTTTTAAATAGAAGCCAAAAATATTGGAAGATTATGTCGATCCGAAACATTTTCTCCAATACATAAAGGAACAAAAGATTGATGGATTAAACATTTTAGTAGACAAGATTGGCTTATAGACAGTGAGGGTAAAAAATATGAGAAAGGTGTTACAAGAGGATTTTAAGATTACCAGGATTTGATGCCAATTTTCATATTTTTACGAGATAGCTTAGTGCCGGTGTTGTTTGTTAAGCAAACAAATGTTTAGGTTTTAATAAAAAGTATGTAATAATAAGGTCCTCGAGTTGCAACCACGTTTAGGCAAAAGGAGTACAGGTAGCCCACCCTACCAGGTGGACCGATGACCTGAAGAAGACAGCGGGAAACCGTTGGATTCAGAGGACACAGGACTGGTTGGAGTGGCGCCATTTAGTGGGGGCCTATGTTCAGTCGTGGACCTCAAAAGTCTGATGGATGCATGGATGATGTTATATAAGACGTGCAGTGTTAATATCACAAACATGGGCAAAAATATGGTTGGATATGGACCAACTACGGAGGCACTGACGCCACATATTCTTTCTAATAACAGCAGTGTTTTATCGTAGTATGATTTGAAATAATTATGTTGTAACTAAGGTATGGTTATCCAAAGTGTTCAAACTTAGTAACATCTGTGGTCAACCGCAAGTAAAGTTAATCACATTAATATGAAACGTTTGAGCTCAAATTTTGCTTACATATAAATCCAATATGGCGGATATCCAAAGGTACCGTTCATCCACCTCCATGATATGGGTAACTAATAAAATAATTTTCTGACCTAAATGCAACATGCTTTCTAAAACATCATCTTAAATAAGTGGTACTAAACAATGAGTAAACAACTTAAATGTACTCAGCTAGATATTTAAGATTTTAACAAACGAGACTTTTTCGAAGTTCGTGTTATGGATATGTACATATAAGATGTAATTTCTTAGTTATTTGGGCGACACGGTCAATCAAATGTCGATTTCAAAATTACAATGACGGTAACGAGCTTTCTGATGTCACAAAAACCACTTATTGATACTATGTTTTTTTTTTCTCTTTGACGGCTCTTTCAGAGTTAATTCGACAGCTACTTAAATAATGGTCGATCTTTCCCAATGATGCGTGGTGTGCAGAAATATTTAAATCAAAGAAAAATATAATCTCTTTTACATACATGTATCGGCAATAACGTCTCAAAAGCGAATTGGCAATCGTGATCACATCATGTCACTGGAATTACATATCTAGATGCGAGTTTAGATTCCTGTGAAACCCAAACGTGAGATGGACAGTAAAATGTATATGAGCAGAACATGTATTCTCATTTCCATGACAAACAGAATGAAATATCCCAAGCAAATGTCAGTGTATGGAAATAATGAGTTACTGGAAAAGCAATGCAGATGAATATTTAAATGTTAATGAGGTGTTATGATAGTCCCGATAGAATAATATTTCATCCGAAGCCAATTACTGGTAAATTGGCGCAGTTTGTAAAACAATATCTTTTTAATGAAATGTTATTTGTTAATTTACAATAACCTTTAAATTAATATTATCGCGAAATGAAACATTTTAATATGTACTCACGATATCAGGTTTCGAATTGCTTTTCGTCGATATTTTGATACATTTGCATGGATTGTAGTAAAGGCGAAACGACGTTGGCGGGGAGAATATATAGAATATAGAATCGTAAACAAAGCACAGGTTGTAGATTAACCTATTTACATTACGTCTAGTTTGTTTATATTTTTTAAGTTTCATACCACAACAAACACAACAAAACACAACACAACACCAACAGTATGACACGCCAAGCTTTGTAATCAACTTCATACAGAAGATGGATTCCATCTGCTGTCAATCACAGATGCGTTGCTACTTTCGAAGACTATGATGCTTATGTGAAAGTGTGCTGGCAACCACACCCTTCCACCGAAAGTCAAGAAATGCTTCACGGTAGAAATAGATGTGACGGTGGTACTTCTCCGGTCGAACTACAATGGTTCTACCACTTTCAAATCTTGTTTCAAGTACTATTATTGTTCGTGATTTCTCGTCTCGTCTAGATATAAAAGGAGAACAAACCTTTTACTGAATACCACCTCAAAATCAGGCTAAAAATTACTACAGCGCCAACTAGTAAGGGCTTATCGCGACACTTATTAAGGAATCCTCATTAATCAACTACAAACCCATTATTAAAATTCGCATCCAAATTACACCACTGGTTTTGGTTTACAAATGTTCAAACAAAATGATCTGTCACCCTAACACATCTCTTAAAACATGGACAATTAAACCAGAACCTGTCACCGAAAACTCCATCAACTACTAATCGAACTAGTAATTTTAGAGATAAATGAGACATTTGTTTTCACACAAACTCATTCTCTTAATCTAAATGCATATACCGTCTCAGTTTCTTCGTGGGTAAAAATTTACTTTCAAAAGGTTTCGTAGTAAGAATAAACTTAGAATCACTGCGTTGCGATAAACTTATACAATTGTAATTTGATTCCGCTCATACATACAGTTGGTGTTTGTCACGTGGTCGAACAATTTGCTAATGGATTTTAACTGAACTAAGCTAACCCTCATTATCGTTTACTTTAACACTATTGGGTTTCTATTGATTCTCCTCAGTATCAAATATCTTCAAACTACAATTCTATCGAACATAAAATATACACAGATACACAAGTAGGACTGTTAGCGTTGTTATAACTTTGATTAAAACTTTGCACAGTACAGTCGTCAACCCATTATCGTCCTTTTGGGCACGGGTTTTTTTTAAGCTGAGAGGGAGGACTGACTAGTTTACCGCGTTGGCTTATTACGAATTGGTAGACTTCTTACGTCCTAAATACTAAATTTTCATTAAAGATTTCTCAAGCGTAGTCAAGAACTTTTTTGCACTATATGAGACAACATGATTTTACTTAGTAACTTACACCTATTTCTAGAGTGAAGCATTTCTTGCGTTTCGATAGAAGGGTGTGGTTGCCGGCACACTCCTCGGGAGTGGCAACGCATCAGTGATTGACTTCAGATAGAACCTATGTTCTATATGAAGTTGTTTACAGATGTCCATGGGCGGCAGTGACCACTTACCATCAGGTGGACTGCATGCTCGTTTGCTACTTCGGTCTCATAAAAAAAAACTACAAATTAACTTATGCTACAAGATCGTGTTTTAGAACCTAATAATTATTTTCTAAAGCACATCTATTTTAATTCACTCATACAAAGCACTGAAGACAATGAACGAAATGTGCTTGATAATGTTCGTCCAAACTCAATGAGGACGTCACGTCCATTATCAAAGGTCAGTTTAGCTATTTCCCAACGGCATTACATTTATCTAACGACTATGTCCTTTCGCCAGTATCGTAGAATTTCATTGACGTACGATTAATGTTTGGAATGACGTGTGGAAGTGGTTAGGAAGTATAAATAGAACAACGTTCTTTAGGCTTGTGATACTTTGATAGATTTAAGATATCTCTGCTCTAAAATTTCGGCAATAAAGCATATAGGTTATGGTTATGCTTAAGACCAGAATACTACAATGGAAAAATTAAAGAAGTAAACGCGCATGCCACTCATAGACATCCATAATCAATTTCACATGGGATCTTAGTCCTAAGGTCTTTCATTGACGCATTTTTATCTCCCAAAAAAAAGTCCGTAGCATGAATTTATTACATTTCCTCAAAAGTTTTTTGGTTTGTTTTTTTTACCTCAAAAGTTTGAAGGTGGTAGTACCAACGTGGTACGACCGGGGAAGTACCACCGCCACACACCTATTTCTAGCGTGGAACATTTCTTGCGTTTCGATGGAAGGGTGTGGTTGCCGGCACACTTTTATATGAGGCAACCATCATAGTCATCGGGAGTGGCAATGCATCTGTTCAGATAGAATCCATATTCTGTATGAAGTTGATTACAGATGTCCATGAGCGGCAGTGACCACTTACCATCAGTTTGACTGCATGCTCGTTTGCTACTTCAGTCAGGTAAAAAAAAGTCGTTCCTTTATCCTTCCGTGCCTTTCATGTATGAATAAAAATGTAAACGGTAATCGTTTTTTAAAAGCGGTAATACGTAAACTGTATTACACCCTTAAAACGAGAACACAAAACATTTAAAATCACTATTCTGAAATCGCAATAAGCGGAGTAATAGAGTCGTAGTTAAACTTGAAAGGTTACCTTTTAAGTGTGACAAGGTATTTAAACTTATACCTATTCTAAATTTATACGCAGAGGATCGTGTTAAAACAACGACTTTCCCGAGTGAAGCAGACTGTACGAAGGTCACCATGTTATTAAAGCGTTATGATCGGTATTTTGTTACGTGACAGAATTCGCAATCAAGAAAGGTGCGAACAATAAGATTATCAATATAATAAAATAGAACAATGCCTGGCGATGATGAAAAATACTGACATCATTGACAGTCATTCAGAGGACAAAAGTAGGTTTAAAAATAACCAATAGCCCATAGCATCGCACTGGTAGCGTTTCTTAGACGTTTGCTCTGACACGCAGCGGCTTCCGGGTTCGATTCCCGGCCAGGCAGATATTTTAATAATGAATTTAGATTTCTGTTCTGGGTATGGATGTTTCTCTATTCGTCTTTGTATGTCTATGGCACCCACGACACAGGAGAAAATCCTACCGTGGGATTGTACAAAGTGTACGGAGGCGCTGAAGATAACCACCTAGGGAGTATTAGTAGGTAAGAGTCCCACATCACCTAGCGTCATCCCACAGTGACAGGTACACTTTTAAGCTTTCCCCCTTGAAAATACATAAAGGAAAAGGGTTAATGGTTAATGATTTGAGAACGACAATAATATACTCTGGGATCTGTAGACCACAGACGCAGTTACAGGGGAAATTTAAAGATAGTCTTCTTTAAAGATTCTCTAATGGAATAGTAATTAGAAGGAACTAGTCATTTAAAGGCTAAAGAATCTTTAATTTTAATTCTACAATCTAAATATATATATATATGACGAAGCGGGCGTGACGCCAGGAAGGTCATTTCCATCCATTATTAACGATTTCAAGTAAAACGCAATCTTCTTCGATTTATTCAAAGTTGAGGTGGTCCGATCGCTTCGACGGTCAAACAAGAATCTTTTTATACCGGCGAGCGCTCGACCTTTTATAACAAAATTGCCTGAGGTGACAATAACACATTTATGGAAGGTTGGCCAAATTAACATCCCTAGAAATCACAAAATATTGCTAATATAATAAACAAACAATTTTAGATATTAAACTAATATAATAATTATTTTTGGCAACGTGTTTTTCGTAAATTTGCGGTGTCCCGCCGACATATTGCAAAACAAAATGTAAGTTTTTGTTATAATGAACAATATTCAGACTACGCTCAATTTTAATTTCCACGAGAGAACTTTTTTTAGGGAAAATATACGGAAAGATATTTTTCTTGATTAAGACTTCTTATACCTGAAGAAGTAAAAGCTAAAAGCTAGCTTTTCCTCGATAAGGCCGCTTGCTTAATATGTTACAGGCAGGTTTTAGATCTCGGCATATAAGGTTCCATCCGTTCACGCTATGCGCTCGATTTCTGAGAAAAGGATTTTTTTACTTATCAAAATGGATATCAAGATGAAAGCTAGTAAACTATTACAAGATAAATGTATTTCTTAGAACACTTGTAAATCGTAGTTTACTTTCTATTATTCGACGATTTTTTAAGATTTGGTGTCTAATATAGTTATATTTGTTTCTGGAGGTGGTAGAACCAGTGTAGTTCGACCGGAGAAGTACCATCGCCACACCTATTTCTAGCGTGAAGCATTTCTTGCGTTTCGATGGATGGGTGTGGTTGCCAGCACACTTTTATATGAAGCAACCATCATAGTCCTCGGGAGCAGCAACGCATCTGTGATTGAATTCAGATAGAACCCATGTTCTGTATGAAGTTGATTACAGACATCTGTATCATGAGCCTGACTTACCATCAAATAGACTGCATGTTCGTTTGCTACTTCAGTCAGATAAAAAAAAAACGTCATAAATTACAACGTCATTGAATATTTTAAGAGTCTTACACAGTACAAAAATATTTCTTGATAATATCTGACATAGGGCAATATAACCATTTCATTTGTCTAAATTTGCTACGCCATAAGTTCAAATAATAAAAGTAAAGGCCGACATTATTTCAAACCTGGTCATATTAGTAGTTTCAAACTTTGTCTGGTTTTATAAGCTATCGTTTATATGAATGTATATAGAGCGTGAGTATAAACATGCGCCTCGTGTTAATGAGGGCGCTCTAAAAGTTTCTTTTACCGTACTTAGCGTTCCGTCGCTTCTGAATAAAAATGACGTTTTTTCTATTAATTACGCCAGCATATTTAAAAAGGTCTAATTCAGATGAGTTTTGATATTATAAATTTTAGCGCTGATATTTTATGTTTATGTAGAGCAGTGATAGCCTAATGGTTGAAACATGCCCTCTCGATCGGGAGGTCCGAGGTTCAAACCCAGGCACGCACCACTGATTTATGTGCGTATTAGAAATTAATTATCACTGCTTTTCGGTGAAGGAAAACATCGTGAGGAAACCTAAACACCCGAGAGTTCTTAAAAAAAAAGTTCTCGGAGGTGTGTGAAGTCCACCAATTCGCACTTGGCCAGCGCGGTGGACTATGGCCTAAACTCTCTCATTCTGGGAAAAGACCCGTGCCCAGCAGTGGGCCAATAATGGGTTGATGTGGATTTTATGTTTATTTATTTTTTATTAAGGAAGTGGCAAACAAGCACGGAGACCACCTGATGATAAGTGGCTCATGGTCATCTGTATGCAGTTTTGTGGAATGTGAACTCTCTAATTTTTGGAATAGTTTCAATTTTCTTCAACTCCGGTCTGAAGGTTTATTTTTATTAAAATGGTTATACTGGATGCGACTTAAAAAAATAACTAATCAGTAGTGTTTATTGTTCACAAAAGACAACAAAAGAATTGTTTGGTAAAGGTGGTTGGATTGATGATATGAGAATATAATACCCGTCTGCAAATTTAAATTTCAGCGGTGGGGATTTTTGTTTTCATAATAATTTCTTATTTAAGTTGATAAGAAAGGTACAATAAGTTATTTAAGGTTGGGGACAAAATTGAAATCCGGGGACGCTTGAAGTTAAGCTCAGGGGAAATGCAAATAAATGCGAGGCGCGAAGCAATCTGGACGAAGTACAACCCCAGCCAGAATCGGATTGCTGTTAAGTGGATTTACTTCATTTGCAACTCTACGAGTATCAACATTTTTATGTATATTTATTTAAACAATTTTTAGAGTAAATGAAAAAGCATTATAATAAACTATAGGTGCGTAAGTAGCCAGGTAGATTTAAAAAATATTTTTTTAATCGAATATTTTTTTGTGTTACTTCAAATGTTCGATTGTTGAAATATTTTGGGATTTTTTAGGTATCTGAGAGTTAGCATTCTCAAAATACCGAAATTAATGGAATATGTACGATAATATTTAAAAGCTTATTTAAAGTATTTTAGTAATAAAAACCTTTAAAAGGAAAAGAAAAAAATAAGTTGGTCGGTCGTTCAAAAAATAATGAAGAGTTGTAAACTAAGATTCTGATAAATATATAATACAGATAGTTGTAAACTAATAGTTTGTTATATAAGTAATTGTGATGTGAGAATGTACTCTATTCGTTTACTGTATTCGTTTAACGTGAGGACCCTTTTTAACCAACTTTATATTTGATTAAAGAGACCTTTAAAAATAGTTACATAAGGTTTTTTGAGTGAAGTGAAGTCTAAAACTAAATAAATATACTTGGAATGGACTTGATTCCTAGTCTGATTGAAAATGTTACTGAGGTCAGTAAGAACGATCCATTTTAGTATCTTATCAGGCTTATCACACATTTTAAACTAGACCAGGGTTGATCCTCCTGAGACTACTGATATAATGCAAAAATAAATTAGGCTACGACGGCCTCGAAGTTGAAACACGATATCTCAAACGAGGGTCGAAGGTTTGAATTCCACTGAAATGATTAATGTCGACATCTCTTCTTACTTCGGACCATGTAAAAACTTTTTTCAGTATCATAAACCATTGCTCTTAGTATCTATTAGTAAAAGTAAACCGAAGCTTAAAACGTAAACACGCTGTCTACACTCATAACCCCACATTAGGATTTTCTCCTGTGTCGTGGGTACCATGGATACATACAAGACGAAGACATAAACACCCAGACCCAGAACAGGAATCTAAACTCATCATTCAGATACCTGTCTGGCCGGGAATCGAACCCGGGACCCATTGCGCGTCAGACCGGTATGGTAACCATTGCGCCACGCAGGTCGTCACGTACAATGTACGTTGCAGAAAACATACACAATGATTGTTTTAAGGAAATAATACTTACACTCGTACTAAGGGCAAAGGTCTACCATCAAACGTTATAAGTAAACAAATCTTTAGATGTTTCTTTTATTTGCAAAAGAAATGGATTATCCTTCACACCCGCACAATGGGATCTTTCTGCGAAACAATGAGATTATAAAAATAATTCTCCTTTATTTCTTCGAGCTTCGAAATAAAAATCTTGCCGTCATTGTGGTCCGTGGATCTATCTTCATTTTAAGTTTAGGGTCTCGAAATGGATAACAAGTGTGGAAATGAATGAAGAATGATAGACTACTTTGTTGTTTGGCTAAGTTTGTTGCGATTTAAGGATATGGTCAAAGATAAAACGATTAATTGATAAAAGGAGTGTAGAGTTAGATTGCTTATGTCCTTGTAGTCCCGGGACCAGAATAGGGCTACGGTATCCCCTGCCTGTCGTATGAGGCGACTAAAAGGGGCTTTCATGGTTGCGGGCAGCTAGAGAGCTCGAGCCGTCTAGCCAAGCGACTCCGGGAGAACGGTGGCATGTGTGATTCATGCTACCGTAAATAACAGAAAGTGAGTTAAGCGTATTCGTTCACCAGGGAAGAGCCTGAAATAGGCATCGCGCTCGGATGATTCCGGTTGTATTCCGTTGGAAATCACGCGATACCTCACGCATCGCTGAGGACGGCCACCGGGGAAGTTTTAGTACGGTAAGAATCCCACTTAACCTGCGTCGCTCCCATGGCGTCAAGTACCTTTTGAAGGTTTCCCCCTCGTAAAAAAAAGGATTAGATTACTTTAGTTCATATATCTACGTATCTTTTACTGTATTCATTCATTTTGTTATGAGGTAGAAATACTTATTCGAGGCATTCCAATATTCCAGGTAAGACTGATCTTATATAAGTTAATTTCAGACATTCATGAGTGGCAGTTGCCACTCACTATCAGGTAACCAGCATGATCGTTTGCTAATTCAAGATTATAAAAAATTTAATGGTAAATTTTCATTACCTTTCAATAGCATCTTTAAACAAATTCATATAGGACAGGGATGCTTTGCTACCTCTGAAGATTAATACCGTCGCCTCAGTCTCTTCATGTGAAAGTGCAACCATGTAGTATAAACTAAACTAGTATGTGATGTTTAGTAGAATAGTAGAATGCAACCCAGGGACATCTAACTCAACTAGTCCGTCCCGTCTCAACAGTCGAAATTCGACCGTAATTAAAATTAAAAAAACTAAACTTCATATGAGTATTGTCCAAAGTAGCACGAACATTTCTCAAATTTAAATAAATTGTAATAATTTTCAAGTGGTTTTGAACGCACCCGTTAAAGATAAAAGGGGGTTTAATTAGCTAAGCTGCATTTAAAAGCAATAGCGGGTATTTTGACAAAGATATCTGACATTTTTGCCGTTATGAGTTTTCATATAATGACATTGATTGTTTTATTTTAATACTTAACGGTTACTTACGATATGCGGTATACCGATACCGCATATCGTGGATACCCGTTAAATATTAAAATGTGTCAATTCCGGGATAATATTAGTTTAAAATCACATTGATTGTTATAATATTTCGTTTATTATGTATGTATTTGTGTCAATTGCAAAGTAGTGTGTGTAATGTGTTTTTAGTTGATTTTATGTATGTTTTATGCATTATTTGAAAAAAATATTAGCATTGCATAATTCTCATCTACATCTACTATAACCGTGTGCAATTTTATACTCCTCCGTCTGCGGCAAGTATCTTTAAAACGGATAACAAGTTTTTGCTTCACGTATTAATACTCGTATGTCGTCAACCCATTATTGTCACACTGCTGGGCATGGGTCTTCTCTCAGAATGAAAGAGTTTTAGGCCTTTTAGTTTAGGTTTTAGTTTTATAGAGATAAATTTATGAAATGTCATAGGAATACTACAGGAGATGTTATTTTATGTTCGTGAATTGATCAAAAATGTGTTGCAGCTGTCGATAACTGAGATGAAACTTCTCGAAAAAGGAAATGTGTCTTTCAACACACTAAAAAGATAACACAACCATGCCACAAAAATACGGCTGCGATGTTCCGAGCGAGTATCAAAGAGAAATCAAGTTTAAGGGGACCACTATCTAAAATCAGGAACTAGTTTTCCCCTAAAAACCATGGGGTATGATATAGTCATCGCATTGAATACGGAAGGGAGTCAAACGAAAGTATGTCCTAAACTAAGATTCCAAAAACCAAAAACCAAACTGACTAGCAAAGATTGGATACAACCCATTATTGTCATACTGCTGGCCACGGGTCTTCTCTCAGAATGAAAGAGTTTTTAGGCCATAGTCCACCGCGCTAGCCAAGTGCGGATTGATGGACTTCACACACTTCCGAGAACTTTCTTTCCAATAGGCACAAAAATCAGTGGCGCGTGCCTGGGTTTGAACCTTGGACATCCCGATTGAGAGGGCAAGTTTCAACCATTAGACATTCTATAACTGCTCTAGCAAAGATTAGTAAACAATAATTAATTGAGAATAAAAAAATGAAGGTATTTTTCCATCCTGTGTTAATTGTTCTTACAATAAAGCATGTTATTTGTTAAAATATAAATAAAATATTGCCACTGTATTTAATAAAAAGTAGGATTGCGATTTAATTATTATTTTATTACCCAAAAATTCAGACTTCTTAAAAGAAATTAATTGAAACTAAACTGAAAGCAATCAATAATAATTTGTAAGCAGTCGAGTACTATAAGTAACATTGATAAATTATTAATACAGAATTTTCTTTTGACGGAGTCTACATACATGGGCTTTATATATGTACTAAGGGTGCTAAAATATTTTAACTTCATTAGCAATACAAACAAGGAGCGGGGCTCGACTGTTCCATAAATAACTTCATTAAGAACGGAGGGCGTACTTGTTATTTTTACGAATGAATGAATACGGTGTAACAAGATTCTGATTTCAGATTTTTACCGACCACGTCATAAGGAGGGTATTTTTTGTATGTATGTATGTCTGTATGTATGACTGAATGGATTGTGGCATATGACATATTATTAGAATCGTTGCACTTTGCAGTGTGCCATTTATGCGATATAATTTAAAAAAACTCGTGGGGCACTCGGGGACTGCAGCGTTAAAGTTATGGCATAGAAATTTCAAATAATTTTCCATTTTCATACATACACGGTAAGCGAACGCTCGGCCGCACTGCATGTTAGGCGGAGTGGGAGCGTTAGGTTCTTTTGTTATGGAATTTCTTAAATCGTAATGAAAGCTATGCTATAATAGCTTAAAAGATATTGCCTGGAATTACATAAAAAGGAGCGGAAACGGATTTTTATTATTATGACAATGCAAGTATCAAAATGCTATGAAGTAAACCATTCCGAACATATTTTAGTACTTTTATGCAATTATTTTGACGAAAAGTTATGAAAAAACATTTATTGAAATATTTTGAATTAATAATTAATCTATTTACAGTATATACAAAACAAAATATTAAAAATAAATAAAACAAAGAGTCTATATCACTGCCTCTTGGGAGAGTCCCAAGAATGCTGGCGGCGTTGCCTCTTTGTATTGCTAAACAGATTTTTGGCCAAAATACGCACCAGAACAAACCATATTAGAACAAAAATAAAAAAAAACCCGAAAAATGTTCATTTCAGTTTTAACTTTTTTTAGTCAGTTCTTTTGTTTTCATAACAATTTCTTGTATTAATGATCAATGTTGTACGTTCCTTTCATATCTCTGTGAAAGTTCAAATGAAGTACGATAGTAATTTATAACTTTGATTTAGTCGCCTGTAAAATATTGGGTATCATAAAGGAGTATCATTTCTAAAGTACTTTGCGTTGTAACTATAACTTTTGTGTGTTTTCATAAAGTGAGTCATAGCTCATAGACTCCGCTATTTCTATACAGATCTAACTCCCAAAAAGATGATTGCTTCATCAAAAATCAAATCCAGAAAGGTTTGATCTTTGATGAGACAATCATCTTTTTTATAAATACTAGAAGTACCCATGATTTCGTTAACGCCAACCATAATATGGGCCATCCATTACACTTTTCATTACAGAGCAGTGATAGCCTAATGGTTGAAAGTTGTCCTCTCAATCGGGAGGTCGGAGGTTCAAACCCAGGCACGACCACTGATTTATGTGCGTATTAGAAATGAATTATCACTGCTTTTCGGTGAAGGAAAACATCGCGAGGAAACCTACACACCCGAGAGTTCTTAAAAAAAAAGTTCTCGGAGGAGTGTGAAGTCCACCAATTAGCACTTGGCTAGCGCTGTGGACCGCTTCCCGCTTTTTTGACTCAAAATTTTACTAAATCCCGACTTACTAAAAAAAAATCTAGCTGAAATGTTTGTATGTAAGTCAATTTATTTGGCACGCGCTACAGCCCAAACGGTCAGATGGATTGTAACATATGATATATCATTTGCTCAGTTGTGAGAGTGACATAGGCTATACCTATAATTTTTAAATATGGCACCTGCCGTCAAATAAGAAGGGGTACTTTTTATTATCATAATAAAATATAGCTATCGAATTAAAACTTGTAAGTATACCATTACCAATATAAATTCATTATAACACTTTTTAAAACCCGCTTTCTACACTCATAGCCCCACAGTAGGATTTTTCCCTGTGTTACGGGTACCATGGACACACAAAAGACGAAAACACCCAGACCCAGAACAGGAATCTACACTCATCATTCAGATACCTTTCTGGCCGGGAATCGAACCCGGGACCCATTGCGCGTCAGACCGGTATGGTAACCGCTCTGCCACGCGGGTCGGTGTTTTATATTTTTGTTTGACGAAAAATCCGTATAAAGCGTTAAATTAAACAAATTATTACAAAACCCAAAAAACTATTGCTTCGTTACCAATACCAATTTCCGTCTTATATAGTTAGGTACTGCCCACGATAACAGAACCCACTAATTCGCGACATTTATTCCCGCGTAATGTTCCGTGAACGACATTTATTGAACCTACAATAAAGAGCACGAATACCAAGGTGAAATTAGATACTATCTTTTAGAACTTAGGATATTACATATTATTTTGTTGCTTTAATATTAGACTATTTATCGAGTTTATTAAATGGGCACTTCGATTGAGATGGTGTTGTTTTTTTATCTGACTGAAGTAGCAAACGAACATGCAGTCCACCTGATGGTAAGTGGTCACTACCGCTCATGGACATCTGTAATCAACTTCATACAGAACATAGGTTCTATCTGAAGTCAATCACCGAACTACACTGGTTCTACCACCTTCAAAATGTACCTAATACCTTTTATTGTCATTGTCTTTGTTAATTAAAAGCTTTTATTTAACTTGCAATTTTTGTGGGTATGTAAGGAAGTAAGTATGTGTGTTTAGGTCAAATCTTCGGTCGAATTTAACCCACATTCCATTGTCCGATTGAGCTGAAATTTGGAATACATGTATTTCTTTATTTATATTATCCACATTAAATTTGGCTTAGATCTAGGTCTTTGGTTCCCAGAACTAAATGGTCATTTACCAACAGGGGGCCTGCATGCTCGTTTAATACTTCAATCTTCTGAAAAATTTCCCATAAAAATTCTTCTTCTCCACGTATATGTTTTTGACATCTCTAAAACATCCAATTAATTGGTGTTAAAATCCAACTCCACCGCGCTGGGTATACATTTGAACATTTTTGTAACAGATTCCTACAATATCAAAAATATATTCTTATTACATAACTAATAAGTATAACACATACTATAAATCTTTCATAATAAGATTATTACACTGTTGGAGAGCCAACAATGTCGCTTAAGTCGCAAAAATAATATTATTCTTATAAGAACATCGCTCATAAACTAATATTCTTACGGAGTGAACAGATGGGCCGCAATAAATTTATTTATTGGACATGAGGCGCTTTGTTGCCTGCTAAGGTATAAATAGACCAAAGCGATAGCGTAATGGCTGAAATGCCTTTCAAAATGTGGGATTTGGTCACAGGCTCGCACCACTGATCTTAGGGTACCGTACTCTAAGGGTAAAAGATGAACCCTATGACTAAGACTCCGCTGTCCGTCTGTTTATCACCAGGCTGTGTCACAAGAACTGTGATAAATAGACCGTTGAAAATTCTCAGATGATGACTAAAACAACGTGAAATAAATTTTATTTTTTATTTATTTTATTTATTTATTTGGGAAACAAACAATTCACCTTTTACACACAAAAAAAGATACGTACAATATAAAACAAATGAATACAAACAGTTTCCACTATTAGGTAGATATTTAAGAAAAGCTCAAATTCCTTTAACGTGTTTTTTGCCTTTTTGTAAAGAATGGTGCAGAACCCTTCGTGCGCGAGTCTGACCACACTTAGACAGTTTCTTAAATGATGAGCGTATTAAAAATTATTTGTCACTGCTTTATAAAAACATGGTGAGGAAATCTACCTGTGACTTCTTAAAAAAAGTTCTCAAAGGTGTATAAAGTCTACTATGGCCCAAAAACTTGTGTCCAGCAGTGGTACAATAATGGATTAACACCAGACTACAGTAATGTTTTATATTTTGTTTGTATTGGCTGCAATTTTTTAGTCGCAATTCTTGCAACTGAGAGAAGCGTTCAACATAATTTTCCAAATTATAATACTTAACGGGTACTCACGATATGCGGTTTATGAATTCTTATAGAATTCTTTTTGCCGATATTTCGGAATCCGGTGGTTAGTTTATGTAAATCTCAAATAGTGCAAAATGTGGTGCGTAAGGATACAGTTAGTGTTGTGTGTCGTGATATGGAACCTAAGAAAGAAAAACGAACTAGACGTAGGGTAGATAGGTTAATTTACCACTAGTGCTTGTCAACGGTTTCTCCCCGCTACCGCAATTTGGCCGAGCATTTGAAATATCGGCAAAAAGAATTCTATAAGAATTCATAAACCGCAAATCGTGAGTACCCGTTAAGTATTATAATGTATCAATGCCGCGGTAATACTAGTCTAAAATCATAACTTTCCAAATGGCTACATTGTAATAGTAAAATTGCAAAGAATTTGGTAATTGAAATATTTTAGTGCGTTAGAGGAAAATAAGATTGAAAATTTAGTTTGCTAGCGCACATTGTCACGCTAATGTCACATTTACGAGTATGATATTTAACCCCGACCTTGTATAAGTCTGACGTTTCACTTGACATCTGAAATTTAACTCAAAATTTTGCAAGCTTGATATTATAAGAATTATTTGATTTTCTTATAATTTTAAGTTACATGCAGTACTACTAATGATGACCTTTGTCAAAAATTAACTTAAAATTTTGCTAGCTTGATTTTATTAGGATCATTTGATTTTCTTAAAATTTTAAGTAACATGCAGTACAACTAATGATACGTGACCTCTGCCAAAAATTAACTTAAAATTTTGCAAGCTTGATATTATTAGGATCATTTGATTTTTTTATAATTTTAAGTAACATGCAGTACACCTAATGATACGTGATCTCTGCCAAAAAATAACTTAAAATTTTGCAAGCTTGATATTATTATGATCATTTGATTTTCTTATAATTTTAAGTTACATGTAGTACATCTAATGATACGTGACGTCTGTCAAAAATTAACTTAAAATTTTGCAAGCTTGATATTATTATGATCATTTGATTTTCTTATCATTTTAAGTAACATGCAGTACACCTAATGATACGTGACCTCTGTCAAAAAGTAACTTAAAATCTTGCAAGCTTGATATTATTATGATCATTTGATTTTCTTATAATTTTAAGTAACATGCAGTACACCTAATGATACGTGACCTCTGTCAAAAAGTAACTTAAAATCTTGCAAGCTTGATATTATTATGATCATTTGATTTTCTTATAATTTTAAGTAACATGCAGTACAACTAATGATACGTGACCTCTGCCAAAAATTAACTTAAAATTTTGCAAGCTTGATATTATTAGGATCATTTGATTTTTTTATAATTTTAAGTAACATGCAGTACACCTAATGATACGTGACCTCTGCCAAAAAATAACTTAAAATTTTGCAAGCTTGATATTATTATGATCATTTGATTTTCTTATAATTTCGAAGTAACATACAGTACACCTAATGGTAAGTAAGTGACCTCTGCCATTCATGCGCAGTAATTATCGACCTAATATAGGAATATAACATCAGTTTTACCTGAGGTTGGGCTTAGAAGCGTTGCTACCGTGGAAACGTGGTAGCAACGCTCTCAAGGTGGTAGAACCAGCGTAGTTCGACAGGGGAAGTACCACCGCCGCAGCTATTTCTAGCGTGAAGCATTTCTTGCGTTTCGATAGGAGGGTGTGGCTGCCGGCGCACTTTCACATGAGGCGACCGCCATAGTCCTCGGGAGTAGAAGCGCATCTGTGATTGACTCCATATGGAACTCAGTGTTCTGTAGAAGTTGATTATAGATGTCCATGGGCGGCAGTGACCACTTACCATCAGGTGGGCTACATGCTCATTTGCCACTTCAGTCAGATAAAAAAAAAACGCTTCCACTAAGTATCCTTACCGCGCCCTTCAGAATACAACAGTGCTTAATACTGCTATTATCAGGCAATGTGAGGCGGTGGTGCGTTCGAAATCGAAGGTTTCTCCTACACCCACATTTTGCAAAAGCCTTTTACGAAGTCTTACGTGATCCAGTATTACAGGTATTTAGCTTAAAACAACAACAGGTATTTAGCTGTTATCAACTACCATAATTTAACCTACTAAGTCCACCTAAATTTATTATCTCACATAGATAGGAAACAATTATATAAGTACTAGATGTCCCGACAAACGTTGTTTTGCTATATAAAAAATAAAAAAAAATGTTAAGGGTGGACAACCCTTAAGGGGTATGAAAAATAGATGTTGGCCGATTCTCAGACCTACTGAATAAGCATATAACATTTGGTAAAAATCGGTCAAGCCGTTTCGGAGGAGTATGGCAACAAAAACTGTGACACGAGAATTTTATATATTAGACTAGCTGAACCCCGCAGCTTCACCCGCGTAATAAAAATCGATGTATCGATTGTTCCATGGGAGTAAGGTATTTTCCCACAGAAAAAAGTAGTCTATATGTAAATCCAGACTATCAGCTCTCTAACAAATTTTATGAAAATTGCTCCAGCCGTTTAGAGGTGAAGAAGTAACAAACATACTCACTCACAAACTTTCGCCTTTATAATATTAGTATGTTTTTTATTTAAACGGGATATGTACGTGTTAAACATTACACTTGACCGCAGTAGTGTTTAAGCACCCTAACATCTACTTATGGTCGTTCGTTTGGGAATTATCCGATATTGCTACAGGTGCGTAGCTTTCGTATAATGTGATATAGTGATATCAGATGTTACGAAAAACAGGTGATAAAGGCGTCTCTCCGTCTCTAGGTTAATGTTTATTAACTGATACTAGTTTATTCCCAACGGCGCTGTTTTGGCAGCGTTTACTGTGTAATTTGCGTAATCTGATCAGCACTTTTTGACTGCAAGGGTATAAAAGATACATTCTCACAAAACGTTTCTTTAGAAATTTAGTATGATATATATTACTTTGAACTAGACTGCAATTCTGTCAGTAGCTCGACAGATGAATTCATAAAAACTAATCCGTCGCAACGGTCGAAATTCGATCAAAATTTAAATTAACAAAAATAAACTTCATATTGTCCAAAGTAATACCAATATTACTCTAATTTAAATAAATTTTAATAATATTCAAGTTATTTTGAACGAATTCGCAAATAAATTCGCAATTCGAAAGGTAAGAAGAGGTTTATTAATTATACTGCATTTAAAAGCAATAGCGGGTATTTTGACAAAGACATCTGTCATTTTTGACGTTATGTGTTTTCATAGTAAGGCGTTGAATGTTCTATTTCATTTATTATGCCTGTGTTTGTGCCAAATGCAAGGTAGTGTGTGTAATGTGTTTTAATTGCTTTTATGTATGCTTTATGCATTATTTAAAAAAAAATTGCATTGCGCAATCCTTCCCTACATCAACTATAACCGTGCGTAATTTCATACTTCTCCGCCTGCGGAAAGTATCTCAAAATCGAATCACATTTTTTGCTTCACGTATTAATGTATGGACAAACGCATATTAAAAAACTTTATCTTAAATCTAGTCCTAAATATATTTGATTTATCATAAATCGTTCCAAAACATTCGTACGGAAACCGTACTATTTAAATCTGTCATCAATAAAGCTGAAGTACGTTCGTTTCGCTGCCGGATTATATCTCCACACTGCGCTTAAACTGTCGACGGATATGTGGTTTTATTTGAATTAAGATTATGTTTGTTTGAACTGTGGAAGCATTCGTGTTGTTTCTTAGCTTTGCTCCGTGGTTTTAGTTGCGTTTAGATATAGCATAGCGTTAAATTGTAATAACTTTTCATTAGGGGGATTTTATCGGAACTGCGTCGCTCCCACGGCGTCGGGTACCTTTTGAAGGTTTCCCCCTCGAAAACAAAAAAAAAAGGGGGATTTTATATATTTATTTACAAGATTGAAGTAGCAAACGAGCAAGTAACCCATCTGATGATATATTGTCACTGTCGCTCATGGACATGTGTAACTTTATAAATAATACGGGTTCTATCTGAAGTCAATCTCGGATGCGTTGCTACTCCCGAGGACTAAGATTGTCGCCTAATATAAGTCTGCCAGAAACTACACCCATAATGTGAAACACAAAAACTGCTTGCAATAAAATAAGCGTGGCGGTGGTACCTCGGTCGAACTACACCAGTTCTAACTTACCAGGTAAAAATGTATATGAAATGGAATCTCAAAGTGCTGAAGTAATCAAAACAAAATGAATTTGTTAGTGGAAAGGAAATAACGCTAAAGCGCCAAAATAGTATTTGAGGGAAATGAGGTTTGAATTTTTTTTTACTAAAAATAAAGGTGACATGTTTTTTTTTCTGTAAAAAACAACTTCATACCTCATTTTCCACTAATGCTATTATGACGCTTTAGCATTATTTCCTTTCCACTGAAAAATTTAATTTGTTTTGATATAGTTGCAAAGACATAGACAGACGATTATTAATTCTCAATCCTCCAAACTAATTGTTTCTTTTAAATATATGCCACGTATTCACACGTAGAGCTTTAGTCGATCTTTACTGAGATTTCAGCGAATCCGACTTTTAGTTTTGGGTGAAAGAGTAACAACCTTATTCTTATAATCGCATAAAAATTTAACGAGTCCGATAAGAAAACTAAAAAAATGGAAACAAAAAAATGTAGCGCAAGTGAGAAGTGTAAAAGTATTTCATACAAAATCGTCGTGAATAAATCAGAAACGCATCAAGTTCAACCAGTTCCGCTGCGCGCTAATCGAAAATTCCTTGAACGCTTTGCCTCTGTCGTAATGTTATTTATCACTTTGTACTAGTGATGCGACCAATATTCGCATGTTTTTACATATTAGCATTCGCATTTGTAAGTATTATGCGAATGTAGAAATTCAGTTTGACAACCAAAAGAAACTGGTCAAGCGCGAGCCGGACACGCGCTCGAAGGGTTCCGTAGAATTTGTAAAAAGACGTTAAAAAATACGTCGGTTGTATGAAAGCCTCCCTTGAATATTTAGTTTATTCTGTTTTTATTTGTTGTTATAGCGGCAACAAAAATTCATCATCTGTGAAATTTTCAACTATCTACTCATAACAGATTATGAGATACATTCTGCTGACAGACAAACGGACAGTTGAGTGTCAGTAATAGGGTCCCGCTTCAACCCTTAGTGTACGGAATTTAGGTAGAACAACAGTTTGGTTGCCAAATCTACATTCTCCTGTCACCTACACTATTTCTATATTTTGTGGATACAGATGCACCTCCCTGAAAATAAATCTAGCGGCGCCCATGTTGTCGTCAATTAAAAAAAAAAAAAACGTGTGTCCCTCGGCGACTGCCGCGGTAAAGCTCTTGCAAAGCATTTTTGTCAACTTATGCAATTATAATTATTTATTTATTTATGCGGTATTTTTTCTTTAATATTATTTCAAGTTTTTTTCTTTGATACCATATACTTTCTCACAAACAGCTGCTTACATATTCGTCCGATTTCCGAGCAGCTCGTCTCGATCCATGCGAGCTTCGTCCTGTCGTACAATGGTAGGGGGTGTTAGGTTTTTTCGTTTCGGAATTTCTTGATTCAGTCGCCACGCTCAACGCCCGCAATAAAAGCTATGCAATAGCTTAATACTGAATATTTGCATTCACGAATGTCGGTATGGGATATTGGCATTCGCAAATGATCAAATAGCAGCATTCGGTACATCACTACTTTGTACACCCTACTACAATATTATGTAGCTGTGTTTGTTTAAGATATTATTCTCAAAACACGTTAGTAAAATATTTATAAGAGACTCCTGTTTATAAAATAAAAAATAATTTTAATAAATGTATAAAGGAACTTGGTTTGGTGGGCTGATAAAAATAGAATGACCACAGTCTAACGAAAATTAATAAAAAAATTGTTTTTTTATGCGTTGATGTGAGTAAACTTAAAATATTTGTATAAAAATTACTTTGTTTTAGTAGAATTCGCACACGGAGGGTTTCGTAACACCAAACTTAAAATATATATATATATATTTTACTTTATTTTGTTATTATGTAAGCTATATAAACATAGCAAAACTAAAAATCTCTACGTATTACGGTTCAATAGACAAACTAAAAGACGCCGAACAATTACAGTCTCTTCTCTAGGCGAACCTCTTTAAATTTAACTTTTTATTTAATATTTGTTGGTGTAGTAATCTTAGTGATACACACTTCGTAACAATTTCAACCTTTCTACCCAAGACATAGCGCCCTGTGACAGGTAGACAGATGGACAGACAAGGGATGCTTATTAATCGGATCCCGTCTTACTCCATGGGAATGGATTCCGAGAAACAATAAGATCATGATTATACTGTGTCTACTGACACAGGCGTAGGCAGGTTTTGGTTTCCGGGGGAGGGGGGGGGGGGGGGGGTTCAAAATAAAATAAAATAGGTGTAGCTTAGGTAAGACCTTGTTCAAACATTATTCGTTCCTTAAGAGCACGAGAGCTAATTAAGGGGTGCCGTTCATGAAAGGTTACCCAAACCACATATTTTAGTGTTATAGTTTTAATATTAAATGTTAATATTTTGGCTTTTCATGGAAGGGGGTCGAACCCTAAGTCTTCCACTTGGCCACGCCTATGTCTACAAATATTAACCTCGCCCTCAACCGCATGGTTGTAACGTAGAAATCCCTTACGTTATCTTTTTTAAGTCGTTGAAGCGTTGAACGTGGAAGAAGCAAACTAGCATGCAATTTATCTGATGGCAAGTGGCAGCTGTCGCCTTGGATATCCGTAAGCAAATTTATACAGAGCAAAGGTTCTTTTAAAAATCAATCGCAGATGCCTTGCTATTCCAAAGGGCTCAGATCACATACCCTTCCACCGAAACGATAGAATCGGATCAAGTTAGAAATAGGTGTAGCGGTGGTATCTCCCCGGTCGAACTATAGCCACCTTCCCAGACCTAGTTTAAAATGTACTCAGAAAATTTGTGAAATTTATCAATTTGTAATTAGCCAAATCAGAAGATTATTTCAGCCATCCAACCCGTGCCCAGCAGTAATGGCATTATAATCAGGACAGAGAAACGTAATCAAAATTACATTAACAAAATTGACGGCACGATTAAAACTTACAAAACCTCGAAAGCGCAAGGAAACTGCAAAACTCATTATGAGCAAATACTTTCACAGTTCAAAGTTGTACAAATAAAACAGGACTTGAACGTAAAGTTGAAGGTAACTGTAAAGTTTGTTACGTCTCTCGTAAACCTCTAGTGTTATTGTTATTAGTGTTAATTTGTTTGTTCTGTACTTATGTTTTGTTATATTAACAGTCATTGCCGGGTATGTATTAGTGATGTATTGCATTTGAATTCGCAGAATTGTGCGAATGTTAGGCTAATATAGAATTGTAGTTTAAAGAATGCCGAGATTGAACAACCGGTAGCCCAACCAAATACAATCGGAAAAACAAAGGCGCCAGACTCCGTTGGCTGGCCATGTCGAAACAATGGGAGAAGATCGCGGGGTCAAAAGAGCATATCTGGGCCGAGCAACAGGGTGTCGTCCTGTAGGTCGTCCCAGATATCGCTGGATTGATAGGGTTAAGGCGGATCTCCGGGAGTTTTGAGTAACCAACTGGCAAGAAATATCCGGGGATCCCATCCGATGGAGAACTCTCATATCGGAGTAGTAGTAGTAGTTTGGCGATCGAGTAAAGGTCGCCAAATTTATATATTGTAGTATGTGTAGATGCAGATGTACCTCCTAAAAATAATGTGCGGTCCCTATGTTTCCATTAAATATAAAATACTATTTTTAAGGTGGTACAACCTATCACCTATTTCTTGCGTGAAGCATTTCCTGCGATTCGATGGAAGGGTTGCCGGCACACTTTCATATGAGGCGACCATCATAGTCCTCGGGAGTGGCAACGCATCTGTTATTGACTTCCGATAGACTCCATGTTCTGTATGAAGTTGATTACAGATGTCCATGAGTGGCAGTGACCACTTACCATTAGATGGACTGGATGCTTGTTTGCTACTTCAGTCAGATAAAAAAAAAAACAAAACATTTATACTGCTATGACCACCAAACGATAATTCATGATTGCAGATTTCTCAACTCAGATCGTGGAGTCAGTTTTACCGTGGCTAAAACTGGGACGAATCATCGACAATGAAGGGATTCAAAAACCACTCATCCTGATTACCTGGTACATACTAAAACGAATCATTCTTATAAGATGAAAATTAATTCCTCGATTATATTAGTTTCAAATAAATTTTTATATGTACTCTATATATACTATGAGCTCAATACGTTACATTTTCGATAAATCACGATAATACAGCGTCTTGTTATTGCTCGTATGTACAATTTATTGTATGTCCTGTGTCGGGAATATGGAGGATTTCATGAACTTTGTCATGTCATAACTATTATTGTACCCATGTTCCACACATAAAAAATAATTTATTTGATTGAATATATATGCCCCTAGTCAAAATAGGTGTAAGTCTCGTTTTTGCTAAATCGACTGAAAAAAATTGTTAGAAACAGAATTCTACAGATAAATGTCCATTTAAGGAAATCGGAGTTTTATGGTTGATTTTTTCTAATAATAATATCTAATAATATAATATCATTTACCGAAAAATGGACTTGTAAGCGTTGTCATGTTGTCATGGAGGAACAGAAGTAAGATTACTTAAAACGTATACAATGTAATATATAGCGCATAACGACTGAAAATTAAGATCGTATTAATCTACAACGAGCATTATAAAAGTGAACGAAAATAATCGCCCATAACTCTAGGAATATGTAACGAGGCTGTTACTTTTATGACAAGCAGTTAATTTCGTATGACGCGATAGATAAAACGCACATTCCTTGAGAGATTTGATATACTCATACTTAGGAGAATTGAAGGTAGAACTCTTAATTGTCCGGAAGCATCACCGATTTTCGTGTTTCTGCCCTTTTTTTGGTTCTCGAGGGAAAAACCTTCAACAGGTTCCCGACGCAGCAGCAGCGCGAGCGTCGCAGGGTTGTGTGGGTCTTGCCGCACTAAAACCCACCGTGTGGCCGTCTGCGACGCTCCTAACATGAGGTCATGTGTTTGTACTCTATAGTAGTGTTCTAATTTGACGGTGTGGTAATGTCAATATATACACGTAAATACATTCTTACCCGAAGCGTTTTAACTTTTTTATCTGACTGAAGTAGTAAACGAGCATGCAGTCCACCTGATGGTAAGTGGTCACAGCCGCTCATGGACATCTGTAATCAACATCATACAGAACGTGGGTTCTATCTGAAGCCAATCACAGATGCGTTGCTATTCCCGAGGACTATGATGGTTTCCGTATTTAAAAGTGTGCCGGCAACCACGCCTTTCCATCGAAACGCAAGAAATGCTTCACGCTAGAAATAGGTGTGGAAGTGGTACTTCCCCGGTCGAACTACACTGGTTCTACCACCTTCAAAATATTTCCGCGGCTATGTCCACCACAGTATTGCGTATCTTATGTTCTAATCTCGGGCATAAAGTATGTGGCAAATTTCAGCGAAATCTAACCAAAATTTTTGCGTGAAAGCGTAATAAACAAACTTATATTGACATTTATAATATTAGTAGGGATTATTTGTAATAATAATAACTTTTATTTACGAAATCAAGGTCTACAGCAAATAAACAACAAAAACAAAACAGCGTAGGTATTATAAAAAAACAGTGATAACATAAATAAACACTACTTTAAAATTAACCTATTTTCGAATGTAATTCTGTGCTGCAGGCCAAGATCGCAAATGGTACCGGAACTCAGTGGAAGTCGCGAAAGCACGACACTGAGTTTCAGCCCGGTCCAAGTGGTGTGGTGCTCGAACGGCTGCCCCTACATATATTTAGATATAAGTTTGGATAAATAAATAAATAAATAAATAAATAAATATTTTTTTTTTTAAAGTCTTTTGGCAAAGGGAGATCTCCCGCCAGGCTAGGTGATCATGCCTGGGGAGTGGCCGTGCTCCGACAGTTGATGTTCGGAACTTGTATATATGCAGGATTCTGAGAATGCTTCGATAGCGTGTTTCAGAATACTAGTAGCGCCATCTCTTGATGAGTAGCGGGAGGTCGCCACAGTCTCCTTTTTAATATTACTTTTGAATCTTGCGGAAAGCAAACAGTGTATAATATAAAATAAACAAAAAATGAGAAAAAATAAACATGATAGGAAGTAATATGGAAAATATATATAAACCAGCAAAATTTTATATTTAATAAGTTCTGTCTATTTCACCTATTAATCATCATCATCAGCCTTTATCATTCCACTGCTGGACATAGGCCTCCCCCATGATGTGCCACAATGCTTGGTCTTCAGCTACTCTCATCCAACCACTGCCTCCAACCCTCTTAAGGTCATCAGTCCAGCGAGCCGGAGGGCGTCCCACACTACGTCTGCCGGATCGTGGTCTCCATTCGAGAACTCGTCTGCCCCATCGGCCATCGGTTCTGCGACATATGTGGCCAGCCCACTGCCACTTCAGCTTGCTAATTCGTACGGCTATGTCGGTTACCTTGGTTCTTTGCCGGATCTCCGTATTACGGATTTTATCCCGCAAAGAAACGCCAAGCTATTAATGAATGCTATTAATTTTTGACACATCAAGTTAATGATCCAATATGAAATGATGTCAGATTTGTCCTTATATTCGTTTATTTTCGACACGTTTAAATCATGGGAACATTACTATCCGTGAATGAAAACATATAAAACAGCTGTAATAAAATCTTGAGTGAACGCTGTACTGAGCCGTTTAGTCAGGGCCCATAAAACCATGTTTACGGCATAAAAAAACAGTCGGTCTTGAGACAAGGTCGTATTCGTATGCCATCATGCTTTTTTCTATTCGTCTTTGGCTTTATTTTTTTTAATATTTTGAAAATCTAGTACGCGAAATAAAGCCGACATATCCACATTATCGTTTTGACCTTTCTCGTCAACCTATTATTGGCCCTATTATTGCTGGGCAGTGGTCTTCTCTCAGAATGAGAGAGTTTAGGCCATAGTCCACCACGCAGGCCAAGTACGAATTGGTGCACTTTACACACCTCCGAGAACATTTTTTAAAGAACTCTCGGGTGTGTAGGTTTCCTCACGATGTTTTCCTTCACCCAATAGCAGTGATAATTAATTTCGTTAGGCCTAGTTATTGATAAATGAATGTCGCCTGTTATAATGCCTGAATATTAATACTTTACCTCAAATATGATTGGAGTACTATAAAGGATTCCTACACTCGTAGCCCCACAATAGGATTTTCTCCTGTGTCGTGGGTGCCATGGACACTCACAAAGACGAGTACACAAACACCCAGACCTAGAACAAGAATTTAAACTCATCATTCAGACACCTGTCTGGCCGGGAATTGAACCCCACTGCGCGTCAGCCTGGTATAGTAATCATGCCGCTAGGCGTCTAGGTCGTCCCTGTAGCCTCGGGGTCAGAATAGGGCTACGGTATCCCCTGCCTGTCGTAAGAGGCGACTAAAAGGGGCTTCCGGGGTTGCAGACGGCTAGAGTGGGAGCTCGAACCGTTCGGTCAGGCAATCCCGGGAAGGACGGCGGTATGTGTGGTCGCATACCGTCGTAAAGACTAGACGGAGCGGTGGGCCCAGCCGCCCATCTGGGAGGAGCCCGATGGGGCAGCGCGCTCGGAGGATTCCGGTTGAAGTCGTTTCGAGATCCCGGAGTCCTCCCTTTTCAGCGCCGAGGACGGCCACCGGGGGGGTTTTAGTGCGGTAAAAATCCCACATAACCCTGCGTCGCTCCCACGGCGTCGGGTACCTTTGGAAGGTTTCCCCCTCAAAAACAAAAAAAAAAAAAGGCGTCTAGGTCGTCATTGTTGTCAACCCATTATTGTCCCACTGCTGGGCACGGGTCTTCTCTCAGAATGAGAGAATTTAATCCATAATCCACCGCGCTGGCCAAGTACGAATTGGTGGACTTTACGCACCTGCGAGTTTTCTTTTAAAGTAAGGGTGTGTAGGTTTCCCACGATGTTTTCCTTCTGATGTTTTTATAATTAAGTTAATTTTAGAAGAAATCTGTAAGGGGCTTGCCTGGGTTTGCCCTCCGAGAGGACAAGTTTCAACCATTAGGCTATCACTGCTCGGGTCGCCATTAGAACATAGCATACTCATTACTGTGGTAATCGTGTGACCAAAACAAGATTTGAGTCCAATCTAAGGTCGGCAACAGGTGCGTTGCTATCCTTAGGGATTAAATTATAACGGCACTTGTAAGGCATTAGAATACACTAGCAGTCTGCCGGATATTAAGTGGTCCATTCACGACGTTTGTTACCAACTTCAAATAAGTTAGAGATTGTAATTTCCTTGAGCTTAGGAACTAAGTTGGAGGTTATGTGCGAGAGGCGATTTTTTTCTTTAGTTAGACACCCCTTAGATTAAAGAAGTTATTATAAACACAAATATTCTGACTACCTTAAATGGTAAGAAAAAAGATATCTTCAAGAGTGGTAATAATACAATGTCGACTTCGAGGAACTGTTCCATATGGATTTGGTTCCAAATGACCCTGGACGTTAATGACCACTTCCCGTCTGGTGCGGTGCACGCTCTAATACTAATTGAATATGACAAAAATGAAACTTATTCACTTTGTAAGTTTACGGTGGTAGAACCAGTGTAGTTCGGCCGAGGAAGTACCACCACCACACCTATTTCTAGCGTGAAGCGTTTCTTGCGTTTAGATGGAAGGGTGTGTTTTCCTGTACACTTTTACATGAGGCAACCATCATAGTCCTCAGAAGTAGAAACGCGTCTGAGATTAACTTCAGATAGAATCCATGTTCTATACGAATTTGATTACAGATATCTATGGGCGGCAGTGACCACTTATCAGGTGGACTACATGCTCGTTTGCTACCTCAATCTTATAATAAATAAAAAAAATATCAGACTTATTAATAGAAATTTATTAATTTAATACAAAATGATGCTGAACTTTTCATATAGTAGAGTAGCTAACGATGCCGTCTCCCTTATGGTAAGTGGCCAGTGCCGTGCATGTCACGGTCACGTGCAATCAAGCTTAGTTCAGACTCGCCTATCGAAGTGCACCAACGTTGCGTTGCTACCCATAAGGACTAAATTGGAATGCCTCAATTAATGTCTTCCTACTGAAATAATATAAAATTAGTTGTAGGTAGCATATTTGACGACCCGCTTGGCGGAGCGGTTACCTTACCGGTCTGACGCGCAATGGGTCCCGGGTTCGATTTCCGCCCAGACAGGTATCTGAATGACAAGTTTAGATTCGTGTTCTGGATCTGGGTGTTTGTGTATTCGTCTTGTGTGTGTCCATGGTACCCACACAGGAGAAAATCCTAGTGTGGGGCTATGAGTGTACAAAGCGTGTTTAAAAAACAAAATCGTTTTTACTTCCCACTGTTAGGTCTGGAGGTAAAGTCAGTGGATAACTCACGTCGGATGTTCTCAAACTTTTCATCAAACTTCACATAAACTTTATCGATTGACTGTAAATTAACTGAATGATAACGAACGCGGCTCTGGATCAATATATCCTTCGAAACAAATATTGCAATCTTCAAGTTTATCATGTTTCTTCACGACGTTTGTTGACCCCTCCGGTATTGCAAATGTCCATAGGCGACGGTGACTACTTTCCATCAGGTAGCCCGTCTTCCTTATCAGGTTAAACATTAAAAAAAACATGCGGCACTCGGGGACTACCGCGGTAAAGCTATTGCCATAGCATTTTTATCAACTTATTTATTTACGCAGTATTTTTTTCTTTGATAGTAATTCAAATCAAATAAAAATATTGTTTCAGTCTTGTTTTATGTCTATGGATAAAGTGCTTATTGTGACAGAAAATAAATGATTTTTATTTTTAATATTATTATTAAATCATTTTTTTTTTTGATACTTTATACTTTCTCACAAACAACTGCTTACATATTCGTCCGAATTCCGAGCAGCTCGTCTAAATCCGTGCGAGCTTCATATTCTCGTACCATATACCTACATACACGTCAAGCGAACGCTCGGCCACGCTACAAAATGGTGGAGTGGGTGTTGTTAGGTTTTTTCGTTACGTAATTTTCTTGATTCGGTCGCCACGCTTAAAGCCCGCGATAAAAGTTATGCAGTAGCTTAAGAACATTGAGAAATTTGGTCACATTATTTTATGTGGCACGTTTATGTTATCGGCGTACCTTGCAATGTACTCGATAGTGATGAACGGCTTAAATAAAGATTGTTTTGAGAAAACGTAATAATGTCTAGAAGCACTGACCTTTAAGCTTAGCCATTAGCGGTCATCAATTCTGGACCACACCTGAGGTTAGTGATTCTACCAAATTTTTGCCTACCGAAGTAAAGAATTTTGGTACCAATTTCGAATTAAGGTAAGCAAAATTGCATAGACTGATAAATAATTAATAACGGGGGTAACTCGATCGGCTACAATCTACGCGAGCCGTGGGCTACGGGCGCTTCTAAATTTACCGTAATATAATAAAAATGTAAGAAATTTTATGTTTTTATTCCTACAATAGTATTTACGACCTTTTACATTATGTAGAATCAAACAAGTGAGTTTACTGGATGGTATGCGACCATTTTTGACTAATTGATGTCAGTTCGCCTGTACCACCGCCACACCTACTTGGTATTCCACCAAGTATTTGTGGTGGTGGTACTTCCCCGGTCGAAACACACTGGTTCTACCACCAGCAAGTTAGTTGTGGCGTTGGTACCCTTCGAAACTTGTAATATTTAAAATATCGATAACTTGCAATATTTAAAACATCTCCGTATCACAACTTCATTTTAAAGTAGGTATGTTGAGGAAAACATAATATTTTTCATCCCTACTTTAATATAAATTCCGCACATGATCTAATCTCGTAGATATTCCACCAGCACGCCATTTTTAGATCGAGCTCCAGGAATTTTAACTCGATAGAGTCAATTTGTTTAAGATAACGCAACATAAATATTAATTTTTAATTTAATGGAATATGAATTTTTATGAATTTTCATCTTGGAATTTCCGTCTCAGAGCACTGGGTGAAATTAAAATCGTTACATGAATAGGATTATCCATGAGTTTTGTATCATTATGATACCCCACGTGGTGGAAATGTCACCGTACTAATCTACTACGCAGAGTTGTTTGGTGCCATCCCATTATTGTCTCACTGCTGGGCACGGGTCTTCTCTCAGAATGAGAGAGTTTTTAGGCCATAGTCCACCATGCTAGACAAGTGCGAATTGGTGGACTTCACACACCTCCGAGAACTTTTTTTTAAAGAACTCTCGGGTGTGCAGGTTTCTTGTGTGTTTTTCTTCACCAAAAAGCAGTGATAATTAATTTCTAATACTCATATAATTTAGAAAACCCAGTGGTTTGAACCTCGAACCTCGCGAGGGGGCAAGTTTCAACTATTAGGCTATTATTGCTCTATTTACACTGATATACCTATATTTAAATGATGTACATATATTCTATGTTGAGTCTAGGTCTATGTGTTCGTCCGTGTGTCAATGACTAAGATTTATTCTTGTGTTGTGTACACAAGAATAAATCTTAGAATAATCAAGTATAGAAATCTTTACTACGTACAATAATTAAAATGTTTTTTTTTCTGCAGTGCAGTTTTGCAACCTTAGTGTACATCAATTTGTAAAGGTTGTAGAAGTTGTGACTTTTTATGATTTTTTAACATATCCCTTATGAAACAAATTCTGTTAACGCATCATACAGATCGTCGAATATGATGCACTTAAATTAAGACTAATAATAATGCTAATAAATTAAAATATGTTAATTTGCATTACGATAAATGTCATAATGTCATTCTTTCAAGAGGTATCGACAGGTTACATAAAGGACCGTCTAGTATTGAACTGAACATGTAGCATTATAAAATAAAAAACATGTAGCTTGAAAAACGATTGATTGTCCTAAGTTTACTGTTGATTACAGATTTTCATAAGCGATAGTGGCGGTAACAATGCTTCAGTGATTTACTTCAAATTTGCTATTTCATTCTTATTTATTAGACTAGCTGACCCGGCGAACTTCGTTCCGTGTAATAATGAAAAATCTATAATTAATATTATTCCTCCTTTATATTATGCCTAAAAACCTTCCTCGTGAATTACTCAATCTATTAAAAAATACTGCATTAAAATCCATAGAGTAATTTTAACAATCTAAGCATACATAGGGACAGACAGCGCTAAGCGTTTTATACTATGCAGTGATAAACAGCGTGCTCGTGTGCTATTTTCACATTTTAAAAAGGCACTGCACATAGTACGAGTATTTTTCATACACAGAGAATTTTGGACTATGTTATTCCTAGCGAAATTTGGAGTTTTACTGCACCACGTGCGATAGAAGCTTTGCAATTTCAGAGTGTATAAATATTTATGAGCCCTAAAATCTGGCCTCCGGGACACCTGATGTAAAAGTTTTATACTATGAAACTTTATCCTGGCCATGTTAGAATGTTTTCATATTTTTACATAAAAATAAATATGGGTGAACAAACTTCACTCGTAAATGGCTACCATTAAACATATATAACGAAGTGAGATGAGTGAAATGTGACATCAGGAGGGCCAAGAGTCTTCATTATTGTCCTTTCTTGATGATTTCAAGTAAAACACAGGATTAAACTTCTTCGATTTATTCACAGTTAAGGAGGTCCGATCGCTTCGACGCGTTAACAAGAAATCTTTTTCTACCGGCGTTCGCTCGCCTTTTTATAACAATGTTTGGTGAGGTGACAATAACAAAATGGAGGGTAAACTTAATTATAATTCTTAAAATATTTTGTAATTTAATTATATTATAAAATTTTTATCTACTGTATAAGAACTTTTAATTTTACTGTGGATGTGTTAAAAATGTAACAACCGTAGGTTAACTTTATGACCCCCTCGCAGGGATCTCCACCTTGTCGTGGTGAGGGGGCTCAGTAACCGTGGCTGGGGGCGCCGCGGTGAAGCCTAGAGAGATCCCAGGGAGGGGACGCTCCGAGCGGGCTTGGCTGAGGGCCCGCTCCGGACGCATCCGAGGGGGCTGTGGAGGTCGGTGTTTTCTGGCCTCTGCAGCCAGGAGGGGTCGCGGGAGGAGAGGTGTCTCGGTGTGTCGTTGCCGTGCACCCTATCTCCCGCGACCGAACGGGGGCGCACCGTCAGATGCGTTGGCGGTGGGGCCGCAGAGGAAGAGGAGATGCGGTGTGTCGTTGCCGTCCTCCCTATCCTCTGCGGCCGTTTGGTGGTTTGCGGTGGAACCAAAGAACGGATCCGCCGCTGGGTGTGGTTGGTCGATGCCTGTAGGGATGCCTTGCGGGTGTCGGCTTGCCATGCCCACGGCCCCTGGGTGGCGGTCTCGGGGTTGGACCGTCACCCTGCGGATGGGGCCTTGGAGGTAAGGCGCGCCTTTTTGTTTTCTGGCGCGCCTTGCTGTTGGAGGGGAGCTTTATGCTCCACGCGAGGAGGGGCTGCGGGAGCGGCCAGGCACCGGCGGGTTCGCGGATGACTGCGAAAGCTTACCCGTGTTCCCGCCGTACGGTGCGAGGAGAAAACACAGTGGGGGTTTAGCCGGTAAGAGTCCGGCATAACCCAGCTGCCGCCCTGAGTGGCTGGGTATCCATGAGGATTACCCACTTAAAAAAAAAAAAAAAAGGTGAACTTTATGAAATAAATAAATAAATAAAATCACTAAATATTACTAATTTAATAAAAAAACAATTTTCGATTTTTAAACTAAAATAATTATTATCGGCGATGTGTTTTTCCTAAATACGCGGTGTCGCGCCGACATAATTATATGGTTTAATCAGTAATAACCTAATATTTGAAACAAGACTTACCAATTGATGGCCCGAGGTTTAAATCACGCGTCACAATTAAAATAATGCGTATATGAGAAATGTATTGTCATACAACTTTTCAAATGATTTCTAAAAAAATGTTTGCAAAGTCTACGAATTCGCATTTAGCCAGCGGGGTATTGGCCTTAAATGCATGTAGGTATATGGCATAGAATGTCCCTTGTGTAAGCAAAATATATTATGAAAATTTACTACATATCCCTTTCAAAGCTACCATGGGTACACTCTCTATTATCATAAATCGTGCTCAAAATGGTTTTTCAAATATAGCTTATGAAAGGGGATATAATTTTATGTGTATATTATTGGTGCAGATTACCGGATTTGAGTGCGTTTAACCTTAAGAAGATAACTTAATTTTATAATACAGGAAAAATAACTATATCGTTTTGCGTACGAGTTGATAGCATATATTTAGGATCTTTATTCATCGTTGTCGTCAACCGATTATTGTCCCACTCTGGGCACGGGTTTTCTCTCAGAATGAGAGAGATTACAAACAAAATTGACGGATTATAAAAAGGTTGATTGTTGAAGGGCAGAAGATGTGTAGATCACCCGTCAACTAGGTGAACTGCTGACCTAAGCGGGCGCAGCAAAATTTTACCTTGCGTTACATGGGGGGAGGGGGTTCTTTAATCTTCAAAATTTTCGTTACACAATATGCTCCCGTAACAAACGGATACACAAAAATACATACATTCGTAAAAGATTACCTACTTCTGACGTATCGGAGTAATAAATGTGATTTAGCGCTCATATCGTTTAGACATTAACAACGGGCTTACAGCAGATCAATAAATTCGAACCCAGTGAAAATACAATTTGGTTTTTAATTGGATCCGAAGCGGATATGCGCGAATGTTTAAAAATAAACGTTTAGGTAGCAAATAAATATATAACACTGCGTTGGTTATTTTAGTATTGCCAGCATTTGCTTCAAGCACCCAAAAATAATCTTCTTTGTGTATTTGTGGCACTTACAATAATAAGATAATTGACGAAAAAATATTTATTTTAATAGCTCCTTGACTACAATACGAATACCACCAATATAAAGATGAATAAAAATAAATATAACAATTGTATTAATACTACTAATAAATTGATAGCAAGAACAATACCTACGTTAGAACGCTAAACTACACTTTCTTGCTCACTTACATTATCCAATCTGGTAAAGTAGTACTCCACTTATTATTGTTCCACTGTTGGGCACGGGTTTTCTCTCAGAATAAGAATATTCAGACCATAGTCCTCCACGGCAAGCAAATGCGAATTTGTACTTCACACATAGTTGAGAAATTTATTTAAATTTAAAAAAAAGATTTCTTCACAGGTTTTTACTTCGCTGTATAAATCATAATTAATTTCTAATATCATTTTAGAAAAATCAGTAGTACTTGCCTGGGACTCGAACCTCGAACGATAAGACTTCTCGACTACGAGTAGATTATACACAATTATATATGTACCTTCTTACAATAACATCACAAAATCTCTCAAAGGTTATCTGAGCTATATAAATTAGGCTCCAGTTTAGTGCTTTGTCATCAAATTGTTCCCAATTTACTGGAACATAAAGACTGCTTTAATACCGAGCTAATCACGAACAAGTACCTCGTTGATCCCTAGGGAGTCCATTCGAAAATCCTTGAAAGATACTTGTAATTATGAGATAATTATTGGAAACTTTTCCAGTTTACGAAAGTTCTTTAGGTCTCGAAATAAGTGACACTGTATTCGATTTTTTTTAATCCAGATAGTCGAACAGACGGCCATAGGGATAAACAGCCAGACAGACAGACGGATAAACGGGCAGCTGCATCTCAGTAATACGATTTTTAAGCAAGGGGTGCTTACGGAATCTTAAAAATGTTTTTTTTTTTTATAGGAAGTCAATCAAAACTTAACTAAAATCGTGACGAAACACTACGAAACACCTACACACCCGTTATTTTTTTTTTAAATTATCGCACTTGGCCAGCGCGGTAGTCTACGGCCTTAAAGTCTCTCATTCCTTACGTATTAAAATGCATCAATTCCGTTATAATATTCGTCTAAAAACATAAGTAAATGTACGTTCAGTTTATCAAACGAATAACTTCTTGGAACGTTTAGCTTGTGCGTATTTCAAAGGCGAAATGTAGTATTAAATAACGTATTCCATAAAAATATGAAAATAGTCTCGGATCAAATTGATATTTATATTAGGTCTCTTTAACGTACGCCTTGTATTTAAATTATTTACCAATTAGATCTCATATTTGAATAATTTATTCATATTTATATCAGATCTGTATTTAAATTTATTTCAGCACGTCTACATTTGAAATAATAAAATTTATTACAATTATGCTGATTGAAAAAGCAAATTTTATTGCACATCTTGTTAATTTTTTTCATGAAATATGTATTTTTTTTCATTTTTTTTCATTAAATATATATCGTCAACCCATTATTGTCCCGCTGCTAGGCACGGGTCTTCTCTCGGAATGAGACAGGTTTAGGCCATAGTCCATTACGCTGGCCAAATGTGAATTACAAACAAACAATTCTGTTCGCCAATTTGCCTAAAACTCTCTCATTCCAAGAGAAGACCCATGCCCAGCAGTAGGCCAATAATGAGTAGACGATACATAACGTGTAGTAATAGTAACGTTACTATTGTTTCTCAAGTATTATTTGAATAAATGACACAAAATGCAAATGTCACATAATCTGATAAGAATTAAGTTGTATAATTCTAATTAAAATCAGTACATTTTGATCTTAATTGAGATTATTATAAGACCTTAACTATCGATATTTCTGTTCATCGTACCTTTATAAATAAGAAGAACATTAATCTTAATAAAATATTCTATAAGCATTTTAAGCTGTAGCAGAGTGAACGAATTAAGACTAAATTGGTTTAGTTATCAAACTGGAGTTTCTTATAGTTTGCTAGCGAAGACGTCGAGAACTTAAGAGTTTAATTCATTAAATTGTTAGTAGTTGTTGCACTTTGCGGATAAGTTTCTTCTGTAATGTATATTACTCTAAGTGATTCTGGTTCGACATCTACGAACATCTTAGTTTGTGCTCTTTAATGTCTTTTGGTTATCCACGCTGCAACTGTTTCTATTTTTATATTTGTAGTAGTGGTTTTACCAGTTGGTAGAACCAATGTGGTTTGACCGGGAAGGTACTATCACCGCATTTATTTTTAGCGTGAAGCAGTTTTTGCGTTTCGGTGGAAGAGTGTGGTTGCCAGTTTATTTTTACTGACCATCATAGTCTTCGAGAATAGCAACGCATCTTTGACAGACTGCAGAAAGAACGCTCGTTCTATATGAAGTTGATTCCGTGAGCGGCCACTTACCATCAGGTGGATTGCATGCTTGTTTGCTACTTGAACGCCATAAACAAAGTATTAGTGGTAGAGATTAGGTTGCCGACTCACTTCCCCTAATGCGTCTATCTTAGGAATTCCTTGTTAACGGCGACTCCCGATTCGATTGAAATGAAATGAAATGACTTTAAATTTCTGTTCAGGGTCTGATTGTTTGTGTATCCGTCTTTGAATGGTTCATGATATCACGGCACAGTAACATTTCTAGTGTAGGATCCGCAATTAGCGTTGGCAGTAGGCAGTACAGCGCCACTGCGACCTGATTTAAAGTCTGGGAAACCAACACATATGCTAAGCGTTAAGACTACTGGCAAATACTGTGAGTAGGGCTGGTAGTAATCGCGGAAGGGAGATCTATGTTCAGCAGTGGAGTTCAAAGACTTAAGATGAAGAAGATGGAAAGTAGATTAGTTTCCATTACTGTCCACCTTAGTCACCTGTGATACATGTCACATGGTGCATTTGTGATTTGCGAATGATTAGTGAATGCCAATGAGTAGCAATGACTACTTAATATAGGTTGTGATGCAAAACCATTTGCTACTACAATTTTTTATTTTAAATTAAATTTGTCAAATTCTGATACTATAATAAAATATTATTTGAGGATAATACGTTGTGTGTAAGTAATAAAATTTCATAACCTACAAATAACCGCTCCTATCACAGTAAAGACATACTCGGTTCGTTTGACGTTGAACTTGGTATCAGACTCGACCGAGTCTGTGAATATTGACAGTTCTCCATAACATTTTTCAAGCTGTGTAAAGCATTATCCTGGCATTTTTTCATTTTGGAAAAATGAGGATTCTGCTTTCATCTTTACAATATAAAACGAAAGTATTTAAGTATTGTTTCTGATCTTTTTTTCTTTTCTTACCTTTTGTTCTACACGAAGTGTAAGATCGCTTAACCAGGAAACGTGAAATGATTTCTCGAGTATTTTTGTGCCGGATCTTTCCTCTTTTTTTCCTCGTCCCCAAAGTGCTGTGAATTATGAGGATACCCTTCCGATTTAGGAACGTCTATATCATCCAGCCCATTGGTTACATATTTGATGGAGAATTGGTGTATCTTGTCTTGTCGTATTTTTTTGTGATAAAAACTTAAATGAAAAAATGCTAATTGCATGTTAAATTAAAGATATTTGTATTCGTTAGGTTTATTTAAAAACCGGGTCAAGTGCGACTCGTACTCACACGCAAAGTTTACGTAACTTTATCTATAAAACTTGGCAACTTGGAACTTGGTAACACGCCGTCGCTTATTCGCGTGCAACAAAACAATTGAGAGAACGTGGCAACACGCTGTCGCGTATTTTCATGCAACAAAAAAAATTAGAGAACTTGGCAACACGCTGTCGCGTATTTTTATGCAACAAAACAATTTAGAGAACTTGGCAACATTTTGTCACGTATTTTCATGCAATAAAACAATTTAGAGAACATGGCGACATTTTGTCGCGTATTTTCATGCAACAAAACAATTTAGAAAACTTGGCAATACGCTGTCACGTGTTTGCATCAAGCAAAAAAATACATCGTTTATTGTATGACTGCCCCTGTTAAACATTTATTTTATTCTGTTTTTAGTATTTATTGTTATACAGGTAATAGAAACATCATTTGTTAAAAGTTTTACTTCCTCATAGTATCAAGATTCATGACATACAGCTTGGTGACAGACAGACCCACGCACACACGCTTTCAACCATGGACGCACACAAGACGAATACACAAACACCCAGACCCAGAAAATTAATCTAAACTTATCATTCAGATACCTGTCTGGCCGGGAACCGAACCCGGGATCCATTGCGCCTCAGATTGGTATAGTAAACGCTCCACCACGCGGGTAGAATTTTTTTTTAATAACAACTTTACCTGTGGCGTAGAATGCCACGCGGGAAGTATTAGTATTAAGAACTATTTTTAAAATAAATAAAGAGATTTTTGATTTGGATTATAGATATCCATGAACGGTAGTATCACTTTCATAAAGTGAACTGCATGTGTATTTACTACTCCAAGTGTAGAAAAAATAGCCAAACTATAACAACACGAAAATGCTTGGATCATAGAACCGCCTCTTTTTGAAAGTTTTTAGTTAGTTTAAAATCGTGGTATTAAAGGTGGTAGAACCAGTGTAGTCCGACCGGGGAAGTACCAACGCCACATGAATTTCTAGCGTAAAGCAGTTCTTACGTTTTGAAGGGTTGCCGGCACACTTTTGTATGAGGCGACCATCTTAGACCTTGGGAGTAGCATCGCATCTGTAATTGACTTTACAGGAGTCCATGGGCAGCAATGACTACTTACCATCAGGTGGACTGGCTTTAGGCGGACTTTAGGTGGACTTTAATCTTATAAAAAAATCAAACACGTTATTTATTACAAAACAATTCTACGTACATTTTTTTGATATACCGTGAATGTATTATGTAAATGTGAAATGAAATAAAGTAAAACCGGGAGAAGGATCAAGCGGGAACACGTTTTGTAATCAAAAACTCATTCAGTTGTGACTCAAGAATTATTCACAACGTCTTTGTTTCGAGAGGTGCTCGGCGAAACAATTTTATTGAAATTAGATACAAATAGAATTTATATAAGAGCTTTCATGCGTTTTATTTGTTTGTATGTTACAGTAATATCAGTTAGACTTTAAATATTATTGAAGAGAATATGAAATTGTGTTTATTTATCGCACTTCCATGTGTTCTGAAAGAATACGCTTACACTCATAGCCGCACAAAGGCCCACACTAGGATTTTCTTCTGTGTCGTGGGTACCATGGACACATACAAGACGAATACACAAACACCCAGACCCAGAACATGAATATAACCTCATCATTCAGATACCTGTCTGGCCGGGAATCGAACCCAGGACCCATTGCGCGTCAGACCGGTATGGTAACCGCTCCTTCATGCGAGTCGTCAAAAGAAAGGCTGGCATACTCACTTTCATACAGCGACGATCTTAGTTTTCGGAATTAGCAACGCATATGTTTAAATGAATTCACATATAACTCTCGTTTTGTATGAAATTGCTTAAAGATGTCAATGGGCGGAAGTGACCGCTTACCATACTTAGACGACCCACTTGGCGGAGCGGTTACCATACCGGTCTGACGCGCAATGGGTCCCGGGTTCGATTGCCCGCCAGACAGGTATCTGAATGATGAGTTTAGATTCCTGTTCTGGGTCTGGGTGTTTGTGTATTCGTCTTGTGTGTGGTCATGGTACCCACGACACAGGCGACACAGGAGAAAATCCTACTGTGGGGCTATGAGTGTAGAAAGCGTTTTACCATCTGATGGACTGCATGCTCTTTTACGCTCAATTTTATTAAAAAAACAAATCCATTCCGATACTTCATCATTTGTCGGATGTATTTCTTTTTGTTTCTTTTAATAACAATATTATTCTTTTTTTCCCAACAGTTTATTTTTGGCAGTTTTTTGGTAGTTGAGGGCGATGTCGACGGCGAAGGCTCATAGTGGAGCTGAGACAATCAGATAAAGACAGAAATAAAAATAAATTAAAAAAAGGCACGGACGAATCGTCTGTGGACTCAAAGTTGTTAATAAAAAAAAAACCATCGGCACTTTGAAGTCCACTACTGGATTACTTTGGCAAACGGGAGACTATTGAGTCTACTAATGAAGGCGTAGGTATTTTAGGTAGGTGGACTCACACGCCACCTGTTATCTACTCCGCACAAAGAACTAATGTAATTTACATATTTGGAGTGAAGTGCAATTTCATGAAAATCATCATCCATCCATCCATCAACCTTTGAAGTCCACTGCTGTTACCATCATCCAGCGGTTACCATCATCAATATCATGCAATATATGACTCTAGAAAACGTTTCGTTCTAAATAGTTTTCCAATAACCGCATTGTAAATTACGATATTTTAAAAGTTATAATGATTGTATTAAGAAATACCCTATCCTTAAAATATAGATAGTTGTAAAATATTTCAAAAACGATTAGACAAATCCAACAATTTTTGTTATTTTCAAATCAATTTACTTAAAAAAAAAAACTCTTCATAAATTACATATTTTAAGCTTCCTCATGAATTTCTTTACCAGGTAAAAACGCATGACAATTTATGTATCCGTTTTTAAGTTACGCGAATACACAGTCAGATGCAGCGACGAATTTTGTTTTATAATAAATAATAAATTAAATTGCCGGGTATCATCATTACTTGGCCGATTTTTTCACTCATACACAATAATATTTAGTTGGAACTTTTAATTAACTTTTGTTCGCATGTGGGTGTGAGCGTGGTATTATAATCGAGTTGAGAAAACGCCCAGACGTACCATTCATTAGAGGAAGAAAACAAATCATCATTTCGTACTAAAACTGTCTTAATTCATCAGGTAATAGAGTTGGTATCCATTCCAATGGAAGTTGTATTTGCGATGCAATTCTGGATAACCACAGGTTCATCGATTTCCACCGCTGAAATGTTCTATTAACCTGTGTGATTTATTTTTTAAGACTGTCTGCATTCGACTTCGATTATGATAAAATAGTATTTTATATAAGATTGAAGTAGTAAATGAGCATGCAGTCCACGTACATAGATTCTACATAGACAATCACAGATGCGTTGCTTGTCCCGAGGACTACAGTGTTCGTGTCATATAAAAGTGTGCCCGTAACCACACGCTTCCATAGAAACACAAGAACTTCTTCACGCTAGAAAAAGGTGTGAGGGTGGTACCCCCCGGTGGAGCTACATTGGTTCTGCCGCCGGTAAATGGGCACTGTTAAGCATGGACATCTGTAACTACATATAATAGGGGAATTACGTTGAACATCAATATATTTTATCATCCTATATATATTTTTGTTTGGGGTACAATGTAATTGATGTAATTATCACTAATATATTATATTGTACGACTCACAATGCGTAGCATTAGAGAGTGCTTTGTTTCTGAAAAATCGTTGATTGGTGTTGCAATTATTCCAAATGAGCTCTTAATAATAGAGAGAAAACCCAAATAAATAAAACAAAACGGATATTGATAAAATTGGCAGATATCTGTGATGATTGTTTGATATACTACTGATATACTGAATTTTGACGGTCATTGTTTCGTTCTTTCGACCGTCCGTACCTACCTAGCTCGAAAGATTCCCATATAGCAAACGGGCAGGTAATTTATCTGATTGTACGTAGTCACTGCCGCCCACGAACATCTCGAATTATATCAGCAACTTCACATACATATTTATTTATTGGAACACCAACATAACAAACAGCTTTTACAATAAAAAATAATATGAAACTTACATGATACTATTTAACTGTTCCTACAATTACAGGTGATCACATCATGCATGAAGATGTACTATGTAGTTTAAAAAAATACAAGGGAGATTATACTCGATTCAGATCACAGATGCGTTGCCTCTCTTTCCTGATAATTTAGACTGTCACAATATCTATACTATAATAAATCTGTAAGAGGTCGCTGTCTGTACATGGAATAAATTTAGGTGAAAACCATTTCTAGAGGTCTTTAATACGATATAGAACCCAAAATAATGGTTTTTAGAAATCTTGTCTGTTTGTCTGTTTGTCTGTTTGTCTGTTTGTCTGTGTGTTTGAAAACGCTAATCTCAGAAACGGCTTATCCAATTTGAATATAATTTTCACTGATATGTAGTGGGAAACTTCACTTAACATTTAGTGTATATTTTATGTAAATCGGTTTATAAATAAAAAAGTTATGTCAATTTAAAACTACGCAGTATTTAATCTGTGTTCGATAAGTGTTAATAAGTAACTGCATAGTTGAATTGGTTGAAACTAAACATGTTATGGTCTGTAAAATGTATTCCTTTGTTATGTGTTTTTTATTGGTTATGTGTGTACCTATGTTATTTGATACTATACAAATCTATATCTCTATATCTATATATACTTATATAAAAACGAAAGGATGCTCTCTCACTCATCTATTAAATAAACATCGCAGAGCCTAAGCTGCTAAAGATACGAATATGATTTTTACTAGGGGTTCCTTTTATGACGTAGGCGTCAGTTAAGAATGAATTTTCTGATCCCCCCCCCCCCCTCCCACTTTAACCCAAATAGGAGATGTAAGTTTGTATGAAAGTCAGTCAATTTTGAGGCCACCTCAATAAAATTTAGTATTTCGCTTTGATTTTTATGTTAAAACATGGTTTTAAACCGACTTCCAAGAAGGAGAAGGTTATCACAATTTTTTTTTTTAAATTTTATATTTGTTACTCGATTCCTCCGCACTGGGTGAACGGATTTGGATGATTTTTTTTTCATTTGAAAGGTAGTGCATGTCATGGGGTCCCATTTATTTTCAGTTCACTTTTGACAGTGGCATCCATAAGAAAAGCCCATAAGTCTGATATTTGCATTAACGATGTGCGCGATAAATAGATGAATAACTCAATTTCCCGCCAACCGATTTTGATGATTTTTCTTTTATTTGAGAGAATGTATTTCAAGGGTACCCTGATGAGTTTGATACGGTTCTGATCATAGGATCCATTTCTTTGAAGCAAATTCACGAAATTTGCGATACTCGGCCAAACCTAAGCTGTAGGAGTCCAATTGGGTTGAATGTTGAATGAGATTACTAAGCAGATATTTCCTAAAAAAATTGACCTTCATTCAACTCTTCAATCCTGATGATGCAGGGGTACTGCTAGCCTGAACCGTAGAAGTAAGTCAATTTATTTTTATGGATATATAATAAAATTGTTAAACAAATTCATGAGACAAAAATTTGATCTTCAACTCCTCAACCCTGATGATGTAAGGGCATTTCAAGACTAAACCGTAAGAGTTGGCTATTTGGTACTTACGGTTATGTAATAAAAATACCAAGCAAAGATACACGGTAAAAATTTTGACCTTCATCTCCTCAACCCTGATGATTCAGGGGTGCTTCAAGCCTAAGCCACAGAAGTTAGCTATTTAGTGCTTTCGGGTATGTAATATAATTACTAAGCAAAGACACAAGATGAAAATTTCGATCTTCAACTCCTCAAGCCTGATGATGCAGGGTTCTGCAAGCCTAAGCCATAGGAGTTGGCCATTTAATGCTTTCGGGTATGTAATATAATTACTAAGCAAAGATACAAGATGAAAATTTTGACCATCATCTCCTCAACCCTGATGATGCAGGGGTCCTTCAAGACATAGAAGTTAGCTATTTAGTGCTTTCGGGTATGTAATATAATTACTAAGCAAAGACACAAGATGAAAATTTCGATCTTCAACTCCTCAAGCCTGATGATGCAGGGTTCTTTCTGCAAGCCTAAGCCATAGGAGTTGGCCATTTAATGCTTTCGAGTATGTAATATAATTACTAAGCAAAGATACATGATGACAATTTCGACCTTAAGCTCCTCAGCCCTGATGATGCAGGGTACTGCAAGCCCAAGCTATAGAAGTTGGCTCGCAAGTGCTTACGTATAAGTAATAAGAATACTAAGCAAAGGCACGGGATATTTTTTTTTACCTTCAACTCCTTCCTGATGATGCGGGATAGTGCAAGCCTAAATTATAAAAGGTAGTCACATAATGCTTACGGTTGTTTTTGGTATATATTATAAGTTTAATGACAGTTCATTAAACTGAAATGTGATTAATAAATTAAACTTCAATTCATCAACCCTGATAATCTAAGTACACAACCTACTTAAGCCGTATGAGTTTGGTACTTATTGATTACAATACATTACAACCCGTTCCTGAGAGAACTTTATGATGAAAAGTGTCACTTTGGATACCTAAAGTATATAGTAGACTTCAAGTAGATAATAGTGCTTTGTTATCCGGAAAAGTTAAAATCAATCTATAAATCGATACGTCTTCGTTTAAATGTGGAGGAGTTGGTTGAAAAAGTATATCCCGATATTGTTAATACAACCAATAACACTATAAATTTGTTCCAAAAGACGGCTATATACCCAATGAACGTGTCGATAAAATATATGATTTTTTTTTCAAAATTTAAAGCAGCGTCACAGATCTACTATTCGGTAGACACAGTCATTGAGATGGAGGAAGCATTACATTATCCAACAGAATTTTTGAATTCCTTAATGCCTTCCGGAACTCCTGAACACAAATTAATATTAAAAGTAGGTTTACGTATAATCTTACTTAGAAATTTGAATCCGCCAAAATTACTTCAAATAGTATTTTCCAATTCGAAAAAGTTCAATTCAAGTCAATCAGTTGGTTCAAATGTGGAGGAGTTGATTGAAAAAAAGTATCCCGATATTGTGAATTAGACCGCTAAGAATGTAAATTGGTTCAAAAAAGCGGTTTACAATATTAGAATTCGTCTAATTTAAACAAAAAAATACAAAACAATACGTTCCTACCCACAAATACTCACTTTAAATTCGTTTTTTCACTCTGTGTTTGACCAGGTAATCGTTGAGCGGTCAAACCGATTTTAAAGTTACTACTTTTAATCAAAGAATTCCCACGGTGTCGAGATTTGCGCGGGTAAAACTTTGTGACATGTTGATTTGCACGCGGGCAAAGCCGCGGGTACAGCTAGTCTCTATATATGTATACGTGAAGCAAAAACTTGTGAAGCATTTTTAAGTAATATGCCGCGGACGGATTAGTATGAAACATTGCACGGTTATAGTGGACGTAGAGAAGGAGTGCAGAATGTTAATATTTTTTTCAAATAATGCTTAATACATACATAAAATCAACTAAAAACACATTACACATCCTACCGTGCATTTGTCACAAACACATAAATAATAAACGAAATAGAATATTCAATGTCTTACTATGAAAATAAATAACGTCAGAAATGTCGGTGTTTTTGTCAAAATACCCGCTATTTCTTTTAAATGCGGTTAAGCTAATTAAACCTATTGTTATATTTAACGGGTGCGTTCAAAATTACTTGAAAATTATTACATTTTATTTGAATTTGAAAAATATTCGTACTACTTTGGACAATACGAAGTTTAGTATTAATTTTAAATTACGGACGAATTTCGACCGATGCGACGGGTAACTAGTATAAGTTATCTTGAAACTACACCCTTCTAACGAAAGCCAAATGCTTACTGTAATTGTACAAAGTACAATACTGTTTCATGCTACAAATAAATTGAACCATGATACTTCCGCGGTTGTATCATATTGAAGTCGTAGCAATGAAGACGGTCAGTATTATTAAACTTAGGACTATAAAGATCCCTTCTATGAACCAATACCAATAACATACCAAGAAAATCCGAATATTATCACCACCTCGCTAAAACGTTTCAAGCTTTCTATTTTCCACAAATCCCTATTTAGTATCAAACTGAAAATGTTTTCCTTGTCAACCCTGGATATAGGCACTTACATAAAAGTATATTACATATGTGCTGTATACTTTTCACACAAATGGTCTTTCTAAGAGAAAAAATATAAACAAATATGTTCTCTTTATAGTATGTGTATCTTATTTAAGCTAGGCCACCTTAAATAAGATACACATATGTAAAATAGCATATTGCATACAAACATGCAGTCCACCTGATGGTAAGTGGTCCCTGCCGCTCATGGACGTCTGTAATCAAACTTCATACAGAACATGGGTGCTATCAGAAGCCAATCACAGATGCGTTGCTACTCCCGAGGACTATGATGGTCGCCTCATATAAAAGTGTATCGGAAACTACACCCTTCCATCGAAGCGCAAGAAATGCTTCACGCTAGAAATAGGTGTGGCGGTAGTTCTGCAGCCAACATCAAATAACAAAATCAAATAGCAACAACAACAATTGCAACGCATCGAATAAGTAAGTCTTTATTCTACACTGTTTATACTCGTACCAGCGTACCACTGCGGTTAGGCAGAAATAGGTGTGAGAGTGATGCCTGCAAAGTCGTACTACAAGGCTATTTCTACCAGTTATAAAAACCTTTCCTAATTAAACACATGTTCATAGGTGCTAATCGTGAGTTTATTAGCATATCATTAATAGGCGAAGACCACTGCCACCCATGGACATCTGTGATCCACGCCATATAATATTATAGTCTTACCTAAGGTTAGATATATTGATTGTTATCCTTGAGAACTAAGTTATAATGTCGTTTCGTTTCTCCATATCACAATCTTCAAAATAACTCACGGCTACGTCTCATGCTGCTATTATATATTTTGCAAGGCTTGTATAAGAATTCTTTGCTTGACGTCGGATTTTCGTTCACTCAAAGATATTCTCCACTTTCCAATCCGATTAAAGCAAGTTGCTTTATTTAGTTAAAGCGATAGGGCTTACGACGCTAAAATATTATATTCTGCAATATTGTTAAGTGTTCTAGGCAATATTTAATAAATATTTTATTTCGATATGGTTTTTATTGTATTTTCAATGAATAAAAGTTATTTGATATTTTCGCTACAAATGGTTCATAGAAAGTCTTTGTTAATGTTTTTTTTATATATCATTGTGTTTAGATAAAATATCGCTTTTGTTGTCGAACATAATACTTTCACTTTACGACATGTGTGGGCCTTAAATCTATAAAGTTAAGTAACGTAGATTGTGGTCTAGATGTGGATGCGTAACCGTTAGTAGCAAAATTTCGTGCGCACTTTGATACTTTGGGGACACGTAAAGATTTTCATAGGTCTTATGGTTTGGAAGAGAGATAGGTATACCAGACACATCACTATCGGTTATTAATCTAAGCACTTAGTAGCATTACGCTACCGTCTAATAATTTAATGTTGTAAAAGCTTTAAATTATTTTTTTTATATAAGACGAGATGAAAACCAGCGTTCTGTCAGGTGACATGTGATTTATCTGAAATATCATCTGTGACATTATGCATATCGATTGTAGATATCAATTTACACCAAATAATTCAATGTTAAAATTTTGGATGGCGCTCATTCAAAATTTAATTTATCGACTATATAATAACTGTCATTTGCAATTACAATATTAAAATTTTACAAAATACCTGTTAATCCGATTTTTGCGAATTTTGTTGTCGAAATCAAATCAATATATTTTTATGTTTTATTATTCTGCTAAGGTTTCAATTAAGTCTATCAAACCGCTTGACGGAATTAAAAATATAGATTTATGTCCCTCCCCGCTTGCCCGTATCTGTTTTGAATACAACCAAATCTGTTGTAAGGTAGCAGATGTTGACATTAATCACGACCAGATAATAACACTCAAAACAAGAATTATCCAACACCTTCGATCAACAAATTAGCATCATTCCCTACCTGTATCACATTCATACCACCTTTATTCCACTTTATTTTTATTTTTAATTGTTTCTTAATTAATTTATATAATTCTGTAATTTATATAACATATAAGTCTATAGTATATAATATAATATAGTCTATAATTGGCATGCACACGTGTCTAATACCATTTTGTATAAAACTTATAGAAGCAATTGTGTGTACTGCTGTTGTCGTGCAAATAAATAAATAAAAATAAATGTTCACCAATTTGCACTTGGCCAGCGCGGTGGACTATGGCCTAAAACTCTTTCATTCTAAGCGAAGACCCGTGCCTAGCAGTGGGACAATAATAAATTGTACCCCATGTACCAATTAAGAACGCAGTCCGCATGACGGTAAATGAGCCCTACCGCGCATGAATATATCTTTGAAACGTTATACAGAACAGGAGTTACCTATATATAAATTCAATCAGAGATACGTTGCTCTTCCCGAGAGCTAAGATGGTTGTCTCATATAAAAGTTTGACGACCCGCGTGGCGGAGCGGTTACCATACCGGTCTGACGCGCAGACAAGTATCTGAATGATGAGTTTAGATTCATGTCCTGGGTCTGGGTGTTTGTGTATTCGTCTTGTGTGTGCCCATGGTATCCACGACACAGGAGAAAATCCTAGTGTGGGGCTATGAGTGTAGAAAGCGTGTATGTGTTTTTTAACTACCTACATCCTACCACAGAAACGTAGGAACTGCTTCACGCTAGAAGTTGGTGTAAATGTGGTACCTCCGCGGTCGAGCTACACCGGTTCTACCAACTTGTAGGTTATTTTAATAAAGAATTCTGAATATAAAAAATGCATTAGATAACTGTATATATTTTGCCAATTTTAACTAACAGAATTCGCGCGATAGGTATTTTCTAAACGTGTAAATCACTTTATTAATCCATTGTGAGAATTCGGTGGAAATTCTCCAAGTTCGTCAAATGCCTTTGTTTAGCTCTCGTTCCCCTATAATTAAGCAAAGTTCTGAGACTGCTAGTTACATAATGATAACGAATCTATTCTACTCCGATAAATAATTGAGCGTTCGAATACACTTTATTTAATTATGAGGCATTGAATTGGCTGACGATCCGTTGTTTAAATGATGTATAAATTCATAATGAAGGGAAAGTTTACGACTGAAGATTTTACTCGACTGAGTTACGGGGTGTAATGTTTTTCGAGCGTTTGTATGTATGTTTGTACGTCCATTTCTTTGGCACATTATATACATAGTTTTAGCAGTCGGGTTTTTGTTTTAAAAATAATTTCTAGTTACGAAGATTGGATGAGTTTTAACTTCGTCTTCTCTATTCAATGAATCTTTTATGAAGATATGAATCTTTTATAAACATTTTGACTTATGCCACCTTTCTCCTACTTCTCATTGCTCATCATCGTTATTTCCTTTGTTATATTTATGTATGTTTTTAAGCTAAATCTAAAATTAATCTATTGCACCTTACCTATTCTTATACTTATTGTTACTTTAACTCCTTACCCAAAAGTTGCCTGAAAGAAATCGCTGTTTAGCGATAAGACCGCGTTTTGTATGGTTCCTTTAATTTGTAATTTTTTCTATGTTCACTTTATAGGTACAATTAAGAATATCATTATTGTAATTTGAACTTGTTATTTTTCAGCTCGTACGCGTAATACATATCTATCAAGTCCGTTCTATGTTAGATGGAGCAGATTTGATTTAAACTCGGATTTCGAAAAGGTGACGCTACTGGGGGAATGATTTCTTTATAAGATTAAAGTAGTAGTCGAGCATGTACCATATAAGAGTAAGCCACTGCCGCATTGGACATCTGTTAGCATATTATTTATTAAGAGTTTTGTTTGTACAAGTGTACAGGTTCCGTCACGATGTTTCCCTTCGCCAAATAGTAGTAATAGTTACTTCCTAATAAGCACATGATATTAGAAATATTAGAGATGAATGTCTGAGATTTGAACCACGGAGCCTCGATTAAGAAGCCCAGTTTCAACCGTTGGCCTATCACTCTCTACTAGTGATGGAACGGGTATCATTATTTGACATTCGCGAACGCGAAAGCGAATGTTGTTTTTAAGCTTTTACATAGCTTTTTTCGCGGGCTTTGGGCGCGGCGAACGAATCAAGAAATCCCGTAACAAACAAATCTAACACCCCTCCCCGCCTACCATGTAGCGCAGCCGAGCGTTCGCTTAACGTATACGTATATGGTACGACAGTACGAAGCTAGCACGGATCGAGACGAGCTGCTCGGAAATCGGACGAATATGTAAGCAGCTGTTTGTAAGAAAATATATAGTATCAAATAAAAAAACTTGAATTAATATAAAATAAAAAAAAATAACTATAATAAATTGCAAGTTGATAAAAATGCTATGCAATACCTTTACCGCGGCAATCTTCGAGTGCAATTGCAATTTGGATTTTTGCGAAGCAATGCAAATCAATATTCGCAAAACATTCGCACCAATTCTTGCGAATGCGAATGCGAATGTGTAAAAACATGTAAATATTCGCGAATATTCGCAAATATTCGTAACATCACTACTCTCTCCGTAATAATGATATTAAATCAGAAACCTATCATCCACGTGCCGCTGTGTTCGCGGCCTTTCAATAAACAGAAAGTTTGCGGAACTCCATTTACGTAATTTTGTTAACCAATCCGCTGTTTTCCGTAACGAATTGACTTTTAAGCTGTTTGTTTATCAAGTCAAAACTTCGCTACTTTGAATAATCCTTGTACTAAATTATACATTAAGAAATATGTTTGAGTTACTTTTTTACCAGGTGGTAGTTTCACATATTTCTTAAATAAAGCAATACTTGCGTTATTTTGGCGGGTTCATGTTCATTACAAATGCTATTTTGGCGCTTTAGCATTATTTCCTTTCCTTTGACGAAATATTTAACCATCTTTCTGACACAGTCGGGTAAAATGAAAAAAATAAATTATACTTTTGTCGAATATCGAATCTAAACATGATTTTTACTGAGAAAATTTTGGATATATCTCTCATGGGTTTACCATTTATCGTTTTTTAAATAATTTAGTATCATTTTATATTTCATTATACATCGTAAACACTAATTCTATCTTTTAGTGTCATATAGTTTCAAAGATAATTAAAATAGGCACGTCAGAAATAGTCTTAAATGCGAGAATCGGATACAGTCTTGTGATTGAAAAGAACATGAATAAGTAAGACGAGAATAGAAAAGTTCCTATCGACTTTGGAGAGTCCAGAAAAGTTTTAACTTGTGTTTGCACTCTACAAAATCTATTATTTACGAAGTCTATAGCAAGTTCTATGCCTCGTTTGTATTCCTATTAGATAAGTGTGAAACGCCAGTTTTTATAGCAATTGAATCACAAGTTTGCATGTAATCATTTTGCTATTTTTTGTGGTGTTGATTTTGACATCGAGGTGTTTAAAACGTCGTAGCTCTGCGATATCAAACGCTACTGCGGTTCAAATAATTTGAATTACGAGAAATAAATAAGATTTATGATGAAAATATATGGGACACATTTTATTTTTAACTTGACATATCTGTCAGATGAAACCGAATCTCGCTGTAATATTGGTGAGGCCGGACCACCATCCCCAGCTTCTTCATCATCTCTAGGACGACGCTCAGACATGGCTCCAAAGAAAACTCCAAATTAACTCAATCCACTTAGTTTAATGTTTCATTACACAAATCACTTAATAATCACAACGATAGAAATATAATTGAAAATAATAACAGCTAGGTGTGACTCAGGTGTGATCCGTATCACTATTACTAGAGATGTTGACGGAACGAGCGCCTCCATCAAAGTAGCTCTTGCTACCTGATGCACGCCTTTATGTAGATTCGTCCCCACCTCTCGCCTGACTCACAGAGGGGTAGCAGGTAAGATGACGTAACATTGCACGTGCACGTGTTTGTAAACAATCTCTTTCATTTGCGCCGACACGGCCATTCTGCTAATTGGTCGCCCTCGACCTGTAAAACACAACAAAATCCACAGCAAAGAGTTAAGGAGCTTCCTGTTCCTAACTTATGTCAATTACTCAATACACTATAGTAACTGCAATAGTAAGGAGGCCCCTGTCCTCAACTTACGTCAGTTATTACAAGAGTAAGGAGGCCCCTGTCCTCAACTTACGTCAGCTATTACAAAAGTAAGGAGGCCCCTGTCCTCAACTTACACCAAGTACTACAAAAGTAAGGAGGCCCCTGTCCTCAACTTACATCTCAAGTATTACAAAAGTAAGGAGGCCCCTGTCCTCAACTTACGTCAGGTATTACAAAAGTAAGGAGGCCCCTGTCCTCTACTAACGTGTCAATAAAATAAAACGTAATGACTGTATTAAACTTATAATTACCTTTACTGCTGTGTAACATCCTCTAGATCATCAAAAGTACTAGATTGGGACTGTCTTGTATCTAATGTCGCTGGTGCTTCTTCTTGCGCCGAACTAGATTGGGTCTGTCTTGCATCTAATGTCGCTGGTGCTTCTTCTTGCGCCGACATGGAATCCTGATCTATTGCTTCGTTTGGTTTGGGTGCAAGACGTAGTTGGTCGTGGGCAACCTTTTTGGGGCGTCCACGTCCCGTTATTTTCTTCACTTGATAACGATCATTTGGCAATATTTTCCAAATAACATAAGCATCTGGATATTTCATGTCCAGACCAATTTGGCACCTAGGGTTTGTTTTGAACAAGACTATGTCTTCTTTTTGAAACCTTTTGACCTTGGCTTTACTCTGATCGAACCTTGCCTTGTCTTCTTTGCTTCGCGATTCAGTCCTTTTCTGTATATAACTATCGAGTTGATCTCTGTTTACTGTTCCTTCCTCTTCATCAACTAAAGATATTAACTCTGGTGGTACGGGACATTGCCTTCCCGTAAGGGTTTTGATAGGACTAACATTAGTTGTTTTACTCTTCGTACAGTTAATAGCAAGTTGGAGAGCTTCCAAACCCTTTTTCCAGTTTTCAGTTTCATAATTGCGAATAATAGTTAATCCATTTTTCACAACAGCCATCATCCTTTCCACTTGTCCATTGGCGCGACTAACTCCTGGGGCTATGAAGTGTTGATAGATGTTGTGTTTTCTACAAAATTCTTCAAACTCAGCTTTAAAGGCTGTATCCTGATCACTTATTATTTGCCTCGGAGCTCCAAATAAAGTCACAACATGTCTCAATGCGCGCAACATCGAGTTGGCAGTTTTGTCGGTCGAGTAGGTTAAGGTTACAAACTTGGTGTAAGCATCTATTATAACAATCACATACTCGTGTTTGTTATTCCTTCGGGTAAGATGACCGGTTATGTCTATGTGGACGGTATCGAATGGAACTGCCCTTTTTTCTATGGGAAACATTTGTACTTGCTTGGCTCCGGAAGAACTTTTGCTAGTTTTACATATGACGCAATTATCTACAAATCGCCTTACTAATGAGGACATCTCAGGAAACCAGTAGCTTTCTCGAATCTTGCCTAGGGTTTTTTCCCACCCAAAGTGTTTAAGAGCAGTGTGGTAGGCGTTGATAATGCTCCATTGGTATGATTTTGGAACTACCTTTTTCCACTTCTTACATCCTGGTTCCTCTTCTTCATAGCGGCGTTCTAAAACAAGATCATTCAGGCGGTAGTCACGTTCTTCCTCATTATTCTCTAATCTTTTTATGATTCGGGCTAACTCTGCATCACGCCTTTGTTCGACTCTTAACCATGCATCAACATTTTGTGCCAAATTAATGCATGTTATAGGATTGCGGCTAAAAAAGTCTGCATGTTTCATTCGGTTACCTTGGCGATACTCTATTTTAAAGTCATAGTGTTGGAGAAATGACCACCACCTGTGAATTCTGGGTAAGAGTTCATGTTTATTTGACGACGACTTAACGGCATTGCAGTCCGTAACTATTGTAAAATGTCTACCGTAGAGGTATTGCCTGAAGTGTTTTATTGCTCTGACTATAGCCAATGTTTCCAATTCATAAGAGTGGTAATGGCTTTCGGGCTCAGTTGTTCTCATACACATGTAAGCAATCACATGCTGTCGACCATCCTGAATTTGAATAAGAACAGCACCCAACCCAGTACTGCTGGCGTCGGTATGTAGCTCAATAGGCAGTCCTTCTCGGAAAATGGTTAGAACTGGAGCAGATGTTAAACGACGGATGATATCTAGTCTGACACTTTCACATTCTGCAGTCCACTGAAACTTAGCGTCTTTCTTGGTTAGGTTGTACAGCGGTATTAAACGTTCAGAGAATGACGGGATAAAGCGCCTGAAGTAGCCGGCCAGACCACAGAATTGTCGTACTTGCTTTACATTTGTTGGTACTACAGATTTTTCCAAAGCCTCAACCTTCCTCGGACTTGGACGAACCGTACCTTTTTCGATCACATTTCCGAGATATTCGATTGATGTTTTAAAAAATGAGCACTTCTTAGAATTCACAGTAAATCCTGCCTTAGATAAAGCTGCCAAAACATTGTCCAAGATTTGTAGACCTTCCGTTACTGTTTTGCACTTTATCAATACGTCATCCATATATACCAAGATATTGTCCAAAAGGGGTCGTAGTGCAGTCATTATGGCGCGCTGGAATACGGCTGGTGCATTCATTAGTCCAAATGGCATTCTGACGTATTCATACAATCCATCTGGGGTGATGAAAGCAGTTTTTGCGATGGATTCTTCTTTAATGGGAATTTGATAAAAACCTTGTATCATATCTAAACTGATAAAATAAGCAGCATCCGAGAGTCGATCAATCTGGTCTGAAATGATCGGAAGTGGAAAGTTTATAGGTATAGTATTTTTATTAAGTTCTCGGTAATCCGTGCACATTCGATCTTCACCATTCTTTTTCTTAACGAGAATTACAGGACTGGCAAAATCTGACGTGCTTTCCCTTACGATTCCATTCACCATCAACTCACTGATAATTTCCTTCAATTTTTGTCGTTCTATAGGAGCCATTCGATAGGGTCTTCTTGATACTATTTTGTTTGGATCTTTCAAATGGATTTCTAACGATCCCGTGGTCACTGGTTTTCTTGGAATACCAGTGGCAAATGTCTCGTCGTATTTCATTAACAACTTTTTTAATTCGCATATTTCGTCAATATTGGTTAAGTCTGTGTCTAAATTCTCAAAGGGTTCTTGATGGGTTGTATTGGTGTGTAAAATAGAAGACTGTCGTATTACAGTGGCACCTGTCTCAGTTACAAGCACATTCAACCCTGTACCTTTCACGATTTCAGCTCCAATTAAAAGGTCACAGGGAGTCTCATGGTCTTCTACGATGTGGAGGGAAACTTCTATAAAAGTGCCATTTATGTCGCAAGTGACGTCAACCTTTTGACATGATAGAATCGGAAGACTAGCACTACCAATGCCCTTCAACAGAAGCGAACAATCTTCCCGTTTTCCTGGAATACTTTCACTGATGGACCGTCTTACTAACGAACGCGCTGCACCGCTGTCGTATAGTGCCGTGAACTTTTGATTATGGATATTAACAGCCATGGGTGTTAATATTTCTTCCCTTACTCTGACTAAGTTAACCTTTTCAGCTTCTTCTCCCATCTTCTTGAAGCAAACCGATTCAGTATGGCCAATTTTATCACAATAATTGCATCTCGGCTTAGGGCGTTCCATCCGGTTTGAGATTTCATTCGAATTGCTTGTTGTGGACGAGCCTAAAAGTGGTTTAGGGCCATTAATCTTTTCATTGCCCTTGTTACAATACGCCTGAACGTGTCCAGGTTTCCCACATTTGTAACAGAGAGTCACGTCATCTCTATTGTTCCTCAGCCTTGGTCTCTTAGCAGGAGGTTCGCCCTGTCGAGGTTCTCTCTGTTTGATAGTGGCGGCCACTGAAATAAGTTCTGGAACAGAGGAACATTTACTGGACAGCAGGCGTAACCTCAAGAACTCATTGTCCACGCATCCAATTACGGCTTCTACAGCATCCTTGTCCTTATCTCCATTGATAACTCGTTTCCAAATATTCCAAGCTTTGGTAATGGATTCAGCAGGTTTCGCCATATCGAATTTAAAATTTCGTAATTTCACTACGTCGTTTGAATATCTTGCTTCGGGTTCAAATGTTTGTATTAAAGCTTCACGCATATCTGACCACACTGGCGATTTTACTAACCACGTGTCTCCAAGGGTTTTTGCACGACCTTGCAGCAGCCCAGCGATCTTCGTACATACTTCGTAATCAGTCAATTGCCAGTGGGTTTTCGCCCTGTCCACATGCTCGCACCAATCACGGACTGGCACGTCACCATCAGGATCAAATGAAGCAATGTAAATGTCACTAAGCCTTGGACGGCTCGAAGGGCCCACTGCTTGACTTAGTAGTCCTGCTAAAAACTCTCGATTAGCTTGCATGCTCACTTGTTGCTGTCGCGTCAGATTTTCTATGATACCAGCTAATGCAGACAACGCATGATTTGAGCCAAAGTTACTACTTCCTGCTTCTTCCATGTGGGCGGATGGAGCTTGGGACGTCCCAAGGTCCATCCCACTTCTGATGTCAGATGAAACCGAATCTCGCTGTAATATTGGTGAGGCCGGACCACCATCCCCAGCTTCTTCATCATCTCTAGGACGACGCTCAGACATGGCTCCAAAGAAAACTCCAAATTAACTCAATTCACTTAGTTCAATGTTTGATTACACAAATCACTTAATAATCACAACGATAGAAATATAATTGAAAATAATAACAGCTAGGTGTGACTCAGGTGTGATCCGTATCACTATTACTAGAGATGTTGACGGAACGAGCGCCTCCATCAAAGTAGCCCTTGCTACCTGATGCACGCCTTTATGTAGATTCGTCCCCACCTCTCGCCTGACTCACAGAGGGGTAGCAGGTAAGATGACGTAACATTGCACGTGCACGTGTTTGTAAACAATCTCTTTCATTTGCGCCGACATATCTTCAATAATACAGATCAGCAACAGTCAATATTAATTATCAACAGGCTCCGGCAAACATACAGCCAGTATTAAAATTTACTTCAATACTCACAAAATTTTAAATCCTATGTAAAATGTATAACACTGTGCTATATATTTACATGTTCCACAAAAACTTTACTTGACAGACATAAAAAAAAACATCTCTTATATGTTCTGAACTTTACACATAAAAATATATCCAGTAGTCGGATTCCTTGTATCAAAATCCAGAGCAAAATCTGAGTCTGAATATCCAATTAATTTAGTTTTCGTAAGATATCCCTCCCTTCGTGTTGCAAATGTCCATAGGCGACGGTGACTACTTTCCATTAGGTAGCCCGTCTGCCTTATAGGTTTAAGTATAAAAAACTAAAAAAGATATCTAATTATTTTTGAGTTAATATGCTCCAAACTCGATTTGTCGAAATATCTGGTCTAGATTCTGTAGACAAAAATAATAAACACCCTATAACTTCTCTATGAGGAAAATTTATTTGTTCCTTGTAGTCCACTCCCTCGATATGTGTGAAACCCCGAGCACAAATCTAGATTTATATCTTTCTATTTGATTATTCTCGTTCCTTTTAACGGTGAAGACCCATTTTGAAGTTATTGTTCTTTGCTTCTCTTTATCAACCAAACTCCAAGTATTGTTATCATGATAAGCTTCTAGTTCTTCAATAATTGCATCTAACAACATTTGACATTCCTTGCTGTTGATAGCTTCTTCATAGATAACAGGAATATTTAGCTCTATCAAATTTGCCTCTAGTTGATTTCTTCGCGGTTTCAAAGTACATTTAACCTATCAATATCACTAATATCAATTTCTTGTGAATGTCTTTATTTAGTATTATTTTATCCTGCAACATAATAAATACTTCTTTCACTTCATGATCTTCATCCTTTGTATGTCCAATGTTATTGGTTATTTCCTCTACATCATGATCAACCTTATCAGTTACATCATTATCATCATCACAGATGTAAATTAATACTTTAGATTTTCTTAATTCAGGACTTCTGTTCATTCAAAATAACATTCTGCGATACGGTTATTCTTTTCGTGGTTGGATCATAGATTCATCATCATCACGTGAAAGTGTGCCGGCAACCACACTCTACCAACGAAACGCAGGAAATGCTCTGGTCGAACTACACTGTTTCTACCACTTCGTAAATCAAAGCATCTGTATTTTTAATCTGTATCTGTAAAATTCTAATAATCTCTCTAAACCAACAATGAAATTAGTTTATTTTTATTTATGTGATACAATTCATGTTATTGTATCACTTAAATAAATTAAGGCGTTATTAGCTATTTAGATTCACCCAATTTTCTGTTAGCTCGATTCGTCTAGACGTAAATAACCCTAAAATAAAATATAATGAGGCTATATTTATGACAAAGAAATCAATTTTCAATCTCTCAATTACTTAATTTATTACTTTATAAATTAGAGTATCTAGCTTGGAGTATGATGACGTAATTTGCTTGTAACTACAATCAATAAAAATCTATTTATTTTTACCTTGAATATTATTGTAAGGTAATGTTTTTTGATTATTTAATTAATGAATAATACTAATGTTTTTGAAGAAGACGGCGGGAAACCGTTGGATTCAGAGGGCACAGGACCGGTTGGAGTGGCACCATTTAGGGGAAACCTACGTTCAGCAGTGAACATCAAAGAGCTGATGGATGGATGGACTAATGTTTTTTCAAGATAATAACGTAATAGCTTCTAGAATCTAAGATGCACAATATGTTTTTCTTCTGTGTCTTTTGCCATTTTTTTAACGAACAATAATTTTACGAACTCGTGATGATCTGGAGACATCAAAAATTCTAGAGAGGACATGATCATAAATACTCATTATGTGTTAAGTACTTTACTTAGAAATTCATGAAAAATTTCACAAAGTTCATCTTATTAAGAAAAATTACTTTTTTCTTTTCGAGAATTTTTATCATTCAATGTGAGAGCCAGTAATTTACAGACATTTTTTTAACTGTTTAAGTTGTTTTGTGATGCATTTCTAAAAACTAAAGTAAGGCAGATTAATTATTAAAATGTTTCATTTTAACATGTAAGTAGCATCACATTCATTTTTTCATTTAGTGCGGTAAAAATCCCACATAACCCTGCGTCGCTACTACGGCGTCGGGTACCTTTTGAAGGTTTCCCCCTCGAAAACAAAAAAAAAACATGCGTGCGTACAAAGTACACATGTCAGAAGTGAAACTTCTTTGGCGAACTAATTTATAAATCTTGTTTATATTTATACAAATCTAAAACTTTAAATTTCCAAGATTAAGAGGAAGGGAAAAAGGCGTGATACGACGTTCGCTCTGTCTCTCTTTTTCTCTCAATCTTTCTCACTCGCTTGCTCCCTACTCTCACTCCACGGCTAGTTGCTCATGCTACGTTCGCCTTGTCTTGTCTTACTCTCTCTCAATCGGTCTCGATCACTCTCTCTCTCTTTTCCGACACTTCCGTTGCATACCGGCGTGACGTTTCATCTGTAAAAATTTTACCCTCATGCGCCTAAAGAAGTTTCACTTCAAAAAGCATCACATTCATGATCAACGAAGTCACTTCATACATTTATTTTCAAACGTGTTTTGAATATTATAACAAACACTCTTAAAACTGTTGAGCAAATGGTTTCCAGATTCGAGCCCCGGCTAGACAGATATGGGAATTATGAATTTAGATTTCTATTCTGGGTCTGGATTATAATGCATTATCTTTGTGTGACCAAGGTACTCACGCTGAAGGAGAAATAGTGTGGGATTATGAGTGAATTGAAGTGAAAGCGTATTATAAATTAAACTTTATTTGTTAATTGTTATGCTATACCACAGTTACGTTTGATTATTATCTTAGTTCACTGTTAGTATCCAGTTGTTTCATTTTATAAACAAGCATTAAGGTACCTTTTACAATAATATCGCGAATAGATATTTCGAATATCGTAAGAAATACTACTTATAGCGTTAAAACAAATAAAAACAATTTGTCTGCGGCTAAATAATGAATCCGGGAGCATTCCATTTTTAGGTTAATTAAATTTCTAAAAAAGAAGCCCACAGTTCAAATGTATACACGCAGAAAGAAATGTTTGCAAATCTAGGCCGACGTAATTATGCTCTGAAGTTTTTCCCCTTATTTAACCCTTGTTAGGTCCGTACACTTTCAGAAAGTATAAAACGCCTTGCTCGTTATGTTTCAAATTAGGTATAAGTACTTTTAAGGATGGATACTTCTTCAAAATCGGCTTAAAGTTGGGAAGTTTCGAAACTGTTCGTGGTTTGAATAGATAAGTTATTCGGAGGTGTTCTCTTAGACCCATTAGTAATGTCGCGGGGCGTGCGTGCCGTGCGCCCCACGTGCGTGTCGTGAGTGCGCAGGCGCGTCCGTCGGCTAAAGCGCGTCCTCACCGACGGCTCTTACCGCGACGGAGGGGGGCGGGCGTGATGTAGATACGGACGGACTTTCGCTCGTCCGGCGCCGGAAGCCCGCTCGTGTGTGTACTTCGCGTCGGGGAGTTGCGTCGTTCTCTTGCCGCGTCGATGTAGAGGGTGCGGGGGGTAGGTGCGGGGGGAGACGTTTTTTAAAAGAAACAAGAATGACGTTATCTGTTTAAGCCGTAGTGGACCAGCCAAAGCCTAGCCCTAATCCCCCTTGCCTAGCCCTAATATTCTTCGCTCTTCTTTCGCGGAGAATCTTCTTTCTTCCTGCTGCAGAAGGTCCTTCCGTCCTGCAGAGTTTCCAGTCTTCAATCTTCAGTCTTGAGTCTTCAGAGTCTTCTTTCTTCTTTTTCTTCTTGGTATTGCTTCTCTCTGGAGGCCATGTTCGCCGCTAAAACCCCGTTCGGTCCGCTGCCCTTCGGCTTTACCTTAAAGAGAGTCGCACGGCTCTAAGCCCATATTGCCTAATATTTCGACATAATTTTCACTTTGGCTGACCTATGTCCGGCTAAATCTTTATTATTTCCCAAAATCTTATATTCACATGTCATACATCAATGGATTCGTCTTAAAAAGATCTACAAAGTCATACAATTCTTATTCTTACATCCAAAAAGACAAAAAAGTTATTCGTAAAAAACATCGTAAAAACATAGCAATTTTGTCCTATCCTACAATTGTTTTCCTTAATAAATCCTAAGTTCTAAACCTTATCCTTATCTATTGTACATAAAAATGTAGAGGAATGCTTAACCTATCGATCTACATTAATTATAACATTATATCTTAACTAAAACTATCAAAAATTACAACAAACATATGATTTACATAATACTTCCATACAATTTTCTCAAACCTATTCTCTATCTCGTATTTACATCTTGTATCTCTTTCATATCGTGTTATAATCATAGCTTGAGTCTGTTGTGATCCTATCGTAATAAACATCGAAATCTTTTAACTAAATACAATACTTCGTAATCATAATTCGATACATAAGGGAACTTAATCTAGTTAATTAGACGAGTCGCCGACATCCTCCCCCTCGTGCGTAGCACCAACTCCTGACCCGGCGACTCCGTGCTGCTGGCCCGATGCGACGACCGCCTCCCCGCAGTCTGGCTCGCTGGTCGCCGGCCCGCTGCTCGGCTCGACGACTGCTCGCTCCTCGTCGCGTTGCGCCGGAACCAGTAGCACCACCTTGGAGCTGGGACGTTTCAGGACGCCCCCTGCCGTGCGCACCTCCAGTACTCTGGTGCGCCCGTCGGGTCCAGGATAGGTTCGGACCACCTCACCCCTTGGCTAGACTCCTCGCGGCAGCGTGGCGTCCACTATGAGGACCGTATCCCCACACTGCAGGCAGGCTCTCTTGGCAGCTCTTGCGTCGACTCTTCTCGGGATCAGAGTTGGAAGGTACTCTTTCACCCATCTGCTCCAGAAGTGGTCGGCTAGTCGCTGCGCCGTCTTCCATGTCCGCTGGCCGGTGAGATCTTCGTCGGTGAATGTCCCCAATCTTGTGCCGCAGGATCTCCCAATGAGGAAATGATTGGGAGTAAGGGCCCCTTCTTCCATGTCTTCGTCGGCTTCGATGAGAGGTCTCGAGTTCACCAGGTGCTCTGCTTCCAGTAGGTGAGCGTACAGGACTTCTTCCTTGGGATGCCTTCTCTGGAGGATTGCCGCCAGGGTCCTTGTTAGGGACCAGACGAGGCGATCCCACGTGCCCTCCCTGCTGGGGGCCCCAGGTGGTATGAGGTTCCACCTGATGCCCATCTTCTCTGCCGCGGTGATGATGTCTTCTTTGTTGAGGTTGGTGACGGCTTCTTTGCTTGATCGGCGGTTCTCCCCCTCGTGAGGTTTCCAGCGGGAACCTCTCCAGCTGCTGGAACTCTTGCGTGCCACGGCGCTCCCTGCACCATTGACACCGATGAACCGTCGACTTGACCGCAGACCGTAGTCCCAGGATCCAGTAGCGTCGCCTCAACTCGTTGATCACCGTTGCGTGGTTACCATGACCCAACTTCTCATGGTAGTACGTGATGAGCAGCCCGGTGATGTGATGGTGGCTATCCAGCACCACAGGTTCCTTCTCTTGCCGCGTGTGTACTGCTGCGTCGATTCTTCCCCGGAGTCGTAGTAGTCCATCTTCCATGACGACGTCCAGTTCCCTAAGCCGGCTTTCTTTCTTCAACGGCTTTCCTTCCCTGACGCAGCGTACTTCTTCTTGGAAGCTCTCTTCTTGGCTTCTTCTTAATACAATCTTCTCGGCTTCCATAATCTTGTCGTGCTTGAGAGAAGTATATCTTCTCTCTTGGGTCTTCATATGTTTCATCTGCAGTAACCTCGCTGTTGCCCCTACCAGTTGCGTCCATCTTGCGAACTTGGCTGGGTCTGGATCCGGACGCTGATCGACGGGCTGGGCCCCCACAGTCGATCCCTCTTTCTCCATTCCCGTGGGCTTCTTCTTGCAGGTGCGTGGTTTCCGCCAATCTTCCTCGTTGCTTCCGCTGTTGAGAGGATTCCTCTTCCGTATGATGTCCTTGCCGAATTCTTCTTCTCTAGAAGACAAGTGCGCGCTAGTTTCGAAGTTCACGGGTCTCGACGTGGCTCCGTTGGACCCGTGTAGCACCCACCCCAGATAGGTCAATGATGCTACGGGTTGACTTCGCTTCCCCTTGCGCGTGGCTCTGGACACGATGAGCTCCCAGTTGTCTTGCCCAATCAGCAGCTTGGGTGATTCCTCTTCGTAGTACAACTGGTCAGCCATCGACTTGAGGTGAGCACACTGCTCAATCTTCTTCTTGTCCAGTCTCTGAGGCGTCAGGTTGATATCATCGATCGTGCGTGCCCCAGAGATGGTCCTCTTCTTGTCCTGGTGCAGTCCCTTGACCTTCATGTTGAGCTTCATCGAGTCTCCCTTGGTGATGGTCTTCCCTCCTATAGTCTCCAGGGTGAGCGCCTCCATGGGTCCCTTGAGTCCGATTCGCCGCGCGACCGCCGCGTCGAGCAGCGTGACAGTTGACCCCTCATCCAGCAACGCTAGCACCTTGGCAGCCCCCCTTGGTCCGTACAGCTCGACTGGAACCATCTTCAAATACGCCCTTCCTGTCCTTGCCGCATTCACCGGGAGCATGACGTTGTTCGCGATTTCCCTCCTCTCTTCGGGCTTCGGGCTAGGCCCCCGTTGCTCATGAAGCACGAAGTGATGCCACCGGTTGCATACCTTGCACGGAGGACGCCGACATGTTTCCTTCTGGTGCCGCCCTCGCAGACACCTGAAACACATTCGTGACTTCTCAGCGACGTCCCACCTCTCCCTTACCGGCAGCCGTAGGAACTTGCGACACTCGTAGAGGTGATGCTCGTCCCGGCAGTGTGGACAGGAGGTCTTCCTTTCTTCCTCGACTCGATCAGACGTGGTGTGTGCGAATTGACGCCGGGGAGGCTGCCTCTGGTGCACAGTCTCCTGCGTCGCGTAGGGTCCACACCGGTCCGCTTCCCTGTTGAGGAACTTCATCATTAGCACCAGGTCTGGATCTTCATCTTCCTTGTCGGCGGCATAGTCGTACCACCGGTAGCGCAGCACCGCCGGCATCTTGTCCACGATGGTCTTCACCATCTCCGGCGAGTGTAGGTACTGCGGTCTTCGAAGCCCCCGAATTGTCGCGACAGTGTTGTTCACCCGGCTGGCAAACACGCAGACGTCGCGCGCACCTTCCGTGATGCGTGGCAGGTTCTTCACCTTTTCCAACTCCATCAGGATCAGGGCTTCTGGTCTTCCGAACCTCCGACGAAGAGCTTCCAATATTTCCTCTGGTGGGCACTCCGAATACAGGAGACTCTTCACCGCCTCCCGTGCCGCACCCTTGATGGACCGCCGCAGCCGCGCCATGTTGAGAGCATCTGTAAACATTGGCGCAGTGTCTTCATACACCGTCCTGAAGGCAATCCACTCTTCACTTCTCCCGTCGAAGTCCGGTAACTCGTGCACGTAGCTCGGCGCACTCCGTGGCGCCGCGCTGATTGCCTTGATGATGGCCTCCGCTAGATCCTTGGTCCCGTTCGTTGAAGGTTCCACTTGATCTTCTGGCTTAACGGCGGCAATTGGAGGTTGGATGGCGCGCCCCTCCTTGGACGTGCCCTGCTGGTGCCCCTCCTTGGGCACCTCCCCCCGACGTACCTCTTCGGACATCCGACCGACCGTCGACTGCACCCATGTCTGGACGTTGGCGTCCCATGCAGTATCAGCCTCTTCAACTTCGGACTCTTCATCTTCCACCTGGGCCAACTCCCATTGGGCCCGGGCGAGTTCCGCTGCTGCTTTCGCTTCGTCTAGTTGTCGGCGCGCCAATTCCAACTTGGCTTCACGTTCCCGACGTCCCGTAGACACGACGGAGCGAGTCTTCTTCTTTGCTGCAGGTGCTGCCGTTGCAGCAGCTGGAGCGGCAGGAGCAGCAACTTCCGTCTCTGAAGTGACTCTTGACTCGTACGTAGTTAACGTTCCCTCTGTAGTTGTGCCCGAGGTTCCCGACGTTCCCGAAGAGTCAGTTGTCCCTTGTGCCTCTTCTTCAGCACGGGGCGCAGTCGACTGGTTCGGCGGCAAGGTACCCCTCTGGCTCCTGGTGACAGGCATGATGACGTCAGTAACCCGATGTCTCGACGAAATACACGTAGATCCGGCTCGAAGGACCAGCAGATGTCGCGGGGCGTGCGTGCCGTGCGCCCCACGTGCGTGTCGTGAGTGCGCAGGCGCGTCCGTCGGCTAAAGCGCGTCCTCACCGACGGCTCTTACCGCGACGGAGGGGGGCGGGCGTGATGTAGATACGGACGGACTTTCGCTCGTCCGGCGCCGGAAGCCCGCTCGTGTGTGTACTTCGCGTCGGGGAGTTGCGTCGTTCTCTTGCCGCGTCGATGTAGAGGGTGCGGGGGGTAGGTGCGGGGGGAGACGTTTTTTAAAAGAAACAAGAATGACGTTATCTGTTTAAGCCGTAGTGGACCAGCCAAAGCCTAGCCCTAATCCCCCTTGCCTAGCCCTAATATTCTTCGCTCTTCTTTCGCGGAGAATCTTCTTTCTTCCTGCTGCAGAAGGTCCTTCCGTCCTGCAGAGTTTCCAGTCTTCAATCTTCAGTCTTGAGTCTTCAGAGTCTTCTTTCTTCTTTTTCTTCTTGGTATTGCTTCTCTCTGGAGGCCATGTTCGCCGCTAAAACCCCGTTCGGTCCGCTGCCCTTCGGCTTTACCTTAAAGAGAGCCGCACGGCTCTAAGCCCATATTGCCTAATATTTCGACATAATTTTCACTTTGGCTGACCTATGTCCGGCTAAATCTTTATTATTTCCCAAAATCTTATATTCACATGTCATACATCAATGGATTCGTCTTAAAAAGATCTACAAAGTCATACAATTCTTATTCTTACATCCAAAAAGACAAAAAAGTTATTCGTAAAAAACATCGTAAAAACATAGCAATTTTGTCCTATCCTACAATTGTTTTCCTTAATAAATCCTAAGTTCTAAACCTTATCCTTATCTATTGTACATAAAAATGTAGAGGAATGCTTAACCTATCGATCTACATTAATTATAACATTATATCTTAACTAAAACTATCAAAAATTACAACAAACATATGATTTACATAATACTTCCATACAATTTTCTCAAACCTATTCTCTATCTCGTATTTACATCTTGTATCTCTTTCATATCGTGTTATAATCATAGCTTGAGTCTGTTGTGATCCTATCGTAATAAACATCGAAATCTTTTAACTAAATACAATACTTCGTAATCATAATTCGATACATAAGGGAACTTAATCTAGTTAATTAGACGAGTCGCCGACAAGTAATTTATGACATTTATGAATGATTGTCATTTACGTTTGGAACTGTCTTAAAGTATCATTCGATTTAATCTCGATTTTGATTCCATTTTTTTTCGATTGAAGCAGTACACAACCGTGCATTTCTCCTGATGATAATTGGCAATTAAAGCCCATGGACATTCCTAAGTATCTTTGTATTGAAGATGAGTTATGTGTGAACTCAATCACAGGTGCGTTGTTACTCTCGAGGAACAAGATGGCTGAGTGACCTCATAAAATTACCTGGCAACCACACCTTTTCACCGGAACTGTTTTATGCCACAAATAGGTGTTGCGGTGGTACCGCCTCGACCGAATAAATACATTCATTCATATGTATGTACATACATTCTGCACACCTATTTCTAGCGTGAAGCATTTCTTGCGTTTCGATGGAAGGGTGTGGTTGCCGGCACACTCACATGAGGCGACCATCATAGTCTTTGAGATTAGCAACGAATCTATGATTGACTTCAGATGGAACCCATGTTCTTTATGAAGTTGATTACAGATATCCATGAGCGGCAGTGACCATTTACCATCAGGTGAATTGCACGCTCGTTTGCTACTTCAGTTAGGTAGAAAAAAACATAATTCGTTCATACATACGTTATAACACTTTGCAAAGTTATAAGCGCTTCACATATAAATCAATATATTATTCAATTCCACAAAATTCAAATTTTGCTAATTGTTAAATATTAAATTTAAGGCCTTCAAACCATTAACTCATTAATATTGAACCACGGTACTACTTACAAACTCAAATTAACTCCCGAACAAGTAGTCAGGTACTCTTGAAGTTTCTCAGTTTGATAACATTTACTCAAGCGGAAATCTTCAATTACAAACGTTTAAAATTTATTTCCGAAGGGATTTTACACCCAGAAGTGAGGTTTGAGGTAAGTAGGCACGGTTTGCAAATACAATAAGAATGCTTGTCACGTTCGAATTCGCTTAAAGGGAAAGATTTATTTCTACGGTAGAAGGACGACCATACAAGAATTTTAAGATAGAACTAATTTGGTTTGACCGGAGAGGTACAAAGTTACAAACGTCACATCTATTTATAGAGTGAAGCAGGTCTTTTGCTTTGGTGGAATTGGTTGCCGACTGACTTTCATCTGAGGCGAACATCTTAGTTCTCAGGAACTGTAATGTATCTGTGCTTGACTTAAGATAGACCTCTTTTGTATTCATACCACTTGCTTGTTGCTACTTCAATCCTACAAAAAAATTGAACGTTTCGTAAAAAACGTCTGAGAATAGAAACCTAAGTTTGGCGTTGAAACGGTTGGGCGGTTCGGAGACTTTTGGAGACGCCAGGGAAGGTCAATTTGATAGAATACTACATTTGATTACTGATTACTGCCAGTCCAGCAGTGATGCAAAATGTGGTGATGTCAACTAAACATCAATTTACTAATGATTGGCATATTGATCGATCAAATCTATTACAGCACCTGCTGGACGCGTGTTTAACTTTTTACTATATTTCTGTAGCAAACAGCATGCGGTCCTGTGGCCATTTATCTGATGGTAAATGCATTGAACATCTGTAACTAAACCCATATAAAATCAAAGTATTATCTGAGTTACCCCCGGATAAGAATGCCTGGTTTATTTCACCGCTGAAACCAAAATGCCCAAGCTTTTAACACTACTGTTATAAGGCAAAAACCACTGTAGCAGTGATACCCAAAGAGTTATACAAAGGGTGCTACCACCTTCAAAAAAGATTGAAAAGATCATAGCTTACTACTTGTGTAATGAGGCATGCTATAAAGGAAATTCTAATTTCTAGGTCGACTTTCTACAATCCAGTGAAAATCATGAACATTTCCAGATATTTAGTCACATTACGGTGTATTACGCTGCCCTAATAAGATAAAACAGGAGTGATAAAAAGTATAATATAACGTAGATTTTACCTGGTAGAAAGTAAAGTATATAAAGTATAACCTATACAGCTTTCTCCTAAACACCGGAAAAAATTGGCTATAATTTAACAATCTCATTCCCAGTGGCGGCGTACCAAATTACTGTCTGTGCTGCTCACACGTACGTTTTACGTGTAGTGTGACAGAGACAGGTTATGTCTAGTTTTTGTTGTATGAATATTATATTACAGTTTATACTACCGCCTCTTTGGATGCTATGCTTTCTTCGGCACGTTTTTGCATAAAGTTGAGTTCTGTGTGTATTCATATCGCCTTATTATATCCATATTATTTAATGCAGGGTTTTTTATCTTAGTTCCACTGAGACTCCTGATATTATATTTATTTCGCCTGTCCAGAACAACTACCATCTCGCTTAAAGGCAAACATTTATCCTGAATAATTCTCAAGGTAGCAGAACGTATTGAATTCGGCACACAGCCACAGCTACTATTGCAGTGAAGCATTTTTTCTTTTCAGTTGAAAAGTTTGATGATATCTGCTTTTTCTAAAGGTCGACTGGGAGAGAATGCCTCTGGCATTAAGTCCGCCTTTGTACCACTTCAGGTATAGAAGTATAAATAAATAAAATAAATAAATAAAAGTTTGAAAGGAAGCATCGAACTGCTTACTTTTATATGAGGCGACTATCTTAGTCCTCGGGAGTAGCAACGCATCTGTTATTGCTTACAAATGTCTATGGACGGCAGTGACCACTTACTATCAGCTGGACTGCATGCTCGTTTGCTGCTCCAGTCTTATAAAAACCTAAGAAAAAACCACCAATTCGCACTTGGCCAGCGCGGTGGACCATGGCCTAAAATCTCTCATTCTGAGGGAAGACCGGTGCCCAGCAGTGGGCCAATAATGGGTTGATGACAAGAAAAAAGCATTAAAAGTAATCAGATCGATCAGCTTAATATTCTGAACATGACGTCTCAATTCGGGGCTAAGAAATTGCGTGCCAGCGATCTGTAGGAGTCATCACACGATAGTACTCCCCTAGGATAGCTTTGAGATGCCTCCAGGGCGTCCCGACGCTTAACGCACAGTTTGAGAAACCCTTTAGTTTATGATTTTCCAATTCACACCCTGCAGATTTTATTATGTAACAGATATTTACGATATACGAATACGAATTTAAGTCACCCGTCGCAACGGTCGAAATTCGTCTGTATTTTAAATTTAAAAAAAAAACTAACTGCACGTTGTCCAAAGTAGCACCAATATTGTTCTAATTTAAATGAATTGTAATAATTTTAAAGTTATTTTGAACTTATCCGCTAAAGGTAATAAAGGTTTATTAACTAAGCTGCATTTAACAGCAATAGCGGATATTTTGACAAAGACATCTGATATTTTTGACGCTATGTGTTTTCATAGTAAGACATTGAATGTTCTATTTCGTTTATTACGTATGCGTTTGTGTCAAATGCAAGGATGTGTGTGTGTGTTGTGTTTTTATGTATGTTTTATGCATTATTTGAAAAAAATATTAGCATTGCGCAATCCTTCTCTACATCAACTATAACCGTGCGTAATTTCATACGCCTCCGCCTGCGGCAAGTATCTTGAAAACGAATCGCAAGTTTTTGCTTCACGTATTAATATACAGATTGAAGGACGTTAAATAAATGCTTTAAGAATCGATTGGAAGGCATCATCGCCACAACTACACTGACACACTTTTGTATGAGGAGACCATCACAGTCCTCGGGAGTAGCAACGCATCTGTGATTAACTTCAAATAGAAACAATGTTTTATTTAAAGTTGCTTACAGATGTCGCAGGGCGGCAATGACCATTTACCATCAGGTGGACTGCATGCTCGTTGGCTACTTCAACCAGATTTAAAAAAAAAACAATTTTTGTTTACCTACTAACAGTTTACTAACAGTGTTAAGCACTGCTTTGTTTTGCTCTGAAAGGTGTGGTATTGGTAAGGGAGCCATGCTTATTCGATGCGTTCCAGGAGCAACAGGACGCGCTTGAGTAACCAAGCTCAAGTAAGACTGACTAGGATTTTCTCCTGTGTCGGAATACACAAATACCCAGACCCAGAACATGAATCTAAACTCATAATTTAGATACCTGTCTGGCCGGGAATCGAACCCGGGACCCATCACGCGTCAGCCCAGTATAGTAACCGCTCCGCCACACGGGTCGTTCTTGAAACAATGCAATAACCATTTTCTTAAAATTGTAACAAGTCAAACTTTTACTTATATAAATGTAAAACTACATTTTTAGACGCGGGTGAAACCGTGGATCTCACTAGTTCTAAATACATAAATAAGTAAACAAAATATTATATCCAAGGATTATCGGGTTTTACAGATTGTTTAGAGTACACCTTCGTATGTACTCATTTAAATAATCCCGTACCCTTGTCAAGTGAACCTGTCTTCTGTTTTTCGTTCTAATATAAGAGTACCTTTTCTGAATTAAACCGAATTTTGTAACTAAAGCCTTGAAATTTAACAACTATGTACCTATACGTCAAAGTCGGACCTTTTTCTATTGAATTGATTGTCCGGATAATAAAGAACAATAGGGTCGAATTCGAATTTTACTTGAACAATTGTGTCGAGACCGAAGAATTTGGCTTAACGATAAATTTTCGTTTAAGAAAAGTAAATGCCCGAGAATTCTAATTTCAGCTTAGAATGACTAAATTCAGAGAAGTGACTTTTGATCAAAATTGAACGGCTCCACTCATAATCATACTCATCAAAGTTGTTAGATTTGCGACAATAATTTTGGCTATAACGAGAGCTATGGCTGTGTAGATGACCTCGATGATAATTAGATCTGAGACCATGACTTATATATCGACATCGCTAATAATGGCAACGCATCGCCGTTGCCATTATTAGCCGTTAATGCTGGTATTGACAACCAACGACAACGAGGATGTTTTTGTTCATGAGTGTGATAGAGACTATGATCCTGTTAATGATAATAAGCATGATGAGAATGACAAAGGTAAGATCTAAGACCACGAGCATTATGTCCACAAGGTTGATATTGATGAAGACAACAATTGTAATGATGGCATCAAATAAAATAACAACGACGATAGAGATGAAGTACAGACATTATTGTGTTGTATTTATTAAAATGACTCCAAAAAGCGGTTGATGTACGTATTTACTGAATGTATAAAATAATATAACGTACTCGTACTTACAAGATTTTTTTGTAAATCACACGTTGATGATAATTAGGATATTAAAATTACAAAAGCGAAATATTCGGAATACTTAAAATAAAGTACTGATTGTAAAAAATCAAACACTATTTTCATTATTGAAAGCTATCAAAATATTTTTATAATAAATTTTGTATTTTAGGAGTTCAACAGATTTAATCTTAAAATACAAGCATTTATATTGAAGCCAATACAGTATAAAGCAACCAAGTACACGGTTAGACTGGTTATCTCAGCAATCCCTATTTTACGCATAGAACTCCATATGGATTCCATTTCAGGAAACGGAATGGGTTTGTAGGATTTGTAATGACCAAAAGTCGGCGTTCTTATGGACGCCGCTGCCAGTTCATAAAGAACCTTGACCATTACAATCTTGACAATCGCGTCTCAGCAAGACTTTAATCCTCTCAATCGGGGTTAAAACCCGAGAAAACTTCATTTGCACAAGAAAACTTTCACTGATGTGGAATAAAATATCGGAATAAAACCTCCGTATCTAGTTTATTTATATTTCGAATTTTAGGAAAATCTTCCTTATTTCATTATATTGTTGGATTACATGCCTCTTTTCTTAGAATGAGAACGGCTTATTAGTCCAAGACCTATTTATAGAGAAAATATTTTAGGCACGTTGAAGTCATAAAAAAAGTGAACCTGGTACCATGAGTCAGGAAGGGCGTTTTTTTTTTATAATTTAACCTAATAATAAGGCAGACAGGCTACCTGATTGAAAGTAGTCACCGCCGCCTATGGACATTCGCAACACTAGAGGAGTCGCCATTGCATCGCCGGCTGTGAAGGAGAGCTCATTTCGCACCTTTCTTGATGAACCCCATGTCATAGCGCTCCGGAAATACCTCAGGAGGAAGCTCATTCCACAACTTGCACGTCCGTGGCAAAAACGAGCGTGCAAACCGTTTGCGTTTGCGGTAATTTCGCTATTGCCAGCAGATTGCAAACAAAAATAATATTAATAATTAATAAAATATGATATTTATAAATTTCAATGTGTCTAAAATGTGTTCACTAAATTCGCCTTAATATCTCTAACTTTAAGCTAATTTAGGTGAGGGAAGCAATACTTTACCGTTAGCTAAGGGTAAATTGATAAACGTAACGTGGGATCTTTTGCAATTTCCTGGCGAATGTTACTCTACTGTGAAATAATGTTTCCGTTTCTTTACTGAGAGATAAAGCAATTTTTTGGACTCACGAAATGTCACGTTACGAACTCAAATAACTTTGTACTATTATCATTATTCTATATTTCTTTTGTACTTGTGTGTCCTACATGACTACTCTGAGGATTAAGTTGGAACTCCGCATAAATATGACTCTCTTTTCACACTCTTCAGACCAGAATCTCATCGTTTAGTTCATACGTTCTTTGAGGCCGTTTGGGTTGGAGGCTTGGAGCTCGAACCAAAGAAATAGACATAGGTACATACACACATACGCTCTAAAAACATCACTCTTTTGACGTAGTTAGTCGAAACGCCGCGGGGCAATGCTCTTCAACCATGAGTACATATTCCATTAATTAATCAAACGTCAAACCCAAACTTCAAAACACGTCTGGAATTCGGTACAAGTCGCGTCCAATTTGCGAAATTGGAGTTTTAATATCAAAGGCTACGGATTCCATTGTCCCTAGTAATTTATCTAGAGGTAAGGGTCTTGTTTCATCGAACTAAGTTTTTGTCGTAGAAGTGTCATATTATGTCGTGTATGGACACATTGAGTGGTTATTTGTTTTTTATTACAATTAATGCTCAATGCTTTGCATCTCTTTACGATTTGTACGGGTTCATTATAAAATGATTAGCAAAATCAAAAACAAGAACAATGCTAGTTTTGAGATATGATAAACTCGTACTTAGGGCAATCAACTTTGAGGCGATTTTGAATGTTCTATATTAATTTAGTAATGGATGTTAATTAAAATTGTTTTAAGTTATTTAAATCTAAATGTTAAAATTATGTGGAAATTTCCGATCCCTTTTCGAGAATACTGCGTGCACGGAGGAGTAAGAGTTGGCATAGTTAAAATTATTGTAGAGAACTACTAATAGATAATATGTATTTATATCTTATATTTATTTGTATGTAATACTTATCATAGGATAAGTATTACATACTATATTGAAGATACTTTCATATTCAACAGCCTGATATGCCTGATATGGAACCTTAAAAAACCTCTGAAAGGAGGGCAGATAGTTCAATCTGCTACATGGGCTTGTTAACAGTTTAGTTCAATCACCGCAGTTTTGCCTTGACCATGATCCATGCAACTGGGTTGAAATATCGAAAAAGTTAATTAAAACACTCACCGCGGGAGTACATGTTTACTATAAAAATGTATGAAATTCGTTCTAATATGACAATGTAAAACGCATAATATCAACAATATCAGATGTCTATATAAATGTAAAAGATGCTTTTAAATGCAGATAAGTCGAATGAACCTCAGCGTTTTAGAAAAAATCTAAAACGAATGCATAGGCTATAAATTAATTCAAAAGCTTTGTACTGGATAAGAAGTTCGAATTATTGGTTTCATTAAAAATAAAATATAATGTGGCAATTGAGAACTATTCATACTAAACTTCGGTGAACAGTAAACTTGGTTTTATTTGGGTTTAATATCACTCATAGATTTTAATAATCAACGGATATTTACAATATGCGCTTTTTGAATTCTTTAAGAATTCTTTTTGCCGTTGATTATCAAAATGTATCAGTTCCGCGACAATACTAGTCTAAAATCACTCATAGAACTATAACTTGCCTTAATTATTATAATTTTATCATCCCCTTTTATTTAACACTTTTTAGTAGATATTTTATGAGCATAAATATATATTTCATTTGAATCAAAGTCCGATAAAATGAAAAAAATGTCTTTCATCATCGTTAAACGAAAAACCACATGCTCATAAATTTATACTTTCTCGATATTTCATCGCTTCTCGTTTACCCTTGTTAGGTGAGACAAGTCAGTAGCGCCTCTGAAAAATTCTCTGATAGAATTGGAATCAAATCTTATTCTTGTAATCGCATTATGGTGTTCAATTTCGGCCGCCAGTAGTGGTTTTCATAAAATGGAATAAAATTCATTGCTGTGCGCAATTTTATTTTATTTCTCAACAAAGAGTATTGTAAAGTATTTTGAACTCATTATGGCTCATAAATTAATCTTTTATTATGTGTCTAGACGCGGTTGAAACCCGGATACATTTGCTCATTAGATCGGCAAAGCTTTTCGCACGCTACGGGCCCGTTCAGACTTTTACTGAACTACATATTACTTAGAGCAGTGATAGCCTAATGGTTGAAAGTTACCCTCTCGATCGGGAGGTCCGAGGTTCAAACCCAGGCACGCACCACTGATTTTTCTAAAATTATGTGCGTATTAGAGTTTAATTATTTATCACTGCTTTTCGGTGAAGGAAAACATCGTGAGGTCACCTACACAGCCGAGAGTTCTTAAAAAAAGTTCTTGGACGTGTGTGAACTCCACCGATTCGCACTTGGCCAGCGCAGTGGACTATGGCTCTCTTATTCCGAGAGAAGACCCGTACCTAGCAGTGGGACAATAATGGGTTGACGACAAACTTGCTATTTATGAGCTGTTAGGATTGATAGAAGTATATTATATTAGTAGCTTACTACTGCGGTTTTACTCGCCTACACAACATAAATTTAATCTGTAATTACTTTTTAAGAGTACATGGTTTTTATAGCTGTACATACTAATTAATGTTACTTCTGGATGTGAACTACAGAAACTCTCTTATAATCATACCATAAAATATAGGTATAATCCCTTAAATTAAATTCGATAGTTCAACTGTTCCATAGAACTAATCACCCGTCGCAACGGTCAAAATTCGACCGTAATTTAAATTAAAAAACTAAACTTCATATTGTTCAAAGTAGCACGAATATTTCTCAAATTCAAATAAATTGTAATAATTTTCAAGTTAATTTGAACACACCCGTTAAAAGTATAAAGAGGTTTATTATACTAAGCTGCATTTAAAAGCAATAGCGGATATTTTGACAAAGACATCTGACATTTTTGAGGTTTTGTGTTTTTCGTAAAACATAATGTTTTATTTCGTTTATTATGTATGTGTTTGTGACAAATGCAAGGTAGTTTGTGTAATGTGTTTTTAGTTGATTTTATGAATGTTTTATGCATTATTTGAAAAAACAACTATAACCGTGCGTAATTTCATACTCCCCCGTCTGAGGCAAATATCTTAAAAAACGGGTCACAAGTTGTTACTTCGCGTATTAATATATAGATTTTAAATAGGCAGACGAATATAAAAAACTAGAACTTACAATGAAATTCGATCAATTAACTTAGTATAAAGAGCTTATCGTCCTTTTAATTTACTCCGGACTTCAAAGTGTCGAGGTGGGTTCATTAAACGTTCCTTACTTAAGCACTTGTAATAGACATGAATGGGCACAATTGGCTTTCATTTTGTAATTGGTCTGAACTGAATGAGGTCTTGTGGGTGACACTGCGATGAACGTGGTGTTTGACAGCCCTAATTTGCTTATATAATACATGGATGCATCTATATAGCTTGGTCGGGAAATCAAGCGGCTTAAAACCGCAGGAAAGCGGGATTAAAATCTCGGTCTGATTGTATCTTTTGATTTTTTTCTCTTTTTTTCGAGTTCTTTTTCGTTATTTCTTTTCTATAGTTTTTAGTTCTATTTTTCTATTACTTTTTTCCCGTTCTTTTTTAGTATTTTTGTTTTATTATTATTATGTAGATAAGATAAAACCATACTCGTATTATTCATATTTGTTCAGTAAGTAATTTGCATAGTTATAAGGAAATATAATTTCACAAAAACATGAAGTACTAATCAAGAACACCGAGCCAAGCTCGGTCATCCATGTACTAAAATTTAATATCCACATAATTTATGACCTAGATTAAATTGGGATACATTTCAGCTTGTAAAACATAACCCAAGCGGGCAAAGCCGTGGGATAAAACCAGTTAATAAAGATAGTTGTTACTCTGGAAGCACCAGTCTGCAAATTTCTGTCGTAATAAAGCAACGCAAGTTGTTTGTCTTTGGTTTTGAGGGAAATGTTGAGACTACACTAGTTCTTAGATCTAATCTGGACTACTTCATCTTTGACCTCAGGCTCGATCCTGAGAAAAAAAATGCTGCACACTTAAAAAAATAACTTAAAACGCTTTCTACACTCATAGCCGCACTGTAGGATTTTCTCCTGTGTCGTGGGTTCCATGGACACACACAAAGACGAATACACAAAAACCCAGTCCCAGAACAGAAATCTAAACTCATCATTCAGATACTTGACTGGCCGGGAATCGAACCCGGGACCCGCTGCGTGTCTGATCGGTATGGTAACCGCTGCGCCACGCGGATCGTCAAACACTTCTCCTCATAAATAGCAATATTTTTGCTTAGTTATGTATATCCTTAATTTTTTGTCTTTTTTATCTCTATTAATCCAATGTCTAACTTGTACTATGTAACTTTCTTTTAGTTGTCAATATTATTAACTCAACATGTCTATTATAAAGAATGTTGTACGCACATGTAATTGGCGTGCATACTATCTCTATTCAAATGTGAGATTATTGTAATGCTGTTGGTGTGTCATAAAATAGATAGACCTCAGAAGCAACGCATAAATCGCTGATTTCAAATAAAACGTCTATGGTTGACAGTGACAATGTGTAGACATACAATGATATTAAAAAATATTTTTCCAGATTTAATTAAAGACCTTATACCAATCACTTTTTAAATCTAAATTGAAATCTTAATTCACTCTTTTGATTTGGTGATATTAAAGTCCCATTATTAAAAAAAAATGTGTAAGTCTTATAAAGGTGTTCGAAAAATGTGAGCCAAGGCCATTGATTTTCACTAATGGATTTCGGAACCAGGCTCTAAAGCTGGTATTAAGACGAAAAAAATAAGCCCTAATCGGATTTATATGAGGCGTTCCAACTAAGTTCTTAGCGGTAACATTTAGGTTCTAACGCACCTGTGACTCACCTTTGGTCAGACTCGAATATTTAGCATTGATTATTATAGATGGTCATGGACGGCCGTTGCTACTTACCATCGATTTGTTTCTTTATTACTTGCCGTTGACGTCGTCAATCTCTATTGTCCCATTGCTTGGCACGGGATTTAAACCAGTGACACACCATCAGGCGGACTACATGCTCGTTTGCTGTTAAAATCAGATAATAATAATAATAATCCTGATATTTTTGTTTGATCGATATAAATACCTTAGTCCACATTGTATACAAGAATAGTTATTTGTCTGGTACGGGTATGCCACTTTCAATGTCTGTAGGTACGAAATGGGGTTTAACCATATTTTTAAACGAAAAAAAGTTAAAACGTGTAGTAAAGAACAAAAAGTACTTTAATTTCTTTATATTCATTTTTATAGAACAACAGGTCGTATGTATGTCATAGGAATTTGGCCGCAAATGGTTTATTTGTTTCTTTAAAATAAAACATGAGTTGTTATTTTACAAGTCTCAATTACCTATTACATATATATCAACGTGTTAAATGGCTAGATGTCCTAAATATGTGAAATCATATATTAAAAACAAAATAATATACAACAAATCACATAATATATTATCTGGAGGCGTGTTCGCTCCGGACATGTTTTTCATGAGCTCCGGACCCGACAATGGGTAAGCAGTAGTGAAAATAATGTAGGTCAATGTTGCTAAGAGCCTTATGTACAGGCTACAATAACAAGATACTAGATTAGAGGTTCCTAAACTTTTTCATTTATCGCCTTTTTAAATAACTTTGTTTTTATCACTCTCAAAAAATAAAATTGGTCGCCCTTTGATAATTAATCGTCGAAGAAAATCTAATGATTCATTTGAATAAACATTTCGACGGGATACCGCGTATTTATGAAAAACATGTTGCCGATAATAATTATTTTAGTTAATTTAAAGATCGAATTGTTTGTTTATTAAATTAGCAATATTTAGTGATTTTTAGAATTGTAATTTAGTTTACCCTCCATAAATTTGTTATTGCCACCTCACCAAACATTGTTATAAAAAGGCGAGCGCCTGTCGGTAGAAAAAGATTCTTATTTAACCGTCGAAGCGATAGGACCTCCTTAACTGTGAATAAATCGAAGAAGTTTACTCCTGTGTTTTACTCGAAATCTTCAAGAATGGACAGTAATGAAGACTCCTGGCCTTCCTGATGTCACGCAATCCCTTATAATTGCAACGCAAATCGCTAGGGAAGACGCTAATCTCTATCTACAGAGACCTCCAACAGGCACGAGGGAGGATGATACTTATGTTTAGTGCACTTGACAAACAGTATTTTGAAGTCATGTCATGTTTTGAATAAACCGAGTTATCTATGAGCATTGTGACTGAATTATTCAGCTATTACTGATTTGCATAACTATGAAGTGTATTCATGTCAACTGCAGAGCGATCCGTGCATATCAACTTGGTTTAATAATGCACTGGAACAAGGCGAACCAATGGCGATACAAGGAAATGTAATTAAATGAAATGTCTCATATAAAACTACAGACCTTATTTTTTTTGTTTTCGAGGGGGAAACCTTCCAAAGGTACCCGCCGCCGTGGGAGCGATGCAGGGTTATGTGGGATTTTTACCGCACTAAAACCCCCCCGGTGGCCGTCCTCGGCGCTGAAAAGGAGGACTCCGGGATCTCGAAACGACTTCAACCGGAATCCTCAGAGCGCGCTGCCCCATCGGGCTCCTCCCAGATGGGCGGCTGGGCCCACCGCTCCGTCTAGTCTTTACGACGGTATGCGACCACACATACCGCCGTCCTTCCCGGGATTGCCTGACCGAACGGTTCGAGCTCTCACTCCAGCCGTCTGCAACCCCGGAAGCCCCTTTTAGTCGCCTCTTACGACAGGCAGGGGATACCGTAGCCCTATTCTGAAAAACTACAGGCCTAAGGCACTTACAAATTGTCAGTTACTATATTTTATATAAAAACTCTATACTAAAATCTATTATATAAAAACTCTCTCATTCTGAGAGAAGACCCGTGCCCAGCAGTGGGACAATAATGGGTTGACGAGAAGTAACTCCTTTTAATCCTATTAGTCTCTTTCATTCTATACAAACTATTTGTATAGACTAACACACATGCTGTGATAGACGTGACGCGTCCATAGTCCACCGCGCTAGCCAATTGGTGGACACAAGGAATTACTTAGACAACTGCAAAATAAAATTGGCAAGACATACAAATTTCACAATTGGTAAGACTTTGTTATATTTTCGTACAGTATTTTCCAATTAGCAAAATTATATTAACGCAATAAAACTTTTTTAACAGAAATAGGTTAAGATAATTATTACGGAACCCCAAAAGAATCGAAACCAATTTAAACTTAGTATCTTGAATCAACAGATACTTAGTGTAAATGTCAAGAAGGGCAGAGGTCAGGTTAAAGTAATGATTGATCACTTAACACCTGAAGAGGCTTGATAACAACTTCCCTTTGAACTAAGTTAGATCAAGGGATAGTTTACCCTCGGGTAATAGATTGATTTTGTTTTTCAGTACTTCTTGCCTAGTCTCGATGCTTGCTTACTTTTAAATGTGAACATCTTGGTCCTAAAGAGTAGCAACGGATCTGTAAATGACTTGAGACGGAATCATTATTCGCTTGATTGTAAAGTTGATTTTTGACATATATTATTTTATATATTTATTGATTTTTAAGTTGTTCCATAAGCGGCAGTAGCCTCTCATCTGCATGGACTGCAAATTCGTTTTCTACTTTACCTGCGTAAAAAGTCTTGGATGAACCTCAACATTATAATGGAAACGGTAGCAGAATCAGTATATTTCCACGGGAATTTTCCCCGCTATTTGCGACCTGGAGTAAATCTGAGCCTGAGTAGAACTGTGTATATACCAGCAAACTTGCATAGGCGACCATTTTAATCTTCAGAAGTGGCAACCATCGTTATGGTCCTCAAACGGAACCCCTGTCTAAAAGTCAATCACAGATGCGTTGCTACTCCTATCATGGTCGCCTCCCCTTCATCGAAACGCAAGAAATGATTCATGCTAGAAATAAGTGTGGTGGTGGTACTTCCCTGGTCGAACTACACTGGTTCTACCACCTTCTCTCTCCATAAGTAGTAGTTACGAAGCATAGGTCTGGTACTACATGCTTCTATAAAGCGTATTTTGGACCTCATATACTTAAGAAACATTAAAGGCTATCTAATTAGGCACGTAAGTTTGCTTACGATGTTTTCCTTGACCCTTAAAATAATTGACAATTAATTAATATGTAGGTTGAGTATAATTAATTAATATTAGTATCTAAAAACAGAGCTGCAAATCCGAAGTGTCTGGTACAAGAAAGTTCGACCTAAATAATAGGAGGTAGTTATTATCCTTTTTTTGGGCACATTCGCACGGTAACACCTCCCCGGTCGAACCATAAACGCTCTACCTCCTTGCGAAAGTTTTATTGGGTTATAAAATAAAAAAAAAAAAAACAATTACCATAAATTGGATAACATATGGTATACAAGCACGTACATACTATAAAACAAAGTCGCTTCCCGCTGTCTGTCAGATTCTTTGAATACATAGAGCCATTCAAAAGTAAGGTTTTTATGTATAATACATGTATTACAGTGTTGAAACATTGATAATTTTAGTTTTTTGATATAGGCCGAACGAAGTTCGCCGTGTCATCTAGTTTATTATAAGAAGAGATTTTATTCCAGCAGTCAACAAAAATAGTAGCGTATAGGTACGCAAAATAACTTTATGTATTTACACATATAACTTAATACCTTTTACCGTGACACGAAATTATCGTCCCTTGCCATTTGAATAATACTTACAACCATTACTATTGAGCATTTACCACGCACACTTGAACGAAGTACTTAGAATTAAAAAAATATTGTTTAACAACCATTGCTTCTTTTGTGCTAGTAATGACGCTGAGATCTATGAAAAACTAGCAATGGATATAATAGGATAGATATAGTCGCTTAAAACCTGCGTCATTGTCGTAAAGTAACAATTTTCTAGACGAATAGGAGCACTGTGCAGACCTTTTAAGATTAAAACCTAAATATAGGGCTAAGTACTAGCTGGGGTGGACTTTGAAAGGAAATAGACTGTGAAATAGTACCTACCGTTTAATCTAAGTGGCAACTTGATATATGTGTATATATGTTTCTCGTCAACCCATTATTGTCCCACTGCTAGGCGGGTGAAAGAGTTATAGGCTATAGTCCACCGCGCTGGCCAAGTGCGAATTGGTGGACTTCACACACCTCCGAGAGCTTCCTTTTTAAAGAACTCGGGTGTGTAGGTTTCTTCACAATGTTTTCCTTAACCGAAAAGTAGTGAAAATTCCGAAAAATCTGTGGTGCCTGCTTAGGATTGAACCTCAGGCCTCCTGATCGAGAGGGCAAGTTTCCACGATTAAGCTATCACTGCTCATTAGGCTCAGTATATATAGTATTATGTAATATAATTAAATGGTCAATGTTTATCTAAGAACAGATTTATATCTCAATTTATAGGTGCATGATACATATGAACAAAGAAAAGTACATATAAATCAGATAATATATACAGATAATATATATTCGTATATATTATCCAGGTGGTAGAGCCTGTTTACCGGGGAGGTACCGAATACCCATTTTTACATAAGGCGACCATCTTGGTCTTCGGGAGTAGCAATGCATCTGTGATTGACTTCAAATAGAAACCTTGTTATATATAAATTACTCACAGATGTCTATTGGCGCCAGAGACCACTTACCATTACTACCATTGCCACCTTGGACTGCATACTGGTCTACTTGGAAAAGGTAAAAAAGTAATAAATATTATTCCCTTATAAATCCAGTTACTGTTACCGAAGACTATGATGGTCGCCTTATATAAAAGTCACCCCGTATAAAAGGAGCCAGCAAGCAAACCCTTTCAACAAAACGCAAGAACTACTTCACGATAGAAATAACGCAGCGGTATCGCCGCGTTTGAAGAAAACTCTTCAACAAACTATTGTATAAGACAAAAGTATTTGAAACAGAGGTCAAAATGAACATAAGGATTTGTTTGACCGCTCCGTTGTTTGTTCGCTAACATTTCATTTGAGTTTCGTTTATCCGAGCTAGTGATGCGGCTCGATCAGAATTTTGTGACTCGAGTCACTCGAGCAATCTTACAACATTACTTGAGTTATATATACTCGAGTTTTCGAGTCACTCGGATTGCAAACTTGTAATTTGGGATTTCACTCGAATTACAAGTTTGCAATCCGAGTGAAATCCCAATCGAATTACAAGTTTGCAATTCAATTGAGATTTATATTACCACCTTTAATTAAAGAAAATAATTGAAACATCAACAAATGAAAAACTCAAAATTACGCGTAATTTGGTTTGTAAACACGGCCAGCGCAGTATAGATAAAAAGTAATCAAGAGACATCTAGTGGCAAGAAAATCTCAGTGCGCGGAGTTGACTTGGTACGTCGAGTTGACTCGGTACTCGAGTGCATAGATACTCGAGTGATATATTTTACAATCGAGTACGAGTTAGACAATTTACTCGAGTGTCTCGGATAAAAACGCGACTCGAATCGCATTACTAATCCGAGCTTAGTGGAATGGTTGTGACATGTTTGAGGACCTGCGTCTTTTAGGCAATTTCAGATTTTCGAAGTATTCTGTACAATTACGAGTGTTAAAGCCTTGGTAACAATATTTGTAGAGACTTAGTAAGAAATTGATACACTTTTTGTAGCTATAGAAGCGATCCAATTTAGTATTTCATTGTGGGAAAAAATCTTATTCTTATTAGTATTATTGTTCTTTTTGGAGTTGGCCACAAAGCTACTTAGTATGAGTTTATTAGGATTAAAAAAATGTTTAAGACATAAATTATCTTTACAAAGTAAATTGTAATTTATGGGCGTGAACGTAAACTTTTCAAGGTGTTAGAACCAGTGTAGTTCAACCGCGGAAGTACTACCGCCACACCTATTTCTAGCGTGAAGCATCTCTAGCGTTTAGATAGAAGGGTGTGGTACCCGGCACACTTTCACATGAGGCGACCATCATAGTCCTATTGAGTAGCAACGCATCTGTGATTGACTTCAGATGGAACCCATGTTCTGTATGTAGTTAATTACAGGTGTCCATGGGCGACTGTGACCACTTACCAACAGGTGGACTGAATACTCGTTTGCTACTTCAGGCAAATAAAAAAAAACAATTGTTGTCCTGAAGAGTAGCGATAAACTCGTACTAAAGTTACAGATGTGTGTTGTAGCGATAAATAGCTAACAATAGGTGGATTACATGATTGTTTGCGATATAACACTTGTTCTGTGAAAATGATATCCTCATAAAGAGCACAGTTTGGTTTCCTTATAAGCTGAGATTCCACACAATATGACGACTAGCTATGCTCCACGTTATCACCCACGTTGAAAAATACAACATTGTATTTGACATACATTGAATGGGAACTTCATACCTTCAACAATTTTTGGAGTTTATTGGAGTTTACTTCTTAAGAATCTACTTGCATATATAAAGGCCCGGTATGAGAAAAATGTGAGGAGTAAAATCTACTGATGAATGACCTCGTTACGTTTTTTTTTGAGTATAACACCGTCTAGTTTCGTGATTACGTTTTACTGAAATCTCAATCGTATTATAAATAGTAAATCGTTAAGAAAAGTAATGTAAATATTTTGTAAATACGTACAATATTAATATTTTAATACGTACTTATATATTAGATATATATTTTTCAAAATGAACCATGTATTGGTATTATTTATATCTTTAGTGTAGGGAGTATGGCGCCATCTATTTAAACGCGAGTAAACTCCAGTCGTGCGTCGGAGCTGACACACACACTCTTCTTTAAATTATCTAGTTAACACCACAAATTAAAGAAAACAATGCTAAAAAAGTACTTAGAATTTTTTTAGCATTGTTTTATTTAAACTAAAGCATTCCCCAAATAACATAATATAAATATTTTATCAGGACCTTAAACAAAATTCAAATGTTTTCATGCATTTACAAACACACAATCAAACGTACAGTCAATAACTCTATACGTTGTAGAAATCTCTCTTATTGATTCTTTCAGTTCTCCAACCTACCCTTATACAAACATGTTCGATGTGAACACGCGTACAACTTTTATTTTTATTATTTATATATCCATTATTATCTACGGTATGTTGGTAGTACGTATGAGGTTTGTAACAGGAAAATTCATCCAGCCATAATGATTGCTTTTCTGTAAATATGGCGAATGGCCTCACATACTTGAAACTGCACAAATATTAATAATAGCCCGGCCTTCATAGCTATATTTTTCAGATACAAATAGCTATAAATTGATACATAAGTGGAGATAAAGGTTTGCCAAGTGAGTGATGAAATTGATATGATCCGTAGAAATTTAGGTTTGTATAAAGTAGAGGCCGTGAGGAGAGTTTTAAATAGAAATAATGATAGAAATGAATGTGGCAGTACTCTTTCAGTTGAGAGAGAAGAGGTTTTTCCAACTTCGAACTGGTGTGATTTCAAATGTCTTCCTATGCAACCTCAATAGCCATTGCGGTCACCAATACGCATGGTGTGGCCATTAGGAGAACAGTATCTAGCAGTGGAGTTTAAAAAGCCACTGAAAATACGAAATGCTATGGATTGACCTTTCCCTGCTTGAACAATTGATTGTATATCTTAACAATTAAATATGTATGTATATATCTCCTCTATAAAATAGAACAATAAATAAATTTACTACATATTTCTCTTGCACTAGACCATCATTTTTCTCAACAACTGCAAAATGGCACATAAACTGCAAGTATAAATCCAGTACGGAACCCTAATAAATGGGACAAAGTAACCTCTATAAGTTTCTCCAGATATATTTGCGCCGGGTAAGATTTATCCCAGCAATGTTTATGGAGGAATAAGCAATGCAAACTTATCTTCTGTTTCTATTTCAGAAGATAAATATGTTCTTCTCCATTATATTTAACTAGAAACCTGCTCCGGGTTCGTTTGGGAATTAGTGCAAGTGTAAATTATTATAATATTGTGGACTAAGAACTACACTGGTTCTACCACCTTCAGGACTTGACCAAGATAAGACCAAGACAAGACCTTGACTGACGAATTAAGATTTCTGTTCTGTCTCTGAGTGCTTTTATATTCGTCCCTACGTATCCATTACACCTAGCGACATAGAAATAAATCCTAGGCTTTGAGTTTCAAAAGCTGTGTTATTGTAAAAAAAATGTTCGACTAATATACTGGGAATACTTACTCAGTTATTTCACCCGAATTATAATTAAACTTGGTAATTAGTTGTGAAGTTTTTGCTAATCAACTAACTTCATTGATCAATTATTCCAAATCCAATCTACTGATGCTTGTTCCTTTAATTGTTTCCAAGGGACCAGGGTCTCAAATTAAACTGTTCCGGGTGAAATCACATCGCCCTATTAGGAAGTAGCAGCCAGTATCTTCAATTAGATGTCATCCAAATCAATTGAAATGCGAAATGCGAAATGTTTGAGTGCTACATGTATGGATTGTTTTACATACCTTTACCTATCGTCAACCCATTATTTGCCCACTCACGGACGCGGGTCTATTTAATAAGAGATTCACAAAGCGTTTTAGACAACTTAGATATGTGAGTTACATCACGATGTTTACCTTCCCTGTAAACCAGTTATAAATAATTATTAATACGCACATTTCAGAAAAAAAATTGATGGATGCCTAAGATCTTCCAACCGATTGTGAGGCCGAGTTTTAACTATTATCTATCAGGCTGTTACTACTTAATTTTAGCCAAGCGTCGGCTTGTTGGTATATAGACAGATGAAACCCTTTATTTTAGAATTTAAGTAGGGTTCAGACAAATATTTTCAGGACCATAATGATAAATTACCTTTACCCTTGTAATAAATGGTAATCGAGGGTCCAAGATTTGTATCCTACAACTAATTTTTATGAAAGTTATGTGCGTATTCGACTGTAGTTCCGGGATTAGTATAGGGCTACGGTAGCCCCTGCCTGTCGTTAAAGGTGACTTTAAAACTCGAGCTCGAACTGTTCGGTCAGGTGACCCCGGGAAGAATAGCAGAAGAAAATAACAGATGCGTTTCTACTTCGGAGAACTAAGGTCGCCTTGCATAGAAGTGAGCCTGAAACCACGCAACACTTACTATCAGGTGGACTGTATACTTGTTTGCTACATTATACTTATACAAAAGGCATATATACGCAAACTGTTCAAATAATTCTTTTCTCTTTAGTATTGAAATCTTATCGATGTAATGATTGTGATTGAAATATTTATAATCTTCATCTAATTTTGTTAAGATTAATTAATTTGGCAAAACACATAGATCAAATAATAATAAATATCGCCGTTGCGAACGATAATGAAGTAGGCACTTAATTACTTTAATAAGGGCATTGAGTAATTAATAGGGATCCGGTAAGAAATCTGTTGAGTAAAACATTGAAAACAAAACATTAAACGAGAAATAAAGCTGTATTCAATTAATGAATTTAAAAAAAATGTTGCAAACTAAATATTTCAATAGAACCAAGCTTGCTTTGAGTATTTTTAAAGCTTTTTTGCTAGTTGTTTCAGAAGGAAACTCGGTTACGGAATAAGTAGGTTAAATTTCACTATAATCATTTGGCATCATAGTCCCTCATAGTCCTAGTCCTAGTCATACGAATACACAACTACCCAGACCCGGAACAGGAATCTAAACTCATTATTCAGATGCCTGTCTGGTCGGGATTCAAACCCAGGAACCATTGCGCGTCAGACCGGTATGGTAACCGCTCCGCCACGCGGGTCGTCAAAATGGCGAAACTTTTCAGTGGCTATAGTAAAACCGTACTCTTTTTTCTCAAATGATGTATGAGACCTTTGAAGTCGTCCACTTGTGATTCATTTACACGATTTCAATACATTTGAGTTGGTAATGAGGACCTGATGTTAAAGCCAAGGGGATATGAGAACTTTTCAGTAGCTATAAAAACTGCTCGAATTTGGACTTCATATATTTAATTTTGATAGCAGCTGCATTTTAAGAGCAAATCGAGCAGTGATAGCCTAATGGTTGAAACTTGCCTTCTCGATCAGGAGGTCCCAGGTTCAAACATAAGCGCGCACCTCTGAATATTCTAAAATTATGTGCGCATTAGAAATTGCTTTTCGGTAAAGAAAAACTTCGTAAGGACCCGAGAGTTCTTAAAAAAAGATCTCGAAGGTGTGTGTGAGGTCCACTAATTCGCACTTGGCCAGTACGGTGGACTATAGCCTATAACCTTCTCATTGAGAGAAGACCCGTGCCCAGCAGTGGGACAATGATGGGTTGACGAGATATTTCATTTTGATAAGTCCAATAACTTGAGTTGGTTTGTCAAAGACTTTTTATTATAAAGGAGGAAAATGAAATTTAAATATTTCACTTTTAAAATTGTTATTCTCTTAACTCATTTCCACTCAAAGTTAGATAACCGTCTGCCTTATCGTTAGGTTTAAGCATAAAAAAATACTCAAGGATAGATGTACTGATAACTTTACTTATTTTACTTGCAGCGTCACCAACATCTTCCTCGTGAACCTCTCCGTAGCTGATCTGCTGGTGACACTGTTCTGCATGCCGGTGCAGATCGCCAAGTCAGTCACGCTGCTCTGGTACTTCGGAGAGGTTATGTGCAAGACTGTCAACTTTCTGCAAGGTATCTATGTGGCACCACCGCCAAACTTATTTTTATACATCACTTTTATTTTATCAAAAAAGACAAAACAATGCGTGGCGCTAGCAATGGAGGAATGCTAAGTTAATCTTCATTAATAGAAGCTCACGATCCTGTAGTTTCGGGGTTAGAATACGGCTCGGTATTCTCTGCCTGACGTAAGAGGCGACTTAAAGGGGCTTCCGGGGTCGCAGGCGGCTAGAGTGTGAGTTCGAATCATTCGGTCAGGCAACTCCGTGAAGGACGGCGGTATGTGTTGTCGCATAGCGTCGTAAAGACCAGATGGAGCAGTGAGCCCAGCCGCTCATCTGGGAGAAACCCGATGGAGCAACGCCTTCAGACGATTCCGGTTGGGTTCCCGTGGAGATCCCGGAGTTCTCTTTGTAACGCTGAGTCGCTTCCATTATCGTCTAACTTTTGAAGGTTGCAAAAAAAAGTAACACACCAGCCCCTACGATTAAGTAATACTTCCATTTATTTGTAGTTAATTAAGTACGATAAAACCAAGTAACAGACGCTAAAACTCATACAAAAAATTTCTCATACTACTAAGAACCGAAAAATTTTAGGGTTATTACGAGGACAGACTGAGATTGCGGTAGTAACATTTTTCTAGAATACAATTAAGCGAATATTGCTAAACTACTTTTTACGAGCATGCGCATCTCATGTCTGATATTCGTTTGAGTTTTATGGGTTTTTCTGGACCGTAACAACCTCGATATTACGTATCGTTGCGTATTCTGATGATTCCTTTACTTTCTGTTTGGATACTCTTTTAGTTCTCCTTAGCGTAACGCAATAAATCGATTATCTATTATTTTTATTATCATATTATATTTTTATTTTGTTATTATCTCTCGTAGGCTACTTTTCAGAAGTTGCACTTTTGCCGTGTGTGATTTGCATACACACACTTTTCTATTTCCCTACATTTCATACAGCTAGGTAATCTATTAACTTGTCCCCTGTAGTAGGGGAGTAGAATACGTCTACGGTATCCCCTCGCTGTCGTAAGAGGTGACTAAAAGGGGGCTTCTGGGTTTGCGGACGGCTCGAGAAGAAGCTCGAACCGCCCAGACAGCAACCCCGAAAAGGTCGGCGGCTTATATAGCTGCATGCTGTCTTAGACGCCAGAAGGTGCAGGGAGACAGCTACACGTCCGCCAATAGACGAGTCCATGAGGGGTGCTGCGTTAGGGGGCACAGGTGCATTCCATTGGAGATCTCGGGGTCCCCTGAGGTCCTGGGGGGAGGGGCGTTGAGGAAGGTCACCGAGGACGTAATCTATTAACTACAACACAAATACATATACATAGGTATATAAACCAAGCTAACATTACAAAAGCCATTAACTCCATCTAATTGGATACCTGGTAACTATTAAATTAACTCAGATTTCATCTCAGTTAATTCATTACAGTTCAATTGTTGCACGCCCCAGTTAACTCATTAAAGGCGGTGGTAATTGACTGTCTAAACAGCGACAGGTGAATTCAAGAGTAAATTAGTATTCAAATAAGACACTCGATTTAACTTGAAATGGGATTTGCAAAATTTGTCGGTTTTCGACGTTGGAAGTTTAATCGAAATTCACACTCAGTTTTTCGAATAAAATTTTGCCATTTTCATTCCTAGAAAATTATTTTCCTCGAAATTTATATGTTATGTAAGCCCATCCAATCGCTTAAAGTATTTCTTCATATGTTTTTTTTTATTAGTATTTTGATATCGTATGTTAGGTACGAAAGTATTCGTCCCTGTAGTTCCGGGATCAGAATAGGGCTACGGCATCCGCTGTCTGTCGTAAGAGGCGACTAAAAGGGGCTTCCGGGGTTGCAGGCGGCTAGAGTGGGAGCTCGAACCGTTCGGTCAGGCGATCCCGGGAATAACGGCGGTATATGTGGTTGCGAACCGTCGTAAAGACTAGACGGAACTGCGGGCCCAGCCACCCATCTGGGAGGAGCCCGGTGGAGCTTCGCGCTCTGAGGATTCCGGTGGCTGGTCGTTTCGAGATTCCGGAGTCCTCTTTATAGCGCTGAGGACGGCCACCGGGGGGGTTTTAGTGCGGTAATAATCCCACATAACCCTGCGTCGCTCCCACGGCGTCGGGTACCTTTTGAAGGATTCCCTCTCGAGAACAAAAAAAAGGTACGAAAGTATTACTTTTTTCAGATACATAAATTGACTTTAATTAGAAAACATTAACGCCGATCAGTAAACGTATTACGATTTTTTTTGTTTCTAATGTGTTACATTTTTCCATAAGTCATTGTCGTTATATCATAGTATATAAATAATATCAAGAAATTGCTACTCTAGCAATATCTTTTTATGTTGTATAACTTTATGAGCAGTGATAGCCTGATAGCCTAATGGTTGACTGATTTACCACTTACCACTGATTTTTCTTAAATTATGTGCGTACTATTAAGTATTAATTAATTATCACTGCTTTTCAGTGAAGGAAAATATCGTGAGAAAACCTACACACCTGAAAGTTCTTTACAAAAAACAGTTCTCGTAGGTGTGTGAAGTCTACCAATACGCACTTGGCTAGCGCGGTGGACTATGGCCTAAACTCTCTCATTCTGAGAGAAGACCAGTGCCCAGCAGTGGGACAATGATTGACCAGGATAACTCTGTACTTCAACACTAGGATGGGATATATTCTACATCTAGTATATTAAAATATACAGCAATAATAAAAAAATTAAAAAATACGACAAGGTCATAAGATGAACGAGTCATCTTTGTTTCCATGCATTTTATTTTATTTTTCTGTAAAATACCTAATTTATTTTAAAGATAAACAAATATAGCATGAATTAAAAGACCAAAGCAATTTTAACTAATTTATTAAGGAAAATGCAATTACTTTGTTACTGCTTATGAAATTACAGTTTACTTATGTTCTTTGCTACTTAATGTTCTAATTAGGTTACCACAAAGACTCGCTTATTTTGTCTTACCAAGACCTAAGCTTCAAGTTTTTAGGTGTCTTTCGATATACAATTTGAATAAGATTATTTATGATTCGTAAACTATTATTTTCTGAATATGTATGATATCCGGATAGGGAAGTCCTACTTTGAGAGGGAGGTCACTCGAAGAATCCAACTCGGCTGGGCTGCGTTCGGGAAATTTCGTAGTATCTTCTTGTCCACAATTCCTCAGTGCCTGAAGTCGAAATTGTTCGAGCAATGTGTGTTGCCAGTGATGACCTATGGCGCCGAAACGTGGTCCTTCACTAAAGGCTCATTCGAAGGCTCAGAGTCGCTCAGCGTGCAATGGAGAGAGCTATGCTCGGAATTTCGCTACGAGACATGATTCGCAACGATGAAATCCGTAGACGAACGAAGGTTACCGACATAGCTCTCAAAATCAGCAAGCTGAAGTGGCAGTGGGCCGGCCATATCGCTCGAAAGACCGATAACCGACGGGGAAGAAAGGTCTTCGAGTGGCGACCACGTTTAGGCAAAAGGAGTACAGGTCGCCCCCCTACCAGGTGGACTGATGACTTGATGAAGATAGCGGGAAACCGTTGGATTCAGAGGGCACAAGACCAGTTGGAGTGGCGCCATCTAGCGGAGGCCTATGTCCAGCAGTGGACATCAAAGGGCTGATGGATGGATGGATGATATATTGTTAGAAACAACGTACTCGCACAGCGATTTTAAAAAGCGCTGTTTTTAAACGCAGCCACGATACTGCTGTTTAAATTAAAAAAAAAACATTAGGTTATGTAATAGCGTAAGTTAAAACTGGTAAACTCTTTTCTAAATATATATGACATATTGTTAGAAACGACGTACTTACACAGTGATTTTTAAACGCGCTGTTTTTAAACGCTCAGTCACGATACCGTTGTTTAGATTTCAAAATTCAAAATTCTCATCAGGTCAAGTAGTAGCGGAAGCTAAAGATGTACATCGGAACACACTGCGACTATAAGAGGTGCTATATATTTTTCAATTATATTTTACCAAAATTTTTCATACTTTGCGTCTGTTTGCAAAACGCTGTATGAGGCTTCAGGTATACATTGAACTAAATTTATGGACGTTGGACCCTGTGCGTGTTAAAATTTCACTCTCATAATTTCCTAGCAATGTACATGGAGTACCCTTTTTTAAATCTCTTATCTTTTTGACTTAAACGTGAACATGTATTTAAAAGCTTTATTGCTTAAAAATGTAACGATCTCTTCTGAAGTTTTCTTTCATAGCAAAAAAGGTTAAGAATCTTTATCATTAAAAGTTTATGTTTCTTGTCAATTTTCCTATAGCTTGCCTGAATAATGTTTCATTACTGAATAAAAAACAAGAAAAGACGAACTCTCTCATTATTTAAAGGAGTTTTATTATTCGAAGACGAGTAGTGAATGCGTCGAGTAATGAGACCTCGCAGTAATGAGTAAATTTCTACTTCTATTTCTAAAAAAAATAGTACGTAGGTGCTATAATAGTGAAATTACAAGGCATGTAATCCATTTGATAGTAAGTAGTTACTGCCGTCCCTGTAGTTCCGGGATCAGAATAGGGCTACGGTATCCCCTGCCTGTCGTAAGAGACAACTTAAAGGAACTTCCGGGATTGCGGGCGGCTAGAGTGTGAGCTTTAACCGTCCAGCTAGGCGATACCGGGAAAGACGGTATGTGTGGTCGCATATCGTCGTAAAGACGTGAAGGAGCAGTGGGCCCAGCCGCCCATCTGGGAGGAGCCCGATGGGGCAACGCGCTCAGAGGATTCCGGTTGTGTTCTTTTGGAGATCCCGGAGTCTTCTTTTCAGCGCCGAGGACGGTCACCGGAGAGTTTATGTGCGGTAAAAATCCCACATAACCCTGCGTCGCTCCCACGGCATCGGGTACCTTTTAAAGGGTTTCCCTCGAAAACAAAAAAAAAAGAGTTTTATAAATCAACTTAATAATAAAAATGATTGTAGTAATAAAGCATCAAACATTAAATTATTAAATATTTATAAAGCGTATTTGGTTACAATAACAATTATAGCAACATCCGTTTAATATTATTTCATTCAGAGGTTGAAATACATACAGAATAAAGAATATGTTAATATAATTGTTTACACTAGTTTTCTAGTTCTGGTTTTCAAAACGTGTCGTCTCCAGGTGTGGCAGTCGCATCAAGCGTGTTCACCATCACCGCGATGTCCGTGGACCGGTACCTGGCGATCACGCAGTCGCTCCGGCAGCCCTGGATGCCGACGAGGCGCGAGGCCTGCAGTCTGCTGGTCGCGCTGTGGGTGGTGGCGCTGGCGATCTTCGCGCCGTTGCTCGCCGTCGCGGCGGTCGAGAGGGTCATGGTGCCTCAGCTGTCGCGGACGAGGAATGGTTCCGTGAGTATACCCTTTCTATAGCTACTCGTATATAAATACTGCACACACACGCACATACAAGCTCATACTTACGCACAAACACATGCAAACACATACACATAAGAAAAATGAGCGAACAGATCGGTAACATAAAGGTTAACTCATTATAGATACTTGTCTCATTGGGAATTGAACCCGAAACCCACTATGTATCAAAGCAGGTAGTCATGTGGGTCGTGTACATTTAACGAACAAACGAGGAATTTAGTCTTCGGTGTTTAAGTGAGTGGTTTAATTTGCTGCACGAAGTCTCAATGTAGCATGTGGAGACAAAAGCAGTTTGGTGGATTGCAAAAGCTTTAGTATTCGGGAAAATGCTGAACACCTAACTCGGCGATACCTTCAACAAGGCCGTGCCTCATTCTATGTAGGACGGCGTTGTGGTCATAAGTCGTCGTAAAGACGGAGCGGTGGGCCCAGGAGCTGGGAAGAGCACGATGGGGCAACGCGCTCAGAGAACTCCGGTTGCGTTCCTTTGGAGATCCTTAGCGTCCTCGGCGCTAGAAAAAGGAGACTCCTCTTAGTATTTTAGGGTTCTTTTCTTAGGGTTTTAGTGCGGTAAATTTCCTGTGTCCCTCCCACGGCGTCGGGTATCTTTTGAATGTTCAAAAATATTATTTATCTCCGTAGCCAGCAAAAGGATATTGCGTGTTGTGATATACATTTCGTTAGTAAGATCGGCGTTATATCTTATTGCAGTTCAAAGTTATCAATCACCTGCGACGCGCGCGATTCAACATTGTCAACCATCCGGGACGCATAATAATTCAATAAAATTGGCATTTACATTCTTTGGATATTTTGTACGATATTTTATTAATTTTTAACCTTTTTCCGTCTTAAATGAAACCCATTGCAATCAATAATATACCGTTATCATTTGGAAACATTACATCCCCGTTTTTTTTCTTAAGGGGAAAATCTTCAAAAGGTACCCGATGCCGTGGGAGCGACGCAGGGTTATGTGGGACTTTTATTTCACTAAAACCTCCTGGTGGCCGTCCTCAGCGCTACAAAGAGGACTCCGGAGCTACAATTAGTATTATAATATCCAAAATCACTCAAATTCGATACGATTCCTACTATAACAATTATCTAAGCGGTATTCACGATTAACGGCTGTTATTTATATTTCAGTCACATCTTCATTAATAGGGACCTTTTGTCCTATCAAGGGTCCCGAACAATATAGTAACAAGATTACATTGATTAGTTCCAACTTAAAATTAATCTAGATTTAAATCTGAGGCTTCAGGTTATTAGTACAAAATTCTATTTGATTTTAATTAAATGGAAATATTATATAGTGGCTTGTCTCATATCGAAATAGTAATTATGAAGCTATGAAATTTTTTTTAATAAAGCGTAAAGCGATTTAATACGGGGTGTATATTTTCTAGGTTTTAAGTTAGTCAACGGCCCAATATCCGGAGGGAGATGGAAGGAACCCACCCCGGTTTCAAGATTGATACATAGATCAGTGTTTTTAATTTCTACAGTAGTGGGTGGCAACTGTCCCTAAGATAACCCCCAAAAATAGAAGTTCAATAAGTGCGACGTTATCAAAATGAATTAATAAATTTTAGAGTTAATTTAAACCTCATATATAAACTTTAACAAATAAAGCTTGCCCTCTCAATCGAGAAGTCCGAGGGTTAAACCCAAGCACGCGCCATTGATTTATGTGCGTGTTAGAAATTAATTATCACTGTTTTTCGGTGAAGGAAAACATCGTGAGAAAACCTACACACCCGAGAGTACTTTAAAAAAAAGTTCTCTCAGGTATGTGAAGTCCACCAATTCGCACTTGGCCAGCGCGGTGGACTATGGCCTAAAACTTTCTCATTCGAAGAGAAGACCCGTGCAGTGGGACAATAACGGGTTGTACCTCATATAAAATTGTAGCCTATGAGTGTAGTTATAATATTTAGTTCTCATTCAAATAGGTTCGATCGGTGTCGCCTCCAAAAAAATATGTGTAATGCTATATCCGCCTGCCAATTCTAATTCCTTGTATATTATTTACTTAGTGACTGCCTTTCCCGTTTTTATTTATTTATAATTAGAACGGTTGACTGACAACCAATTATACTAATTATTATAATGTAATATACATAGATAGATTAAATAATTAGAATTAATTACATTAACATTGCAATTAATTACTCAGGCATACATCACGCATTCATTTCACAATACTGTAAAAACATCAATAATGATATTTCGTTTAGTTACATTAATCGTTTTTCGTTTACTATAGAACACAATAAAATAAGTTTAAGAAGTCTGTGAATTGATATTGGTGACTTTGAAATTTCGGTTTATAAACTGTGAGGTAATTACTTGATACTTGGTGACAGATATTAATAAAATGAACATCGAAATACTTTAGGTATCACAGATTGTGAAACATTTGAGAATATTTCAAATATCTCGATTACAATAGTTTAATTTCATACTATTTCAAAGCGCTTAGGAATATTGGTTTCAAAATGGACATCGTAGCATATCTCCTAAATTACAGTAAAAGGGTACTGACCCTGTAGAGCTTTGAATGTATGTGATAATTTAATCTTAAAAAAAAACTGACGTGACCGTGCTGTTACCATACCAGTCTGACGCGCAGTGGGTTCCGGGTTCGATTCCCGGCCGGACAGGTATCTGAATGCTGAGTTAAGATTCTTGTTCTGGGTCTGGGTGTCTTGTCTGGTCTTTAAGTGTATCCATGGCATGGAGAGTAGAAAGCGTTTTTTTAGCGTTAAGATATGTGATTAATTAATAATTCAATAACATATTATTATGGGGTCATCAGTCATCGACTAAATATATTTATTTGACGAAACGGTTTTATATGACTAAATTATTCATCCACTGCTGGACTAAGACTAATGTGGGTTCTTGTCAAAGCTATCGCGCCTGGCATACGTGTTGATGACCGCAGTAGGTCTCTTCATTTTCTTACACACTACCAAAACACCCATCCACATCGGACAAGGAAAAAATATCACATCGATAGATAGATCGATAGATAGATAGACATCAGAGAGCGTAAAGAATATTAGGGTGCTAAAGCAATTTTAACTTCTTCATAGTGTACGTGTTTGCCACTTTTAACGCTCTTTCAACACTGAACCCAGGTGTATCGTGTTCAGATATTTTTAAAACGGTCAGTGCCTCTGACAAGATATAACACCAATAAAATGATAATATCCGAGACCGATGGATTAGCGCACCCTCCGAAGCGCCAAACCGCGAATGAAATCATTATTAGCGGTCACCCATCTTAATCTTGAACGAGCTTAGTGCTGCTTAATTTTGTGGATCGGTCATGATGTACATAAGGGACGAAGCTAGGCGTTTTTCCATTTCTGTTATAGACACCTAAAATCTTAAAACTACAAACATATAAAATAAAGGTACAGGTACACACCTCTTTTTAGCGTGAAGCATTTCTTGCGTTTCGATGTAAGGGTGTGGTTGCCGGCACACTTTTATATGAGGCGACCATCTAAGTCCCCGGGAGCAGCAACGCAGCAATGATTAACTTCAGATAAAACCATGTTCTATTTGAAGTTTCTTACAGATGTCCATGAGCGGCAGTGACCACTTACCATCAGGTGGATGCATGCTCGTTCACCACTTCAATCAGATAAAAAAGCTTCAAATACTTATGCGGTGATTTATAAAGTTTGACGGAACATAGCCCAATGATATTGTATTCATGTATTCTATCTAACAAAATCGGGGTTGACACAGCTCTGAAATTGACGTATGATAAGTCAGCCATACAAATAAGAGGATTCACAAAATAGGTCCGCGATTGAGATATGAGACGAACGACGTGCTGGGAATATGGATGTCGATTTTTGATATCAATAAAATCTACATCGGGGTTTGAATGCTCAAGTTATAAACAGTTTTTATCCGACTGCGTAAGGAGTGTAATGCTTTTCGAGCGTATGTATGTATGTTTGTTTGTTTGTATGTCCATTTCTTTGGCACGCGCTACAGCCTTGCTTGACGGATTCTAATATATGACATATTATTTGAAGCGACTCGATTGTGAGAGTGACGTAGTCAATTTTTCAATATGGCATCTGCGGTCAGAGAAAAAAGCAGGGACGATTTTGTATGTATAACTCATTTGTTATCAGTTATGGATGTGCAATGAAAGCTAGTAAGGAGACCATTACAAATATATATGTACTTCTATGTACAGTACGTACAGTATGTACAGTACTTCTATGTATATATGTACAGGTACTTCTGATTGTAAAATAAATTCCCTAATAGTTTTCGGATAGTATGTTATTGTTTTTCTCAACATCTACTGAACGGGTTTTGGGTGGTTTTTACTACAAGATAGTAAAAAAAATTTTGAAACCGTTTATCATAGGGCAGTAATAATTAAATAATTTAAAACAATCATGTTACTTCCTAAAGTTACAAAATTATCCAACCATTTTTCTAAAGACAAAAATTCAAAGTTTATTCAATTAAGATGCTAATTACTATCAATTAACTTAAACAATAGACTGAACTCGTTAGATAACCAAAATCTTTTCTCAAAGTTTGGACTTCGTTAGATATAACTTTTTGGCAAAGGGCTTCCGCCAGGATAGGTGATCATGCCTGGGGAGCGGCCGTGCTCCGACAGTCGTTGTTTGGAACTTGTATATATGCAGGGTATTGAGAATACTTCGATAGCGTGTTTCAGAATGCTAGTAACGCCATCTCTTGATGAGTAGCGGGAGGTCGCCACAACTTTATTGCAATTAAATTACATTGTCCTACCAATAAATGATAAAGATTTCCCGGCCTGGTTTAAAGTAGCTTGGTAATTATTTTTCTCGATGACAGTTTCTTCGGTATTATTGGTATAAAGTGTATCACATCAAACGTTTTTAACTAGTCGTGCTCTGTGGTTTCACCCACGTTTAAAAATGTTAAGCGAGTAACCATTTTAGCTTAAGGAGACCGATTTTATTTTAATAAAACACAAATTGTTACATCAAGATACTGTATGTATATATTTTTAATCCTTTTCATTAAAAATCTTTAATTTTGGGTAGTTTTAAACTCTACAAAAGAAAAATCTACAAATTATAGAATTTTCTATTATTATATACATTTCCAGTAATCATAACAATTTACATTGCTACATTGCTCTAATTTTGCCGGCGTGTGTATATAAAGTAAAAAAAAAATAGGTAAACATAAAATGCAACCGACTTCCATGCCACATAAAAGTAAAAAATAATTTAAATACATTTTGGTTTAGAGCAAACACAGTACTTAGTACATAGTCCCGAAGTTGGCGCTCACCATATTTCGCTGGATCACGACGAATTTACATGTGTTTCATATGATCAAACTTGGAATTTAGCAAATGTTTCCTGTTACAGTGAAACAGTAAGAAAGATTTTTGAAAATTCGCCTCTTAAGGGGAACAAAATGGGGGATGCAGTTTGTGTAAAGGTCTACTAATTTTGATGCTAACTTTATGAAACTCAGTTTGGCTATCTGGTTTGATATGATAGACAATCTGAAAAGAGAAAATAAAGCAACGGTTGATGGTGACTTCGGAAATCCGCCAACTTTAAATTAAGCGCAATAAAACTTAGTTTTTGTCTTTGTGGGTTATTTCTGACTACTATCAAAAAAACTGGACTGGATGGATGGATCATACAATAGTTCTGAGAGTTTTATTATATTTGTTTAGTCTGTAAATATACGAAAGTAATTTACATATCAGGCATTACGACTCCTCAGGTTTAGTATCATGAAAACGAATTTTATTGCGAATTGGAGATACTTATTTCAGACGTCTACGGGGAGTAGGGGAAATCCTTTTGCTGTAAATAAGTAAGCTGCCGCTACCTATTTGTCTTTTATACTGGTAGAGTTACGTTAGCCGTTTCTCGTTTGAAGGATGCATTGGCGACTCCTCTGGTGTTGCAAATGTCCATAGGCGACGGTGACTGCTTTCTATTCTGCTGCCCGTTAGCCTTATCGTTAAGTCTAACTATAAAAGATGTGGCAAAGGAGAGTTAACGATCCAGGGCGTCCCTATTTTAGCCCTAATTGGTAGCAACGCATTTAAGATCAGTCTTGGGTAGAATCTTTATCCAATTTGATGTCAATTTAACATTATTTATAGCATAAAGCTATTTCGTATTGGCGAATGTGTTTTGTTGCCGGATCGCTTTCATTATTATAAAACATTTTTTATACATATATTAGTTAAAACCCTTATTTTCTGCTGGCAGCAGTGACAGCTTACTAAAACTGTGTTGCTTTTGTAGGGCTTACTTATATAGAAACATGTAGTATCGCAAAGTGTGATCAAGTAAGATTTATGTTCACAGATAATCCAAGCAGCTTGATCCTTTTGCGCCAAGCCTCACATTCCTAAGTGGCGCAAATATTTGCGTCGCAAACGCTTTCCTTGTTTGCGTTTTTTTACTAATGTGTCCAACCTTTTTGCGTTCAGTATTATTACATGTATGAGTATTTACTGGTTTACTTATATTTCTATCTATACACTAGATGGTAGAACGAGCGTCCCTGTAGTTCCGTGACCAGAATAGGGTTACTGCTCAGCGCTACAAAGAGGATTCCGGGAGCTCTAAAGGAATGCAACCGGAATCCTCTGAGCGCATTGCCCCATCGAGCTCCTCCCAGATGGGCGGTTAGGTCACCGCTCCGTCTACTCTTTACCACGGTATGCGACCATACATACCGCCGTCCTTCCTGGGTTCGCCTGACCGAACGGTTTCTTGCCTTCCCCTTTTAGTCGCCTCTTACGACAGGCAGGGGATGCCGTAGCCCTATTCTAATCCCGGAGCTACAGAGACGAAGCCTATAAAAAAATTAAATATTGTTACCCTACAAACCTAAGTCAGTAAAGTCTAAAATTTCCTCCTTAGCTTGCTTTTTATTACCCATCACACTATTTGATGTAAGACCGAGAGAGATCCATCGAGAGGCGCCCAAGCAAAGAGGATACCGAAATGCAATTTCGATGAACGTGAAACGTTAATGTATGCGAAGAACAAAATATCATCTAATTTATTTCTCAAATAAATAGATATAAAATAAAAATTGTAAAAAGAAACAACTAATCTAATTAAATATAAAAAGCCGAACACCAATTACTGTTCTGGTATGAGTCCGCAGAACGCTGAAAAGTAATTGATTTGGGTTATAAAAAAGTCGGCCCTTTTAAAGTCGTCTAATTTTTTCTATGCCAATATCTTTTCAAATACACAAAACCTATTAAAATAGTTATGGTAGTAAAAAAACGAGACGGATCCTGAGAAAATGTAATTATAATCGTAGCTTTGCTACGCCGTAGCGGCGTGACGTCTACGCCAAGAACATCCGCTAAGCCGAAGCTTTGCTACGAGAAATAAGATTTGTACAAAGAAATGATCAACATAAAGCTAAAGTTAAAATTGAAATTTAACTTTACCTATTATTTTTCAAGACAATATTTGCTAATCTTTCTATTATTATTCGGATGTATACTTTCTTGATAATTCTAATTTTAATAGTTACACTACAAGAATTATCAGTAGATACATACAAGTCAGAAGTAACAAATAAGCTACACGCTATTGACAATAACAATGCAATTTTAAATCAAGCGTAAATTCTGCAGAACTATGAAATATTGAATAAACTCATTGTATCTGTATTCCACAATAAAGAATATTTGATTTGATGTAGTCCTGAATATCAAAATTAACAAATCTAGCATGATGAACCTTATGTATGATGATTATGTTAAACTTATCATTGCACGTATCACCTTTCAGAATAAATACAAGTTAGGTCCAAAATGAAGAGAACTCATTATTGACTGAATAAGGAATGGTATAATTTTAAAATAGAAGATGTCCCAACATTCTGAATACCCGACGTGAAAACTATACATTTATACCTCTTGGTCGTTATTTGGTCATTACCTTCGTATAATTTTATAAGCATACTAGCTCGGTCAAAGGGAAATAACATTAGCAATTGATAGCGGGATTCAGAACTTGCAAGTGAATTTTACTAACGCCATCTATTAACAACGTCTGGAACTACTAAATATGTATCAACTAACAAAACATCGATATTCTCATGGGAATGAGAGAGCGCCGCCCTCCTAACTGTCTCTAAGCATATAAACCATATCATATAACAGCTATGTGGTGACGTGAAAGAGGAACAAACAAACACACTTTCACATTTATAATATTAGTATGGATACCTGGTAAAGGATCGTAACTCTACAAGAAAATATGGGTTCGTATTGATTCTTACCATAAAAGACCTCGCTTTGATCTTGCAATAACGAATGGGACCCTTCCTTTCCGCCCTTTCGCTGGATATCCCTTTTAGTGGGTGCTTATGTTGTAAACATGTGAACTTAATATGAATTCGTGATCTTTTGTGATATAATCGAATTTATAACGATACACAAATGTTTCGAATTTGTATATAATTTTACATGAAACTGATGTTTCTTTGTTAATAAAAGATTTTAGTAGTCGTTTTCAGGGTGGTAGAACCAATGTAGCTCGACCGGGGAAGTACCACCGCCACACCTATTTCTAGCGTGAAGTATTTCTTGCGTTTCGATGAAAGGGTGTGGTTGCCGGTACACTTTCACATGCGGCGAACATTACAGTCCTCGGGAGTAGCAACGCATCTGTGATTGACTTGTATGTAGTTGATTACAGATGTCCATGGGCGGCAGTGGCCACTTACCAGGTGGGCTGCATGTTCGTTTGCTACTTCAGTCAGATGAAAAAAAATAAGCATGCAGTTGTACCTGCACCTGTTGTAGAGTGGTCACTGCTACTCATTTTGTTGATAACTGGTATTATGATCTAAAGCTTACATTTTTTAAATACTGTAGTTGCTAAAACATTATATTGACTTTAAGAGTGATAGAACAGAAACACAAATTCGTCTTTCAGATTCCTTCTTGGGGTTAGAATGCGGAAATTTCTGCGACTGATAAGAGAAAATTTAGTCCGGCCAACCCCGTGGTATGCGGATTGATAACTATTAATCAATTAGGTCCGGACGTCCACAACACTAGAATTCTGATCATTTGTATTTATGGCTTTGACCTTAACTTTAATTTAAGTAAGGATTAGTTACGATAAATATCGTATAATTACAAGTCGATTGAACGCTTACGGAAATAAGCGAAAACGTACAAGTACATAAATAAATATATTATTATCTATATAATATCTATTTTCTTTTCATTTTCACAAACAGGTAAATGGTAGTAATGGACGATGATTTGTGTATTATTTATTCACTTATTATCTGTACGAAATAATCATCATTTTTTACATCTGCCAATCATCCAAAGTATGCATAAATTTATTTTACAAACCACAAAAAGACCACGCACATCATGTAACAGTCTTTTGCCATTCCGAATAATGGAATGGTCAAATAATTCTTTAATTAATTCCAGATATGATGGGTCTCCCATTTGATGTCGGCTACATATACCATCCTACACCTAACAACTAGGGTGAAATGTCTCGTATAAGTATTATCTCATCACACCATTTAAATCAAAATAAAGTAGAGCTTAACACTTCTCTTTTTAGGCAGAAATATTGATGGTTCTTAATGTTCTCAAGAAAATAACATCACAAAAGTTTTACCAACATTTTCAGAATAAAAATATGTGGATAGATGTCAGCCGGTATTGAGGCAATATGTAGCAAATTAATATACAAAAACTTCGGGAATAATAATTGTCAATTTGCTTCTTTCAAGATGTAATAAAAATGAAATTGATAGCTTCATTACCCATCAAATAATATTGTCAGGCGATCTAGTATCATTATGTAAAATAAATATCAGGACAAAAAATTAGGTATTTGTAAAAATATTTCAAAGAAATTCTGAAAGAATATTATGTTGTTTTTGGTAGCTGGATCTTTGTACTTTAGCATACCTGCCGTGCGTAACACCAGAAGCTGAAAGGCGCATTTTTTATTTAATACTAGCTGTACTCTGCGCGCGTTGCTACGCCATCACAAAAAAAAAACACCAGAAACCTTCACGAGCTCATGAATAACAACTTGGCTAAACAGCATCACATGATCAAATGAATTATTTACGATTCTATAGAGGACATACAGACAAACATTCATTTTTATAAAGGAAAAGAAAGAAAATGGAAACAAACGAGCATGCAGTCTATAGTAAGTGTCCGCTGTCGGCGTAACAACAAAGAATTCTAACCACATGATGTTGCACATAAAGACGCTACTGTCTATCCCCTAGATTGATCTGCATCATCCCTGTAGCTTCGGGATTAGAATAGGGCTACGGCATCCCCTGCCTGTCGTAAGAGGCGACTAATAGAGGCTTCCGGGTTTGCAGGCGACTAGAGTGAGAGCTCGAACCGTTCGGTCAGGCGACCCCGGGAAGAACGGCAGTATGTGTGGTCGCATACCGTCGTAAAGACCAGACGGAGCGATGGGCCCAGCTGCTCACCTGGGAGGAGCCCGATGGGGCAACGCGCTTAGAGGACTCCGGTTGCGTTCCTTTGGAGATCCCGAAGTCAATAATCGAAAGTGATTAAAAGTTCTATAACAAATATCGTAATATTAAAGCGTATTTTAATATATGAAAATATGCTTCAAAGGATATCCATTTTTTCATCTCTTTAACGAAGCCAATTTCAAAATTGCTAAAGCAATTTTCATAATATAATTTCGGAGGTATTCGAAATTTTAATCAATTACTTTTTCAAATATCAATGTAATTGTATGGAGAATTGATTAACCTTTACAATTGTATGTAATGTTTATTCAAACTTGAACTTCTGTATATAATAATAAAAATAATGATAATAATACTTTTTTGCCTTAAAACATACAGGTTGTAAAATTATAAAGAAGATAATAATAAAATATTACATTTGTCCAAAGGCAAAAGGAGGCGTCTCTGTCACAGGAATGAGATCCCGAGCAGCGCTCTTCTTCACCGACTACCAAAAAGTTCTCAATCCGTTTTTTCGGCCTTATCTTGTCTCTAAGTTATCGTGCGGGGTTAGGTATTCGCCGCCTTACGCCGCCGCCTACAATAGTAATGAGAAAAACATTTAGTCTAATTAAATCAATGCATATTGAATTAATACTATAAAAATAAATAAATTTAATTACAGTTTCATTACTAATTTAAGACAGACCTATTTAGTGTCAATTTTAATTTATTTATTTATTTATTAAAAAAAAGGTATGCCAGTGGTTACAATACTAATTTTACAAATTCGACTTAACCTATTTAAAAACTAAGTATATAACCTATTAAGGCAAACACCGCATGCACAAACAATAGTAGATAAAAAGTAAGATCAAAATTAATCAAAATTTTTGTTTATGTGTGTTGTTCAGAAGCAATTGATTTTTTTAAACTATACAAAGTGAGGTGATTTAAGTCTAGAGACCCATGGCATGCGTTCAGCAGTTTACATAAGCGAGGAATTGTGGAGTTCGCCCCTAACACAGTTCTACGAAAAGGAACACAGAGAGGTTTTAAGCATTTTTTATAGCTTTTCCGAGGGACATTGAATTTAATTTTATTTAAAAGGTCAGGGCAATCTATTTGATTTCTAAGTAATTTATATAGAAAAGTAAGGTCCAGTAGTACATGACGGTTTTCAAGCGTTTGCATTTTAAAGTGACGTAGACGATTATCATACGAGGGTAGCTTCTTTATCACACCAACCGAGAAGGAAAAATGCCACATAAACCGTTTTTGCACCCGTTCCATTCTTAAAATGTGCGTAACGTAGTGCGGACGCCAAACCACAGAATTAAACTCTAAGATATTGCGGACCAATGTGTTGTAAAGTGCAATTTTAGTTTTGGGATTCTTAAAGGTTTTGGAGTTTCGAATGACAAATCCTAACATTTTATTCGCTTTTCCTATAACCTGATTAAAATGTTCGCAAAATGATAACTTATTATCCAACGTAATTCCTAAATCCTTTACTTTATTGACCTCTATAATTTTGTTTCCATCTATACAGTAATAGGTAGGTTCAATACGGATCTTGCGCGTAAATTTAATATGGATACACTTTGAAGGGTTGATAATCATGCCATTGCGGTCGCACCAGTATGTCAATCTATCAAAATCCCTTTGCAATATTATTTGATCGACTTTAGATTTTATAACTCTAATAAATTTAAGATCATCAGCATAAAGATATGGAGTAGAATTTTGAAAACATGTATAAATATCATTAATATAAATATTAAATAGAATGGGCCCCAAATGAGATCCCTGAGGGACACCAGATGTTACCATAAAAGGATTATATTTGTAACCATCTACAACTACATAACAAGAACGTCCAATTAAATAGGAATCTAACCACTTAATTAATGATCCACCATAGCCATATATATTAAGTTTTTGAATAAGGATATCATGGGGAACCCGATCGAAAGCCTTGGTGAAATCCGTGTAGATTGCGTCAACTTGACAATTAGCATCTATTGATTCTGTAAGGGATTCAACAAAAGTCACCAAGTTAGAAGTGGTTGATCTGCATTTTACAAATCCGTGTTGATTTGGTAATAAATATTTTCTGAAATGAGTTGAAACGTAAGGACAAACCAGAGACTCAAAAACCTTAGCAAAGGTGCTCAGGATTGAAATCGGTCTATAGTTATCGACTAAAGAATCATCCCCTGACTTGAATATTGGCACGATTTTAGCAGTTTTCCATTTACTGGGGAAGATTCCCTGTCTTAGGGACTCATTAAATATGAGATAGAGCGGCATGGATAATTTTTCTGCACATTCAACTATGAAGGATACTGGAATTTCATCAGGTCCTTTGCCTTTGCTTTTGTCAAGTGTTTTTAATTTGTTTACAATACTATCACAGGATATTGAGAGAGAACCAATAAAATCGCTGCGCATTAAAATGGGGAGTAAATTATTATATATATAATTATCGTCGAGAACGGCTATGGTACTGCTATTATATACAGAAGCAAAATGTTTACTGAATAGATTGCATATGTCTGTTCCCGAATCTGCGGTTGAGTTTCCATTGGACATTGTAGCAGGGTAATTACTTATTACATTACGTTTATTTTTTACAAATGACCAAAACATCTTGGTATTCTTTGCAATGTTATCTTCAATGCGACTTGTGTAAGTGTTATAGCAATCCCTAGCATTTTTTTTACAACGGTCACTTAAGATTTTTAATGTAATTTCGTCCATTGGGTTTCTATACTTAGAATATCGTTTTAAAAGTTTTTGTTTTTCGCGAAGTCGCTTGTAAAAGGCGCGAGTAAACCATGGTGGGTGATTAGGTTTCTTGTGAGTAATTAAGGGAACAAATTTTTTTATAGAGGACTCTATAATGTCATAAAGTTTACTAACCATACCGTCTATATCCGCATTTCTAGTGAATACTGCAAATTCATCTTGCCAATTTCTGTTTAAGAATTCATTAATTAATTGATAATTTGCTTTTGCAAAACAGTGTCGTGGAACATTAGAGGGGTTTGGTGATAATTTTTGTCTTACTGAGTTAGATATAGTAAACTGAACTGGTGGATGCAATGGGTCTATTTTACAAATAATATCAAGGGCAGGCACAGAGCAAATAGAAGAAAGGTGTGTTAAGATAAGGTGTAGAATTTTGTTACACCTATTAAATATAGAGTTACATTGTAAAAGATTGTTTAGGCGCGCAAAATCTACTAATAATTGAGCAGTGCTATTATTACAGACATAATTTAATTGCGTAAATAAACTCCAGTTGATCGAACTTAGGTTAAAATCTCCTATAATAAAGGTGTTTAATTTATGTAATTCAGATACTCTGTTACAATTTGAAAGGAATGAATCTAACATGCATCGGTTCACTGGTGGAGGCAAGTAGACGGCACAGAATGCGAATTGGCGTACTGAATCGTTAAAAGGTATATCAATAGTTAACCAGAGATCTTCGTGCTCACTCTCCCACCGAGTCATGCGTCGAGAACGAATTTTGTTACTAACTGCAATTAGCACTCCACCACCGTCCGATTTCGTATGACAATACTTAGAAGAATTTCTATCTCTTCGATATACTATGTACTTATCGATAAACAGCTCACTACTAAGAACTGTATCATTTAACCAAGTCCGTAAATACAATTATATCATAGTTACATAGTGAGATATTACAAAAGGTTTCATGGGTTTTTGTCTTGAGACCCCGTACGTTTTGATAATAGACAGTTATTGATGAGAATTTAAACATGATGGATATAATTACTTATGATATTAAAGATGAAATGTGTATGTAAATTTAGCTCTTAAGTTTTTCCAAACATTCAAAATCTTTTATATATTTGAAATCTGATAAATCATTTTTACGCATAAAAATCTTTCCGTTGCGGATCCAAACATACTTATATTCTATTTCCTTAGCTTTCATTCTAGCGGCTGCATGGAGAGCTTTATTAGCAGGAGAGAGATGTTCGGACACAAAAATAGGCTTCGTTTCCCCTCCTAATCCAATGTGCGAAGTATTCAATTTGTTCCCTGGGTTTGACTTATTAAATTTAATGGCAGATGCCAAAAATGTATCTCTTACTAATGGCGAACTAAATTGGACGACTATGTTGCGAGGACGGCTGCTTGCACGATTAGATTTAGCTACTCGCGTGCAATTATTGATGTTTTCCTTCGACATGTTTGCACCGATGACAACTGAATTCAACGTCAACTGAATAGTAATATTATACCAATGAATTTTTGTACACTTATCACGTCCAAAACTATGTCGATTATGTGTCAAAGGCGTGATTTTCATAAACATATAGATCGTGTCAGTTGGTTACTAAAAGAAAAGGTGTGAAAAGATCTCTCCATCAAAGCCGGCAATGCATTGACGACTCCTCTGATGTTGCGAATGTCCATAGGCGACGATGACTACTTTCCATCAGGTAGCCCGTCTACCTTATCGTTAGGTTACATTATATAAAAAAATCTGTTATATACCTAATCAACGCTCTGTATATGTACGGATACATGATGCATGAGGAGGATTTTAATAGAACCAACTTGAGTGACTGTGGGAAATTATCTGAAACTTCATTATATTTTATTTCAATTAATCTATATTTGTTTTACAGTTAATGTCTGTCTCCAGAAATTGGCGCAGCGTATACTTGCGCTCTCTTCGTTTCATTAATTTTGTCTTATTATTTGAGTTATTACTCCTTCCCCTACCATATCAATTTCTCTCTTTAGGAATGACTCACGTATTTTTCTTATTCCATTTGATAGACGACGGTAGATTGTGGAGTGGATATTTTGTGAGATTATTTTGTGAAATTGAGAATAAATCTAATTTGTGCTTAATTAATTTCTTCTACCAAAATTGACCGAAATCGGAGGTTTTTTTTTTATCAAACTGAAGTAGCAAACATGCAGTCCACCCTATAGTAATTGGTCACTGCCGCCCATGGACATCTGTGAGCAACTTCATACAGAAGATGGGTTCCATCTGAAGTCAATCACAGATGCGTTGCTACTCCCGAGGACTATGATGGTCGCTTCATGTGAAAGTGTGTCGGTATCCATACCCAGGTGTTAAAATTATTCTAAAAAGAGGATCAATCCATAGATTTTCTTTTAGAAAATCATTCAGAAACAGATTTTCTGTTCGTCGGTTTCGTATGTGGCAATTTCAATTTAATTTTGTTTACTCTTATTACTTTCAGGTCATAGTTCTTAACCATTTTTTGATGTAACGTTCCATCAACGTCAGCTGCTAGAGCAATCATATGACGATTACCTTGAGTTTCACTGCTGAATGCTCTTAGCTCATTACTCTTAGCCGTTAGGCCAATGACAAGCATTTTCAGTCAGTTTCAAGGCATGACATGGCAATTCTGATCAATTTTCACATTAGTTTCGCATTGATCTTTAATCTTACACGGTCTGGTTACAATGTTGTGACCGTAAAAATAGCAGGAGTTAATTAATAGTAGTAGTATAGGTTTAACGAAATTGAAATAATATCATCATAATCCATAGGATGATAGGATTGATCCATCATAATCAATCCTATCCATCTCTCAACAACCCATTATTGTCCCGCTGCTGGCCACGAGTCTTCTCTCAAAATGAGAGAGTTATAGGCCATAGTCCACCGCGTTGGACTAGTGCGAATTGGTGGACTTCACACACCTCCGAGAACTTTTTTTTAAAGAACTCTCGGGGTATGTAGGTTTCCTCACGATGTTTTCCGTCACATAGTCATTTCTAATACGCATATAAATCAGTGGTGCGTGCCATCCTATCCATCCTTATATTGTAAATCTGAAAGTGTATTTGTTTGTTTCTCTTTCACGTCGCCACATAACTATTATATGATATGGCTTATATGTTGGGAGATAGGAGGACAGAGAGTGACGTAGGCTACTTTTAACGCTCTCTCAATCCCATGAAAATATCGATGTTTTGTTAGTTGACACATATTAAGTAGTTCCAGACGTTGTTAATAGATGGCCTTAGTAAAAACCATTTGCAAGATCTGAATCACGCCTCAAATGCTAATGTTAAATCCCTTTTACCGTGCGGGCGAAGCCGCGGATAAGTGCAAGTTAAGATATATTAGTCATAATTCGGATCGTAAAGTTATTCATATTATAACTAATTACATATACATTTTCACCAATGATTCAATTAATTTCCCAATAGATGTCGGTTAAAGTGGTCGTTAGTAATCAATAAAAGTATATTGCTAAAAAGACCTCTAATTTACCTCAGAACCTTTTCATTTACGAACATGACCTTTTATCCGTTCACAAAAGTTTTCATTCAAATTCAAATTTTCGTTTATATTGCTGTTTGTGTATAAATTACACATGGCGGGAGTTTCTACAGTTATTTTTAGCTTTTAATCATTGTTTGTTCCAGCGCTTAATCATTCGGGTCACGATCGGACTTGGGAGTCATTCAACATTTATTAAATGCGAATCACTGGCTACGTTGAAAATTCTTACGCAAGAAATATTTCCTGCTACGATTTTTTATTTCATGATATTGTTTCATGATTTAATAGAACTTTACAACACTTTACACACTATATAAGTGTCCATTGGCCCCGGCGTTGAGCGGATAGAACAGATATAAAATGTTTTAATATGCTTGAAATGCTTAAGTGAGTATTTAAGTTGATAAAAATTAAAGGTGCATCCATGTAGTTCTCTACGAGTATTTTTATTACCTAATTTTATATCTACCGATACTTTGAATTAACTCGTTATAACTCGTAAACAGAGAGAAGAAGAAAGTAACGTAACAAGAAGAGCAGTGATAGCCTAATGGTTGAAACTTGCCCTCTCGATCGGGAGGTCCGAGGTTTAAACCCTGGCACGCACCACTGATTTTTTTATATTATGTGTGTATTAGAAATTAATTATCACTACTTTTTGGTGAAGGATAATATCATGAGGGAACCTACACACCCGAGAGTTTAAAAAAAAATTCGGAGGTCTGTGAAGTCCACCAATTTGCACTTGGCCAGCGCGGTGGACTAAGGCCTAAACTCTATCATTCTAAGAGAAGAATCGTGCCCAGCAGTGGGACAATAATGGGTTGACGAGAGATATCTACTGGTCCTTTGAATTAACTCGTAACAGTATTGTAGTCTGTGACTATAAACATAAAAACCATGTTCATATTAAAAAAACAGAATTTCTAGTGTTCGTAAAATCAAATTGGCCTATAATAGAATATTATATGATATATAATAAGTAGTGGAAGAATTCTAAACGACAATAGATTTGTCAATACGTGGAAAGAAGAGGATTTATTACGAAGGGTGGAGTGGGTATTTTTGTTTGGAATCCATATCGTCTGTATTGGAGATTAACCCTATTAGGTCGTATTGGGTATATTTTGGGATATTATATTATTGTATTTTTATATTGATAAATGGGTTAGGGCTGATCTTGTCCTGAAAGACAAATATTGTGACAATAACAATACAAGTATATCGACTTTAGGGCCACGTCGGATCCTAAAGTTTTCATCTGTCATTAATATATTCATTCAATCAATCTGTCCACCAATACGCACTTGGCCAGCGCGGTGGACTATGGCCTAAACGCTCTCATTCTGAGAGAAGACCCGTGCCCAGCACTGCAACAATAATGGGTTGACGAGTGAATACATTCATTAATTCACATTTTTCACTAAATTCTACTATAATCATACTAATATTATAAAGGCCAAAGTTTGCAAGTGTTACTTCTTTACGAGCATGCAGTCCACCTGATGGTAAGTGGTCACTGCCGCCCAAGGACATCTGTAAGCAACTTCATATAGAGCATAGGTTTTTTCTGAAGTCAATCACAGATGCGTTGCTACTCCCGAGGATAATGACGGTCGCTTCATACAAAAGTGTGCCAGCAATCACACCCTTCCATTGAAACGCAAGAAGTGCTTCACGCTAGAAATAGGTGCGGCGGTGGTTCTGCAGCCAACCTCAAATAAAATCAGAGTCTGTTTAATGTGGTTCAAAGATTCATTGCTATACCTAAGGATTAAGTTGAACGCATCGAATAAGTAAGTCTTCTACCGGGTAAAATACACTGGTACCACCTTTTGATTTTTTTTAATTTATCATATATTTTTCTAGGATAGCCATTTAAAATGAAAAATGATAACTTAAATTTGTGATATACATTTGATCTTGGTCCGTAGTGGATACAAGATAAGGTATTCAAACGCGCGAGCAATTTGTCACAGTAATGCGACAGGATCAAATAGCACTCCTAACGACATTGAGAGCCCGTTAAAGTTTATTGTTCTTGATGACATAAATTATTATGGAACAAGGCTTTAATTTGTATGAAATTTAGTACAGATCGAAAGCAGATGGATATAGAAATTGTGTAGCTGAATCTTAGACAATGACATATTTTTCTTGTCACACCAGTTCGTGCTTGCATGCACATCATATCCGCATGCGTGATACTCGCACTTCTATTGTAGGTATATTTTTATTTGCTTTGTGTGTGAAAACGTGAGTCGCTAAGGGACACGTCGAAGTAAACTCACGCGATTTATATTTATGAACTGAATCAGGTATATTTTTGAGGTTGTCGGTGAATCTTAACACAACTTTTACATGAAACTAATTGGCCCACCGATCTTCGTTCCGCTTAAAAGTCAAAAATCTAAAATCATCAGTGTTTTTCTACAAAAAACCTTCCTCTAGAGTCACTCTATCTATTAAAAACTGCATTAAAATCCGTAGCATAGTTTTAAAGATCTACGCATATATAGGGACAGACAGCGAGAAGCGACATGTTTTATACCATGTAGTGATTAGTGTATTTATTTAAAAAATGATAACAATGACATATATGTCTTAATCTGGAGATAGTCGAATTGAGAGTGATTGGAGAAGTCCTTACACAAGTCTACAGACACATAACTATCACACTATCACACTTTTTTTTTTGTTTTCGAGGAGGAAAGCTTCAAAAGGTACCCGAAGCCGTGGGAGCGACGCAGGGTTACGTGGGATTTTTACCGCACTAAAACTCCCCCGGTGGCCGTCCTCGGCACTAAAAAGGAGGACTCCTCGAAACGACTTCACCCGGAATCCTCCGAGCGCGTTGCCCCATCAAGTTCCTCCCAGATGGGCGGCTGGGCCCACCGCTCCGTCTAGTCTTTACGACGGTATACCACACATACCGTCGTCCTTCCCGGGATTGCCTGACCGAACGATTAGAGCTCCCACTCTAGCCATCTGCAACCCCGGAAGCCCCTTTTAGTCGCCTCTTACGTCAGGCAGGGGATGCCGTAGCCCTATTCTAGTCCCGGAACTACAGGGACGCACACTATAACACCGTAACACGCGTGCGGGTTAGACAAGCATACGGACAATCATGTGTGTCAAAAACGGCAATGTTCGTGAATCGTAAATTATGAGTTCCGGCATTCGCGAATACGAAAGTTGGCTTTTTTCACTTCTCGACGAACGGATTTTAATTTAGACGACCTTTTCTTTCGAGTTTAAATTATTTTTTTTAGATTTGGCGACCTTTTTTGTAAAGAAAGCACTGCAATTCGATATTCGCACAATTGTTACGAATGTGCATGCGAATTATTATATTAATACGGGAAGCAACCACTGTGCATTTGTCATAAACACATAAATGATAAACGAAATAGAACGTCCAGTCTTACTATGAAAACACGTAACGTCAGAAATGTAAGTGTCTTTGTCAAAATACCCGCTATTTCTTTTAAATGCAGTATAATTAATAAACCTCTTTTTAACCGACTTCCAAAAAGGAGGAGGTTATCAATTCGTCTGTTTTTTTTTTTTTTTTTTTTTTTTTTTTTTTTTTTTTTTTTTTTTTATATTTGTTACCTGATTTCTCCGGACTGGGTGAACCGATTTAGATGATTTTTTTTTTATTTGAAAGGTAGTGCGTGTCATAGGGTCCCATTTTTTTTTAGTATTTTTTTGACAAGGGCATCTATAAGACAAACGCATAAGTCTTAAATTTGCATTTTCAATGTGCCCGATAAATGTATGAATAACTCAATATCCCGCCAACCGATTTTGATGATTCTTTTTTTATTAGAAAGGATGTACTTCAGGGGTAGTCTGATAAGAGTTTGATAAGGTTCTAATCATAGGATCTTAAACTTTTTGGAGCAAAATAATAAAATTAGTGATAGTCGGCCGAACCTTAGCTGCAGAAGTCCAATTGAGTAAAATATAGAATAAAATTACTAAGTAGGTATTTACTATGAAAAATTTGACCTTCAACTCTTCAATCCTGATGATGCAGGGGTACTGCTAGCCTGAACTATAAAAGTTGGTCATTTGATGTTTACGAATATATAATGGAATTGATAAGCAAATTCATGGGACAAAAATTTGACCTTCAACTCCTCAACCCTGATGATGCAGGGGTACTTCAAGCCAAAACCACAAGAGTAAGCCATTTGGTGCTTACGTATATGTTATAAGATTACTGAGCAGAAATATAAGATGAAAAATTTGACCTTCAACTCCTCAATTCTGATGATGCAGAATACTGCAAGCCTAAACCATAGGAGTTGGCTATTTGGTGCTTACGGGTATGTATTAAAATTACTAAGCAAAGACACAAGATGAAAGTTTTGACCTTCAACTCCTCAGCCCTGATGATGCAGGGTACTGCATGCCTAAGCCATACAAGTTGGCCACCTGGTGCTTACGTGTATATTATAAGATTACTGAGCAAACATATTAGATGGAAAATTTGTCATGTTATGACTAAGATTTAGCTTTAAATTTAAATGTATTGTGGGTTAGGTTAGGTTGGAACATAAAAGAAAACATAAAAACTAAGCGAGCAGGGCGCGGCAGCGCCCTGCGAGCGGGTGCGTTCAGTTCGTATGAATTGATAGTGTTGTATGTTGTGTCTAAGCTTATGTTTAATTTGTTATTTTATGTTGATGTTTATTTAATGTTTGCATATGTGTATGCACAAAGCAAACTTAGCGATTTTATTTTAATACAAATAGATGAATATCGTCACTAAAAAGCATGAAATAAAAAAAATTTGACAAAAAAATATCCACCGACTTCCATGCCACAAAAAAGTTAAAAATAATTTAAATATATTTTAGTTTAAAACATACTCAGTACTTAGGACATAGTTCTGAAGTCGGTGCTCATATAGGACATAGTTACCGTCGTCCAGCGAAATATGTCGAGCACCGACTTCAGGACTATGTCCTAAGTACTGAGTATGTTTTCAACTAAAATATATTTAAATTATTTTTAACTTTTTTGTGGCATGGAAGTCGGTGGATACTTTTTGGTCAAAAAATTTTTTTATATTTAACGAGTGCGTTCAAAATTAATAGATTTTTATTAAATTTTATTTGAATTTAAGAAATATTCGTACTAATTTTGACAATATGAAGTTTACATTTTAATACTTAACGGGTACTCACGATATGCGGTTTTTGAATCCTTTTCGAATTCTTTTTGCCGATATTTCGACCCAGTCGTATGGATCGTGGTCACGGCGAAACTGCGGTGGCGGGGAGAAGCCGTTGACAAGCACTAGCGATAGATTAACCTATCTACCCTATGTCTAGTTCGTTTTTCTTTTTTAGGTTCCATATCACGACACACAACACTAACTGTATCCTTACGCACCGAACTTTGAACTCTATGTGATTGACATAAACTAACCACTGGATTAAAACTGGATTAAAACTGGAACTTAAAACCGTCTTCTCTATTAAAGTTCTTAGGATGTTTTTTGATCTCGATTGCTTCTCATACTAAACGTGAAAAGTAATGACGCTCCGCCGAGATCGTCAGCGGCGGAGCGTCATTACCTTCGAAAAGGAGGAAAAGAATTCGAAAAGGATTCAAAAACCGCGTATCGTGAGTACCCATTAAGTATTAAAATGTGTCAACTCCGCGATAATATTAGTCTAAAATCAAATTTAAATTACGGTCGAATTTCGACCGATGCGACGGGTGACTAGTATCTTTAAACATGTGAATGCAAGTAGTTACATCACTAATATACACACATATGCGATGCTTCCGGTTAAGGAAAATCTTTTTACAAAGTAAATAAAAGTAACCGTTCCATACAACAAACGCAAAACTTTATGTTAGCTCTCCAAAAGTTTTGCGAGATGGTAAGTATATAAGAAACAGCTTGCAAAGGGTTGCGATTCGAGTTTTGTATGTTTATCCCCTAACCCTTATATTTATATTCGTTGCTTACAAATAAGCACTTTCACTGTTGAAGGATTGTTACGTAAATATCTATCAACTTTTAATAAATGCAAGTTCTACAACGTGAATTTATTGACATCGTAAAAATAACTTTATGAGTAAATTTATGAAGGGTTTTAATAAGTGCAGAGTACTCCTTAACGCAATATTAATTATTTTATTAACTTTATTATAGAAAATATACCTATACTAACCATCAGTCGTTTTATGTCTACTAGTGATGCAAACAATACACGCTTTCTACACTCACGCTCTAGTGTGGGGCACACTAGGATTTTCTCCTGTGTCGTGGGCACCATGAATCTAAACTCATCATTCAGATACCTGTCTGGCCGGGAATCGAACCCGGGACCCATTGCGCGTCAGACTGATATGGTAACCGCTCTGCCACGCGGGTCGTCGTCTCGTATGTAAATAATAGCCGAAATGTAAAATTTTGAATTAACCTCTTTTTTTAACCGACTTCCAAAAAGGAGGAGGTTATCAATTCGTCTGTATTTTTTTTTTTTTTTTTTTTTTTTTTTTTTTTTTTTTTTTTTTTTTTTTTTTTTTATATTTGTTACCTCATTTCTCCGGACTGGGTGAACCGATTTAGATGATTTTTTTTTATTTGAAAGGTAGTGCGTGTCATAGGGTCCCATTTTTTTTTAGTATTTTTTTGACTAGGGCATCCATACGAAAAACGCATAAGTCTTAAATTTGCATTTTCAATGTACGCGATAAATGTATGAATAACTCAATATCCCGCCAACCGATTTTGATGATTCTTTTTTTATTAGAAAGGATGTACTCCAGGGGTAGTCTGATAAGAGTTTGATAAGGTTCTAATCATAGGATCTTCAACTTTTTGGAGCAAAATAATAAAATTAGTGATAGTCGGCCGAACCTTAGCTGGAGAAGTCCAATTGAGTAAAATATAGAATAAAATTACTATGTAGGTATTTACTATGAAAAATTTGACCTTCAACTCTTCAATCCTGATGATGCAGGGGTACTGTTAGCCTGAACTATAAAAGTTGGTCGTTTGATGTTTGCGAATATATAATGAAATTGTTAAGCAAATTCATGGGACAAAAATTTGACCTTCAACTCCTCAACCCTGATGATGCAGGGGTACTTAAAGCCAAAACCATAGGAATAAGCCATTTGGTGCTTACGTATATGTTATAAGATTACTGAGCAAAAACATAAGATGAAAAATTTGACCTTCAACTCCTCAACCCTGATGATGGAGGGGTACTTCAATCCTAAACCATAGAAGTTGGCAATTTGGTGCTTACGGTTATGTAAAGAAAATACTAAGCAAAAATATAAAATAAAAAATTTGACCTTCAACTCCTCAACCCTGATGATGAAGGGGTACTTCAATCCTAAACCATAGGAGTTGGCAATTTGGTGCTTACGGTTATGTAAAAATAATACTAAGCAGAGGCACAAAATTAAAATTTTGACCTTCAACTCCTCGACCCTGATGATGAAGGGGTACTTCAATTCTAAACCATAGGAGTTGGCAATTTGGTGCTTACGGGTATGTAAAAATAATACCAAACAGAGGCACAAAATTAAAATTTTGACCTTCAACTCCTAAACCCTGATGATGCAGGGTACTGCAAGCCTGAGCCATAGAAGTTAGCCACCTGGTACTAACGTATATGTTATAAGATTACTAAGCAACAATATAAGATGAAAAATTTGACCTTCAACTCCTCAACCCTGATGATGGAGGGGTACTTCCAGAGGGGGCGCCCTGTTTGTATGAATTGTAAAAGTATTTTATGTTTAATTTTTGTGAATATGTAGATGCACAAAGCAAACTTAGAGGCTTTATTTAAATACAAACATAAAAATATAGTCACTAAAAAGTGTAAAATAAAAACTTTTTAACAAAAAATATCTACCGACTTCCATGTCACAAAAAAGTAAAAAATAATTTAAATATATTTTGGTCTAGAACATACTCAGTACTTAGTACATAGTTCTGAAGTCGGTGCTCATATAGGACGTAGTTACCGTCGTCCAGCGAAATATGTCGAGCACCGACTTCAGGACTATGTACTAAGTACTGAGTATGTTCTAGACCAAAATATATTTAAATTATTTTTTACTTTTTTGTGACATGGAAGTCGGTAGATATTTTTTGTTAAAAAGTTTTTATTGTGTGTAGTTTTTCGGCCAGGCCGAAATATTGAATAACTACATAATGTTGCACTACTAAACAAATACATTATCTACATAAGATCTAATTTAATACCACAAACTCCTCAAAGCATTTCCTTTATGGTGGACTACTTGTGTTATTACTTTAATCTACTATCATTGCCAGTAATTATCATTAAGCATTAATCTATTTCTGCTCCATTTCTGTCCTAATGTCGGTCTCTTATCAGAATCAGAAGGGTTCAGCCATGGCCCATCAGTAGATCAAACGCGGATTTCTATAATACGTATTTTAAGATTCTATTTACATATATTACAGAAGTAGCAAACGAACATAATATTAATTAGCCACTTTTCGATGGAAAGGTGTTTGCCAGCTATTTTTATATAAGTTAATAATAGTTTATAGTTTTTTTAACTTAGCCTTCGGGAACAGTAAAGCATCTGTGATTGACTTCAAACAAAACTTCTGTTTTACACGAATTTGATTTCATAATTATGTGCGGGCGTCAATGACCACCAATTGCATGATTGCAGGCTCGTTTGCTACTTCTAACGCACAAAAAAATTCGGACTTGGGCACTAACATATGTAATACGGAATATTAGATACATTTTATATTATTAAAATCATCAGATAATTAAATACGAGCGACTTCGAATCTTACAGCCTATACTTGCAGTCATCGAACGAAACAACACCCAAAAGTAATTTATTAGAACAAACAAAATCCAATTCTACGAAAAATCCACTAGATTTTTGCGATGTCCTAAAATTAAAATGTCACGAACAAACAGACCTCGAGAATCCTAAATGACAGCGCAAAGCAAATCTGCGGTCGATGAGACTTTGTGGTTATAATTGATCCGAATTCAAAACAAATGGTCGGGATATTTAAAATTGCTTCGGTCTAAGCTCTTCTAATATTTAGTTTAATTAAATATCTAGACTAGCAGACCCCCGCGACTTTGTTCGCGCGAACCATAATCCATCCTTAATCCTTTAAAATCCACTGCTGGACATCCTCCCTCCTCGTTTTGTCAACAGACAGACAGTTAAAAAGATTTTAATATGTAATGAGTACGTAATCCGCGTATATTAGCTTATTGATTACTAAAACTAATAAATTTGGTTTTACCAACTTTACTTACTAAATTAGAATAGAACTCTTGATGCCTCAAGTGTAAAGTGATTGTGGAGTTTAGGTTATTAAATATATATAGGAGTCATTTATATGCTATCCCTTATAATCAAATTGGAACGATTTGTGTGTTTCTTCTTTATCACATCCATAAAATCAGAACACAGGAGCACTTAATAGTTGTTATTAAATAGAAATACGAGTAATAGAGTATTGAAGGTGGTAGAACCAGTGTAGTTCCCGGGAAAATACCACCGCCACATCTATTTCTAGGGTGAAGCATTTCTTGCACATTGTTCGATAGAAGGATATGGTTGCCGTACACTTTCACATAAGGCGACTATCATAGTCCTCGGGAGTAGCAACGCATCTGTGGTTGACTTCAGACGAAACCCATGTATGTAGTTCATAACAGATGTTCATGGGTGGCAGTGACCACTTACCATCAGGTGGACTGCATGCTCGGATACTTCAGTCAGATAAAAAAATAGAATCGCGAAGATGCGGCATTTTTTAAAGATTTATTTGATTTCGTAACTGTTTAAGTAATTAATAAATGAAAATTCTTTGACAATAATTTTATTGAATTAAAATGTCATATTAATTAAATGGATTCGTTACCTCGATTTTCTATTGCATTTAGCTCGTAACATTTCATCCTATTACAGAACCCTCAATTATTAATTATAAACGCAAATCCCGGAGTCCCCCGGATCCCATTGTTACCATAAAACAATACAAAGCTATAAATCTCGATAATTATTCAATATAGATTTGATGTTTTAAATAAAGCACTTTAGATTGTATATTGTATTTTATATCAAATTAGCATTTTATTGCAGTTTACTGTTCTAATATTATATTAATAATCGAAATTTCCAACTCGGCTGGGTTGCGTTCAGGAAATATCGTAGTATCTTCTCGTCCACAATTCCTCAGTGCCTCAAGTCGAAATTGTTCGACCAATGTGTATTACCAGTGATGATCTATGGTGCCAAAACGTAATCTTTCACTGTAGGCCTCATTCGAAGGCTCAGAATCGCTCAGCTTGCTATGGAGAGGGCTATGCTAATTTTGCTTCGAGACATGATTCGCAACGATGAAATGTGTAGACGAACGAAGGTTACCGACATAGGTCTCAAAACCAGCAAGCTGAAGTGGCAGTGGGCCGGCCACATCGCTCAAAGGACCGATGGGGAAGAAAGGTCCTCGAGTGGCGACCACGCTTAGGCAAAAGGAATTCAGGTCGCCCCCCTACCAGGTGGACCGATGACCTGAAGAAGACAGCGGGAAACAGTTGGATTCAGAGGGCATAGGACCGGTTGGAGTGGCGCCATTTAAGGGAGGCCTATGTCCAGCAGTGGACATCAAAGGGCTGATGGATGGATGGAATCGAAATTTAGTAACTTTACAGACAGATTGGTCACAAATATATAAATAACAACTTAATTAGATCACCAGGTATGCTCGTGCAAAACGAGCGCAGGTCGCGCCTTGACTGGATAGACCGATTAAGGTGCTTCCGGATCGAAACACGACCTCAATTGAGAAGATGCGGGAAGAAACTCAGAATACTAAGGACACCTTTTTGGTGTCTACATCTTAAAATGAACCCTTTTTGGGATCGAGGGTGAAATCTTTAAAAAATGCCACCCGTGAGAGCGACACAGGTTAACTGCATGCTTGTTCGCTACTTCGTCAAAAACATCATGCCAGGCGTGGTGGCTACGAGCATCAGCAAAAATCACCAACTGCGTCCAGCAATGTTTCCCAAAGTGCCGATGGACAGTAGTCGTTTACCTACTTTTTAACCGACTTCCCAAAGGAAAGAGGTTATCTATTCGTCACGTATATATATATATATATATATTTTTTTTTTTATGTATGTTCGGGCGAAATGGCTAGAAATCGTCAACCTACCGACACGATTCATACGACATTGTATGCGGCTAGTTTCACAGGCAGTCCCATATTGAGGAAAATGAAAACCTTCCGGCGGTTTTCCCGGAAAATTGGAAAATGTCGGTTTCTTAAAATCTTAAATAACTTGGGTGTTTCTAAACCGATTTCCATTTTCTTTCTTTCATTTGATAGGAAATTTTGTCACGCAACTTTTTCCCTTGGACATGGGTATACTGTGATGCTTAACTCTTTGAGTTATGGGGTGGAAACCACCACCACTCCTCAAGTTTTTTAGATAATTTGAGATAACTCGGCTTCTGCCGATTCGATTCTTATGAAACTTGGAATATGTATTATATATCTATGCTTATATAGTTTGACGAAAAATTTGACCTTCAACTCTTCGATCCTGATGATGCAGGGTTACAGCTATCCTAAACTATAACATTAGCTATTTGATGCTTATATATATGTAATAAGACTACTAAGCAGAGACATGTGATGAAAAATTTGACCTTCAACTCCTCAATCCTGATGATGCAGGGGTGCCTCAAGCCTAAACCATAGGGGTTGACCATTTGGTGCTTATGGGTATGTAATAACAATACTAAGCAAAGACATATTATAAAAAAATTGACCTTCAACTCCTCAACCCTGATGATGCAGGGTGCTGTAAGCCCAAACCGTAGGAGATGGCCATTTGGTGCTTACGGATATATAATAAGATAGCTAGGCAAAGATGTACGATGACAAATTTGACCTTCAACTCTTCAACCCTGATGATGCAGGGGTACTGCAGGCCTGAACCATAAAAGTTAGACATTTGTTGCTCACGGATTTGTAATAACATTGCTAAGCAAAGGTATACGACGAAAAATTGGACCTTCAACTCCTTGATCCTGATGATGCAGGGGTATTGAATGCCTAAGCCATAAGAGATTAAACAGATTAAAGGTAGAACATTAGACTAATGGTTGTATACAGTGAAAAATTGGACCTTCAACTCCTCAACTCTGATGATGCTGGGGTGCTTCAAGCTTAAACTATAGGCGTTGGCCACATGGTGTTTAGGTATATCTAATAAGATTACTAAGCAAAGATAAAAAACGAAAAATTTGACCTTCAACTCCTCAACTCTGATGATACAGGGGTACTTCAAGCTTAAACTATAGGTATTGGCCATTTGATGCTTATGGGTATGTAATATATTTACAAAGTAAAGACGTATGATATAAAAATTTACCTTAAACTCCTCAACCCTGATGATGCAGGGTACTGCAAGCCCAAGCCATAGAAGTTGGCCATCTGTTACTTACGTATATGTAATGAGATTACTAGGCAAAGATATAACATGATAGTTTTGACCTTCAACTCTTCAGTCCTGATGATGCACGGGTACTTCAGGCTTAAAGCATAGGCGTTGCCCATTTGATACTTATGGAAAATATTAACAAAGCAAAGACGTATGTTAAGAAAATTGACCTTCAACTCCTCGACCCTTATGATGCAGGGTACTGTAAGCCCAAGCCATAGAAGTTGGCTATTTAGTGCTTAAGGATTTATTGAAGAAATGTTAAGAAGAGATGACTTATGAAAACCGTTATCTTTAATTGGGCTTTTATTCAGTGGTACTGCCTATCTAACCCACAGGTGATAGTAATATGGCCCTTATGAATATATTAGGAGTTACATAAACAGAGGCAACGAATAATAAAGTTACCTTCACCTCTTTAAACCTAATAATATAGGTATACAGCCTGCCTAAACTATGTGTGTTTGGTAATTATTGTTCGCAATACAAACAATGAGTTCCGGAAAGGACATAATTATGATCACAAATTCCATTTTGAATACAATTACCTGGACGATGCAGGAGTACTGCCAACCGCGCCCTGCTCGCGGTTGCGCTCAGTTCACAGTCGGCGCTCATATAAGATACATGTAGCTTCGTCATGATCCAGCAAAATATGGTGAGCGCCGACTTCGGGACTATGTACTAAGTACTGTGTTTGCTCTAAACCAACATGTATTTAAATTATTTTTTACTTTTATGTGGCATGGAAGTCGGTTGTATTTTTTGTTTAAAAATTTTTTTTACAAGATCTCTCTAAAGCACATATCTCACGTAACAACATTATATCTTATTAAGAAATTTACCGATAAATTCCTTTGAAATATACGTAAGATGAACTAATTACTGTTTCTTTAAAGACAAGTAATATTTATTTCTGATGTTGAGAATGTTTTACTTGTAACATTGGAAAGACAAATCTCGCTGAAAGACTAAGGATTGGTGTCTAATCAAATCGGGAAACATATACATAAGTCGTTGAAGACAATTGGAATACCTTTTAACAATAGAAATTCAGGGAATTGGGCTTGAAACAATATGAGTGAGTACAAACATAATTTTTAATTGGCCGTTAATAGTCCGTATGTATTTGTTTTCTTCTTCTGTAACTTCAGTATAACATTTGTGAGAATTGAAAGTTAGTTATTTCGCATTCGTTTATTGGCAAATGTAATAATAGCGGTTGTGTAGTATATTATATAAAATACATATTTTTTTCAATGCTCTATTTATTAGTTTTCATTTAATATCATACTAGATAAAAACCCGGCTTCGCTCGGGTGAAATATGACTCTAGAGGTGTGTAACTCAGTTCTGAGCCGGTTCAAATATTCAATAAAAATAATTCAACATTAGGGTATTTAGATGGCATTGTCTAGCAAATGTTTATTTGGTACAAAGTAATTCAACATTACAGCGATAGATATCACTCGTTTAATATTTAACTTATCGGAAATTTCTCAAAACTTTATTCGTGTATTGTTGGTTAATTGAAAACAAAATTATATTAACTTCAAAAATAACTCTAATCTGTTTAAAATGGCCTACAGATGTCTATAAGCAGCATTGATCACTTACCGTTAAGTGGACTCAATACTCATTTCCTATTCAAATAACGAACCGCGTGGCGGAGCGGTTGCCATACCGGTCTGATGCGCCATGGGTCCCGGGTTCGATTCGCGGCCAGACACGTATCTGAATGATGAGTTTAGATTCCTGTTCTGGGTCTGGGTGTTTGTGTATTTGTCTTGTATGTGTCCATGGTACCCACGACACAGGAGTAAATCCTAGTGTGGGGCTATTAGTGTAGTAAGCGTGTACTCCATTGGATAAAAAAAAATAGATAAGACGGTGGTACGCACGAAAATCTTGCTAGTTCTACGTTCGACATTAATTATTCGATAACAGCTTGTTATAATGCTGTAGCTAAACATTTACAACTTATCTCATAATCCAACGTAATTATCACTACAATGTTTCTTCGAAACTAATGTACGTGACATACATACATAAATTAAGTCTGTCCTAGATTACTTGCTTACGACATCTTTTACGTATATGTTATATGTATACGTTACGGTGTCAGTTCAGTCAATGTTTCTGGGCATAATGGCGAGAGAATTACCGTGTAACACTTGGATTGATAGACACCAGTCTGGACTGATGAAATTTAGATACTTTTAAATAACATTCGTCAGTCCGTATTAAATGACAGAAAACTGATAGAAGACGTGTTTTTTTATAATTGTTTGTGTTATTCTTACATTAGTCACCGTCATAGCAGAAGCCTTTTTTCTTTATTATCATATCTATATGACTACAAGATTATTACACTCCATGTGCACACGAATGTGTCGTAATTTTATCAGTATGTTCTCTGTTTGGATTGATCGTAAAACCGTGTCAATGTTCCATGATTCTGGCATCAGTCCAAACACGAACGGAATGATGGATTGAACTGAGGCTAGTATTCAGTGTTAAATTTTACTACATTTTCATATTAACACTAGAAACGCGGATGTTTCAGGTAAAAAAATGTGTATTGCATTTAAGTGGCTGAAGTCCCGTGCACATAATATCATCATATCTCATGGAAAGTCATAAAACTCACGATTATTCTCGTCAACCCATTATTGTCCAACTGCTGGGCACGGGTCTTCTCTCAGAATGAGAAAGTTTTAGGGAGGCCATAGTCCACCGCGCTGGCCAAGTGCGAATTGGTGGACTTCACACGCTTTCGAGAACTTTTTTTAAGAACTCTCGGGTGTGTAGGTTTCCTCACTATGTTTCTCTTCAATGAAAAGCAGTGATAATTAATTTCTAACACGCATTATTATAATTTTATAAAAATCAGCGTGCCTGGGTTTGACCTCGGGGCTCCCGATCGAGAGGGCAAGTTTCAACCATTAGGCTATCACTGCTCTGTTAATTAGTCAGTATCTTATATTAATTAGTTCGTACTAATAGTCAATTTTCACTCGTTAAATTTTAACTTAACTTAACAATTTTAATTTATTAACTGTAATATCGAAGCGAATCGTAAATCATCGAAGTGGGTCTCATTTGGGGCGCCCGCGCTTCTAGTGTTAATTCGTATTATGGATTTTTGGAAATAGGTATATTGATACGTTTCTGACTAATAATGGATCCCTATGCAAACATCGTACCCTCCATATTCATGATTGAGGATTTTAGATCCTTTAATAATGAATACGTAGACCGTAGTATATGCCTGAATCTCGATCACTCAAATAATTTGTACAATGACTTGATATTATATTCAGGCTTTGTACGCGTTCATTACGCATTAAGGCATTAAGGATATATTTTGTGATATCATCCTATCTTTTTAAAACAAATTGGGGGGAGGGGAATAGAAATCTTTATTTCTCGTAAGAATTAATACATAATTCACTTATATGAGAATTTACAATATTATTTTACATTATTACATATCTTTAGCCAGTGTCGTGTTGCTGACAAAATTTCTTCAATTTTTGCTTAAAACTATTTATTGATACTGCATTCTTGATAGTATTAGGTAACTTATTGTAAAATTGTGCCCCTTCAATCATTATATTTCTTTTTCCATATAATGTTTATGGTTTATTGAGGATTTCTTATAAAAATTTTATGATACTATGTTGCAAATTTTATATCTGAATGTATTGTGTTTGTGAAAATTGATGTTATGTTAAATAATTTGGTTTCTCTATAAAGATCTACAGTACTATTTCGATAATCATAATTGAGAAGTAATTTTATAAGCTTGTTTATTTTAAGTTGTTAATTTTAAATTGTGATTATTTTTCTATTACATTTTTTGTATACTTTTACATTCCGTTTAAGTTCAAATTAGAACCTTTGTATGAAGATGCTTTTTTTTATTATCAGCTACGACTCCACAGACAGATCGTCCGTGCCCTTTTTTAGTATGGTTTTATTTTTGTCTTCACGTCATTGTCACAGCTCCACTATGAGCCTTCGCCGTCGACATCGCCCTCAACTAGGTAACAGCGTAAGCTGGGTCCCAGCTGTGTGCGGTGGCAACAACGGCGGCTTTACAGAAAACCTTATCTAAGCTATGTAGGACCGTATGAAGATACTTGCAGCTGTCCAGAAAACGAGCACGCAGTCCACCTGATGATAAGTGGTCACTGCCGTCCATCTGTAAGCAACTTCAAATAGAACATGGGTTCTACCTGAAGTCAATCACACATGCGTTGCTACTCCCGAGGACTATGTGCTGCATAATCATAACCTTCCATCAAAACGCAAAATCAGCTTTACGCTAGAAATAGGTGTAGGACAGTGGTACTTCGCCGATCAATCTACACTAGTTCTACCACATGATAGAGCCAGTGTAGTCCGTCCGCCACCAGGTGGCAGAACCAGTGTACTGACCACTTACCATCATCAGGTGGACTGCATGCTCGTTTGCTACTTCAATTAGATAAAAAAGTCCAAATAATTTAGATGAAAGATAAAGTTAAACTGTGACATGCGTGACTAGGTCAAAATTGACCCAACCGCGCTTCTAGAGGTGTCATTATATTCCACGCTTCTACATAGTGATAAGTCTACCAATTCGCACTCTGCTAGTATGGTGGGCTATAGCCCCAATCCTTTTCGTTCTAAGTGTAGACCCTTGTCCAGCAGTGGGACAATGAATGGACAACTAGATTAGAAAAAAAAACGTACCTCATATTTTTTGATTTTGGTCTCTCTGATATATATCAAATACACGAAAATCCAAAGAAAAGATAAATACGTTACCTAATTTTTACAATACACTTTATAAATTTATTTACAGGTATTGGTGGAGCGCAGTATCGAGTTTTGTACCGAAAAGTGGCCAGACTCGATAAGGAAGGAGCTTTTCGGAGCTTTCAGCTTCGTCCTTGTGTACGCGGTGCCCGGTGAGGATCTATTTATAAACTTTCCTAAGTTTTTATACAAGAATCTTTTGCTATTTCTTTTCTTATAACTTTTATTAATTTAGTGTTTGGAGTTGCGTAATCTTAGGCGCGCTTGTATGAAAAAGTAGTCGTCTAACTTTGCCTTTTTTATGAGATTGATGTATTAAGCAAATGTATACAATCTTCCACCGAAACGCAAGAACTGCTTCTCGTTAAGAGTACGTGCATCGTTGGTTGAACGATGCTGATTTAATTTATAAAATTGATGGTGGTAGAACCAGTATAGTTCGACCGGCGAAGTGCCACCGCCACACCTATTTCTAGCGTGAAGCATTTCTTGCGTTTCGGTGGGTGTGGTTGCCGGCACACTTTTATATGAGGCGACCACCATAGTTCTTGGGACTAGCAACGCATCTGTGATTGACTTCAGATAGAACCCAGATTCTATATGAAGTTGATTACAGATGTACATAGGTGGCAGGGACCACTTACCATCAGGTGGACTGCATGCTCGTTCACTACTTCGGTCAGATAAAAAAAAGAAAAAAATAGTTATGATGATTTTAAATACATTTTATGTTATATTATTATTATTATACGGACCAAATCTAGATTAATTTTAAGCGCACAATTGAAGTAGGACAGTTGGACAGTTATAATGAAATAAACCCTTAGTCTGGAAACAAAACACAACAGCAAAAATGACAACATGACCCTTCCATTAACGCACATTAAAGTACTGAAAATGATTTAATTGCGTACATTAGAAATGCTGTGAGCATGAATTAAATGTATTTACATTAACAGGCTGTATTTGAATGTTTATCGGCGTTTAAAATTCGTTGAAGCACAATTAATGTGTCTAAATGAATTAATGACGACGCTGCTTAAGGGGCTCTTTCACTGACACGATTGAGCGACAGAGCGTCTATGTTTTGATAATAATATTTAACAATATTATTTATTTATTTGTAGAAGTAAGGTACATTTTAGATGGTATACTCACAAATCCTCTTATTTCACGTAAGAAGGTGTGCAAATTACAATAGAATACAGTTTATTATTAAATATTATACCATGGAGTAGGCAATATTTATTCATTATTTTAGTTGTAATTGAAATAATAAAATTTATATGTAGGTAGTAATATGTACATAAGTAATAATGTACATAATAATACATAATTTTTGTCTGATTGAAGTAGCAAACGAGCATGCAGTCCACCCGAAGGTAAGTGGTCACTGCCGCCCATAGACATCGGTGAGCAACTTCAAATAGAACGTGGGTTCTTTCTGAAGTCAATGACAGATGCGTTGCTACTCCCGAGGAATAAGATAGTTGCCTCATATGAAAGTGAGCCGGCAACCACACTCTTCCATCGAAACGCAACAAATGATTTACGTTGGAAATAGGTGTGGCGGTGGTACTTCCCCGGTCAAACTACGCAGGTTCTACTTCCTTCAAATACATACATAGTTCATTTAAAGTAAGGTAATTATATTATAAAAGGTTTTTACATTAATTATAGTACGGAAAAGCTACAAGAAGGTTGTACATGAGAAGACAGTTGGCTTGTACGATTAAGGATAACCTATTGTCGGATTTAATTGAGAAACAGCCCGTACAGTTTGGCTGTCTACCGCATTTAAACCACCATAACACATCAATTTTCAAGCTGCACTATGTAGGCTCGGTATTTTAAAACCGGATGCCTTCTAACTTAATTTTATGTAATCTAGAATTGGAGTATGGTTAAGGCCAATGATGGATAAGCACTGAAGATGGTAGAAACAGTGTAGTTCGACCGGGGAAGTACCATTGCCACATCTATTTCTAGCGTGAAGCATTTCTTACGTTTTTACCTCATAACAGACCTCATAACGTGGTCGCCTCATAACAAAGTGCGTCGGCAAACACACTTTGTTATGAGGCGACTTTGAGTTTAGATGGAACGTATGTTCTATATGAAGTTACTTACAGATGTCCATGGGCGGCAGTGACCACTTACCATCAGCTGAACTGCATGCTCGTTTGCTGCTACAATCAGATTAAAAAAAATCGCAAAAGCGCTGATTATATTTCTTAGCGACCTGAACCCTAAGCCTTAAGATGTTTTATATTTGCATAAGTACACATTCAATGTTGATAGCTAAAGCTTGCGTCGTTTGTTGACATAGCTAATTTAGTCAGATATAAAATCAATCCGAATTATTGGAATCCTTTTTAAGACACTGTACTTAAAGGTTAAAATCGAAATCTTATAATTAATTTACCACTGTTTATGTAGAATTAATTATACACATAATAACGAATTACAGGAAGCAGATGCGTTTTAATTTAATTGGTTTGGAAAAGACAATATTTTTTTTAGAAAGATTTTTAGATATATAAGACTTAGTTGCAAAGATAAATATGTCTTACTGCTAAGAACTGGTCACCAGTCTGAATAAGAGAGTTTATGTCCACCGCTCTGGTCAAGTGTGAATTGTTAGACTTCTCACAACTTTAAGAAAATTTCATGTTTGTAGGTTTATCACGATGTTTTCCTTTGTCGTAAAGAAGTGGTATATTATTTTAATAGGCACATAATTAAAAAAAGTGCGTGTTTGGAATCAAACCTGAGTCCCTTCATTAGAAGCTCGAATTTCAATTTTCGAATACAACTCTAAGAATGTTCCAGATAAACGCTATTGCCGGTCTCTGTGAAATAGTGCCCGATATAAATATATGCTATATAAGTAACATTGTTCAGTTAATAAACAACTGTACTGCTTAAAAACAATCTATAGCTTTTTCTAAATCCATACTAATATTATAAAAGTGAAAGTGTATTTGTTTGTTCCTCTTTCACGTCGCCACATATTTATTTTATGATATGGTTTATATATTAGGAGATAATTGGGAGGACGGAGAGTGACGTAGGCTACTTTTTACCGCGCTCACTTATTCTGCCCCCGATAGTTAAAAAGACGTATCCAACAAAAAGTAAAAACGGAGAAATAAATGTTTTAATAAACGAAACAGGAATGGGCTTGCTGTCTTGTAGACAATTAAAATATCTACGTATTCAAAACATGAAAATGATGTGCGCTATATAGGCTTTTACTTGGTTTAATAATAATTAGAATTAATTAAATTAATATAATAAAAATAACAAAAAAACTGTTTCTTCTTAGCATAAAAAATGGAGAAAAATATTACATACTTAACAGAATAAACGTAAATGGCTATATGCGCCTTTTACATTTCAAACACTTTTGGTTGTACTTTTCTTTTCAGTATTTCGTCTATCTTTCTAGAAGATACTTTTAACAGAAATGGGCGCATATAGATATTTCCGCCTTTTTTTCTTAAGAATAAAATGATATTTAGGTATGATGGTAAAACGTTTATAAAATTATCTATATATGTTAATAAAATTATTATCTTAGGTGTACTGTCAGATAAATAATTATAATATGAGTAATAGTAAAAGTTAATATTGATTATCATAATAAGCCATAGCCTAATTTATTATTTGTAAATAAAACGCAATTGATATAGGTGAGTATTTATTAAAGTATTTTGACTTCCATCCATCCATCAGCCCTTTGATGTCCACTGCTGGACATAGGCCTCCCCTAATTGGCGCCGCTCCAACCGGTCCTGTGCCCTCTGAATCCAACGGTTTCCCGCTGTCTTCTTCAGGTCATCGGTCCACCTGGTAGAGGGGCGACCTGTACTCCTTTTGCCTAATCGTGGTCGCCACTCGAGGACCTTTCTTCCCCATCGGTTATCGGTCCTTCGAGCGATATGGCCGGCCCACTGCCACTTCGTTCGTCTACGGATTTCATCGTTGCGAATAATGTCTCGTAGCGAAATTCCAAGCATAGCCCTCTCCATAGCACGCTGAGCTACTCTGAGCCTTCGAATGAGGCCTTTAGTGAAAGACCACGTTTCGGCGCCATAGGTCATCACTGGCAACACACATTGCTCGAACAATTTCGACTTCAGGCACTGAGGAATTGTGGACGAGAAGATACTACGAAATTTCCCGAACGCAGCCCAGCCGAGTTGGATTCTCCGAGTGACTTCCCTCTCAAAGTTGGACTTACCCATGCGGATCGTTTGTCCCAGGTAAATGTACTCGTCGACAACTTCGAGAGGAGTGCCGTCAACAACTACCGGTACGGGTGTGACATGGACATTTAACATGATTTTCGTCTTGTCCATGTTCATCTTAAGACCCACCCGTTGTGAGGCACTGTTGAGGTCACCTAGCATTTTGACTTACATAACAAAAAAATGCTAGCAAGTTTAGCTAAATCAGTCTTTGTTAGATAGGTACAAGGTAACAAATCAAATTATCTATATTTATTAATAATACAATCACATCTTATAACTTAGACTTATTAAGTAAACCACTACTATAGTAAATTAGTTTTTAAAGCAGCTTACAACAAAAAATATGTGATATATTTGAAAAACAATTAAAGTTTAAAATTTATACGTAATCAAAACAATTAAAAACATCAGTCACGATCGACGTTTTGAATGCCTCTAAATTCTCTCAATTTAACTTCAACTTAAAATTACAGACAATTTTCAATCCTTGGACAAATGTTAACAAAAAATAACCTCTTCGGTAAAATATTATCTAATCTAAGAAATCTGAACAGATAGCAGTAACCAGCGAAGTAATAAGTAGTTTCGCTGCTACCAAAGAAAGAGAACTGTTATTTCTTTGTGTGCCTATTTGTCACCATCTTCTCATATCATATCATATTCGTTAATTAAATCAACAGAGTTATCATTTACTGGCAAATTTTGCCAAAACGTCCTTCGGTTCTCTGGCATAAGTTGATTATTTAGGTATATCAGATTTTCGCTTTTCATTAACTCCTCTAAATTGTGTTTTTATTACTGGTCTTGGAATACCAATTTTAATATTTTTCCATCAAGAAGTCCAATTCTCTTTCTACGCCATCAAAATCAGTTCTGAATACTAGTGTTAAAATTTCTCTTCGAAAAGTGACCTCGCATAGGTTACTCAGATAAACACGTGGTATCATATTTTGAAGTTTGTAAGAAGAAGAGCATCAAACCTAGAAAAGTCGCCGACGATCATTTTCTTTACAGTGATTTTACGATGGGTATCTGAAACGGCATGATAGAAGTCTTCAAAGTCATATATTCTTTTCTTTTTTTTGAGTGACAACTCGACCAGGTGATGAAATTCATCCGCTGACATGTACGTGTAGTTTTCAAATTTACATCGCTTGAATGTATCAGATACAATAAATAAGAAAAAAGACTCCTGTTCTTATTTTGAGCGGCGCAGTTGTCAAGCCACAATATTAAGTGCTTAACATCACGATAATTCAAAAAGAAGGCTCGGAAACAGCTTATAATGTCGTCTTTTTTCTTACCAGCAAGAGCTTCATGCCAAATACAGGCAAATGTGTTACTCGCGCCTCGAAATTTCTAGTCTTCTAGAGGTACGAAAATTTCTTTAAATAATATTAGTCTTGGACAAAATATAGCCACCTTGAATTCATCTAGACGAGGGCTCATTATAACCTTTTCTAGGTCTACTGAGTAATAAATAGCATCACAGGTTTGGTCTTGCATACTCATTTGACGAGATTTATCTTCATCGTATTTCTGTGGAGCTAAAATGTATGTTCTGTGATGTAATTCGTATTCCTTACATTCTCCATAAAATCAGGGTTATGAATTTTATATTTTTCGCATATTTCGCACTCCTTATTGCCTAGTTTTGCGAAAGAGATGTTAACAATTTTACGAAGTAAATTGGGCACAAGTGGTTAGATGCGGTCTTTTTTCTTAATGTGAAAGCTGCTTTCAATTAGCTCGTTACACGTAAATGATTATTTGCGTCTTTTTAACTTCCTGTTCGAAATATGCGCCTAATTTATTACTGAACTTAAAATGAAATTACAAAATATTAGGACATGATCTACATAAATGCGACTATTCAATTAAGTTTCTAATAAAAACGACTTTTCATCTTCAATCAGGTTTAAAAAAGTGTACAGAAGCGGCCTATTTTGTTGTGCGAAAACCGCACAGGAGGTAGTTAGCAAAATATTAAAAATACATGCAGATGCGCCTTTCTTTTCTGATTCCGCCAATCTATATAACTCAAATTTGGAAAAAGTGTTGGATGCGTCTTTTTTACTATCGGGGGCAGTATTCCCATGAGAATATCGATGTTTTGTTATTTGTTAGATATTTAGAAGTTCTAGGCGTTGTTAATAGATGGCGTTAGTAATATTCCTTTGCAAGTTCTGAATCACGCTATCACGTCTATTGAAGTAAGCTTAAAAGCTTTAGTCTGACAGGGTACGTTAGACAAACTGTCAGTGTCTGTCAGTGGTCAGCATTATCTCTGGTTCCATAAGTATCTTTTAATTGAGGAACTGTCGCGTATTCGTCCACCAGAAATTTGTCATGTATGTTAAACAACTCATTGTTAATTCCCTTTGACCATGCGGGCGAAGCCGCGGGTAAGAGCTAGTAATTTATATATTAAAATAATTTTCGAACTATCTCAATACAAGACATCCATCTATTATGACATAGATGTCCCAACTATTGAAAAAACGAGGAAATTACAGGAAGTTATAACAAATAATGATATTTCAATCATTTCTTGAACACCATCCGGTGGCCAAAATGTAACACGTGACATCAACAGAACGTTCACTTCACAATTCGATACAATACTTGTACATTAGCGACCGAGAAATTTGTCATGACAAATCATAATGTTTTGTCATGACATTTTTACGCCGGTTTGTGTAATCGCGTGAAAAGGTCCCGTACATTGATTACTTTCGACTCCCTGGCAATTTTCCTTTTGACTTTTTGACACCCAACACTCGCTCTAAAGCTTTGAGAATGGCTGCGATTGAAGCGTTGACAAGAGGATTCAATGAATGTTTCTCAATCAGTTTTTTGTACGTGTGACATTTTCGTCGTGGGTGTAAATAATAAAATATTTAACCAACTATTTACATGTGCCTTTTAAATAGGTACGTCTTTCTTTTTTTACCTGACTGAAGTAGCAAACGAGCATGCAGTCCACCTGATGGTAAGTGGTCACAGCCGCCCATGGACATCTGTAATCAACTTCATACAGAACATGGGTTCCATCTGAAGTCAATCACAGATGCGTTGCTCCTCCCGAGGACTATGATGGTCGCCTCATGTGAAAGTGTGCCGGCAACCACACCCTTCCATCAAAACGCAAACAATGCTTCACGCTAGAAATAGGTGTGGTAGTGGTACATCCCAGTGGTGGTGGTTCTACAACAACAACCACCTCTATCTATATTTTGATTGTTATTTTTCTTCTTTATTTATACTATTCTTCTTACAAACACACTTTTGTAAACTATAAAGTGCCTAAGAATTTAATGCATGTGACAAATAGACAAACGAATAGTTTTATATACGAAAATTATACTATATTTATTGTTTTTCTTTTTATTTATTTGCCTGAGAAATTCTTAGAAAATAGTAGATATACATACATAGGTCAATGAATTTATATCAAAATATCATATTGATATGAATTTTTTTGACTACGCAATTCAGCGGCCCTGTGGCGCAATGGATAACGCGTCTGACTACGGATCAGAAGATTCCAGGTTCGAATCCTGGCAGGGTCGAATTTTTTTTAAAGTTATGTAATAAGAATACAGGTTTTTTAACTTTTGTTATATGTTTTTTACCGTTTACTAAGAATTACATACAGCACTTGAGAAACATGCATGGTATAAAAATATATTTAAGAACAAAATAATATTAGAAGTGTATATACGTATTTATTGTTTTAATCCATTGTAATTTATTTTGTTTTAATATTTAACGGAAACTTACAATATGCGGCTTTGGAATTCTTCTCGAATTCAACTATCCAATATTCGACACAGTTCCGTGGATCGTGGTCACGACGAAATTTAATATTATACAACTTTTGTAATAAATTAATTAAAACAATGTTAATTACAGAATCGTTCAATTGTTTCGTCAATATAAAAGACTTACGTCTTTTTATTGAAATGAAATATCTTTATTTGCGTAGGCCTTTTTTTTTTTGTTTTCGAGGGGGAAACCTTCCAAAGGTACCCGACGCCGTGGGAGCGACGCAGGGTTATGTGGGATTTTTACCGCACTAAAACCCCCCCGGTGGCCGTCCTCGGCGCTGAAAAGGAGGACTCCGGGATCTCGAAACGACTTCAACCGGAATCCTCCGAGCGCGCTGCCCCATCGGGCTCCTCCCAGATGGGCGGCTGGGCCCACCGCTCCGTCTAGTCTTTACGACGGTATGCGACCACACATACCGCCATCCTTCCCAGGATTGCCTGACCGAACGGTTCGAGCTCCCACTCTAGCCGTCTGCAACCCCGGAAGCCCCTTTTAGTCGCCTCTTACGACATACAGGGGATACCGTAGCCCTATTCTGACCCCGAGGCTACAGGGACGATTTGCGTAGGCCTACGGAGGCACTTACAAATTGTCAGTTACATATATGTTTTTTTACTACCACCGAATTGGAACACGACCTCAACTGAGAAGATCCGGCAAGAAACTTAGCGGGTTATTCTTTTCTATTTGTATTTCTTTTATTTTGATAGTGACTTTTGATGATTGAAAATGGTAAATAACGTACATTTTTACTTAGTACTTGGTAAAAATATACACGTAGAATTGAATTGAACTTCGAATAGAGTTAAAAATAAGTACAAGTACTTAATACCCTAATTCTTGAGTGGTCGTAGTACCTGCCCTTTGTATCGCAGCCCCGATACCGTAAAGTAACCCTCTGTTGGTCTCAAGAGAAGTGTCGGGAATCTCATTGAAGTGAAACACCAATCATAGCTTTCAGAAATAAATTTCTTTGATATAACAAAGTATAGGTACCTACGCTTATATAATGCTTCGATTAAAAAAAAAATAATTAACTTGCAAAGTTCATCAAAATTTTAAGTTAAAGGTACAGTTTTAACCATAAACCATTTTAAAGGCGAGAACACATGTCATGCTTTCTACACTCATAGGATTTCTACACTCATAGCCCTACAGTAGGATTTTCTCCTGAGTTGTGGGTACCATGGATACACACAAGACAAATACGCAAACATCCAGACCCAGAACAGGAATCAGAAGGAACAGATGAGTTTATCATCATTCAGATATCTGCCTGGCCGGATATCGAACCCGGGACCCATTGCGCGTCAGACCGGTATGGTAACCGCTCCGCCACGCGGTCGTCAAAGCAAAATGCATTGTTTATTTTTGACCTGGCTCTCCTATAAAATTGGCGTTTTTCTGTTGTGTTACATTCACTCCAAGCAACGGCATGTCTGTAGGCGGCAGTATTATTTTATCTTCAGGACTATAAAGGAGTATGAGCTCCTTTATGATAATGTTTTACTAAAAACAATCAAATTATACAGATGTCAATTCGTACTCTTCAAGAACTTTACTGAATAAATGAACATTAATATATTATTTTAACGAAATTATTATCGCTCTAAATCTATATTTAGTCTAACTTAGTATTACTAAATAGGAACATTTGAAATTGCATCTCGGTAATACTTGTTTCCAGAACTCCTTTCAGTCAGAGTGCCTCAAATTCCTTTGAAGACTGCTTTGATGCTTCAAGCATCTGAAGTCTGATACTCATTTGTAAGAGAGATTCTAACTTTCGTTTAAATGTTAGTCAGATAACATTAAATGCGGGCTTGTGACACTGTATCTTCCTGTTCATCGTTTTTCATTTCTTACACGGGAATCCTAATTCAATTAAAGATACAAATCTTTCTAAGAAAGGGGCCAAGTAAAGAGCTTTTAGAATTGAAATTGTCTTTGCCTTATTAAAATCGATTTTGCCAAGTTTAAAAATATGATCCAACCTTGTATAAAAAATAACTGTTAAGTTATCGTGAAAATAATAACCCGATGGATTGAAAATATTATACTGTGAAGGGAAAACGATATTACGAAAAATGAAATATATGTGAACATAAATTATATTATATTACTAGGTCACTCCGGTCACTTCCACCACGGTAGTGAATTTATACGTGTTAATCTAGATTATAAACTATGGGTGTGCGATCTTTTGGCGAAATTAGATCGGTAGTTTTTCGTGAAAGATTTACAAACACACATACATCCTCACAAGACTTCGCATATATAAAATTAATAAGATTGTAACAATATCATAATAATACAAAATTATTAATTTTTTGCTCTCGCGTTAACAAACCTATAATAATAATTATGATAATTATATTTTGTTTTTGTCATTTTTCTTTCTTAATCAAAGGTACCATGTTTAAATCCTTTATAGTCTTTGTGAAAAATCCAGCGTCTCTGAAAAAATATTATAAAGTCCGTCAAGCCGTAAAGCACGCCTAAGATATGGATAAATACATGTTAGAAAAATAGTTCTACCTAACGCAGTTGTATATTAACTAAATGTTGAAAGATACATTGTAATAGGAACATGTAGATAAGTGGTTTTTTTTTCACGAATAAGCCGCTAAAAGATTTGTTTTGAATCGTGGACATTTTTCTTAGTTGAAATCTTTTTAATTTCCAGGTTGTATCGTGGTGGTATCCTACTCGTTGATGGGCCGTAGACTCTGCTCAGTGCTGCCCCCCTTCGACCAGACGGAGGGAAGCGCAAACAGTCAACAGGTTTGATCATTTGATTATTTCAATCATTTATCTGCAAACATTTTGAAACTATAGTTTTACTTGGTACCGTAACGTATCGGTATAGAATAACACTACTCCTCTTCTGGAGGATATTCCAGACGGTAACTAAGGAACAAAGTCGAATAAATTGGCAGTGGCGTCTTTCTATGTGACTTTAACGGCCACTGTGGTCAAAACAGGTACGGTAAACAATGAAAAACAAAAACGTGCGGCACTCGGGGACTGCCGCGGTAAAGCTATTGAATAGCATTGTTTATCAACTTATGAAATTATTATAATTATTTATTTATTTATGCACTACTTTTGTTCTTTGATATCAATTCAAGTTTTTTTCTTTAATTCTATATACTTTCTCACAAACAGCAATGTACATTTTCGTCCGATTTCCGAGCAGCTCGTCTCAATCCGGGCAAGCTTTGTACTGTCGTACCATATACATACACGTTAAGCGAACGCTCGACCACATTATATGGTAGGCGGAATGAGGGGAGGTTATTTTCGTTACGGAATTTCTTTAATCGGTTGCCGCGCTCAAAGCCCGCCATAAAAGATATGCAATAGCTTAAAATATTACAAGTCAGTCACAGATGCGTTGCTAGTTCCGAGGACTAAGATAGTCGCCCAATGTAAAAGTCAGCCGGCAGCCACTCACTTTCACGGAAACGCAAAAAATCGCTTCATAGTTTAATTTGGTTTAGCGTTGACACTTCCCCGGTCAAACTACATAGAAACTAATGTTCGAAAGTACTTTGCAAATAATCTTCATACTTTTTCTATTTAACTAACTTTTTACAAGTCCATACGTAACGCAATTTCAAATAATTTGAATAAACAACAACTCGTAACAAACTAAACATACCAAACGATTTCCTGCAAAGCAATATTAGCATCAAATTGCAGTTGCATTTCCTTTGAGAAAAGATTCTATTTACAACACGAGTCGTATAAACGATCTAGACATTGACTTGCTTGTTCAAGAGAATGATATGTCTGAAACGAGATACCTCATTCGGTGAAGTGCCGGCTGGAGCTTGTGTTATCTTCACGTGTCGTTTGACAAATAAGGGTTAAAGAAAACTTGAAGTCAGTGAAATGTGTACGATTTAACATTATTCTATTTTGTTACGCATTGAAGCTGGGGTATGAGCCACCTGATGATAAACTGTTACTTACTAACACTAGAAGACTGATCTTTGAGTAGTATCCTTTGAATTTTATTTGATTTTCATTTGAGAAAGGGGAAAACAAAATTCGAAATTGGGTAGCTACTTTACTTTAGATAGATGCTATATAAGAAGCAAACGACTGCTTATGTTACATTTACAAGCACTTAAAATGATTTCGGAAAATGTCCTGTTTGTTCGCTACACAGTGGACAGCGTTTAATAGTATATAATTATGTGCAGACTAAGAAACTAATTACAAGTATCATTTGCTTTTACAGATACAATTATACTTATTTTTATACAGTTTATTAAATATTCCTAAATATAAAGCAGAAACGAAATATTTAATAAACAATTTCAAACTAATTACACGAAATTAGCTGAGGAAAATTCATTAATAGACAGATGAAATAAGACAAGTTAATTAAAAGAACGTACCTCCACTTATATATTGAGTAATTAACTTTGAGTTAAACACATTAAGACAGACAAAATTAATAAGACATAGTGGTACGGGAAACTTACTAGGGACTTTCATCAGATGATAGGCGCTAATTAAAAAGTCTTAATTAGTCAATTATGTAAACATAAGCGTGAAAGAGCATAAAAATAATAACATAAGCTGAAAGAGCGTAGAAATATATGTCGCATCGTCGACAAGTAGCGCCATCTCTTGCCGATGAATGCAAACGTCAGGTTGACATTGCCTCCTGAGCGAAGTCGATTTCACGTGGTTAGATTTGACAAGTGTCACTGTCAGTAGAGAAAAAAGGATGGACGATAGCCATCATGGCGTTTTGATTCGAATTCGGGAACGCGAGACTGTTTGGTGGTGGCCACGTGAAGTCGAAATCGCTGCGTTAAATAATTGATATCGCATTTTGGAGTAACGGTAAGGTCAGCTATCCGTACTGACCGTCAGGTGTTATAAACGCTGTACATTATATCGACTGATCAATACAGTAATTCAATGAAAAGTAAAGACATAGTCTAGCTTAATGAAATACCGCGCGCCATGTAAACGCGCCATTCATGCTATAAGCGGTAATATCGATACTGATAATATCGAGTACTGTATTACTATTCACTACTGCACTATCACCGCGTTTTGCTTTACGAAAACTGTCGAGTTTATAAATTACTTGGTTGAATGATATTTGCACGGATGAGCTCAATCACACATTCACGCATTGTTCTTAATACAATAACACAACGGCGATAAGGTCGTTTTTTATACTGCTTTACCAGGATCACTCAGCTGTATTGCTAGTTTACCCATAGTCACACGAACATGTGTATACCAGTTATAAAATAGGAAGGGTAACAAAACAACATAGGAGTCATTTTCGATCTGTAATCTACTAAGTCTTCTGTATCGGAACGGTGTATTCTGAAATAATCGGAGGTACATGTTGTAAGCTACAATTGTTCACATCATGAATTTTAGAAATCTTCAATTGTGTCGCAGTTATATATACCTACTCGAAATCTTTGTGGCAATATTTCGCGCTAATCATTGTATTACTACGCAAATAGAAGTCCAGTAAAACACGCAATAAACCCCTAGTAAATTATTATCGATTACGTCGATTTACCAATGCCTCGTAACGTAGCTATATTTTGTGCACGTTTTCCACTTCATTTACAAGAAACACTCCATTTAATTAGTAAAAACTGTATCGAGGCAAAATGATAACTTCCCACAAGGTAAAAATCGGAACAAACTCACCAAAACTCGATGTACTTATCCACACGAATTGATCACTCTTTAGCTTAGAGCTTCACGCCCTCAAGTGGCCCCCTGACACCCTTATTCACGCCTGAGATGGAGTCTGTAATCCCGAGACATGCTGCGCGATCGCCTATTTCGCTTACGATAGCTTGACAATAATCACAAATGAGGTACACTATTTTTCGAACACGAACACGGACTCGTCACTCGATCTATCCAAACTTGTTTGTATTACAAAAACTTTAAGAGTTGTGGGCAAATGAATCTTTATCCCAATTCTGATAACGAAGGCAGTATGTGGGGCTCGTAAGCAAACGCAGCGATTTCGACTTCACGTGGCCACCACCAAACAGTCTCGCGTTCCCGAATTCGAATCAAAACGCCATGATGGCTATCGTCCATCCTTTTTTTCTCTACTGACAGTGACACTTGTCAAATCTAACCACGTGAAATCGACTTCGCTCAGGAGACAATGTCAACCTGACGTTTGCATTCATCGGCAAGAGATGGCGCTACTTGTCGACGATGCGACATATATATATGTCGGAATGGTAGTCTAAATGTTTGATGTGAATGCGTCGCAGGGCAAGAACCACTGTCTGTTCCAACAGGCTCCTCCAAGTCCTCACATTTCAGCTAAAAAGTAATCTTGTTATATTTATATGCCTACCACAAATTATCGCCATTGCCCAGAGTTGACTGGCAGACAATGGCATTAGGCATTAAATTCACCACTGTGACCCTTAGTTTAAGGTGTTTCAAAAGTTTAATTATATATAACGAAGTGAATGTGACGACATCAGGAAGTCCAGGGAGTCTTCATTACTATTCATTCTTGAAGATTTCAAGTAAACTTCTTCGATTTATTCACAATTGAGGAGGTTCGATCGCTTCGACGGTTAAACAAGAATCTTTTTCTACCGGCAGGCGCTCGTCTTTTTACAACAATGTTTGTTGAGGTGACAATTACAATTTTATGGAGGGTAAACTAAATTACAATTCTAAAAACCATAAATTAATTATTTTCGGCGACGTGTTTTTCATAAATATGCGGTGGCCGCCGACATATATTTATATATATAAATAAATACATTTGTCATTAACCGATATTCATTGATTTCGGATAACTGTAATTTCTTAGTCAATCTATTTATTCTGATTTCTAAATCGGCTGTCTCGGACTTAAAGTATTCCTGTGTACCATTTCTGATGTACGGGATCGGCGGCTGTTCATCAAAATGAGACAGCTGTCCTCCAACATACACAAAATATCTTCGTTTTTCTTTATTTTACAAAATGATGACACGCAAGCTACACTTGAAGGTGGTAGAACCAGTGTTCGACTGGGGAAGTATCACCGCCAAACCTATTTCTAGCGTGAAGCATTTCTTGCGTTTCGATAGAAGGGTGTGGTTGCCGGCACACTTTTATATGAGGCGACCTCGTCCTCGGGAGTGGCAACGCATCTGTGACTTCAGATGGAACCCATGTTCTGTATGAAGTTGATTACAGATGTCCCTGAGCGGAAGTGACCACTTACCATCAGGTGGACTGCATGCTTGTTTGCTACTTCAGTCAGATAAAAAAAAACACTAGGCATGTATTTAATCAATCCCTTTTGATAAAAAAACTGAACTGACTTATAGCACTCTACAACTCGTTATAAAAGTAGTTTAGTTGATGAAAATGCTAGATGCCTTAATATTGTAGAGCACTATAATCCGAAAATCCTTTTGCAAGGCGCTTTCAAATTTATTCGGACGACTTTTGTGACGGAGATTTTGTAGCAAATTTTCGTAATATATTTTTACAATGATATATTTCTGTGTAAGAGGTAACATTTTGAATAGCCGAAAGAGATTTTAAGTGAATTTACATTTATATATCCGTACTAGGAGTCCCTCAATCGTAGGTTTTATTAACAAACGTATCTATATTCAAAATTACACTCGTGATAACCTTCTAAGCCATATTGGACTTTTTATAAATATTCGAAATAATCGATAATAAATTAAAAATATTTTTTTTTTACTCATGGTTGGATCTTGGCCTCAGTCACACAATTTTGATGCGACCACGATCCATGCAACTGGGTCGAAACATCGGCAATAAGAGATTCAAAAATCGCCACCACACCACTTTACCCATTTTTTATAATTATGAAGTAGCAAACAAGCATGCGTACACCTGATGGTAAGTGGTCGTCTCCACCCATAGACATCTGTAAGCAACTTCATTAAAAACAGGGATTCTATCTGAAATCAATCACAGATGCGTTGCTACTCTCAAGAACTAGGATGGTTGCCTCAAATAAAAGAGTGCCACCACACCCTTCCATCGAAACGCAAGGAATGTTTCAAGTCGAAAATAGGTGTGACGGTGGTAACTCCCAGGTCGAACTACACTGGCAGAGCCAGTGTAATTAAACCATGACCGGGGTAATTGTAACTGGTAATTACATATTAAAGTGTATCGTTTACGCCATTACATTAGTCTAAAGTCATCAAATGCATGTAAATTACCTAACTTAACCTTTTTTTTTTGTTTTCGAGGGGGAAACCTTCAAAAGGTACTAAAAAGAGGACTCCGGGAACTCGGTCCGACCGCAACCGGAATCCTCTGAGCGCGTTGCCCCATCGGGCTCCTCCCAGATGGGCGGCTGGGCCCACCGCTCCGTCTAGTCTTTACGACGGTATGCGACCACATATACCGCCGTCCTTCCCGGGATCGCCTGACCGGACGGTTCGAGCTCCCACTCTAGCCGCCTGCAACCCCGGAAGCCCCTTTTAGTCGCCTCTTACGACAGGCAGGGGTTGCCGTAGCCCTATTCTGATCCTGAAACTACAGGGACGACCTAACTTAACCTAATCAAATCAAATCAAATCAAAATCTTTTTTATTGTAAATAATAGGTTTAAGTACAGTTATTAAATAAACACATAAAATCCGCTACTATCCCGCCACAAATGGGCATACAAAGTTCACAATTTAATATGTATACATTGTAATATCTTTATAAAAATCAACCTAACCTAAACTTTTTCTCTCACCATTACCATTTCCAGCGTCTTCGTTTAGTTCGTGAGCGAAAACGAGTGGCCTGGATACTTCTACTGCTGGCTGTGCTCTTCGCTCTGTGCTGGCTGCCGTACAACATCCTGCAGCTCCTGGTTGACGTCAGCGCTGTTGAGGTGGAATCGGTGGCGTTCGTGCTGCCTTACACTTTGTTGTTAGGTAAGGACCTAAGGACGTTTTGAAAAAAAATGAAGTGGTTAATTACTGATTAGCAGGTACATATGTTTAGCGTGATGAAGTATGCGTACCTTTTCCAGTGAAATGCAAAACACGGTTATATGGGATCATCAAACGGACATTAGTCATATTGATGGGAAGGACAGATAAAAACGAGAACACGGTAGCGTCTAACACTACTGTCATAAAGTTGAAATACATATGGTGATAGCATCCAAAGTGTCGAATTGCAAAGGTTTCTTCCGTCTTATAGATTAAAACATAATAACGGCAAGAGATTTGCATAAGTTTAATTTTTAGCATTTTAGGTAATTTTAGAGTAAATAATTTAAATTCCAGACCACGATCCGTGTGACTGTGTAGAAATATCGGCAAAAAGAATGTAAAAACCATATAAAATGAGTACCCGTTATCATCTTCGAAAAAATCTTCGGAAAATCAAAAATTTTGAATGTGTTATATCATTCCCAGGATATTTTTTGTCTACACTAGGCGGTGAACAAGCATATATTCATAGGCTAGAAAACCACCATCAGGTGGACTACATACTAATTTGCTACTTGTATCCTATAAAATAAAAATACATAATTATCGTTCCAGGTCATGCAAACTCCGCCATCAACCCGATAGTGTATTGCCTGATGACCCGCAACTTCCGTCGGTCGCTGCGCAAGCTGCTCTGCCACGACCCCGGTAACATTCACTCTAGTACTCATTTCCATGTAAGTGCACACACGACGGGACAAGAGGTGGGTGTACTGTATAGCGGGGTCGGCAACCCTTGCGGCTTGCGGCAGTACCTGTACTCGGGGCAAATTCGATCTGGAACAAATGTAAACCATAAAAAATCCTATGTAGGGTTATCACCAACTTGCACGAACTTGTACATTCAACATTATACATTCAACCAAACTATGCACTTAATTTTCACGAAGTAATTTAATTAAGAAGAGTTGATTAATAAATAGCGACCAACTGCAAGACAATATGCTAAAACCAGTCAAACTAAATTTATTTACCATTATCGTCATTGTATAACTAATGATGTGATAATTCCATGAATGGATTTGCAGCTTATTGTAAGTTACAGGTAAAACTTAATAATAGGTAAAAGACGGCTGATAAAACAACAAAAAGTTACATTCCTCTGCCTGTCAGTGGTTGCTAGGCAACGCTTTGTTGTTAAACATTCCATATCGAATATGCCCCGAGTATAGGAGTGATGTAGCGAAAGTTATTATTCGAACATTTACGAATGCAATTTTTTAATTTGCCGTCATTATGGGCACCGCTATAGAAAAAGTAGTGAGCTTCCTCCTGAGGTATTCCCGGAGCGTTATGACAAGGGGCTCTTCAAAAAGGTGCGAAAAGAGCTTTCCTTCAAAGCCGGCGATGCATTGTCAACTCCTCTGGTCATGCAAATATCCGTAGGCGACGGTGACTACTTTCCATCAGGTAGCCCGTCTGCCTTATCGCCAGGTTCGACTAAAAAAATTTAAAAAAGTAGGTAATGTAGATTTGGAAACCTTTTTTTGATCGTCAAATTACAGTTTAACTTAAATGTATATAGATGTGGCAACCTTTTTTGGTGGTCATACTGCATCTATGTTCGCAAAACAATCCAAATGCATTTGCATTCGGATTGTTTTATATACATATAAAACACCTGCATATTCGCGATTGCGAATGCGAATTTTCGTTACATCACTACTATCTAGCTTATACATATTTACACAAAAAAACGTGGGGCACTGGGGGATTGCCGCGGTAAAGCTATTGCATAGCATTTTTATCAACTTATGCGATTATAATTATTTATTTATTTATGCAGTGTTTTTTTCTTTGATATTAAATCAAGTTTTTTTTCTTTTAGTACTATATACTTTGTCACAAACAGCTGCTTACATAATTATTCGTCCGATTTCGTCAGATCGTCTCGATCCGTGGGAGCTTCGTTATGTCGTACCATATATATATAAACGTTAAGCGAAGCCTCGGCCGCGCTACATGGTAGGCGAAGTGGGGGGTGTTAGGTTTTTTCGTTACGGAATTTCTTGATTCCTTCGCCGCGCTTAAAGCCCACGATAAAATCTATGCAATAGCTTAAAAATCGCTTGCAACTTTCAGAGTTTTCTTTTGATTTTTAAAACCTAATTGTCTTGTGTATTATTTTGCCCGCATTGCCAAAAAGGTTGCTGATCGCTGCTGTATAGTATAGTACATATGTTTTTGCCTAATATTTTCTTAGATTCCTTCTTTAGGAAGTTAATGCACTTGATTTTATTTGTATTATTTTTATTTTCTAAAAGAATGTATTAACTTTTTATTGTGAAGCAGTGCGATGAATTCGCTTATATGATGAATGTATAAAGGATGCTAAAATTACTGATAGTAAGAGAAAGATTAGATTCGTTATGCGGCAACAAAAATATTAAAATAGTTCACAATAACAATTGACTTCTAATTCTACGTTTCACTATCTATCTATTTACAACTTTAGAAACTTTAGAAGAGAACGCCATCTAGGTATAACTTTGTAAACGACCTGATTAATAATTTATTTTTAATACTACTACTTTTTAACAATAAACTGACTTAATTTAAATGTATTACTTGTTTTTGATAGATTTCTTAGATATTACTAGAGCAGTATAGCAAAAAAGCAAATATATTTGTATTATATTTAATATTTAAAGGTACTAAACTCATTATTTATATTTAAGTTATGTACTTTTATTTTTTATAGATACCCATGTGTAAATATAAAAATATTGACACATTTTATTATTATTCATTTTAATTTGTCAGTCTTGATTATTACTTCTGTAATATGTATGTAAATTTGATTATAAAATCTTTACTTAGCTAATGCAAAAAACGTCTTTTTTACACTCTTCCGTTTTACACTATCTACCCGTTGTTACAATTACTTTAAATGCTTTTGCTTAATCTTATTATCTTTTTTATATTGTGATTGCATTACGTATAGCATAACATTACATGCTGCAGTGCTAAAAACGCTTTCAGATGCAGGGCTTACGTCAAAAATCCAACACGTCTAGTGTGCGGACCTGCACCACGGTGACCTTCAGGAGTAGCAACAACCAGCTGAGTAGAGCCAGCTGCAACCCCGTGCAATACGGAAGGGTGACCAGAGCCAACTCGGTCCGAGAGAACGGCTGGAAGGAGCGCTACCAGAAGAATCATCAGTTTTTGTAATGCTTCTGAAGTGATGATTTATGAACTAAACCAAATACTACTACATATGAAGTAATTACATCCAAGGGTAATAGAAATGATTGATATAGAGAAACAATAGTGATTCATACACTCAATACATATAGGTTAAATCTTAATACATTTATCGTTGCCATAAATGTATTAAGATTTAACCAATGTGTTTTACCTATTCTGATATACAAGGTAGGAAACTATTTCGTTAAACAACACTGTGTAAAGACTACCTGTTATTGATTGACCCTAAAATTTAAATTAAAGATTGTAATTGTATTGAAAAATATTATAAATAATGCTATCAACTTGAGTTTCATACACACACAGTTTTATAAAAACATTAAAACACGTATATTTTGAAAAATGAAATAGTTGAGAGTGTAAATTGCGATAATCTACTTTTATAAGTAGCCATTCGAGAGCCTTATAAATTTCCAACATCACATGCAATCATGTTTGTTATCTAATTTCACAACAATTAGAAAAGGATCTGGAAATTAACATAATTTTGTCAGAACCGTTTGATAATTGAATCTTGACTATTAGACATATCTGTACCTTTAGTACGGGATAGCTATATTTCCTCAAAACAAGCTGTTATTGTTTTCATAAGAAAATAATTATTATTATTATTCGCATATACTAAATTGGCTCCTACACAAACTATGAAGTAACACTGTTGGTATAATTAGGAAAAGGATACAACGCCATCTATTTGTAGCACCAACAAGTGCTTTTAAATCACAAAGATTCTAAAGTTGCACTTCAAAAATGTGACAATTGATATGCAATTGTTATTAATTGTATACGTTAAGTGCTTAAAATTGAATATACTGTGAAATTATTATAGAGTAGTGGTATATTATTTCGCAAACTTTGTTAGTCTTAACTAAAAAAGGCGAAACTAGTTTTTTGTAAATAATAGTGTATCAGAAAAATATACACTATGAAAATATAATTCATATATTATTTATTATCCACTAAGTTATTCGAAATTAGTAAAATTACTTATGAATTTATATTGTCATTATAATGAAAAATATACGAATGTACAAATAAAATATAATAAATTGTAAAAGAACATTAAAATTTGTAAAGTTGAGCAGCGCTGTATAAATTTATTAACATATTTGTTAAGTTTTAAAGTCAACATAAATTTAATTAAGTAATATTCATGATTAATTAAATTTAATATTCGCGAACAGCAAGCACCTTTAATCAAAACAGTCCATCAAGTAGATTTAGTCGGGAATTGAACTCAAACCTTTTTATATTGTAATTAAATTATTTAATAACATTAATGGGATTAATTTCTTATTGAATACCTCTAGTCAATATTATAAGAGTTATTGTAAAATCGGCCATTTATGAATATTTAGAATGTTAAATGAATCACTATTGATATATTTTTACAATATTTAGATGTTTAAGTAAATGATATATGGTGTATTATAAAATATTACTGTGTCCAAGAATAGGTAAGATTATTTGTGTAAATGGGAAGCATTATAATACAGCCGCATTTGGTTTTCAAATTCATATGCACAAAAACAAAAGAACAATCTCTTGAAGAACAGCTTCAAGAGAGAAGGTTTGTAAATTATGAATGATGTTTATTTAAGCAGGTTGGTGTATATGAGTCGTGATTGTGTTCACTAGTGGGCGTAGGAATTATTTGGTAGGAGATAATTAGGACTTTGATGCAGTCACTCTCACACTTTACGGGAATTAAAGTTAGGAACAACTTATAAGTAGTATTAACAAGACTAACACCTAGCTGGGCGGTATAAGTACGTACAACAAAGTTTCTCATCTTTAACCCGTCAACCCTCCTTTATGCATTCCAATCGCACGCCATGACCTATGTATGACCCGCTTAGCGTTGTGTAACGAGTAGGCAGGTGCTGCCCTCTCTTGTCTACGTTAATGGATTACGAGCTATAAATACTCCCCGTCATTCACCATGTAGAAAACAGCGCTATCTATCCACAAATTAAGAAACTTTAGAAGAGAACGCCATCTAGTTATAACTTTGTAAACGACCTGGTTAGTAATTTATTTTTAAGTAAAGCTTAGAGCTTGAGATAGGTATATTTTTCTTGCAAAATTGTTAAATGTAGCCTTCAATTATTATTTTAAAATATTACATACCTACGTAGATTAATGTAAATAAGAGCGTATAATTATTGAATGTATCTAAGACTTGTGAAAAATATTTACCTATAAATCGAAGTATTTTTGCAATTCCTCGGCTACAATTATGTAATTCAGATTGAATGTACTAAGTTTATGTTAACCATTCGATTACAGCGAATATTTTAAAAAGTGATATTAATTTCAGAGCAATTACTTTCTGAAAATAAATATTGTTAAAAAGTTTTAGTTAAGTGAATTATAAGATACGTATTTATTGTAGTACTTAAAGCTTCATACGTACGTAATCGTTATTATAAGTTATCTCAAGATCATTATGTATTGTAAATAAAATGTATATTGGAAATAAATGTTTTATTTTTACGAACATACAACAAAAATATTGCGAATTCCTTTGATAGCCGTAGTTAAGCTTAGATGATGATCTTAGGTATATCTAAAATAGGCAATCTGAAAACGTTGAACATGTCGTCGTCGTCAACCCATTATTGTCCCACTGCTGGGCACGGGTCTTCTCTCAGAATGAGAGAGTTATAGGCCATAGTCAATCTTGCTGGCCAAGTGCGAATTGGTGGACACATTTGACAAGAGTAAGCTCTATTCCCTACCTCCACCAGTCTTATTTTCAGCGTCATTCATAACTTGCAATGTAGTATGTTTTTTAATATTATGTATAGTGTATGCTTTTTAATATTTGGTATTATAGCAACAGAAATACATTATCTGTGAAAATTTCAGCTGTTTAGTTCACACGGTTCATGGAATACAGCTTGGTGGCAGACAGGAGAGAGGAGTCTAAGTACCTACTTATTAGGGTTCCCTTTTTACTCTTTGGGGAAGGAACTTTAGTAAGCCTAGATATAAAAAAACACATATGTAATTTTAAAGTAGGGATTTTATCTTAGGGTTATTACTCAAATTATAATATTTTGAAGGGTTTAACCCAGTTGTTATCTTTGATGACAGTCATAAGACATTAGGGTCTTATGAGGGGTTTCAAGGCAATTGAGTTGGCCATTAAGCTTTATCATCCTCCTCCAATTGATATTGAGGAAGTGAAGTAACCCTTAAGTGTGGAATGCTAGAATCACTACATAGTATAAAACAAAGTCGCTTCGCGCTGTCTGTCCCTATGTATGCTTAGATCTTTAAAACTACGCTACGGATTGTGATGAAGTTTTTTTTTTAATAGAGTGATTCAAGAGTAAGGTTTTTACGTACAATACAGGCATAATATAGTGGAGAAACACTAATAATCTTAGATTTTGACTTTTAGACGGAACGAAGTTCGCCAGGTCTGCTAGTGTTTTATATAATACAAAAGTAGCAAACGATCATGCAGTAGGTACACCTGATGATATGCCTCCAATGGACATTTGTAATCAATCTCAAATAAGATTATTGTGTTGTATTATCTACATATTATAGAGGTTGCTACGCTTTAGGACATATGTATTAATTACTGTAAAATGACTCGGAAATTTAATAAACCTAATACTATTAGAATATACATAAATACGTATTGCGTTAGGTAATTAGCGACATCTAGAAAAGTAGCATAAAATCATTTGGTACTTGCGGTAACTAAAATATATTTCACTTACTCCAATAGAGGGCACTGCTAGTCGCATTGTAAGGGTTAGCAAGATGAGCAATTTCTGTTTCCAATTTTTGACAACTTTCCAAAAAATCATAAGGTATCCAACGAAAATTTTTGGCATAAAAGTTGGCAACTTTTGTTTTATGGAGACCCAGCGTTATTCCTGATTCCTGGTTATTCCTGAGAATAATTATAATATATTCCTAAGTTCATAGAATTATTGTGTGTATATTCTTCTGAGCAATCAGCAAAATCTTTTTTTTTTCGCGTGTAACCCACACGTAACCCACGTTTTTCTCCTATGCAAGGAATACAGTAACCATGAACGTTTTGAAAAGTAAATGGCCAAAGATCTATAACCTGTGCACACTAAAAACGAGAATAAGGAGTTTTTATTATATAACAAATCGTTAACTACATAACTGTATGATATTTTTGTAAAATAATAGGTAATTCGTAAAAACGTAGCAGAATTAGATTATAAAAGTTTTGTTATTTTTTTTAAACGAATTTCATGGCTGACTACAGTATCCACAATTTAAGCCTTAATAATTAAACATTCGTGAGTAGAAAGAAAGTAATACTTTTCTACGATGATAGGTACTATAATAATGTCCCTGTAGTCCCGGGACCAGAATAGGGCTACGGTCTGAATGTCGTAAGAAGGGACTAAAAGGGGCTTTCGCGGTTGCGGGCGGCTAGAGTAGGAGCTCGAACCGTCCTGCCAAGCGACTCCGGGAAGGACGGTGGCATTTGTGGTCGCATGCCACCGTAAATAACAGAAGGTGCGTTGAGCGGATTGCTCACCAAGGACGAGCCTGAATTTATTTATTTATTTATTTATCCAAACTTATATCTAACATTACAGGGTAGATATCCTAATGCGTTAGATAAGTACAAACATAAAATAAATATTAATATTCTTACTCTATTTAAAACTATTTATTAAATGTTGAGTAGCCGTCGTGAACTCATACAGTGAGCAAGTGAATAAATCTATATGATCAGCGACAGTGTTAAGTGTGCGTAGCGCACGAGTGAGCGGCGCCTCACGCAACAGGTTGGTGCGCGCGCGCGGCACGGCCAGCAGGCGCGCTTGCCGCCGCCGCCGGGCGGCACCGTCCGGCACGCACAACTTTAACTCTTGCAAGATAGCCGGACTATCCACCATACCTCGCAAAACTTTAAAGAGGTATTTGGCAAGAGAAAAGTCTCTACGTGTATCCAATTTAGTGTATCCCACCATTCCGAGAACGAACAAACTGGGGTACAAAAGCGGATAACCTGGAAATACTCCTTACATTTTTAAATACAGAAATCTACAATACTTATTCTGTATCCGTTCGATCATAAATTTATATTTTCTTTCGTACGGAGACCATATTTCTGAATTAGTCTCCAAATGGCTTCTAACTAAGGCATCAAATAAAACACGTATTGCAGTAACATTTGTGAAATCGTGAGATTGCCTTATTATAAAGCCGAGATTACGATATGCTTTCCTACATACTTCTATTATATGTGCCCGAAAGTTTAAATCAGCAGTAAATCGTACACCTAGATCTTTAATTTCTGTGACACGTTGGAGCTGCACATCTTGAACACTGTACGCATGGTGACGAGGATTGCGCGCGCGGCTAAATGATAAAACCGAGCATTTGGCCACATTGAAATATAATTTGTTGTCATGGCTCCACCGAACAACTCTATTTATATCATTCTGCAGCTTAATGTGGTCCGAAATGTCGCCTATTTTGCAAACCAATTTTAAGTCATCGGCAAATAAAAGACAGGTTGAATCAAGAACCACCCCTGGTAAATCATTTAACATAAGGATAAATTGAAGGGGTCCCAAATTACTTCCCTGGCTGACGCCAGATCTTGTGTAATACTGACATGAACAGTATCCGCCACAATCAACATACTGGCTCCTGTCCTGTAGGTAGTTACTGAAAAACGTCAGTGTATGGGGTGTACAACCTACGTTGGCCAACTTTGAAAGCAGTATATCGTTGTCCACCATATCAAATGCTTTTCGAAAATCAAAGTAGGCGACATCTACCTGACCTCCTGCATCCACCTCTGGTACTACTTGTGCCATTAAGTGCAGCAAATTACCCGTCGTTCCCCTTCCTGGGCGAAACCCATGCTGCGCATCGACCAATTGGGACTTTACTTGCTCATATAAGCAGTGGTGGATTGCTGATTCAAAGACCTTCGCTGGAGCAGACAAAATTGCTACAGGTCTGTAGTTGGAAGGTTCTGGACCCCCACCTCCCTTCGGTACAGGCACCACACGAGTCAGTTTCCATTGATCCGGAAAGGTAGCCGTCGCTAGAAAGACATTGTACATATATAGCAATGGTTCTTCTAAAACCAAGCGGCAGTCTCTAAAAATAAAAGACGGTATACCGTCCGGGCCGGCTGATCGCTTCGGCGGCAAGCGCGTAAGCGCGCGGCGCACGTCCGCCAGACATAGGTCAGCTAGGTGGACGCGCGCGCTGCCCGTGGATGACGCGCTCGCCGCCGACACGTCCAGCCGCGCAGGATTTTGGTTGTAAACAGAATAAAAGAATCTCGCAAATTCCTCCGCACAATCCAGGTTTGACAGGACTCGTCCATCTTTTATTAATTTGTATTGACAAGAACTGCTTCTTTTAGATCTTATGAACTCCCAAAAAGCTTTAGGTTCAGAAGTCAACCGGTTTTGGACACGATCTCTATGTTGCTCGTAGGCAGTCGCCGTTAGTGCCTTCACTCTAGCCCTACATCTAGCGAACGCCTCATAGTCATTTTGTAATTTACTCGCTTTGTATTTCTTATGCAGAATGTATTTTAATTTGATGTTTTTGATAATCTCGTACGTATACCACACCGGGTATACATACTTAATACTATTCGGTCTCTGCGTTCGAAGTGGTACACATGCATTGAAAATTTCATTAAGTTTGTTATAAAAAAAACGTAATACTATATTAGGATCATTTAAACTGTACATTTCACTCCAGTCAATATTCATTATTGAATAATATAAAAAATTAAAATCAGCTTTGTTAAAGTTCCATAATTTAAAAGGTACCCCAGATTGCTCGTGGATGTGATTATGGTAAGATTGGTACTTACGCGCGGAGACATCAAGCAATGCATTGACAGCTACGGCAACGCTGAGCGCTGGATGGTACGCGTCCACCGGCTGAAGAGCCTCATCACTTGCGCTAACTGATACGCCACTACGCCCACTTAACACGAGATCTAACTGTCTGCCGTTACAGTTTGAAACCATGTTGTACTGAAGGAGTTCACAGAAGGCGGTAAAATACTCATAATAATTACGGACATAGCTATTACACGAAAATAAGTTAAAGTCTCCTAATATCAATACATTATTCCTATATTTAATGCATATTTTTTCCAATAAACTAAACATTATAAGATACTCATTCTCTACTGTCTGTGGCGGTATATACACTACACAACAGGTAAATAAAAACCGATTTTGAATATAGATCGAGATGCACACTAACTCGAAATTATAGTTACGAGTATTTATATTAAAGTCATCCGATATTGTAACGCGCCGCAACTCTAACCGCGGTGTGGCTATTAGAAGTACTCCACCCTGCTTACGTCCGTCGGTTCGATCACATCGGTGTATGGAGTACCCGGGCAACGTTATCTCAGCATCTTGAATAGATTCATTGCAACCAGTCTCAGTGATAGCGAATAAGTCTGCCCCGGAAGATTCAATTAAAGACGTGAAACTCAATATCTTTGTTCTGAGGCCTCTTACGTTCTGATAAAAGATATTGAGAATGTTATTACGAAATCTAGTGTTGTAGCTTTTTGGTTGCTCTACGAAAAAACAGCCATTCACTAAATTCAGCGTCTTTAGGCCAAATACTAGGATTGCATAGCTTTTCAAAATTATCTTCGGATACACAAATTCTGAATGAAGAGTATCCCCTTTCTGATTTGTGATTTATATTATCCACTTTTATGTAGCAATCGTTACCTAATACTTCACGTACATATTCAAGTAAGTTGTCTTCTGTTGTGTCTGTAAGGAGCCGCCAAATATGTAAATACTTTTTCCTTTCTACAGCTTTTATTCGCAGAATAGATGTATTACTTCCCTTATTTATCGAATATATTTTGTTACTCATTTCTGTATGATTACTGTGAGCGCTTACAGTTTGCGCTGAACTATTACCTTCCGCCACCACAGGTGTGTTTCGTACCTTGGCGAGTGCTTCCCGTCGAGAGCTCCTTGGTTTCACATTGACCCATCCTTCAAAAGAATTCTTACATTGGTTCTGTTTTTCTGAAGTCGACGATGTCAAATTATCACTTACATCTCGCTGCGCGTAAAGCGTGGGTGCAATGTTTGAAGGATTCCGCTGTTGCGCTGGGGTATTCGGAGATGCAGGCGTGCTCTGTCTAGACGACGTTCGGGTGGATTCGGGCATCGTGCTGGGCTCGGAGTGAACAGATGATTTCGAGCCGTTATCTTTCTCGCTCCGTGTTCGTACGGAGATCGCCGACTTCGCTCGAACACGGGGATCGGCCCTTGACTGTTGACCAGATTTACCCTCTTCTATGTTGACATTTATATTTTTTGTAGACACAGCACCACTTTCATTATTACTAAAAAAATTCTTGATAAGATTATTTTGATTCAAAACAGTCTTTTTTGAATCAAAATAATCTTATCAAGAACAGTCTTTTCTAGCGATGTAACTTTGCTTTGTAGTCCAAGTACAATTTTAGCAAGATCGCGAACTGCAATTTCGATTGATTTAGTCGCCATTTTCAATATAAATCAATTAATACCAAGTGGAGCTCTTAATAACACCGTCTCGGCGCGGCGGGGGACGGCGGAAATAGGCATCGCGCTAGAAGGACTCGGTTGTGTTCCATTGGAGATCTCGGAATCGGGTACCTTTTGCAGGTTTCCTCTTCGTACAACAAAAAACAAAAAAAGGTACTATAATAAAGCCTCCACTAACTGTAAAACCTTTAAACATAGTATTAATACAACTAAAAAGATACACCAGAAATACATTTTCTTAAGTAACTGATCCTTTTGTTAAAAGTTCTGACAATAGACAAGTTTCTATACAGATCCTGTATCATAGCAACGCCTTTATCTGGACTACTAGTTCTTTGTTAATAAGGCAGTAAGATTGAAAACTCTTTACATCCTCGTCTCTGAGAAATGTACGAAAATAAGAGTGCAGTGTTTGAAACAGAGTTATCAAGTCTCAAAAATGTATTCCTCTAAAGCCTTCATTAAAAACCCCTAAAATCCCCCACAATGAATAATAATTTAGTAATCTTCGTGGCAACCTGACTGAAAAAAATAAAAGGTCTTCGGGTGTAGTGCATGACCTTTTTTTTCGTCGTGAGGAATGATCGTATAGACTGGAGGAAGATTTTCCTTTAAAAACTACTATATATTGAAGTTATAAAACTCCTAAAAGTACCAATAAAAATAAAAATATTACACCCCTAAAAAATCCCCATCTTACTTATTTATCCTCTAAATTTGGGGGAAAAAGCCCTAAGTTGGGAACCCTGGTTTGAAAGCCCTTTTTCGCATTTTCATTAGCGTTAAACAGTTACTGCTCGGACACAGTAGATATATATCGCTTGATGCTAGTAAAGTTAGCCAAATGTTGGGCAAAATACTGAACCTAGCTTTTATTGCCCATTAAAAACAAGGTACATAAAAAATGGAAATGTATTATTAAAAGAAAAACGACAATGTCGTTGAGCCTTACTGGATCTTCTCATTAGTTATGTTCAGATACGTTGGTAGTGTAAGAAAAAAATATGTAAATGCCTATTACTATGTCAATGACCCTAAATACATATACAAAATTGTTAAATATTTAACGTTTATTTTCATTTTAAAACAATTTGCAGCAATGTTTCGGACAAATAAGATCGGGCACTGTCCAAGAGTAGCGTGATAATTGCAGTCTTGCAGCAAGCGCTAGTATTAAGTTTTAAAGAAATTGTATGTGGTATTCAAAAACCACGATATTTTGTCTCAAATTGTTGCAGAATTTTATAATAATCTCTGAATAGACATCTACCGCGACAAACGATGATTCATGGGCGAGTGGATACATGTTTGAACTCAACGTTTCATCTCCCTTGAATTACGGCCTGTCTGAATAATCTCTCTCGTCAACCCATGATTGTCCCACCGCTGGGCACAGGTCTTCTCTTAGAATGAGAGAGTATTAGGCCATTGTCTACCCCGCTGGCCAAGTGCAAATTGGTGGGGCTCACACACCTCCAAAGAACTTTTTTTTAAAGAAGTCTCGGTTGCGTAGATTTCCTCACAATGTTTACCTTCACCGAAAAGCAGTGATAATTAATTTCTAATACGCACGTAATTTAGAAAAATCAGTGGTGCGTGCCTGGTTTTGAACCTCGGACCTCCCGATCGAGAAGGCAAGTTTCAACCACAATCTCTGAATAATCTTCTAACAGTTAAACTCAAATAGCCACTAAAGTTTTTCTGTGACATCCAATCTATCCTCTACAGTCTATATAAAAAATCCCGTAAAGCTAACTAAAGTTAATGTCGGATAGATCCTTTATCTTTGGTTAATGTCTTCCTCTTGAGCGCTTTGTTTTTACGTGGTAACAAAACGGCCTCGTGATTAACATGGTGAAATAAATTATTATCTTCATGTTGTTGGTTTTAAATAATATAATTATTTTAAAACTCTTAAAGATTTTGAGACAGTTACAGATAGAATTTTCAATGAAATGAAGTTGTGAGTATGTTATTCTACATAAGCCTTCTATTGCTCTGCTAGGTACTCTTTTTTTCATATTTAGGTACTTGTTCTTCCCTTTATGTTTTTGTATGCTTATTATAAACGTGAAGCCAAGATTTTAGATATAGAGATTGGTATCTAACGAAGTTATTTATTTATTATTATTTAGTCAGACACAACTCGCACTTGTTGTCCACCAATTCGCACTTGGCCAGCGCGGTGGACTATGGCCTGAACTCTCTCATTCTGAGAGAAGACCCGTGCCCAGCAGTGGGACACTAATGGGTTGACGAGAGAGTCAGTTAGAACGAATTAATTCTATTATACTAATGACTACAAATATTATAACAATGAAATTGAAAGGCCTAATTAAATAAAATACAATAATGATAATGACACAAACAAAGACAATTATAAGAATAAACAAAAAATAATGGTAATAACATTTCTAAAAATGTCAAACTAATTCGGTGCAATACTAATAATACACGAAATGTCTAAGTCAGAAGTTATGGAAACTCAGACAAATAGCTGCAGCTACTGATAGCTAATTTCATAATTCGTTTAAGATAACTGACGATAGGACGTCAGTTTAAGACGTTTAAGATAAAGACTGAACAATACGTAATTAATAAAATGTCAAAGTGTAGCGTATCCTGCCAAACGTGCTCCTTGTTAGGCCAAATGTAGGGCAGGATACTGGAGCTAACTATTGTTACCCATGTAAAAACAAGATGGCAAATAAAAAAAAAATAAAAAAAAGATATACAAAGAAAAAAGACAAACCCACTGAGTTTCTTGCCGGATCTTCTCAGTTGAGGTCGTGTTCCGATCCGGTGGTAGTGTAAAAAATATATATAAATGTAACTGACAATTTGTAAGCGCCCCCGAAGGCCTATGCAAAATAAAGACATTTCATTTCATTTCATTTCATTTCATTTCATTTCATTTCATTTCATTTCATTTCATTTCATTTCATTTCATTTCATTTCATTTCATAAATAGGCCATTGAGGCCGGCCGTTGCTCAGTTACGATTTACGCCATTAATTAACAAAGACTCGAGCTTTGTAATTAATTTGGTCAAGTGCCAGTAAGTTAAAAGATTGTTATTTGTAGAAGTTAAAGTTTTCAACGTAGTATATCTCTTTGTGGTTTGATTCCTGAAATATCGCCGCTCTTACTTTTCTGCTCAATAATAACAATGTTGAGCACTACGGTTTACTGGACTTGGGAATGTGATAAGGACACTCTTATACATTACATTACAGTATATGCAGGCGATGATAAGTAGGAATTTAATTCTAATTATATTTTAATACTGATATCTATGGCCAACAGTGATCACTTATCATCAAGTTTCCAAGGGTAGAACCAGTGTAGCTCGACCTGGGAGGTATCATCGCCGCGCTTATTTCTAGCGTGAAACAGTTCTAGCGTTTCGGTGGGAGAGACGACCATCTTAGTCCTCGATAGCATCGCATCTATGACTAACTTCTGGTAGATCGCCCGTTCTATACCTATGCATTTCCTCACAAAAGTCCATGCGTCCATGTCCATGCAGAGCACTGCCTGCTCGTTGGCTATTTAAAAGCTGTAAAATAATAATGGATCTTGTAATAAAGCTTAATAACTGTTGTTAAATATTATCATCTGACCAATTAGTAAGTATATGAGAAACCTAATATAGAACAGGGTTTCAATATGACATCAACCACACACGCGTTGCGTCTTAGGAGGACTAAAATAGCCACTTCTCAATGAAAGTGAGTAGGCAATTACACCCTTAGGTCAAAACGCAATAACTGTTTAACGCTAGATATAAGTATAGCGGTGGTACCTCTTTGCTCGTACGAAAGTCATTGTACCGCTAATATTAAGGTTGGTTTATCATGTGACATGGGTTCACCACCTTTAATAAACATTTAATGTTCTTGCGTCTCTCATTCATCTCAAATTACATAAATAACCTACGTAAGCTATTTAAGCTTTGTATTTGACAACGGCCGGAAAATTAACACAAAAACAATTTAGTGCGAACAAAATATGTCAGCTGAGAAAGATAAGGGTCGCTAAAGGGATTATTTAATTATTGCGGATAACTCGTGGTCCTTCATAATTTTATGAGGTCGAGAAATATTTTCATTGTAAACGAGGCAAACAGGAAGTAAAGTTGCCAACAATCGAAACGAAGTCTTGAGAGTTGAATGAAAACATAAAAATATTGAATTATTTTCCTTTTATCAACTTGCATCGTTTATATAAGGTTATACAACTTTTAATTCTTTAAACTAAAAAAAACATTTTTATGTGCCGTGTGGTGTAGATCATGAATGACTCCGGGTACTCCATCGGACCGCCGTCGGTGTCCTCTCAGCGTGTTGCCCCATCGGGCTCTTCCCTGGTGGGCGTGCACCCCTCACCGCACCTTCTGGTCTTTACGGCAGCATGCAACGACACATGCCGCCGTCCTTCCCGGGGTCGCTTGGCCAGTATGTCCAGCAGAAGACCTATAAATTGTCGCCTATAAACTGACCAGTTATGTAAGCATGATTTCATGTAATTCTGACCAATGGTTCTTGAGTGATTGAGTAGCAAACAGTCACAGACTATCTTATTTATATATATTAGCATAGATTTTATAGATGGTAGTACCAGTGTAGTTCGTCCGGGGAAGTACCACCGCCACACCTATTTCTAGCGTGAAGCATTTCTTGCATTTCGATGGAAGGTAGTGATTGCCGGCACACTATCGCATTAGGCGACCATCTCAGTCCTCGGGAGTAGCACCGCATCTGAAATTGACTTTAGATAGAACTACATGTTCTATATGAAGTTGTTTACAGGAGTCCATGGGCGGCAGTGACCACTTACCGGTGGACTGCTTGCTCGTTTGCTACTCCAATCTTATAAAAAAAGTAAATAAAAAGCTTTTTTCCAAGTGTTACTCAATCACTAGCAGCATTACCTCGGAGATTTGCCAAGCTCATTTGTTGGGTGGCTCCTCCTCTTGGATCACCAGAAGCCTGATTCAGGTGTAAACAGTTCTTCACACAAACGATTTACTACCTGGTCCAACGGCCCGATTTCCACTATAAAGAGCTGAAACAAGTACCCCTCGACATTTTTGTTTTATTTAAAAAATAAACGAAAAAACTTAAAAAAGTTGTGCATAGACATGCCTAATTACTACATAATGTAGTTCTCATATTGTTTTAATATAAAGGTATTTGAAAATATTGAATTTTAATGTCATTATGAAATTATACTTACTTTTCCTTGATTTGAATCACTTGTGATGAATATTTGAATACTAATCTTACTTTGAAGACCTGATTAAATTGAGCAATTCTCATTGTTTACTATGAACTAGACGTATTATGGTATCTAGAGAGTCTTTAAACCTATTCAATTAAGACATAAACCTCACAATAACAAATTTAAACCTATAATAAATAAAGATTGTTGTTACTACACTCATAAAGCGAACATAAGCACTGAGCATCGCGACTGTCTCCCATTTGTACAAGGCTTAATAACATAAACGTGTGTAGATGCCCTATTACTGGGTCTTATTAAGCCCAGGAAGGTTAAGCGAAGGTGCCATATCTTTAGTCGTAACGTGAACGTCTTCGCACCTAATAAACAGGACTGAAGGATCGTTGATATTGTTATAAAGCTGGTTACAGACGTAGCGTTTTACTTCCTTGGTATTTGTTAAGGATAGAGTCTGTTGTTTTTAAGACTTTATACATTTGAGAACCGTAAAAAATCTGTGAGTTATAACATTGCATATATTTGCAATCAGAAAAGTCTATATTACGAAAAATGAGTAATTATAGATATTTCTACATTTCGTGGAGATTTGAATGCACATCGGGAAATATTACGTATTTTGAGGTAATATTTAGTTTATACCTCATTTATTATAACTAAATTCCATCAAATATAGAAAGGTGAAACAGCAACAAACAGTTTTTAATAAGTTTGAGTGTGACAGTTGTTCTGTTATCACTATTTAACTTTTATTTGGAGCAGTTATTTTATGAAAATAAACGCTCAGTCTGAAAATAACTATGCACGTATTGTTCTTTACCACACAATGAGATAAGCGAATAAATACAACTGCTAAAGAGGTAAATTAAATATGGAATTTATAACTTTATGATACCATTTGTACAAAGGTTTTTGCATATCTATTTTACAGTACAATTTGATAAATGTCAAGGAAAAATAATTCGGTAGCAAAAAGGTATTAATTTCCTTTAAATTTCTTTTTTCTAAGTTGCTTTCTAAGGCATACGCAAAAATCCAAGCTATTTTACCGTTGGAAGAAAATGCTAATGCTGATGCGAGTGAATCTTGATAACTCATGAAAGATAAAAACACAAGCTATGTAAGTTATCAATTAATTATGTTAATTAGAGTGTAATGTTAGTTACAGTTTATACTTTATATACCTTTAATAGTTTCTTCACTGTCGATATTTTGACTCAGTTGCATGGATTGTGGTCACTGCGAAATTGCCCCGGCATTGCCCATTACCAAGCATGAGTCTATGACTATGACATGAGTTTATTTACATATGAATTCCACGATACATAAGTCTATATGGTAATCCATACTAATATTATAAATGGGTGTTTGTTCCTCTTCATGTCGCCACATAGCTATTATATGATAATTATGGTTTATATGCTGTGAGATAGTTAAGAGGACGGAGCGTGACGTAGGCTACTTTCTACCGCGCTCTCTCATTTCCATGAGAATATCGATGTTTTGTTAGTTGATACATTGACGACCGGCGTGGCGCAGCGGTTACCATACCGGTTTGACGCGCAATGGGTCCCGGGTTCGATTCCCGGCCAGACAGGTATCTGAATGATGAGTTTAGATTCCTGTTCTGGGTCTGGGTGTATGTGTATTCGTCTTGTGTGTGTCCATGGTACCCACGACACAGGAGAAAATCCTACTGTGGGGCTATGAGTGTAGAAAGCGTATACATATTTAGTAGTTCCAGACTTTGTTAATAGTTAGTAAAATTAATTTGCAAATTCTGAATCACGCTATCAAATTCTAACGTAAATTCCCTTTGACCGTGCTGGCGAAGCCGCGGGTAAGAGCTAGTATTTCAATAAATTCGTTTCCTGCCTGCAGTGAGACGCCATTGAGTAACCTTCATGAGTATTTACGATGGTAATATACCGACCGTAACTGAACTTGATCTTGGTTGTATTGCCTTGATATTGGATGCCGTTCGCATTTGAGTTATTGCTTTTTAGTTTTCATTACTGCGACGTCGTTAATAACTTTGCTTACGAGGTGTTTAGAGCATAATAGCTGTAAGGTGTCTTATATTGGCCTTGAAACAATCCCTACGCTTCTCGTCGTGGGTTCTGTATAAAGCGGCTAAGGGACAATATCTAGAATAGTGTGGCTAGCACCGTTATTTTTATAAGATTGAATTAACAAACAAGCATGCAGCTTATCTAATGGTGAGTCACTACCGCCTATGAATGTCTTAAAGCAACTTCATACAGAACGGCTCACTTTTATACGAGGCGACCATCTTAGTCTTCGGGAGTAGCGACGCATCTGTGATTGACTTCAGTTGGAACCTCATGTTCTGTATGAAGTTGCTTACAGATGTCCATGGGCGGCAATGACCACTTACCATCAGGTGGGCTGCATGCTCGTTTGCTACTTCAATCTTAGAAAAAAAGAACGAGAGCTCTATCTGAAGCCAATCACAGATGCAATGCCACTACCGATTACCAGGATTGTAGGTGTGCCAATCTCATCCTTATATTGTAACGCAAGAATTGCTGCACGCTAGAACTAGATGTGACGTAGGTACTTTCTTTGTCGAACCATTTAATATCTAACACCTTGCAAATCATCATGTTTCATCATTAATTCACCATATATTCATCTACTAGTCCACCAATTCGTACTTGGCCAGCGCGGTGGACTATGGCCTAAAACTCTCTCATTCCGAGAGAAGACCCGTGCCCAGCAGTGGGACAGTAATGGGTTGACGACGATATTCATCTACTAAAAATATGCACGCCAACAGCGATGGATTGATTGACGGAGGGGGTGGTTCTTTTTCGCTCATCGTATCAGGATAACCTACTGTGGGCTCTGATAGGGAATGTTAGCACGAGAATAAATTGCAGACTTGATTTTAACACACAGTATATTGCCGAATTAAACTTGTTACAATCACTGAATTAATCAAACTAAATTAAGTAGGCAAGTAATCGTAGCACTAAGAACGCGGGATGATTTTAGAGTCGTCTGCTTCGGCCGACCGTCAACGATAGACTGAGGTGTCGGCCATTAAACTGGTACAACCCTAACTTCATCGAATGCCACTAGATGGCGCTGGCGTTCCGGTGTTGCCACAATACCGCCGTTTCCGACATACTGATAATATCCCCTGATAGGGTCAACCTCGTTCCGGCGGTGAACCTCACACGTCTGATGGATAAAAAATTAAGTTGTAATACGCGCAAAGTCAGTAGGGCCTAACTGATCTACTTTGAGCGACGTTACTCACCATGGCTTATCGTATTGGTAAACAAGTATTTCAACTTTAGTAGGATTTTTTATTCATCTATTATTTTAGTACAGATGTTTATAGCGAACTCCCAACAATTCGCCATAGCGAGAGAGCTAAGGCTTCTACCTGATTTATTGTTTTCGATATTCTAGCTGCAAGCTGTTCACTTCCGTAACGGAATACTACAATACGTTTTATTTCAAAGGCTCATACAAAATGTAACAATGAAAATACAAAGGCGATATTAGAAGAGCTGTTTGCTTTTGTTTTGAAAGCAGAACAAATATTCTTTAGCGGAAATATAAATAATTTTATCGGACTTGAAAACTCGTTCACAAAATACAACGATGTCGTTACGACTGAGGTATCAAATGTATAATTATTCCTTATTTTGATATTTTTAGTTACATGTGATATTTTTGTATGAAAATCTTATATTTTTAATTTCGTTTGTCATATAATTCTCGGAGTTACATTGTGACGACTTCCAGGTCATCGCTTTCTATGTACATATATTTTTTATTGCACGATTAAAGTAGCAAACTAGCACGCAGTCCAGCTTATGGTAAGTGCCCAAGGACATCTGTAAGCAACTTTATATGGGACAGTGGTTCTATCTTAATTTAATCATTTAATTTAGAGGTGGTAGAACCAGTGTAGTTCGACCGGGAAAGTACCACCGCCTGTGGAAGTGCCCGGGGAAGTACCATTGTGATTGACTTCAGATGGAACCCATGTTCTGTATGAAGTTGATTACAGATGTCCGTGGGCGGCAGTGACCACTTACCATCAGGTGGACTGCATGCTTGATTGCTATACTAGATATTGCCCCTAACCGCTTTATGCAGAACCATGCTGCTTGCTTCAGTGAAATAAAAAAAACACAAATTTCGAGGACAAGATAGAGCCTAGATAGTCGCCTCATATGAAATTAAGCCCGCAACCATTCACCGAAACGCAATAATCACTTTAAGCTGGAAATACATACGAGTATCAGTGGCAGGTACCGCCTCAGTCCAGCTACACTAGTTCTACCACCTGATCAAAAATACTCTTTAAACCAGAATATGAACCAATGTATTCGTCTAAAGAGTGCACCAATTGAACTCGATCTTCCTCAGGGCTGGATGTCCATGATAACAAGTAGGATACGCGTCCGCTAAAGGCAGGACGGCTTTAATCCAACTTCTGGGACTGACGGAAGTCAGAACGAGGGAAGATCTAAAAACTATATTCCTTTTAATAGATCACAACAGATAAGGCACAAGCACGGCACGTACCTTGGTCTGCGTCCAGCCTCGATGATCGACTTACCTTCGTAATCCACGAGTTCGGGTTCAAGTCTCCCGACAAATTGTTTTGACACATACACTGGCGAACGTTTTTAAAACGGTTAGATTTTGAAATTGGATTTGATTAGCAGCGCGCGCGTCCGTTCGGCAGTCAGTTAGCGATCAAAGAGAATACATCCCAAGTTGTGACGTACGTCCGTGCTTGACGGATGTCATCCTTCACCGTTGTGGCCAATCAGTAGGCGAGATAAGAGCATCGACAGTGGTCTATGGACGTCAGTTTACGTTTTACGATAACGAAACAGCAAGTTAGCTTAACTGATTCAAAATATACAATGGTCGTTAAAAAATATTTATTAGTATTAGTTACTCTAAAATTTCCTTTTAAAACCACCGACTTGTACAAAAGTCCACAATAGTATAAGGAAACGGACGATAAACTTTCTATGTGGAACGGAATTGTGGAAGATATAAATCCAATAACTGTCTCCGTTGCAATTTCTGGCTAACAATATTTTATAGTTTAATCTTGGGCCACAAGATTTTGCTTTAGTGAGTTACGATAAATTAAATCTCTTAAATAACATTACGCTAACTATAGGTGGTGGTGATTTGTTTCCGGTGGTACTACCACCGCCACAGTTTTACCTGCCATATGAAATGAAATGTCTTTATTTGGTATAGGCATACAGGGGCACTTACAAATTGTCAGTTACATTTTTCTTTCTTACACTATCACCGGATCGGAATACGACCTCAACTGAGAAGATACGGCAAGAAAATCAGCGGGTTTGCTTTTTTTCTTATTTGTATTCGTTTTTTTTAATAGTATTCATTTTTTTATAGGTCTTCCAGTGATAATGATTTACAAACTATAAATTGCATGAACGATGAAGCTGCTATGGACTGCAAACCATGATATTATAATGAAATGAAATGAAATAAAATGTCTTTATTTTTGTTTAGGCCAACGGGGCACTTAAAATTGTCTGTTACATTTTTTTTCTTACACTACCACCGGATCGGAAAACGACCTCAACTGAGAAGATCCGGCAAGAAACTCAGCGGGTTTGTCTTTTTTCTTATTCATATCCATTATATTATATATAATTGAGATAAATAAGAATATATATTATATTAAATATAATATTAAATGTATCGGTAATATAGTTTCGTTGAAACTAAACTATAACATACCTAATTAAGCATATTCGCGAGATTCCACGGTGCGTCGTTATAAAGTATTATCATCTCAAACTTTACCTAATTTAAAGTTACACCTTGTTAGTTAAACATATATTTATTTACTGAGTTGACACTACGCCTTTGTAAGTATAAAATTGGATAACTAAGACATTTTTTATGTTTTTATTTTGGTTAATGATTATAGTCTACATTTTAAGTGCAATTGAAATATAACAATACAAAAACGCCATACTTACATTTACAAAGCCAGCTTAAAAACAATGTTTTTTATTATTTTTTTAATGAATAAAGTTAAAATAATTAAGATTTGGTATATGAAAATTATTCTTATAGTATGGTTAAAGTACAAAGTTTTTCAATCCAAGCCTTGTTTTGCCTGAAACTGTGTTTTTGAGTTAACATGTATGTAGTTTGATTTTTTTATTTCATAGTATTACCTAACGATAGAGCAGACGGGCCACCTGATGGGAGTCACAGTCGTCTATGAACATTTGCAACACCAGAGGAGTAACCGGCATCGCCGGCTTTCATAGAGCTCTGGGAATACCTCAGGAGGAAGCTCATTTCACATGTTGCACGTTAGCGGCAGGAAGGAGCGCGCAAACCGAACGTGGAGGATGGCAATTTTTTTTAATAAGATTGAAGTAGCTAACGAGCAAGCAGTCCATCTGATGGTAAGTGGTCACCGCCACTCATGGACAAAAGCAACTTCAAATGGAACACAGGGTTCTATCTGAAGTCAATCACAGATGCGTCGCTACTCCCGAGGACTGAGATGGTAAGATCTCATAACAAAGTGTGCCGGCAACCACACCCTTCCATCGAAACAAATGAACTACTTCACGCTAGAAATAGGTGTGGCGGTGGTACTTCCCCGGGCGAATTACACTGGTTCTACCACCTATAACCAATTGCGCAGTAACTGGTGAGGATTCAATTGATGAGGTGACAATAACAAATTTATGGAGGATAATCTAAATTACAATTCTAAAAATCACTAAATATTGCTAATTTAATAAAGAAACAATTTTTGATCTTTAAACAAACTAAAATAATTATTTTCGGCGAAGTGTTTTTCATAAATACGCGGTGTCGCGCCGACAGCAGTTATTCATGCAAAGTAGCTATATAGTTATACGTTTATTTATGTAATTAAATTAACAGACGAGTTATGTTACATATCTAATTATTCACGTTCGTTCACTTTCCAGGCCAAATGGTCCGTAACATGTTGTTATTAATTTTTGTTGATATTTTAATTACGGAACGTGAAACTCCCTGATTGTTTAAAGTTACAGGGTAAATTATCTACATTTACCCGGTGTATCACGCGTCCCAGTCAAAATATCAACATAATAATTATGATTATTAAAAGTTATATTTCAGTAACCCAATTAGTCTTGACTCTCATAAATATAACTTACATCGATACCTAATACTGATATTACTAATTGTAAGATTTACATAAAATGTCGCTAATTTAAAATTAAATAGTTATAATATTTAACAATCAACAATTAACATGAAATACGAATTTGAAAAATATACTTACTTGATCAATAGTAACACACTAAGATTTTCTCCTGTGTCGTGGGTACCATGGATACATACAAGACGATTACACAAAAACCCAGACCTAGAACATGAATCTAAACTCATAATTCAGCTACCTGTCTCGTCAAGAATGGATACAGGAACCCATTGCGCGTCAGACCGGTATGGTAACCGTGTCGCCACTCTCATTCAATTCACTAAACACTTTAATTAATAAACTGGTATTGTTTATACCCAGAAGATATTCCGGGGATATCTTTGAAACAAAATTCTATTTCCTTGCCAGCCATGAACGTTTTCCAATCTTTCCCCGGTTAGTGATTTTCTTGTGCGGAACAATTGCTATCGTATATAAAGAAGTGGACGAGTGACGTCAAGAAGTTCAGGGTTCTTCATTAATATCCATTCTTTAAGATTTCAAGTAAAACACAGGAGTTATTCTTCTTCGATTTATTCACAGTTGAGGAGGTGCGATCGCTTCGACGGTTAAACAAAAATCTTTTCTACCGGCAGGCGCTCGCCTTTTTATAATAAAGTTTAGCGTTTAGTCTACATTGCTAATTTAATGAACAAACAATTTTCGATCTTTAAACTAACTAAAATAATTATTTTCGGCAGCGTGTTTTTCATAAATAAGCGGTATCCCGCCGACATATATAACAATTCGAGAGCAAACCAGAGTCTTTCAATTATACTTATAATGGACCCTCCGAGACAAGCCGAAGACGCCGCCGAGATTTGCTGGAAAATAAAGTCTGTTTCAATAAAAAATACAATACGTATATTTGTTAATAGAAAAATCTTTTCAGTATAAAGCGCGTCTCTGATATAAAAATATGGAATATTAAGAATCGATCAAAATTGTATGTACTATTTGTTGTTCAGATGTTGAAAGATATGATTGAACTTTTCGTTTAAGGCATTGTTAGCTTACTCAATACATCTATACTAACAACACTTTTATATTTTTTTCTACGTGTATACTAACATAGGTTAAGCTTAAATAGTATACTAACAATAATATGGACAATTAGTCTGAAATAAATTATTTTTATTATTATTATTATATTGATACCAGAAAGAATAAAGAAATAAATTAAATATAACTTGAATATGTGCAGTTTTCCGTGTTTTTTGCTGACACACTGACGTCCACGGAAAAAATGGACATACGTAATAGGTAGTATTAAAACGATTGACTGTAAATAAAAGTTTAAAGAGACAAATATAATTAAATTACATTATAGTATTACTAAATGAATGACTGACTGCGAATGACGAAAAATCAACAGAACAGCTACATACAAACATTAATTTGAGTTACTTAAAGTACAAAATTAGCTTCGTAGTGTTTATGAACTGAGCAGAGATAGCCTAATGGTTGAAACTTGCCCTCTCGATCGGGAGGTCCGAGGTTCAAACCCAGGCACGCACCACTGATTCATGTGCGTATTAGAAATTAATTATCACTGCTTTTCGGTGAAGGAAAACATCGTGACGAAACACACCCGAGAGTTCTTTAAAAAAAAAAAGTTCTCGGAGGTGTGTGAAGTCCACCAATTCGCACTTGGCCAGCGCGGTGGACTATGGCCTAAACTCTCTCATTCTGAGAGAAGACCCGTACCCAGCAGTGGGACAATAAAGGGTTGACGAGATGAACTGAGCGCACCCGCTTGCAGGGCGCTGCTCGAGTAGTTTTTTCTTTTATGTTTCAACCTAACCTAATCTATCCTATATAAAAAAATAGTACCACCAAATTGCAACGCAAGTTTCTTACTAGAAAACTTTTGTCTACCTAGCGATTTTATAATCAGAACTGTAAACGTAACGAGGTCATTCTTCAGTAGATTTTACTCCTCACATTTTTCTCATACCGGACCCTTATATATGCAAATCGATTCTTAAGGAGTATGCTATTGTGGTGGCAACAACGGTCATTGCACTTTACCTGCCTTAGCAACTAACCATCATGTACGTCAATGAAATATGAGTATTAGGCACGTGTAACAATTAATTAGCGTCGATTAAAATATTCAATAAATCAGTATGAAATCGTAATTGGTGTGTATCACTTGTGTCTGTCCTTCATACTCCACAAAACCACAAAATAGACACGCACCACATCCACACACCTACATTGGTGACCACCGACGTTCCACGCCTACACTATTTTAAGTGCGATTTTTCACCGTATGTCCTCTCAGGAACCTAATGTTGAAGTTACTCTCTCTGTATTTCCAGTCGCTTAGTAATGTAGTCGCACGAATGGAATTTTAATATTTGAAATAGATTTATCACAACCCACTTTTTCTAAGCCCGTTCTGGGTTTTATTATTAATCTATATTCATCGTTAGTTAAATACATTTTTCGTTTACTCAAATTAATACCGCTCTAGTTATTAAAACAGTATGTCATCATCAGTCGCTTTTTTTGTTAGATCGTTTATATATTTGGAGAATCCATACATAATTATGTATGTCCATTTTTTTGATACGTTCTTTAACCCAAACAGTTTAATATAACTTGATATTTTTTGTGCTATTTGTTTTTTTTTTTACTTAGAACGAATAAATAAATATAATAAAAGCTTCTATTGTAGTTCAGCGGCATCAAAAATATTGCTAAATTCTTTTTCTAAGCTGTCATGATTTGTCTGGATATTTTGTTTGTGTTTTTTTCTATTTATATATACACTAATTTCGGTAATTGGTAAAATGTTTGAGATGCATCATCAACATATCGCACACATTTTTTGTTACATAAAAGCTTTAATTATATTTTCCATACTTCATGTTTTTACAAGGACGGAATTCCTAAAAAATCATAAGACAGAACATTCTGTGTAGGATCTTTCTTACCGGGCCTATTTGTAACAATTTTTCACTTTGCAACCAACACCTGTGCCCTGTCTATTTACGTCTACTTTACTTTGATGTGGTACGTCAATCTTCTTTTTATTATGTTTTTATTTAAAATACGGCATATGATTTTATCACTTTCTATAATAAACCATCTATTTCTAAACAATCTACTGAATAATAGATCCGCAGTCCGTCAATTAACTCTATGACATACAAATCGCATGGTTGAAACTCGCCGATTTAATCGAGTGGTCAGAGCTTCTAATAATAATAATAATAATAATAAAATACTTTATTGCCCGAAAATAAAAACATAAAATCCTTAACTTAACAAATTACAAAAAGGAGAAAAAAAAACATAGATAACAATACACAAAAAATAAACAAAATTATATCCTTAACGAGGGCAAAGGAAGTGGCTCAGCATTTTGCTAATACGAGATCTTGATCCCGTATAGCGCTGTTTTTCAGCCACTCCCTATTCCCTGAGATGTTATGCGGGAGAGTTTGTGAGCACCCCAATCCCGGCGGATAAACGAAAATCAAGTAGAAAATGCAAAATAGTTGATAATGTTGAAAATGTAAATAATAAAAATAAAAACAAGTTTACATTGGCCAACAAAGGAAAAGTTGCAAATAAAATAAAATAATTATTTATGCTAAATGCTAAAAAAATAAAAATAAAAATAAAGATAAAATACAAAATTGACTCTTGCATGTGTGTATGTGTGTGTGTGTGTGTGTGTGTGTGTGTGTCTGTGTGTGTGTTTTTTTAACGATGGAAATTACTTACTAACTTTAAAGAATTCCTTTAGTCGAAAAGACTTCCAATGGGCTTGTGACAAGTTTTCTGCAGCAAGCTGTCTCCTCAGTAGTGCTGAACGGTATTTAGCTTTGAAAGTCTCAGTGCTTATTTTGTTTTTCAATGGTGGTGATAAATCGTTCCAAATGCTTGATGCAGCAAACTTGAAACAGCCTCGATATCGTCTGGATTTATGGGCCGGAGTTATCAAAAGACTTTGCATATTGGAGCGAAGACTGCGACTTGTAATATCCTTAACCCAATGGAGCTTCTCAAATAGGTACTCAGGTTTCTTGTTCCATATTACTCTATGAATAGTACAGGCGTAATGGAGCTCTCTCCTAGCACTCATGTTCAGTATGCTCTTCCTGTTTAGATATGGTGTAATGCGTTCTCTTTTAGGTACATTAAAGCAATAGCGGACACAGGCATTCTGAACTCTTTGTATAGCTCTCTCTGTATTTGTGTTCAGTCTTGGGCCAAAAGTACAGCTGCAGTAACTAAATTGCGAAAGTACTAAAGAATCACACAAAAGCGATCGCAATTCCTCTTTAATATAAGGTCTGATATGGTAAAGGACTTTGAGCTTGTAGAAGGCATTCCTTATTTTATTGTTTATATGCTCTACAAATTTTTGTTCCCCATCCATAATCAGACCTAAATTGCGGGCACTGTTTACACGCTGGAGAACAACATCACCAATCTTAATTTTAACTTCGTTGTCTAAAATACTACTTATTTGCTTTTTCGTTCCTAAAACTAAATATTTTGACTTACATGGATTAAGAACTAGCGAGTTACTCTGAGACCACATGGATATGCTGTTAAGGTCATCATTAATTTTTTTTATAGCCATTTGTGTGTTTTTATTGTCAAAAGAGTAATATAGTTGGGTATCATCTGCATATAAATGGTATTTACAATATTTTATATGTTTAGGCAGGTCGGCAGTGAAAATCGAAAAAAAGTATGGGACTTAATAGTGAACCCTGTGGAACGCCTCGTTGCAGTGTCACGAGGGAGGAGGATCTCTGGTTGGCATGTTTGTCGACTGTAACTACCATTTGTTGTCTGTTTGTAAGGAATTCGCGGAACCAAAGACAGGTGTCGTCTGAGAATCCATAGAGTTTTAGTTTTCTAAGGAGTAATACTGGGTCGAGGCAATCAAACGCACGGGAATAATCCAGTAAGACCATTACGCTACTGAACCCCATATCCGATGCCTCCGTTAAGTCATCTGTTACATGCAAAAGAGCTGTTTCCGTCCCATGGCCTATACGGAAACCCGATTGATATTTAGGAATTATGTCTTTTCTTTCCAAATATTTCTGTACTTGGTCTAGTACAATCTTTTCTAATATTTTTGATAAGACTGGCAGAATCGATATTGGCCGCAGATCTTTTATATCACTGACACATTTTTGTTTTGGGATTGGTTTTATCAGTGCTTTTTTCCAGCATGATGGGAATGTGCACGTTTCGATGGACTTATTTAATATCGTTGTTATAACAGGGAGAGTAACATCCAAAGTTAATTTGATCATATCTATATTTATACCGTCATGGCCAGCTGCCTTCGTTTTTATCGTATTTATTATTTTTTCAACTTCATTCGCTGTCGTAGGTTTAAGATTTAAAGGATTCTTTTCCTGTGGATAACTGATGTTTAAAGGAATCTTGTCCATTTTCGAAATATTGCAAGGTGGTAGATTCGAGAAGTGTGTATTTAGAATATCCGGGTCATTTAAATATTCAGGAATGACGTTTGTTTCAGATGTGCAAATTTGCGTGGAGTTTTTAATGTTTTTCCACAACAGTGCAGGTTTCTTCAGATTATTATTAATGAAATAATTGAAGTAACTCTTACGTTCTCTCTCAATTGAAGCTGCGACAAAGTTTTTAAGAGTTTTATAATAATTTCTTGCGCTTTCTTTATTTGTTTTCTGTGCTTTTACTAGAGCTTTGTCTCTTAAGTTCATCATAAACTTTATCATGTTCGTGATCCATGGTTTTTGTTTGTCTTTAATGACTAGTCTACGAGTTGGAGCGTGCAGGTTAAATAAATTAATAATGAATAAATTAAAAGTCTGGACCATTTCATCCACTGTGTCTAAAGTGTATATTGATCCCCAGGGGATCCGTCTTAGGTCATCGTTAAAAGTATTTAAATTTATATTACGTAATGTTCTCTGGAGTTTAAATTGTTTCCCTAATTTTGGTTTTTTAATGTTAAACTCTGCTATAACTAGTGCATGGTCGCTTAAACAGTGGTTGTGTATTATTTCAATTTTATTACATTTAGAATAGCTGTTTGTCATGACAAGGTCTAAAATAGTTCGTGAATGGTCTGTTATTCGCGTTGGCTCTTTGATCACTTGCTCTAAACTATTTTGATGACAGAATTGCAAGATGTTTTTACATTTGTAAGATTCAGTATCTGTCATGTCGATATTTAGGTCCCCCAGGATAAATATAAAATCACAGCGACCTATTACATTAATAGACTCACTAAGAGCATCTAGACATTCCGATATACTTACGTTCTCCGGTCTATAGACTGTGCCTAGAGCCAAGACAGAGCCAGGCAGTTTTACTTCAAGCCACATTTGTTCCAGGTTGGACATTGGGTGTGATTGTATCTTCGCTGGGATTCCCTCTTTGACGTAAAACCCTACTCCACCACCTTTCTTACCTTGTCTGGGCCTGTGTATGAATCGATAATTAGGCAAAATAGGCGCCAGAGTCTCCTCCCTCGCTTTTAACCAGGTTTCATTGACAGCAAGGACATCTGGCTTGTGTTTAAGCACCGAAACAAAGAGTTCGTCTTTCCCAGTATTTAAAGATCTGGCATTAAGTAATCCTAATTTCAAACAGTTTGTTTTTATATTAGCCATTTCATAAGCAGATGTGTATATTTACTTGACTGTGTGGAAGTTATTCGATAATTGTGTGGTTGTAAGTTGATTTGTGTGAGTGAGAATATGTAGTATTCTGGTGTGTTTGGAGTGTTTGTATGTATTGCTTGAGTCTCTTGAATATTCAGATTTGAATACAGGCCACGATTACCACAGGCAATTACATATATAGCAATATTGATACGCTTAGCAGGTAAACAAGAGATAAAACTACAAATGATCAAATATGACATTTCCCAAAAACCTTTAACAAGTCCATATCATTGCGTAAACGGTGTCGCATTTTTCCTTCTTCCTGGCGAACGAACACGTTTCCCTCGCGGGTCCAAACGTACTTGTATTGCAACTCGCGCGCTATCGTGCGTGCCTTTCGGAATAAAAACCGGTTGTGCTTGGTTAGCCGCTCATTAATGTATATTGGCCGTGTGGGTTCAGGCAGTCCAAGGCCAGCGGAGTTCAGGTCGCGCCGTGTACGCGCAGCTTGTAGTACAGCGTCCCGTGTGGCACGGCGTGCCAGGCGCACTGCAATGTGCCGCGGCTTTGCTGGCGCACCACTCTCTCTACTTAGCCGCGTTGGACCCGCTCGCATCACGCTCACAATGTCCTTTTCATCGAGTTCCACGCCGATTTTCTTAGCGATTGAGAGAACTATATGAACGCAATTCTCACCTGTCGCTTCTCAGCAACCAGCTATCTCCAAGTCATTGGACAGAACAGCTTGGTCTCGCTCTGCAATGTCCACTTGTAACTGTGCGACTACGTTCTCTATTGAAGAGGTACAAGTTTGATCAGGATGTCGTGCTTCTTCTGATTTATTCTCGAGCGAGGTGACTCTGGCTTCTAGCTGGTCAATTCTAGTATTTTGGGTTTTAATTGTGTGTGTTAGATTGTTAATAGCCTCTTTAATGCTCTCCATTTGGGTATGTACTAGTTCTCGCATAAATAGCTTGAGGTCATCCATCATATCATTGTAAAGGCACGCAGAAGAGTACCTATCGCTATCGTGTAAAGCAGACGAGGTATCCATGTTGTTGGACGAAGGTGTACGTTGCTGCTTACTACGAAGAGTAACATTCTGGCCGTCACTCACATTTATAGTTGCCGCGCATTGGTGGGCTTCGTAGTCTCCTTCTCCCTGATCCGGTGATGCCGCATTTCGCACCGGTGTATTTACATTTCCTCTCTTCGGCCGTTTGCTAGTACATTCAGGGCATTTCCATCCATCTTTTCGCTCCATTAACTTGAACGTTTTGCTGCTGATATTTGCGCATTCGATATCATATCTAGCTTTGCACAAAGTGCATTGTAAAAATTCCCGTTTTGACAATGTGTTGTGACAACCAGCACATTTCAATGGCGTATTCATCTCGGTGAGGTTTTAAGTTGTTGGTTTTATAAACCCGGGAAAAATATATATCAAAAGATTTTTTGAAACACGACAATGGAAAAAGTTTATTTGTTTAATAAATATTACAAGACAACATCAATCAACACTAAAGAATAATTAAAAAAAAGAAAGAAAAAAATACAAAAAAAAAAAGTTGTCTTGGCACTGGGTTTTGAACTTGGATGCCGAGAGCACCATGCCAGAGAGTTCATGTGCGCTACACTACGCAAGATTAGATTACACTGGCGAAATATCACTAATATACACTTCTGTACTTAGCGATTTGTAGCGCTTAGCAACAGGTCAATGAGTCAGTAACGTTTTTTTTTCACTTGTTCTTGCACTTTGCGTTATACCATCACTTGAATTCTTAAATCTGTAAATGTTTATTCGAACTCAACACAGCACTGTTTTTATATAATTTTATCGCAAATTTGAAGATAAACTGTTACACTATAAGTCTATGTAACTTGTTTTCATAAAATCAGGATATAAACTAGTTTTTACGGTTTTCGTTTGAGGACACACACTTAGAACGTCTTAACAGCTCCGCGCGGGCGGGGGCGTTCTATTAATTAATATACATACAATTAATATACAAGGACTCCCCTACTACAGGTTATTAATAAACTTACAAGGGGAGATCCCATACATTATAAATAATAAAAAAAAAATCAACAATGTATAATAACAAATATGTTTAAAGAGAGTTCTCAAAAGTATGTGAAGTGAACAATTCGCACTGGGCCAGCGTAATGAACTAAACATAAAAAAAAACTGCCTAAAACTCTCATAACCTGGAAAGACCCGTGCCCAGCAGTGGGACAGTAAATGATTAACGAGAATCGTAACTAAACTGATTTATCTGTCAATAATAATAAAAACATGTACATAAGAGGAATCTGTTTTATACGATTTTTATTTATGGCAACCATTTAATAAATCGTAGGGTCTCAGCTACGAAGATTGTGAGCCCACTTCAGAAAATTACAGGCAGCTTTCGCATTCCTCATTGGATTTATTTACGGTCTCTCTCAGTCTTGATCTATTTTGTATTAATATGACTGAAATAGAAATAGAAGAAAATAACATAAAATAATATGTGAATTTTTCGATCTGTGACAATATTGATGTAAGGTAAGTTGACTGTTTTCCGTCGGTAGTCAATCGCTCTTCTCTCTAGGTAAGCGTAACAAAAAGTAAGTTCTTGTATATAACGCCTGTAAATAATATAATACTGATATTTATTATTGATGAAAACAGATTTATAATGAGATGTAGGTATTTATCCGAAGCGTTTAAACTTAGTCCCTCTAGGGACAGCGACGCATTTACAGCCAATCTTAAGTAAGGCTAATTTTAACTTAATTTAATTTTAATTATTTTCCAGACGAAACGTTTCTTTTCTTTATTATTATTATTATCATTTGACTTACATGTTACTCGCTCCTTTTTGCAAGCAGTCTTCGCCTACTAATGTAGTTGTACTTAGTCTTCCTTATTGTAGACTATTGTTCTATTTAATATTATAATTGGTGTAAACTATGTTAGTGATAAATAATAAATTAATAAATAAGGCTAAAACATATCTACGGTTGATTGAAGATGCTCACGGTCGACTGTGACTACTTAGTCAATCTCATAATAATTACAATCTTATATAATTCTTAATTTAAAATGATTATCAATCTTCTAAAAGCTTAAGTTCCATGTCGGGCTTAATAAAATAATTTTAATTACCATTTTCTGTCGTCATAAATTTCACTAAACCTTTATGTAGGGCACAATTTTCTCTTAAATATTGTCACTTTCCGCAGCAATTAACGTACTTAGGAAGACGTGTTTAAATGTTTGTCGCGACATTAAGTTTGTTATAAATGTTGGCAGAAAATAATTTATAAAAGACCTTTTATTTATGATTGCATTGTAAGAATTTAGTGTTATTTGCTAAGTATACTATGAGTATGTCTTCGGTAAATTATTAAATAAGAGTTAATCTGAACGACATGGATTAAGCGATTTTAATGTATATCAGAAAACCCGTCATTACTCGGGTGAAATGAGACTTTAGAAATGAAATGACATATCTTTATTTTTGTATAGGCCTACGGGGGCACTTACAAATTGTCTGTTACAATTATTTTTCAACACTACCACCGGATCGGAACACGACCTCACCTGAGAAGATCCGGCAAGAAACTCAGCGGGTTTGTCTTTTTGTTATGTTGTATTTTTTTTTCTCTTTTTTTGGAGATCTGTACCTCAGTTCTAAGCCACCATCGACCATTTATAGTACCAATACTGAACTCGAATCTTCTGTTAAAAGACAAGAGATTAGGCCTCAGGGCAGAACTTGTCCCGTATACGTGAGAATTAGTTTACTTTCCACACATTCGAAAACATTTTATATAACTTTATATTTCTTAAATATTTTGCCAAAAGGTAAAATATATTATCGGTATAAGTTTCGATTTTTTTTCCTGACTGAAGTAGCAAAACGAGCATGATGGTCGCCTCATATAAAAGTGTGCCTGCAACCACACCCTTTCATCGAACCACAAGAAAGCCTTCACGGTAGATATAAGTGTGGCGTTGGTACTTCCGCGGTCAAACTACACTGGTTCTACCACCTTCAGAAATTCGAAGAAATTAACCTTTGTCCGCTAACGTCAGGGGTAAAAACATATCACTAGACAACACTATGTTGTGTAGATACAATAATGATAATATCCGATTTGACGACCCGCGTGGCCGAGCGGTTACCATACCGGTCTGACGCGCAATGGGTTCCGGGTTCGATTCCCGGCTAGACAGGTATCTGAATGATGAGTATAGATTCCTGTTCTGGGTCTGGGTGTTTGTGTATTTGTCTTTGTGTGTGTCCATAGCCCCCACGACACAGGAGAAAATCCTAGTGTGGGGCTATGAGTGTAGAAAGCGATATCCCGCTCCTTGTTCACGTATTCCGCCTCCGTCTCGTACTGCACGTAATCGCATTTTTGATAGCACTCCTCCTCCGGGATCATGGCTCTGATGTCACTTTGAACGCGCTTTGAAACCGATATTTATAACGCATACAATACACGTACAGGTACTTACGTATATACTATTTATGTAACTAAAAACGGTAGCCAACAAGACAATACATTACACTTACAACTAAAAACTTGATAAGGCTTAAATTAAATGCTGTCTTAATTACAGGCCACCACGGCATGCATCGTGGTCGAGTTTAAATACTTAAGACTATATTATAACACTTAATTATACGTATAAGTAATAATTATTAAGTATAGTATAATTATATGTAAATCTGGTATGTATAGGTATATATAAAATGTGTTAGAGATTACAAAAATATTATAATTAATTGAATGCAATTAGTCCTGTAATAAATAACATGACGAACCCTAGGTGTATATATATTTCTTAAGATAATATGTAACACAAGATTTTATCTGGAATCCCAGCTGATGTAACTTGGTCGAAATATAGTATATACTTAAGTATCGTAAGTAATTTTATTTTAATACGCAAATATTAAATAAATAATTTTGTGATTATATTTTTCAATTATTAATATGTGAAAGAAAAACTTGTGGTGCATTTAAGTAATATGCCGCTGACGGATTTGTATGAAATTTTGCACCATTATAGTAGACGAAGAGGAGTGCAGAATGTTAATATTTTTATTAAACAATGCATATATCATACATAAAATCAACTAAAAACACATTACACATACTACCATGCATTTGTCACAAACACATACATAATAAACGAAATAAAACATCCAATGTCTTATTTTAAAAAAACATAACGTCAAAAATGCCAGATGTCTTTGTCAAAATACCGCTAAATGGGGCTTAGCTAATTAAACCTCTTTTTATATTTAACGAGCGCGTTCAAAATTACTTGAAAATTACTACATTATAATTAAATTTAAGAAATATTCGTACTACTATGGACAATATGAAGTTTAGATTTTTAATTTAAATTACGGTAGAATTTCGACCGATGCGACGGGTGACTAATTTGTTTAAAATCATATAATTTAAAGTACGAGTAATTATTTTTTTAAGACCGCATAACAACACTAAGTACAAATTTTACTGGTTAGCGCCACATGCTTTTCTTGTCACAGTTTTATCCATTTAGGCATAACTTTACACAACTGCAGCTGTACAGTAAAAACAAAATACGATAAAACCAGATCTCTGTAGAATACTTAACAGGAAGAGCAAAGCCGAGAGATCTCTAAAGACTTACATTTTAGATCCGCTTGGAAAGAATATTTACACAAGAAACATTTTTGTGCCAAACATAAAAATTTACAATTTTGCTTCGATAAACTAAAACTGTATTTTCCTGTGGTTGTTAAGTTGTTAGCCTTTGACTCGAGGATTTATGAAAATGAATGTAAACCATGTTTAGGTTGCAATTGTATGACATTTGTAACATTTCATGATTTTAGACAAATATTATTGCAGAATTAATTCTTTTTAATACTTAACGGGTACTTAAGAGATACGTTTTTGAATTTGTTCTATGTTCTATGTTGTTCTATGAGACTATAATGGGTTGACGATATATAATAGTACTTTGGCTTAGAACCATTTATAACTCGCATTGCGTTATTGGAAGTACCTGCAATTTTATTGTAGTAGCGAAAAGTAATTTGTTTCACGTCTGGCTTCGTTTATCACTAAAGAGTAGACAAGTTCGTGTGAAGTCTGTAAATAGGGCGCCGTTGTTGCTCATTTTATTGCTTTTTTTGCTCGGAAACTTTAGACGTAGAGTTAATGTGCACATATTGGAATAATAACATAATCGAATCCACCGCCACACCTGCTTCTAGTGTAAAGCAATTTTTAGCGGTGGAAGGGTGTGGTTGTCGGCATACTTTTATATGAGGCGACCATCACAGTGATTGAATGTTTTATTTCGTTTATTATAAATATGTGTTTGTGTCAAATGTACGGTAGTTTGTATAATTTGTTTTTAGTTGATTATATGAATGATTATATGAAATGATTATATTAAATTTTGTGCTTTATTTGAAAAAAATATTAGCATTTGGTACACCTTCTCTACATCAGCTAGAACCGTGTTGAATTTCATACCCTTACATCCGCGGCAAGTTTCTTAGAGACGGATTCCAAGGTGTTGCTCCACGTATTTCGCACTACGAAATTTCATTGCAAATTGTTAGCAGTACGTGTAGGAGAATACGCTGACGCTTGTAATATTCTCATTACGAATTTATTACGTTTCCTCAAAAAACTCACAAAAAAAAAACACTCACAGCCCCACATTAGGATTTTGTCCTATGTCGTGGTTGCCATGGACCTAGAAAAACACAAGCACCCAGATCCATAACAGAAATCCAAATGCATCATCCAGATATCCGTCTAGCCGAGAATCGGAGATAAAACCCTATGCGTATCGGACCGGTATGGTGACCGCTTCGTCACGCGGGTCGTCAAAACAATCATTGCATACGTTGTCTGACATAATTGTAAACTACATTAAGTGTTATGACCGAAAACAAGCTTTTCATTTCCGCGGATTATCTTTGATGATGAGTAGGTACTCTGCATCGTCCGTCCTTGTAGTTTCGGGATTAAGTTAGGGCTGCGATATCCTCTGCCTGTCGTAAGAGGCGACTTAAAGGGGCTTCCGGGGTCGCGGGTGGCTAGAGTGGAAGCTCGAACCATTCGGTCAGGCAACCCCGGGAAGGACGGCGGCATGTGACGTCGCATATCGTCGTAAAGACCAGACGGCGTGATAGGCCCAGCCACTCACCTGAGATGAGCCCAATGGGGCAACGCGTTCAGAGGACTCCGGTTGCGTTCCTTTGGAAATCCCGGAGTCCTCTTTGTAGCGCTGAGGACGGCCACCGGGGGGCTTTAGTGCGGTAAAATTCCCACATAACCCTTCGTCGCTCCCACGGCGTCAGGTACCTTTTGAACGTTTCTCCCTCAAAAAAAAAGACCGAAAACAAATAGGTAATCGTTCAACGCACACACATACTTTTCAATGTGTGGTAATGGGTAACAATTATCTTTTTGGGGAAACAAAATAAGCGGAAAGATTCAAATTGAATGTTTTAACACCAAACGGTTCAAATTATCTCAAGAAAGAAAAGATAATAAACCTGAGTTCTTCAATTTACCAAGTATACTATTATCTTTCCATAAAACTAGACAATATAAAGCGATAACGACGGAAAATGAAAATTGATCGAGCATACCAATGTAAGTTATTTCAATAAAATAGACGATATAAAATGACAATATTAATGTTGAAATTAATTATACAAGAAAGTGAAAATTGTTTTGAAATCAGTGATAAATAGGTAACAATTACTCCTTTATTTTCTCCTACTAAAGTTTCAAAGCACCCACTAGTTAACTAATTATATGCCGCTAGACCCTAATTTCTTACTATCATTATTATTCCACGCGCAACTTGATCTGTTTATTATCCCTTAACTTATTAAGCTAAACACAACTATCACGCCTCTCTTACTGTAGTGGGTACTTTGTTCAAGGTAGTTTAAACACGAAGAACAATATTGTATAAATAGATAAGCTTTCTATCAGACAGTATGAAGTTATTATTTTACAACTCTTAAAATGTTATCAAAACAAACATGCAGCGAAATTAGATTATTATTCTGAATAGTTGGTTTATACTGTAAAGCAATCTACGCTTAATACCAAAAAGGAAGGAAGAAAGACAAGGAGTGTTGATGTTCTTGGCTTGTATCTTATTAGCAAAGTAGAATGTACGTGCTTTGATCGGAGAGTTATCACCGCCATACCTATTTCTAGCGGGAAGTGTTTCTCGCATTTTATTGAAAGGATATACCTTTTCTACACTCATAGTCCCAGACTAGGATTTTCTCCTGTGTCGTGAGTGCCTTGGACACACACAAGACGGATACACAAACACCCAGACCCAGAACATGAATCTAAACTCGTCATTCAGATATCTGTCTGGCCGGGAATCGAACCCGAGACCTATTGCGTATACCGGTATGTTACCCGCTCTGCCAAGCGGGTCGTTATATGGTTGCCATTATACCAATTAAATATATTACTATTACTTTCTGACGTTTGGATAATATACAATTCAAATTGCGATTCATAATATCCTTACATCAGTAGGTCGACCTGGTGCCTTCGTCACCTTTTCTTCACCGCACCACTCGCCGAAGGATGAAGTTCCATCCACACCAATTAGACTCGTGGCGGTCCTCCACGGTTCGGTTTGCACGCTCGTTTTTGCCACGGACGTGCAAGTTATGGAATGAGCTTCCTCCTGAGGTATTCCCGGAGCGCTATGACATGGGGTTCTTCAAGAAAGGTGCGAAAAGAGCTCTCCTACAAAGCCGGCGATGCATTGGCGACTCCTCTGGTGTTGCGACTACTTTCCATCAGGTAGCCCGTCTGCCTTATCGTTAGGTTAAAGTATAAAAAAAAAGGTCGACGGGTATACACCTCTAGTGGATTTTATTAATAGTCACCGCGCCTGACATTTGTGTTGGTGACAGCAGTAAGTATATAATTTTCATGGGAATATGAAGGACAAACTCCAAAAGATCGACTCTTTTGGATTTTTTCCTTTGTCGCTATGATATCCATAAAATGTAATCGGTCCAGCACGGTGAATTTAAGCGGTAAAAAATCCTTCTTCAAATATTTAATAAAACATTTGAAGAAGGATTTTTTTTCAAGGAAGGAGTTAATTTGTTTTACATTATTATTTCTTTATAATTCAACGTTATGGTTTCAATACTTATAACTAAAAAATATATAAGAAATACTATTACTATTCAGTACAGCACTTTAAACCTCAAACGAAATCTGAAGGCAAACTACGGTTTTACTTCAAAGGGACTACTACTCGTACGTTCAAGCGACGTTTATTACTACAGAGTATTTCTTCGGCAATAAAATTGAAATTTCCTATGTGTGGAGTTGGATCAACCTATAAGGTTTCTTTTGTGGAATATTTGCTCTCAAAACTTTTATAAATACGACTTGCTTTATATTTAGAATAATATTTTATTACTAACCTCGTACTTCTTTTTGTCTGATTGAGCAAATAGTACTTTCGTAAAATATTCAGTAAAGCAAATTTTGTTGTTACGAATTTTATATATTTTTACATCATGCTATACGATAAATTTGATATAATTCAATAGCGGATCACAATACAAGGTATGGTAATGGAATAAAAATACGTGATCATGTCTCCCATTATTACATTACAATGGACGATATCTAGGCAATAGCAAGAATTAAAATGTTGCCCCAAGTTAGCCTTTATGCCTTCAGAGCACTAGATCAAAACATAATGCCCATTATTATGAAGATTGATGGGATATACTTTGATCGTAAAAACGGGAATTGACTGGGAAATAATATTTATCTGGAACAGGGTTTCTGTCTGAAGATAATCGCACATGTAACTCTTGGTAACGAAAGTAAGTTATGACCATTCAATTTACTATAAAAACACAACGTCAAAAATGTCAGATGTCTCTAATAAATTGTAAATGAAGCTTAGTTAATAAATCTCTTTTACCTTTAACGGGTGCGTTCAATATAACTTCAAAAATACTACAATTAATTTAAATTAGAGAAATATTGTTGCTAATTTGGACAGTATGAAGTTTAGTTTTTTAATTTAAATTACGGTCCAATTTCTAGTATGTCTCTTAATATGTACAAATACCTACAAATATATGCAAATACCTCATAGACAACAACTGCAACTATGACCTACTTTGAATAACTCGAATGACGAATCGAAAAAAAATTACCAAAGATTGTACCTACAACAAATTGACTTCCTGTTATGACAAATAGCAATAAAAAGATAAGAAGATGCATGTGCCCGATAACTACTTGAAATTGATATGTGTTGACTCAGGTGTTAATTTTAATCCGATGTACTGTAACCACGATTAAGATGATCACCTCGTATGATGAAAGTTGGCAAAACACTCTGTATTTGCCGACTTTCATCACCGAAATGCGTGAATCGATTCATGCTAGAAAAAGGTTCTGCGATCAATTGAACCACACTAATTCTAATAACTTAATAGCCTTTCTTTTGTCTGTTTACTTTAAAGCTCTTTGATTGGCATAGATATATTTTTGAGCTATTTACAAAGAATGTAGTCCTCTAGCAAAGGTGTAGGTTAAAGGTTACGTTTTAAAGGTACGTTTTAAAATATAACAGACATTACTCGTATCTAAACGGCAGACAGCGGCAACTCTCAACTTTCTTCATACGAGTAATGAGCCTCGTTACGCAGTTTTGATAAAACCTCGCACTCCCGCCATGATCCTTAAAAGTTTGTCATTCAATTACATAAAAACTTTAGATTTGTAATACAGCATAACACAATATTTTGATACCAGACAATCATTTGACGACCCGCGTGGTGGAGCGATTACTGTACCGATCTGACGGAAAATGGATCCCGGGTTCGATTCTCGGCCAAAAAGATTCATGTTTTGGGTCTGGGTGTTTGTGTATTCATCTTTTGTGTGTCCATGGTATCCACGACAGAGAAGAACATCCTAGTGTAGGGTTGTGAGTGTAGAAAGCGTGCTTTTTTATAACTAGATTAGTGAATGACGAAGAAATAATTTTGCCGTTTAGTGTAATAATTAATTAGTGAAAATGACCAAATTACGGTAATAAGATCTACAATCACAAGCATATTATAACTGCGTTGCTTCCAGAACGATATTGCATGTCCTTTATTATGATTTATCCCTGTCTCATCCCCTTCAGACTAGAAAGGACTTGCAATTCACCGTCTGTGAGGCCAAATAGATCTAGCAATGGGCCGCTATGTTTTTGTTAACAGGGGAAGAGGTGATCAACATCAACGTTACCATGTAAAAATCATGATTGTAATTATATAAAAAAAAATGGATATAAATAAGAAAAAAGACAAACCAGCTGAGTTTCTTGCCGGATCTTCTCAGTTGAGGTCGTTTTCCGATCCGGTGGTAGTGTAAGAAAAAAAAAATGTAACTGACAATTTGTAAGTGCCCCCGTAGGCCTATACAAAATAAATACATTTCATTTCAACAGCAGTTGATAAAAAAAAAGGTCGGCAAATTTGGATTTTTCCCATACTATGGAATAAACTTAGAAAACAAAACGTTCAGCGTAAACAATAAATGTTTTTGTTTGTCATCAATCTGGTGTTAGTTATCAATTTGTTGTTTGGCAATTTTGTCTATTCTTGTTTACATTTGAGAGGATGGACTGCATTTATAACCACCGAAGGTACCATCTCAATTGATTTTATTTGGACAAATATGTTGGAGGTTTCAGTTTCCAAGTGTATGCTCCATGCCTATTGTTTAAGTACAAAGTTTCTCGGTTTTTTTTATCTGTCTGAAGTAGCAAACGAGCGTGCAGTTCACCTGATGGTAAGTGGTCATTACCGCCCATGGACATCTGTAATCCACTACATACAGAACATGGGTTCCAACTGAAGACAATCACAGATGCGTTGCTACTCCCGGGGACTATGATGGTCGCCTCATGTGAATGTGTGCCGGCAACCACACCCTTCTATGGAAACGCAAGAAATGCTTCACGCTAGAAATAGGTGTGGTGGTGATACTTCCCTGGTTGAACTACACTGGTTCTACCACCTTTTGATTTAGTTATATACTCTTAAAATGGTAAAATAATCAATGATGTTGATTGACTGAGGACCCATAAGGTGTTAATTTTGAGTTATCGTACAACTGTAAAATATTGCATGCTGTGACTACTTATAAGTGGATTACATGTAACTAGCATTAGAAACTAAGTATTCATATTGTTGCCGTAAAGCATAACATGTACTTTTGTTAGTAGTTCAATAAAGAAAATATCATCGAACTCATTATTGTCCGACTGCTGGGCACGGGCTCCTCCCGGAATAAGAGAGTTTTTTATATAAAGAAAATATAAAAAATATACAATTAATGTAACAGTGATACTGAGTCAAAAGATGTCAAGCTCGTATTATTTATGAAATGATATTTTATCTTTAAATTTATGTCAATTTGAACACCAGTTGTGTTCAGGTAAAATACTTGACTTTATTAAATAAGTACGCTTTCCTCGTCTACAAATTCCTCAAATCCCTTTTGTCTCTCGAGAGCCAGGAAATCGAGGCATAGTCTACCGCGTATGTCCCGTCAAATTAATTTTCTTTTTATAATACAACTTTGCGTCGAGAAATTTAGACGAAGAAAATTAGCAAAACCTTTGTATTTTATCGTATTACTTAAACTTTTGGTAAATCAGCGGGTCTTACGTTTCAAGTTCCCACTTCTTCAAGTTTTGGGTTCTTGGTTAATATGAATAGAAACTTTAAGGATTAAGTTGAGTAAATAAAGGGTACATTATTATACTTTCATTCCTTAAGTAACTTTAGTATTGTTTATTTAATAACAGACCGTGAAATTTTATTAGTAAGACCAAAAAAATGTAGGTAATATTTGTTTTGGGTCCAACCACCACAACTTGGGTGCACCAATTCGCACTTGGCCAGCGCGGTGGACTATGGCCTAAAAGTCTCTCATTCTGAGACAAGACTCATGCCCAGCAGTGGGACAATAATGGGTTGTAACCCAATTTGACAGTAGTTACAAAATCAGGGGTACTTTTAATATTTTCATTAAAGAAATAAATTCCTTCCAACAAATTAAAAATGTATTAAAAGAGCATGCAGCCCACATTGTGGTTATTGACCACTGCCTCCTCGGGACATCTGCCAACAACCACAGATAATATTTTCCTTTAACTGATAATAAAATCTAACTTATTTGGGTTTGTGTATTGATACCTTGTTGTTGTTTTAACCCATTCTTTGCCGCCGTACCAATACGGGAACACTTACTTAAAGAGGGTAGATATTAAAACTAATGACATAAATTAATATTTTGTTACTTTAATGTCTAGTTGAAAGTGCAGTGTTAAAATATAAAATATAACGATAGTGCTAAGTTTAGCCGTTTTTCTGTATTGGAGTGTTAATTTTGATTGACGTAACAAGTGTGGAGGTAAGTGCACTTTTCCTGTAATAATTCTAAATGTATAGTATGTAAGCAAAGAAATGCTGATGTTATTTCAAATTCAATCAATTACTGAACATAAACTTGCTTTTCTGGGTATTTTTACAAAGTGTATGAAGTTTTACGACGTCGAAAATATTAGTGTGCCAATTTGGGTACAACGGCCACAAGTGTACATTTTATGTGTGTTTCTTTTACAGTTCCATGATGAGTCTCAAACGATGTTTTACTACAAATAACAACTTCCAGGCAGGAACTTCTAGAGGAAGCGATAAATGCAGTTTGCGAAAATAGTGACGATGGTTTGGAGTATGATTTAGCCACTATTCCTCCAGAACCTAGTGTTGTTAGTGACGAAGAAGAGGGTTTTGATAACGATATAAGTCCGTCAAACATGCCAAAAGACGTGCTCGGCAATATTGAAGTGTTTGCTCATAACGGGGGGGGGGGGATAATCTTTCAGATTCGGAAAACACCAGTGATGATGAGTCGTTAGCTGTAAAAAGGGCACGAATGCAAACTGACACTAAAAAGCTAAATGTTACACCATCGATGCCACCATATGCTAGCGCATTCTTTTCATTGCACCCCCGGCAGCTTGGCCCGGACCCCCCGGCCCTTCGCGGCGATCCCTGTCTTTGGTAGGAGGCCTTGTCTCCTCTCTGAGATAGGCGCGCGTGTGACACGTACGTTCGGCTAGGCGGCCCTACGCCCGCCGCCCCAGGCCAACGCTCATGGCGGCGGGAGATCGTTGTTCTTCCGGCGCCTGGTGCCTATTCTTCTTAGAGGGGGGAGGCGTACGTCGTGAACTTCCCTTTCCCTCACTGTTTATGCTTCCACCTTCGCTCGCAGAAGGAGGAGGCCGTCGGAGTGCCGACCATAGCATTGATTACTATCGGCAACGAGAGCCTGCCCTCCTCAATATTCAATCCCTCACAGAGGACACGACGCTCCTCAACCCACGCTTCACACTTTTTTCACATTTATTCTTTTATTTCTTGTACTAACAATAATTTAATAAATGATTTACTTGATTTATGCTGTTCATTAATTATTGGCCTCAAATGGGTTAATTCCTACCACTCAAATAAACGCATCCCTTAATCTGAGATCTCTGTTATTATTTTAATCATATATGTAGGTAGAACCTAAAAGATAATTTTCCATAAGGCGGGTGCACGCTCGTCTAATTCCTCTTTTTAATTTCGGCATTAAGTAAATTAGGTTTGAGCTTCCAAATTAGTCTAATTTATCCTTGATTGAAGGAGCAATTATAATTTTGATGACACTGTTATATTATATTAAATTTATGGGATTATATTTCACAATTAATACATAAAGAGATTTTGTTTGCTCCCTTTTGAAACCTTTTCTGGGTCTTCTTCTGAACTGTATACCTGTTTAAATTCTCAGTGTCTGGGTGTGTATATTTGAACGTATGATTACATTCGGGACACATACAATTGTAATTATGTGGTATTCAATAAAACTATAAGAATATTTTTATAAAGAATATTTGCATTATGTATGTTAAATATTTAGTTACCTTTAAAAAATCTTTAATCTTTAAGATTTCTTTTTTTTAAGGCGTCTGGGCAAAAAGAAATTATAAACATTTAATCTAATAACATTAATAACGGAAAAATAAAAACAACTGTGTTTATAAAAACTAGCACCTACTTGTTAAAAAATAGTAATTATATATGTGACAAAAGTAATTACCATCAAATACTTTTTTTTGTGGTCTGGTTCTATCAAAACATCTCAAATGTTATGACCTAAAAAGTAATTTATGTATCCAAACAGAATTTCTTCTAGCTCATTTTTTACCTAAGCTCCTTTCAAATAAGGAGATTCGAAGCTAGAACTACATTTATTAAGATATTAGAGTAATTACTATTTACCAGAATTACTCAAGTATTTGTCACCAAGACCCAAAATTCCAATACTTTTGAAATGTTTGAAACTATTTCGATCCTAAATGAAAAGCATGATTTAAATTCCATACTCAAAATAAGATTTTAGATATAACTAGCTTAACCCCGCAGCTTCGCCCGTGTTAAAATAATCGATATATCGATTGTCCCGTGGGAATGAGATATTTTCTCACAGTAAAAAGTAGCCTATATGTTAATCCAGAGTGTAAGTTTTGTAGCCCTAACATTTTTTATGAAAATCGCTCCAGCCGTTTAGACGTGAAGAAGTAACAAACATACACACTCACAAAATTTTGCCTTTATAATATTAGAATGATTAACTATTCCAAACTCGAGCTAGCGTTTAACTTGACTGAAAGCTAACGAATTAAAACTTTTTACTGATCTCGTTAACGTTTGTAAATGTTAATAGGATTGTAATTTTTTTTTATCCGACTAAAGTAGCAAATGCAGAGCAAGCAGTCCACGTGATGGTAAGTCGTCACTGCTGCCCATAGAAATCTGTAATCAATCACATATCTGTCGTCACATATCTGTAGTCAAATCACAGATGCGTTGCTACTCCCGAATACTATGATGTTCGCCTCATATAAAAGTGTGCCGACAACCACATCCTTCTATCGAAACGCAAAACATGCTTCACGGTGGAAATAAGTGTGGCGATGGTACTTGCCCGGTCGAACTACACTAGTTCTACCACCTTAAAAATAGATTATGTGATAATGATGTGTCGATTTAGAGTTAAGTATTTTAGAATTTCAATTATGTTTAGTCTAGCACTGACAGAGGTTTACAAACACAAGGTCTCTAATAAAATTTAAAGTCTGTTTCAATCAAAAAACATTTGGCTCATAAAATACGGAACCGTGGTCATCCGTCTAACTTCCGGCTACCTTACAGCTTGGAGGACGTCACAATTAATCATCAAAATATCGGATTAGTTCGACTCCCATTTGACCAATTTTTAGCGTATTATTTTATCTCATAAATAGAAGGTGGGATATACCGATAAATCACTCAAAACGTGATTTATCAAAGTGACGAGAATGGCCGAAATCGGTACACCTCTATACTTCCACACCCCTGTAACTTGGCTTCGTTTTTGCGTTATCATTCTATTTTATTTACATTAGTGTACACTTCGTATTAAATAGAAAAATCTCACGTGACTAGAGCAAAACTAACATCGTTAGTAAGAATTGATCCATTCAAGGTTCCCACTTCTTTTGAGATATGTAATCAATTCACGTAGAAATTCTACCTGAAGCTGATTATAGATGCCACGCTTGAGGACTAAGACTATCACATCCTTAGTACGCAAAGCGGCATCCATAGAACTGGGGCTACTAAAACAATAATAATAATTTTAATAATGGATTTAGGATGCTGATGGGGCTACCGAGATACTGTAGTGAATCAGGGATGTTTGCAAAAGCATGTGTCAATTGTTTTTATACTATAATTCGCAAAAAATGCAGCTCTCTGATGCACCGTGTCCGGGAAAGCTCCAACAGTATCCTGAAAATGATCAGTAATCGATTAGATTGTCAGACAAAATGATGTAAATGTAAATTGACTCCAGTTACTTGAATAAATAAATTATTATTAATATTATTAAAACGCCATTTTTAGAACCAGTGTAGTTCGCCCGGGGAAGTACCACCGCCACACCTATTTCTAGCGTGAAGCAGTTCTTGCGTTTTGATGGAAGGGGGTGGTTGCTGGCACAATTTTATATGAGGCGGCCATCTTAGTCTTCGTGAGTAGCGACGCATAGTAACATACAGCCGGACCGCATTAATACTAACGTTAAATATAACTGCGTTTTGCAAACATTCTTCGACATAGCCTCTCTATTTTACAATCTAGCCGACTTTTCGCAGCCCTGTTTGAGACGATCATATTTGATGCTCAAAAGTAAAATTCACTGTTAATATTATAATCAGCTTAGATGATTGATGTATACAACTTAATGTGAAAAGTTCATATCATAATTAATTTTAATATCGTAAAGTCCAATTAGAACTGTTGAACGAGAAATATAGAAAGTTTGATCTAATATTCTCACATATCGCTGAATAGATTAAATTACAACAATTATCACAAGCTTCAAACGCAAACTTTACAGGCCAGCCAGATATATATAACAAAACTTTTGAACAAAGTTTTTATTCGTAAAATATAAATAAATTAAAAGGCACTTCACACACTATTAATCACTGTGTAGTTAGAGTTCCGAGTTTACAATTCTAGGCCTTTTTGAACAAAACAGTATCTATCATTAACTCTGTAAAAAAACATGATTGAAAAAAATATAACATAGCAAAAAAGATTTGAGACGCTGTGTTTCTTCTCATTTGAGGTCGTGTGCCGATCCGGTGGTAGTGTAAAAAAAATGTGTTGTCAATTTGTAAGTGCCCCCGTAGGCCTATATAAAAAAAGACATTTCATTTCTAAATTGATGAATTGTGCGGTTAAGCCTGTTGTACATGGCACGTTTTTTGAGCCGTACGGCGTCTTTACTTTACCGTGAAAAAAACGTGCTAGCATGTACATGGCACGGCAAAGATCAGTACACGGCAGTGATCCATACTACACTGACAACCATGCCTACACACGGCGAATTAACCGTAGATTATTACGCCGAAAAAACGTGTGTCTACAAGAGGCCTTAGTCATGCTAAGCAGCTATACTTTACGCAATAGTTGTTATGCCGTTATTGCCCTTAGGACAAAAGGTGAAGATACCCCTTACTCTAACCAAGCGAGACACTTTGCTCTCGGTAGAACAGTTAACGGGGCGTGATGACAGTCAACGTGGTGTGACGGGGAGCTATTTCTTGGGAAAGGGTTTTATCTCCGCTCGAAGAAGGGTAATGTTTTTCGAGAGTATGTATGTATGTATGCATGCATGTTTTCATGTATGTATGACCATTTTTTACATTATGACAACGCTACGTCACGTTAGAATGACCTGTCCTTTTTTTCTCGAAGGGGCTATCTTTAAAAGGTACCCGACGCCGTGAGAGCGACGTAGGGTTATGCGTGATTTTTACCGCACTAAAACCCACCTCGGCGCTAGAAAGAAGACTCCAGAATCTCCAAAGGAACGCAATCGGAATTCTGTGGCGCGTTGCCCCATCGGGCTCCTCACAGACGGGCGGCTGGGCCCACCGCTCTGTCTAGTCTTTACGACGGTATGCGACCACATATACCGCCGTCCTTCGCGGATTCGCCTGACCGAACGGATCGAGTTCCCACTCTAGCCGCTCGTAACCCCGGAAGCGCCTTTTAGTCGCCTCATACGCAAGCAGGAGATACCGTAGCCCTATTCTAATCCCGGAACTATTTTTTGTATAACTTTAGCCACTCACTTTCTACCTTTGCTATTATACTTAATAGTAATCTGTGGTCTACGGTGCTGGTTGGCAATATAATAAAACTTTTTGTTATTTAATCGTTAAGTAAGCCTTGTTGTTAACTGTTTGTTGAATCCAATACAGTAAAAAAAAAACAACAGGGACAGAATGACCCTACCTTCCGGTATGACGGTATGATGACGATAGGTAACGTTGCGACGCGATACGTTTAGTTATTACGATATGTTACGTTGCTATAAAGCTACGTTACGTTATGTCGACGATACGGTATGTTATAATGACGCTACATAACACTATGATGACGTTACGTTACATTACGACGACGATGCGTCGACGTTGTTGACTTTTCTATATGTAGTATTACAGTGTACATTAGTTTAATAAATGATTGTCGTACACGTAAACGTAACCTTACGTACTCTTACGTATACGTTCACGTGTACGATATGTTAGGACAATCATTTATTGCATTTACTCCTAATTCGATTTTAAAATTTCACATTAAAAAGTACGGGTGCGTTAAACATAAAACATTTTATTACGGAACTGTTTAATTTTTAACTAATCCGAAACTCGAGATCTAATAGACTGAATTCATTTTCGAAGTTATTTGTAATAATTAAGTCTCCATATAATAAATAACGGTAAAAAATCCACCATGGGACAAAATCAAACCATAACTAATGGTTTCCCTGTTTATAACACCATGATTGATTCATGAATTAATATTCATGAGCGATGATCGATTGGCACTTTGGGAAAAGTCGAAGCCTGCTTAGAAGCTTTTGTTTATTAATGGTGTATATTTGTAACTTGCTGTTTTGAAACCCCTTCTTAACCTTGTATAAAATTTTCGGTCTTAAGATATCTTTTGCAGCGTTATTTAGCAGAAAAGGGTTAGCAAAAATATGATGACCTATAAACCTCGGTCGACGTAATTGTTCTAGTCTAAAAAAATGTGTGCGTGTACTAGCGTACACTCGTAAGAAGTGAAACTTCTTTATGAATCTTTATGAATCTTTTGTTATTTTTCAAAAAATAATTTACTATATGCAACTTTACAGAAATTGGTTAAATAAAGTTAAATTAGATAAAGTTTAATAAAAGGTTTTTATTAAACTTTATCTAATAATATAATCTATAATAATCTATCTAATATCACGCATGGTAGGGATAAGAAAAAGATGGCGCGTAACGGAAAAAAAAGATGGCGCGTAACGAAAAAATGTTACACTAAATTTTTTTCCAACCCCGATAAAGAAGTTTCACTTCAATAAACAGTTTGAGATAATCACCAACTATCTATCTACCCTAACCTATAAAGCGACTAAGGTCAAATATGGGATCCATCCATCCATCAGCCGTTTGAGGTCCACTGCTGGATATAGGCCTCCCCTAAATGGCGCCACTCCAACCAGTCTTGTGCCCTCTGAATCCAACGGTTTCCCGCTGTCTTCTTCAGGTCTACGGAATTATCAGGGAAAACGTAAACAATTGTTTTGAAAGAATAATACACGTTCAAAGGATATGGGTGTCGTGATAATCAAACCATACCCTTCTACTCTTAAACCACACAGTCTCAGGAATAATTAGTAAGTATAACTTAAGATTGTTTCCATACCTTCAACTATATCCAACCAAATTCCCGAAGTTTGTTCAAAGTAATGAAACTCATTGAAATCGACGTTTTAAGAGGCACGCTTATCAATCTTGTCTCGAGTTTCGCAGAGGAAATTGTAATCCTAACTAATGTTTACGCATTTGACGCATGTAAGCAATTTATGAGGATTACATAGCAAAACTTTTCAAATTATTGCCAGAAGTCTTCCAGATAGTCTAGTGGTTAGTCATTCATTCCATGTAAACATAGGTTCAAGATTCGATTTTCAGACGGTGTAAATTTGTTTGAAGTTGTTAAAGTAATAAATTTTTATAATACATTTAATTGAATATGATTATTAGAAGAATACAATTAGATTCAAATCTTCGTCAAATTTATAATTCAAGTATTTTTTCGACATACAAGTTTGCTTTATTATGTCGATATGCAGTATTTTGTCTGGAAAAGGGGTAAAACACTTTCCGTCTCCGTGGTCCTTTAGATACGGGTTTGTTTATATAACACATTGGTTTATTCAGGCGGACATTCTACCTCGACATTAATCCGATATCTTCGAATAATACTCGAGGCTATTATAAGAATAGGTTTGTCGTTATGAAACTTTTTATATAAGATTGCAGTAGCAAACGTGTACGCACCCACCTTATGGTAAGTGGTTGTTGCCACCTCCACGGACACCTGCAAGCAACTTCACACATGAGAAAGGTTCTATCTAAAGGCAATCACAGATGCGTTGCTACGTCAGAGGCCTAAGATAGTCTCTTTTAAAATAAACACAAACTGTTTTACCTTTACAGACTTTAAGAAAGAATTGTTAGTATCAATAGCAATAGCTGTCCAATGGTAATGATCGGAACAGTTATCTTAATTTACTAATTTTACAAAGCACAGAAACGCAAACATTTCGCCACATGTGGTTGCTCGTTCAACTGGGTACATTACGTTGTTTAACTTTATTATTCGGTTACGAAATATGAGGAACAGACACTAAGTTCGCTCCAACTACTATCATGATAGCAAAAAGTCAACAGCTTTATAACAAAACTAATTGACCTGGCGAACTTCGATCCGCCTAAAAGTCACAAATTAATTTATAATACCTCATGAATCACTCTATCTATTAAAAATAACTGCATTAAAATCCGTGGAGCACTTTTACAGATCTAAGCATACATATGGATAGACAGTGGGAAGCGACTTTGCTTTATACTATGTAGTGATCAGCATCAATAACCATACAATTTATTGCGTCGGATTCTCATTTCCAATTTCTCGTATAGGGCGAAAGGAAACTGGTTATTTTCACGCCTATATTTAATATGTTCAACAATAAAACTATTTACAAGAAAATAATACAAACTCAAAACATCCTCTCCATACAAAACTAAAAAAACAATAATCATCTTTTCTACAATGTCATAAAATAATATTCTTCTAAATTCGAAATATAAAATTATAAAAATATAGTTTTCTGAAGAGTAAAACGTATGTACAAAAAGAGGTCGCTACACTCGTATTATACAGTAATGATTACGAATTATTTAATTCTCTCTATTAATTTATTAATGCAAATTTCTCCGGTTAAAATACAATATCAGCTTCATTGAACCACATCGTAAATTAGAAACAACGCAAACGTTACAGATGAATGAATTATAAACGCTTTAATCAGCCGTGCGGTTGTACTGTAACAATGAACGAACCTATTTAGTTATTAGTGGCTAATTCATCATTGATATTCTATATCCAGTTATAAATAACAGTGTTAACCTACAAACATATTTTGAATCAAGTTTGCAAGTGTATCCAAAGCTAAGAAACGGCGCCCATACCAGTAACTAAAGTGGAAATTTAAATTAAGAAATAAGATATCTGCCAGGCTCGGGAAGAATATACGACTAGTCATTGTTTTTAAATAATATCCAAACAGATAATGGGCATGTAATTAATACGAAGGGCGTGTAATTGGAGATGGGCATGTAATTAATAGAGCATGATAGCCTAATGGTTGAATCTTGCCCTCTCGATCGGTTCGAGGTTCAAACCCGGGCACGCACCACAGATTTTTATAAAATTATGTGCGTATTATAAATTAATTATCACTGCTTTTCGGTGAAGGAAAACTTCGTGAGGAAACCTACACACCCGAGAGTTCTTTAAAAGAAAAAAAGTTCTCGAAGGTGTGTGTGAAGTCCACCAACCCGCACTTGGCCAGCGCCGTGGACTATGGCCTATAACTCTGTCATTCTGAGAGAAGACCCGTGCCCAGCAGTGAGGAAATAATGGGTTGATGACAATTCATACGACGTAATAATGTGTTCTAAATCAAGCCTAAGCTTAGAGGATCCGACAAAGTTTTTCTAACCTACTAAAATAGAATTCCCGTCTTATTTTGAGTCATATATATTTACTGACATGTCTACGAACTACAGTGAACCTTTAACACAAAGCTTGCTCGCTTGCTTTTTACATATTATAATATATTATACTTATTATATTATTAGTACCTATTATTATACATATTATAATATATTATAATATTTATTTATTTTGATAAGTGTATCAAAATAAATAAATATTAAACATATCTTTAAAGGCGTGCCTATATCTCAATGCTCTGAAAAAAAGAAAATAAACGTTGTCTACTACAAAATTATATTTTGCTCCGTAATCTTATATAACATAAAAGCTGGTCCTAAGATTTATCAGATTAGATTTATTCAGGTCTAGGTCTGTGATTTCCAGATTGAATCTCGCGACAAGCTTTTATATTTTATAGGATTGTACGAGTGAACAAAATAAATTTTGTGTATAGAGTATAGAGCATATATTTTTTTATTCTTCCTTATCTGCGCATGCGTTACACTTTTATTTGTTACCCTTATTTCGAGGGTTTTGTAAAAACAACACCATCTTAGATTTTTTTATATAAGTTTAAGACCTTACATTTGACATCGATATAGACTGGGTTGTAAAAAAAAATGTTATACGCCATTTTCTTGCAACGAATTCAGATTAACGACAATATTGACTATTTACTTATATTAATAGTCGTCGAAATTAAAAATGTATTCCAATATTTTGTATAGCTGGTCACTGAAAAGTGAGTCAATTTCTGCTTGCAAGATTTTACCTAAACATACAACATTGCAAGTTAAATAAAAAAAAAATGTGTGCGTGTACTAGCGTACACTCGTAAGAAGTGAAACTTCTTTATGACGTTATTTTTCAAAAAAATTATTTACTATATGCAACTTTACAGAAATTGGTTAAATAAAGTTAAATTAGATAAAGTTTAATAGGCTTTTATTAAACTTTATCTAATAATCTAATCTATAATAATCTATCTAATATCACGCGTGGTAGGGATAAGAAAAAGATGGCGCGTAACGGAAAAAAAGATGGCGCGTAACAGAAAAAAATGGCGCGTAACGAAAAAATGTTACACTAAATTTTTTTCCAACCCCGATAAAAAAGTTTCACTTCAATAACCTTAATAATAAATTTTCTACGAAAAAATCAGGAAACGCCAAAGGCTTGAGAAAATTATTATAACTCCTACAAGTAAAGTTTGTTATCTGAAATAGCGGAATTTACATTTCTTGCGCTTGGTCGCTATAATTTGAGAACAAAAAACATGGACAAAGCGTAAATATTATATAAAAGTTATCTTACAGTATGTTTATTTTATTTCCGGCATTGGGTCGATATACCATCGCTGTGTCGTAAACACTTATTGCGGAGAACGGTGCCTTTTTGCTTTAATACAATAATTATTATTGTAGTCAATCCACTATTCCACTAAATCAAGCAATGGTGGAGTGTCAACACTGCAGGTGGTCCTCCACTATAAACGAGGTTTCTATGAAAATCTTAAGTCTGTGTTCTAGAATGACACAGTAAATCTCCATACATGACGTAAAAGCACGTAGAGTCCAATGTTAGCATAGTTTTCAAAGACGTCATGGCAGAATTGTGACAGTAAAGTTTCTAGTATTTTACTTGGTGTGACACAAGGTACATCCAATAAGATTTTAACTTGAAAATTCATCAGAAATAAACGTTCTTTCGTAAACAACATTTATATTTGAACGTCATCGTACGTTGTGCCATATCAAAATCTCAAATTATGACGTACAATCACGTTCTGTCCGTGAACGTGCTAAAACAGATTAAAGTATAATTATTTTACATTATTTTAAATGTGTGTGTGTGTGTGTACGTGTGCGTGTTTTTGTGTGTGAGTGTACATGTATGAGTTATACCTAATAATATATATTTAATTATATATACAGACTTTTGATTTTGCACTCTTTGGCATGTTACTTCCTCTAATGGCTCCATTTATATTCGAGCATAAACCACAATGATAATTCAATTTGGATTAATAAATACCTATGATTATTAATGAACACTGATATAGAACTCTGTTAACTACATTTACGTCTAATACCGCCGCAGGTGAAGTTAAACCATAAATAATGCATATGTTTATTGAAATCAACAATATGGCTAACTAACGTTCACAAATTGCGCGGTCATTCCGATTAAATATTCAATGTTGATTATAAACAAAATAGTATTAGAGTTGTTGTTGAAGTTAGTTTAAAATCATGAATCTGTTTTAATAGTTTCTGCATGTTTCTGTTATGCATAGTCGTTTATGCATAGTTCTGTTAAATATACAACGATATATTCTGAATAAAATTGTATTACTTTCAAAAGTTTGTGAAGCATAATAATTATTTAGATTTAATAATAATATTGACTACAAAACTAAATGTTCTGAACATTAACTCCTAAAGTTATTTTCGAGAATTGTTTTTGTGCGGTTTGTACTGAATAAATATGCATTAGTTTTATAGGTACTATGTAGTGATTAAGGACGCTAATGTTAATGTTTTGTATGCGGAAAACATTTAATGTTTAGAATAGTCGCTAATGTTTACTATTTACTAAAGGTGGTCTGTTGCGCTTTATATTAACAAAGTTCGCTATTTCATGTGGAATACAAATATAAATAACGGACCCCGCTTGGGTTTATGTTAGCAACTTCCAAGCTTGTTCAGCCTCGTCCCCGTAGTTCCGGGATCCAGGCGATCCCGGGAAGGACGGCGGTATGTGTGGTCGCATACCGTCGTAAATACTAGTCGGAGCGGTGGGCTCATCTAGGAGGAGCCCGATGGGGCAACGCGCCCAGAGGATTCCGGTTGCGGTCGTTTCGAGATCCCGGAGTCTTCTTTATAGCGCCGAGGACAGCCACCGGGGAGGTACATAACCCCGCGTCGCTCCCACAGCGTCGGGTACCTTTTGAAGGTTTCCCCCTCGAGAACAAAAAAAATAATAAAAAAAGGCTTGTTCACGCTGGAGGCTTAGCCAACCCGCAAGGCTTTCCGCAGTTGTGCTCTATACTTCCAGGCTGCATGAGTATGTATCAGTGGAGGTATGCGTATTGTTATTTTTTTAAAGATCAAAGTAGCGCTGCAGTCCATGGAGGTCTGTAAGCAACTTCATATAACACATAGTTATTATCGGAAGCCAATCACTATGCGTTGCTACTACCGAGGACTAAAATGGTCGCCTCGTAGAAAACTGAGCCGGCAACCATAAAAGAGTTGTTAGATGTCGTAACTTATAGTAAATATTTCTTTGAATGGGCCAGGGATTATTGGGTTATTACGCTTGTAGCAAGTCTTGGCGACTTCCATGATGCAATCGTCAAAATACTATTTCGATTTGTCGTCGTCAACCCATTATTGTCCCACTGCTGGGCACAGGTCTTCTCTCAGAATGAGAGAGTTTTAGGCCATAGTCCACCGCGCTGGCCAAGTGCGCATTGGTTTCGATTTGTAAACGTCCCGAATTCGATGAGCGATGAGAAAAGTGTCTATATGTGTGATTTCAGTTCTAGACTTGATATATGCAAAGAATACACACGCTTTACAAGCTTTCTACACTCATAGCCCCACAGTAGGATTTTCTCCTGTGTCGTCGGTACCATGGACACACACAAGACGAATACACAAACACCCAAACCCAGAACATGAATAAACTCATCATTTAGGTACCTGTCTGGCCGGGAATCGAACCCGGGACCCTTTGCGCGTCAGACCGGTATGGTAACCGCTCCACCACGTGGGTGGTCATAATAAAGAATGGGTATAAATAGTTAAGAAAATAAGGACAACTGTGTTAGTAAATACATGTAGTCGGGACACCGTGTATTTATGAAAAACACGTTGCCGAAAATAATTATTTTAGTTAGTTTAAAGATCGAAAATTGTTTATCTATTAAATTAGCGATATTTAGTGATTTCTAAAGAAGATAATTTAGTCTGCTTCAATAAATGTGTTATTGTCATCTCAAACAATTTTGTTATAAAAGGGCGAGCGCCTGTCGGTATAAAAAGATTTTTATTTAAACGTCCAAGCGATCAGACCTCGTCAACTTTTAATAAATCGAAGAAGAATAACTCCTGCAATTTACTTGAAATCTTCAAGAATGGATAGTAGACCCTAACATTCCTGACATCACGCCCACTTCGTTATACATAATGGTGAAAAATTACACGAGTGTAATAATCGCTGATTATGTTATCGTAGAAATATTAACGTTAATTAATTAGAATTTATTCGTTAGTAAATGAAATGTATTGAATCGAAATAAAAGCCTCTTAAATAATAAATGGAGTAGACGCGGGAGTATAACTGTTCTATTTGAACGAAAATAATTATATTTAATTAAACATAATTATTTAAATCTACAACTTTTCTTCACCCGATTGAAATCATACTTAATACTAATATAAAGGCGGAAGTTTGTGAGTGTATATGTTTGTTACTTCTCCACATCTAAATGGCTGAAGTGATTTTCATAAAATTTGTTAGGGAGTTAGCTGAGACCCTGGATGAACATATAGGCTACTTTTTATATATACGTTGGAAAATATCTTATTCCCATGGCACAATCGATTTTTGTTAACGCGGGCGAAGCTGCAATATTCAACTAGTAGGATATAAATAAATGATTGGAATGGTTGAATGGAATGGAATGGTTCTCGTAAAATTGAAGTTTATTGCATAGTCTGTAAGTACTCGCTAAAGGAAAAATTAAAGCCTACACGTGTCTTATTCCATTTATGGTTTACAGTCATGAAAATTACATTGATAAATAAATGTATAAATTTGGTAAAGACACATATAATACATTTTAAACAAAATATTTTTCTTCGTATAAAGTCAAAATTCTTCAATTAACTTTAATTAATTTCATTTTTACAAGTTTCTAAAAGGTCGTATCACACATAGCATAAAACAAAGTAGCTTCTCGCTGTCTGTCCCTATGTATGCTTAGAGCTATAAAACTCCGCTACGGATTTTATTGTAGCTTTTTTATAGATAGAGTGATTCAAACGAAGGTTTTTATGTTTAATACATGTATAATATAGTAGAGAAACACTGATTATTTTAGATTTTTGACTTTTAGGCGGAACGAAGTTCACCGGGTCAACTAATTACGTTATATTTAAAACTCTATGTTAATATTTTTTTAATTAATTAAGTCTTTGTTTTAATTTTTAACTTCATTTATTAATAATAGAAACTCAAAAGCATAATTTATTTTAACTTGGATCGCGTGTTAAATTAGCATTTTTTTTTATTATTATTCAATCCAAGCTTATAATGCTCATGGCTTATAATTCTCACGTACGTAATGCTCAGGACTTTAATCCCGGAATTTCAACGAGAAAGGATAACATTATACCATTGAACGTGTCTCACATAATATTATTGTCAACAAACTTTCTGAGGTCTACTGACATAGGCTTCCTCTAATTGTCATCACTCCAAGCATTCCTGTGCCCACCAAGTCCAGCGGTAGCGCGCTGTTTTCTTTTGGTGATCTGTCCATCTGCTAAGGGAGCGACCTTTTTATATCCTTATCAAGTGGTCACGGCCATCCATGAATACTTGTAATGAAATTCATGTAGAACACCCGTTTGACGACCCGCGTGACGCAGAGGTTGCCATACCGGTCTGGCGCGCAATGGGTTCCGGGTTCGATTCCCGGCCGGACAGGTGTCTGAGTGATGAGTTTAGATTCTGTTCTGTTCTGGGTCTGGGTGTTTGTGTATTCGTCTTTGTGTGTGTCCATGGCACCCACGACACAGGAGGGAATCCTACTGTGGGGCTATGAATGTAGAAAGCGTTTTTAAGCGTTTAATGTTATAGTACCATTTATGTAGAACAGAGATTAATCCGAAGTCAATCACAGATGCTTTGCTACTCTTTAGCATTGACATGGTCGCTTCAGTTCACGAATCAGCAAGCATTCGCGTTGAATGTAAAATACAAGTGGATGGTACTGATCATAGGACACGATCTTTCGCATGCAGATTGTAGCAAAATAATTCAAATTCATTTAACGGTGAACAAACCCTTTAATGAAATATTATTTTATTAAATTAAAAAGAATTATTTAAAGAAATAAATATTCTTACTGTTGTATCCCAATTTATATACGAAAATTTGATGTATGTTAAGAAAAATATTAATAATTTTTCTAAACATTGTGATACGCATAACATAAATACAAGGAACAAGCACAATCTCTCTGCACATGTTACTCGTCTTCACAAAATTAATAATTCTTTTATGGGTCAATGTATACGCTTTTATAATAAACTTCCTGTTGAAATCAGAAATTTGTCAATGAATAAGTTCAAAGCATTGATTAAGATTAAACTTTGCCGTAAAGCGTATTATAAAATTTCTGATTACATAGAAGACAAAACAGCTTGGGACTGAGCAATAATATGCATTACTATAGTATATTTAATAAATGTCAAAGTGTAGCGTGTCTTACCAAACAGGGCTCTCTTTTACTGAACTGCAAGGCAAGATACTGGAGCTAACTTTCATTACCATGTAAAAAAAAAACATGATTGTAATAATATTTAAAAAAATGAATATAAATAAGAAAAAAAGACAAACCCGCTGAGTTTGTTGCCGGATCTTCTCAGTTGAGGTCGTATTCCGATCCGGTGGTAGTGTAAGAAAAAAAAATGTAACTGACAATTTGTAAGTGCCCCCGCAGGCCTATACAAAATAAAGACATTTCATTTCATTTCATTTCAATGATTAATTTAACGGTAAGACAATATTCACGTCAAAGCAAGTAAATCAAGTAGTTAAGGCAAACTAACAGCAACATTCACTGTTCAACTTTAACAATGTAAACAAACTGAAAAGTGAATGTACGTTGAAGCCAATCTTCTTGGCACGTGACCGAACAAAGTCTGGAATATGTTATGAATTTGAATTCTCCAAGTGAAGTGATTCCGAAGTGAAGAGTCAAATGTCAAAAGGTATCGAACCTTTGTCAGATTATCGAGACCCTGAGAAGTAGATTGCTAAGTTCCTCTCGAAAGTCGTTAGCATCCACTCAGTGATAATAAATTCAGTTTTTAAGCGACTTAGTAAATCTATAACTTGCCTTCGTTTTATTCACAATTAGTCTTTCGTCTGCTTGGAGCGTAATTGACATATAAAGCTTAGCACTTTTGGTTTTCATACTCGCTTCCGTATTTTGCCGAGCACGTTAAGCATCGTTCTATTTTTTATTAAACACCACTTTACCTTATTTAAGGACAATTTTAAGCATCTAACATGAAGGAAAACATCGTGAAGAAACCTACACACCCGAGAGTTCTTTAAAAAAAAGTTCTCGGAGGTGTGTGAAGTCCACCAATTTACAGTTTGCCAACGCGGTGGACTATGGCCTAAAACTCTCTTATTCTGAGAGAAGACTCGTGCCCAGCAGTGGGACAATAATGGGTAGGCACCTATCATACCACCTTCAAATCATAAGAACTACTTTACACTAGAATCAAGTGTTGCTGTGGACTTTCCCCAGTTGAATCCCTATACTCTCTCGTTATAACTTGAAAATGATAAATAACATTTTAGAGAAGTATCCGTAAAAACTGAAATATAAATAAATAGTCATATAGGTGACTAGTAAACCCGTCCGTTACCGCCGCCGGATTACCAAGCCCACGAGTTTGCAGCCCACGCAAGGGCAATGTTGGTTTAATTTATATAACCCTCAGGTTTTTTACTGATTTCCGAACGGAGAAGGTCGAAGTTACTAAGACCGTATTTGCCGTGAATTATTTATAACTTGCCAATAAAATGTTACTCTATTTTTGTGTAAATTATATATCAAGTATGAGGAATCCTGCGAAGTGCTACTCGGTTTTGATTTTTGAAATAAGCGTATATATGTATGTGTATACCAACAGAAGCCTAATATTATTCATTTCGTGAATCTAATGACACACCTATCGTTCGCTCGGGTGCTGTAATCTTAGTATGATTTTATTGCTCTTCTAAAAACAATAATTGTTTAAATTTACGCTTACACAAAACGAATGTATACATGCAGTTACTTTTCTCATATTGAAGTAGCAAACGAGTATGCAATCTGCCTGACGGTAAGTGACTGCCTTGGACATTTGTAAGCAACTGAAGTCAATCACAGATGCGTTGCTACTCCCGAGGGCTAAGGTAGTCACCTCATATAAAGTGGGCCGGCAACTACACCCTTCCACCGAACACACAAGAGCTGGAAGAAAATGTAACGGTAAATTGCTACTGTCGCCTATGGGCACCTGTAGTCAACTCCAGATAAGATTAAAATCTTATCTGAAGTTGGCCAGATGCTTTGCCTACATTGCGAGGACTAAGTTGGCATGTCTTTGACCGATATAGGTATCTTTCTTACTACACCCTTCAGTTTAGAAAGCTGTTAACTTGCTGATACTCATGTCTTCACTATCACTACATAGTATAATAAAACAAAGTCGATTCTTGCTGCCTATCCCTATGTATGCTTAGATGTTTAAAACTACGCTACGGATTTTAATGTTATTTTTTTAATAGATAAGAGTAATTCAAGAGGAAGGTTTTTATGTATAATACATACGAGTAATATAGTGGAGAAACACTGATAATTATCGATTTTTTATTTTTAGGCAGAACGAAGTTAACTCGTCACTTAGTGTTAAATAAAATAAAAATAATCATTTATCTTCTATTTAAAACCCATCAAAGTATATCACGAAAATGTACAAAAAATCCTTTCTCGGTGGATTTCACCTATTGACCTAATTTTATAGTTATACTAATATATTGTTGACTATTGACAAATTGTAGAGGGGATGATGTCCAGGAACTGAAAATGATTAGTGGATTGATCGTATGAATTATGGTTCACGCAAATGAATCCGCGGGATCTGCTAGTGTTACATATTTTGACTAGACTAGACGTAGACTGAAATATGATGAAGGTATACTAGATATGTAACTACTATGTTAAGATCTATCGGAATCCTTAAAAGTTGTAGCATGAAACGTAATAGTCGTTCAATTTCTACGAGATCAATTTCGAATCAAACTCAATTGCTTACCTAAAAATCCATTTTACGTAGAATTGGAGATCCCAGTCGTTAAATGAACCAGATGAGACTTAATAAATATACAAACAATTTCTTGGAACATCGTTAAAAATCCATTACAATTTAATTACCTATTTCTATTAAATATTAAAGAAACTGTAATTGGAAACTTTGGTTTTAGGGAGTAATAGGTATAATGGAGACACTACAAAGTAGGGCCAATTAAGCAATAATTAATAATATAAGTTATTTTTTTATCAACTTTTAGATCACTGTGGCTACGTCTCTGATATTTTTGAAGTCATTTTTAATGAGATCTTAATTTATGTGAATACCATGTGTAAATTATATTTTTATTGTTATTTTAAACGGAGGTTTAATGATACTATTTCTGATTATTTTTCTATTAAAATAATATCGGTATCAATAATATGTTACACCAGAATCTCAATTTAATTAAAACATCCGAAAACTTAACTATGAAGTTAATAATATTATGTAGAGAATAACAAGAAATAAATAGTAGTTAGTTGAAACATAGTTGATATAGGTAGGTATGGAATTTTGAGATTAATATTATTGCGTAGAAAAACTCTAAGAAATGATGTTTTTTTTTATATATTTTTCGTTATTATTTTGATGTTGAATCACGATAAGAACGAATATTTAGCGATTTATTTTAGGTATATACTACCTCAAGGCGTTTTAAAATAGAGGATAATATTTGTTTTATAATCTGTGTTGCCTGCGCATACGAAGTTGCGGGCATTAGATAGTTTATTGCGTTCTGAATAGAAGGGTGTCGTAAGAGACAAATAGATCCTGATACAAAGCATTCCAACTTAGTCTTCAGGGGTAGTAATGCGTCTATGGCTAATCTCTAGTAAGAATCCCTAATCCATCCATCAGTCTTTTGATGTCCACTGCTGAACATAGGTCCCCCTAAATGGCGCCACTCCAACCGATCTTATGCCCTCTGAATTCAACGGTTTCCAGCTGTCGTCTTCAGGTCATCGGTCCACCTGGTAGGGCGACCTGTGCTCCTTTTGTCTAAAGAACTTGCTTTTGGTTTTGCCTTTTGAATAGCTAATACCTAGTGTTAATTACATATGTAGTACATGGGTGACAGTGGCCACTAACCATGCAATGGACTGCTCGCTTGTTTGCTAGGATTAACAAGTTTTAAAGGAATATGTATTTTTTGTTACTTTTGTTTAGGTTCACAAAAAATATTTGAATATCCGTATATATGACAACCCATTATTATGATTCCATTTCTTTTCAACCGTCTCGAGTTTCAAACGAGCCTCGTTAAAAGTTGAAAAAAATGGTTGGAATCTAATGAACTTTTCGGATTGACTTTTCAGTATAAGGTTGTGTGTCTATATTTAATCCATTTTGCCTTTGTTACGATTATAAAACAACAAAATATTAACCTAATAGTAGAAATTAATTGGGAGATGTTCTTAAAATATTTTTTAGTGTAATAAAAGGTTTGTGATTCTGACGTTTTATACAAATTTCTAAAGGACCCATTGGATTAAGTTAAAGTAAGTTTTTTTTTATTATTTTATAACTAGAAACGAAAAGTGGGGTTTGCAACAGATGCACAGCTATTCCTGAAGGCTAAATTGGAATGCCTCAGATACGTACCCATACCTATGCCTTATCATGAGAGCAGTGATAGCCCACTGATCTATGTGCGTATTAGAAATTAATTATTACTGCTTTTCGGTGAATAAAAATATCGGGATAAAACCTACATACCCGAGAGTTCTTTAAAAAAAAAAGTTCTCTCAGATGTGTAAAGCCCGCCACATACCCCCATACCATTCAAACACACAGCAGCGTTAACATTATACTAAATATTTACACTGTGGCTGATCATAAAACTATTGTTACATGGATTTGTGATATAATTTTCTTTTACAAATCACGTATTAAAACAACTTTTTGGTGATAGTAAGTGGCCATTGCATGAACAGCAACATCATACAGACCAGGTATTCCACCTATGGGGGTACAACCCATTATTGTCCCACTGCTGGTCACGGGTCTTCTCCCAGAATGAGAGAGTTTTAGGCCATAGTCCACCGCGCTGGCAAAGTGCGCTGGCCAAGTATGAATTCTACATATAGGTACCATACACAATCACGGATGCTTTGCTAGTTACGAGAACAAAAATGATTGCCTCATTTGAAAGTGAAAATAACTTCACACTAGAAATGGAAAATGTCGGTGTTTACTCTGCAATCGAACCAAATACATTTTTTGGAAAATTTAGAAAAGTTGTTATTTCTTATTTAATAACCAATACGCACTTGGCCAGCGCGGTGGATTACCTACTGACTGACCTACGCTGGATTACCTAATTACTGACCTAAAACTCTAATTCTGAGAGAAGACTCGTGCCCAGCTATGGGTCAATAATGGGTTGAAGATATATGAGTAGGCAGATATGGCTGTGTGCATTGCCACTGATCTAATTTTGTATTCAAATAATTTTAGCAATGGATGAAAAAACTAGAATGAGTAATACAATCCTAAAATCTAAATCGATATTCGAAAACATAACGACATTGCACGGAACAGCTCAGTTTACAAACAAAAATGTGCGTGGGATAGTTCTTTGGTCAACAGCCATGTTATTAAATGTAATTGCAACTGTTATATTCATAGCAATCATCCAAAGTCGATACAATAATGATCAGACGGTCACCAGGGTAAGTAGATGTTATATAATTATTTTTAAGGTGTTGTACTGAAAGGGTAAAAATAGGACCAGGTGGTAGAACCAGTGTAGTTCGACCGGGGAAATACCACCGCTACACCTATTTCCAGCGTGAAGCATTTCTTGCGTTTCGATGGAAGGGTGTGGTTGCCGGCACACTTTTATATGAGGTGACCATAATGGTCCTCGGGAGAAGCAAAGCATCTGGGATTGACTTCAGACAGAACCCATGTTTAGTATGAAGTTACTTACAGACAAATAGAGATGCGCCGAATATTCGTTTCTTACTCGCGGTATTCGGCGTATTCTGCATCTTTTTCACTATTTGTATTCGGATGAATTATTCGATTATGGTGCCGTATATATTCGGTTCGAGTATTTCTATTCTCTTTTTTTATAAGATTGAAGTAGCAAACGAACATGCAGTCCACCTGGTGGTAAGTGGTCACTGCCGCCCATGCACAGGTGTGCAAATTACAAATACAGTTTATTATTCAATATTATACCATGGAGTAGGCAATATTTATTCATTATTTAAGTTGTAATTGAAATAATAAAATGTAAATGTAGGTGTATAAATGTGCATAATAATACATAATTTTTGTCTGATTGAAGTAGCAAACGAGCATGCAGTCCACCCGAAGGTAAGTGGTCACTGCCGCCCATAGACATCGGTGAGCAACTTGAAATAGAACATGGGTTCTATCTGAAGTCAATGATAGATGCGTTGCTACTCTCGAGGACTAAGATAGTCGCCTCATATGAAAGTGAGCCGGCTACCACACCCTTCTATCGAAACGCTAGAAATGCTTCACACTAAAAATAGGTGTGGTGGTGGTACTGGTTCCACCACCTTGAAAATCCATCCTTCCATCGAATGGCAAGAAACTCATGACGGTGTTATCTTTTTGGTCGCACTATGTTCTATTACTTCACTTTTTCCATAATTAACATAACACTGCTTTAATTATTACAGATCAACGCAAACTGTAAAGTAAGCCAAGTGCCGTTCCCGGCAGTCAGCATCTGTAATTTCAACATGGTGTCGTACAGAGAGACCTCTATCATTACAAGGGTTCTGTAAGTTAATTTACGTTAATATCTAAATACTAGCACCCACCCGCGGCTTCGCCCGCTCGGTCAAAGGGAATTAACATTAGCATTTGATAGCGTGATTCAGAACTTGCAAATGAATTTTACTAATGCCATCTATTAACAACGTCTAGAACTACTAAATATGTATCAAATAACAAAACATTGATATTTTCATGGGATTGAGAGAGAGCGGTAAAAAGTAGCCTACGTCACTCTCCGCCCTCCTGACTATCTCCCAGCATATAAACCATATCATATAATAGCTATGTGGCGACGTGAAAGAGGAACAAACATACACACTTTCACATTTATAATATTAGTACAGAAGTATAGATGCAGTTTTAATCAAAATGAGCCTTGAAAATCTTCATAGTACCCACGCATATTTGAAAATCTACCCTCTTTACACAATGTTCTCTCATCTCCTAAACAGACACGTTCAGTTAATTTATAATTGATTATGTATAAGAAAATATTTCAAGTATCTTATCTATATTTATATGAAAACCTTTAATTTAGAAAATACTACAACAAAACTGAAGATGAAATAGAAATGTTCTACGGCAGATTGCACTATTTGAAGGACTTTGACAAAATAAGTGGAAATAGTAACAATTTTACAGACATTGTTGATATACTGAAAAATCATTATTTCACTATTGAGACAGTCATGGAGGAGGTAAGTAATGTGCAACTTATTATTTGGGGTAAATTTGGTTTCTAATTTTATTAACATTAACCACTTTTAAGAGCAGAACTGCTTGATGCAGTAGTGATAGCCTAATGGTTGAAACTTGCCCTCTCGATCGGGAGGTCCGAAGTTCAATACCAGGCATGCACTACTGATTTATGTACGCATTAGAAATTAATTATTAGATCTTATTGGTGAAGCAAACCTACACACCCGAGAGTTTTTTAAAAAAAAGTTCTTGGAGGTGTGTGAAGTCCACCAATTCGCACTTGACTCTCTCATTCTGAGAGAAGACTTGTGCCCAGCTGTGGGCCAATAATGAGTTGATGGTGGATCGATTTTTATTACTGACATTTTAGTCGAGTAGCTACCTAATTGTTCTTAGCCAGATCTTTATATATTCCTCTGTACTTTATTATAAACCATAATAGTTGTTCAACTATAATTTGTACGTCTTCTTCGTCAACTATAACATGTAGGTCTTAGTTGCATATAGCTTAACACGTCTAAGTTGTTAGTCGCAAGTTGTCGCGTAGTAGTTCCATCCTTACTTCCTAGCATGGATTTCCGCAAAGTTACTCTGTACATCTGCCCTTATTACCAGTATACTACATTTCTTCGAATACAGCGATAGCCTGTTTTCGTTTTCGACTATACAATGTAAACATTGCACGTTTAAATTTTCTTTTTCTTTCATATTAAATTTAGAAGCAAATCATAGAGTTGTAATCTTCGATCATTAATAGGAACTAGATATACAATCCTATACGAAAATTGAATTTAAAAGTGGCGTCAAGTGTGCTTAGAAAGATGTACTTGAAAGAATGTAACATTCATACAAAATCAACTTTATCATCACTCATTAAAAGTGTTTTTATAAAACTGCGTATCAAAAGCAAAACAAATTCAACCTTGTAAAGATGAATTAAAGTCGAATTTACTAATCAAATCATCACGAAAGAATTGTACGTTTAGTAACAGACTGTACAATTTAAGTGGTTCATACATTCTCCCGATAATTTCGAAAACACAAGAATCAATTATTTAATGAAATATCAGTATTTATAATAGAGTGATAGCAATTAAATGCTCATAATATGAATACTTATAAAATATGACATTCCATCCTTTTTTAGCGTCGTAGATGTGTGATTTTTGCAATTTTTTAACGAACACTGAGGCACGTTTACGCTCCGATTGTTCAAACACTACTAATATAAAAGAACACCAAAATCCCAAATCTCGTTCTCTTCGTGAGGTCATTTTTTGTCGCTGATTGTGTATCTAGTTCGTAAGTGATCGAAGTTTGTAATGGATGTTTTATTCTCCAGGTGCACCAAAAATGTGATAATCTTCTACTCTTTTGCACTTTTAATGGCAAGATCAAGAACTGCAACAATTTCTTCTCGTTAATAAAAACGTACGAAGGTCATTGCTGCGCCTTTAATTATGCAGCTCTTAATGATAACACTGAGTAAGTACCCATTAATTAAATTTTGTACCTAGAATTTTTTAAATGACAGCATTAACAAGGTGGTAGAACCAGTGTAGTTCGACCGGGGAAGTACCACCGCCACACCTATTTCTAGCGTGAAGCATTTCTTGCGTTTCGATAGAAGGGTGTGGTTGCCGGCACATTTTCACATGAGGCGACCATCATAGTCCTCGGGAGTAGCAACGCATCTGTGATTGACTTCAGATGGAACCCATGTTCTGTATGAAGTTGATTACAGATGTCCATGGGCGGCAGTGACCACTTACCATCAGGTGGACTGCATGCTCGTTTGCTACTTCAATCAAATAAAAAAAAATTACAATTGCATATTTTTTATAATATTGCGCATTTTTATATGAGGCGATCATCATAGTCCTCGGGAGTAGTACCGCATCTGTAATTGATAGAACCCATATTCTATTTGAAGTTGCTTACGTATGTCCATGGGCGGCTGTATTGAAATATATCCCTTTTAAGCGGAATCACTCCTTTGTCTTCATAATTAAAAAGTTCTTTCACCGACTACAAGTAGGTTTCCTGCTCTACATAAGTTTTTAATTAAATAAAGCACCCTACTTCAATACCATAAATAATTCAACTGTCAGTACGGAACTACTTAACATCATATTTCTTACACTTACACAAACATGTTGTTATATATACTAAATATACTTTTCTTATCAAAGGACGCAAAATTTATGCATCTTTACAATGTTAAGAGAGTATTTTATTCAAAATTATCATTGAGCATTGTGAACGCATTCAAAGTCATAAATACTAAATACATTCTTAGTTTATATTTATGCTCTAATTACAAGACATGAATAATTATGAATTAATAAATGGATGATGTGTAGTAGGAAGATTTTAATTTTTGTGAATTTTAAAGTATGAAGTAAGATTAGTTATCTGTCGCCTCCCTTAATCATCAGCGCCTCCCAGTTTTTAACCAACTTCCAAAAAGGACGAGGTTCTCAATTCGACCGTATTTTTTTATATTTGTTACCTGATTACTCCGACTGGATGTACCGATTTGGACGATTTTTTTTTATTTGAAATTTGTCATGGGGTCCCATTTCTTTTATTTCTGAGCCCATTACCACCTCTTTCTACTTCTTCAGCTCCATAAAGGGGGCGTTGTCGCCGACTTTGAGAAAGACTGTTTTAGACTGATATAAAATTAAACAAATGAAAAACCACGAGGGTTCTCCCTACCACTCATCCACAGTCATATGCTGAAAACAATTTAACTTTGTAGCCATAAAATATTTCGATGAGTTGCCGTGAGGTCAAAAATACCATCCCGAATGTACGCGAACTCGCCATTTTGAACTTATTTCGCAGTCGACTGCGGTTACGTTGTTGCATATGAAATATGTGTTGAACTGTTTTAAATTATATCCAGAACATTTTACGAGTGAATAACGTTTTGTTTATTTAGAGATAATTTCTACAACTATTTTTAATCTTAAAATTACGTTTTATCAATTTTTGTTACATCATAGATATTATCAGATAAGTACAACTAATGATTAATCGTATTTATTAGTTTAGTAAGGTTAATTGTTTAAGTTAAAATAATTTACTACGACCACTTATTTTGCCTTGTAAAATGAACAATTTCCAAGTTATTTGCGATCGTATTAATTATTAAATTTAATTTAAAAATATATATCTGAAATTTACGTGTACATCTACAAATTGTTATAAAAAATAAAGCCAAATAATAATTGATACATATTATGAAAGTCTCTCACCTCTATATTTATATCACAGAAGATAGAGGATCTTTCAAGGAAATAAGTAAGTTTATTAGAAATTATTGGTAACTAATAGTACGCTGTAACTTTTTGTTAAATATATTTCCAATTGCTTAATCCTTACAGGCAACACATATTATCATATCTGGTAAAACCCTAATTTTAGGAAAAGTTAGTTCTTCATTTCGGCTGTGTGGTGTTCTTTCAGTTCGGCTGTGTGGTGTCGGTCTTGAATAGCACCACTCCCTCTCTTCCCGTGGATGTCGTACGAGGCGACTAAGGGATAAAACATCCAGGAGATGGGCAGCAGCATCTCCTGTGAAACTCCAACATTTACTGCGGTCACCAACACGCTTGCCAGGCGCGGTGACTACTGGCAAAACCCCCTTATGACAGGTGCAGAAAAGCCACGGCCCCCAGTCCCCGGCGGCCCCGCTATTCCGGGCTATGGTAGCGGCCAAGGTAACGGCGGGGCAGGGGGTGCTAAGAATCTCCGGCAGAGATCCGGCTACCACAACCGACGACTTCTGCACCTGGCAACATACAACACCAGGACACTGAGGACCGACGAGAAGATACAGGAGCTGGAAGAAGAGATAGACAAGTTAAACTGGAGTGTTTTGGGATTGTCTGAAGTCCGAAGACAGGGGGAGGACACGATAATCCTTAAATCTGGAAACTTGCTCTATCACCGGGAGGGCGATCACCTGTCCCAGGGTGGTGTCGGGTTACTCGTCCACAAGTCCCTCGTGAACAATGTTGTAACAGTCGACAGTGTGTCGTCAAGGGTAGCGTACCTTATACTCAGAATATCTAAACGGTATTCGCTGAAGGTCATACAGGTATATGCGCCGACTTCGACACACCCAGACGATGAGGTTGAGGTCATGTATGAGGACATAAGTAGAGCCATACATACCTCAAAAACCCATTTTACCGTTGTCATGGGGGATTTTAATGCAAGACTAGGCGTGCGAAATGGTGACGAACGGAGGGTGGGGCCCTTTGGAATTGGACAACGTAACCACCGAGGTCACTTGCTTGCCAACTTCTTGGAGAGGGAAGACTTCTTTATGATGAACTCTTTCTTCAAGAAGAAGGCACAGCGAAAGTGGACTTGGATAAGTCCTGATGGTTCCACTAAAAACGAGATAGACTTCATTTTGGCAGACAAACGGCACATATTTAATGATGTCTCTGTGATCAACAGGGTGAAAACCGGAAGTGATCACCGGATGGTAAGAGGCACATTAAATATCAATGTAAAGCTGGAACGGTCACGCCTGATGAAGTCTACGCTCCGACCAACACCTGTCCAAATCCAGGGCTCCGAAGAGTTCCAGCTACAGCTCCGAAACCGTTTCGCGTGTCTCGATTCTTGCGTTTCTGTGGACGAAATTAACACCAAGGTAGTAACAACTGTCCACGACGTGGGGTCTAAGTATTTTAAGACCCACTCCAGTGGTGGCTCTCAGGTTCTCTCAGAGCATACTCTCGGTCTTATGAGGGAGAGGCGAGAACTATGTGTGCAGTCTCCAACCTCAATGTCGAGATACAGACTGCTCAATAAACAGATCTCTCAGAGTAGGCGACGCGATTGGCGTGCTCACAACACCCGACGCGTAAAAAACGCTATTGAGCGAAACCGGGGCTCAAGAGTGTTCGCCAGGGATCTGTGCATTGGGCAGAGCCTGCTGACGAGGTTGAAGACCGAATCGGGCACCGTAGTTTCGTCTCAGCCCGATGTTCTGAGAGAAATTGAGAAATACTACGGACAGTTGTATGCTTCCGCACGAGCTCCCGCCCGTAACAAGGCGGACGACAAACGTGCCAAACTGACCCGACACTATACTGAGGACCTCCCGGACGTCAGCCTGTACGAGATTAGAGAGGCTCTCAAACAGCTGAAAAACCACAAGGCACCGGGGGATGACGGAATCACAACAGAGCTGCTAAAAGCTGGCGGTAAACCCGTACTAGTGGCGCTCCAAAAGTTGTTCGATTCCGTCATTACTAGCGGGACAACTCCGGAAGCGTGGAGCAGAAGCGTAGTGGTGCTGTTCTTCAAAAAGGGCGATAAAACCCTCCTGAAGAACTACAGGCCCATTGCGCTTCTGAGCCACGTGTATAAGTTGTTTTCGAGAGTCCTCACTAACCGTATTGCACGCAGGCTTGACGACTTCCAGCCTCCCGAACAAGCCGGATTCCGAAAAGGCTACAGCACCATGGACCACATACACACGCTTCGGCAGATTATACAGAAGACCGAGGAGTATAATCTGCCGTTATGTGTTGCTTATGTGGACTATGAGAAAGCCTTCGATTCTATCGAGCACTGGGCGGTGCTGGAGTCCCTTCAGCGATGCCAGATCGACTATAGGTACATCGAGGTATTGAAGTGTGTATACACAGCCGCCACCATGTCAATCCGAGTACACGACCAAAGCACGAACCCCATCCAACTGCAGCGGGGAGTCAGGCAAGGCGATGTCATATCGCCGAAACTGTTCACCGCTGCGTTGGAAGATGTGTTCAAGCTGATGGAGTGGAAAGGTCTTGGCATCAACATCAATGGCGAACACGTCACACACCTTCGATTTGCCGACGATATAGTCATCTTGGCAGGTTCGCTGACGGACCTCAGCACAATGCTAGGCGACCTCAACAGTGCCTCACAACGGGTGGGTCTTAAGATGAACATGGACAAGACGAAAATCATGTCTAATGTCCATGTCACACCCGTACCGGTAGTTGTTGACGGCACTCCTCTCGAAGTTGTCGACGAGTACATTTACCTGGGACAAACGATCCGGATGGGTAAGTCCAACTTTGAGAGGGAGGTCACTCGAAGAATCCAACTCGGCTGGGCTGCGTTCGGGAAATTTCGTAGTATATTTTCGTCCACAATTCCTCAGTGCCTGAAGTCGAAATTGTTCGAGCAATGTGTGTTGCCAGTGATGACCTATGGCGCCGAAACGTGGTCCTTCACTAAAGGCCTCATTCGAAGGCTCAGAGTCGCTCAGCGTGCTATGGAGAGGGCTATGCTCGGAATTTCGCTACGAGACATGATTCGTAACGATGAAATCCGTAGACGAACGAAGGTTACCGACATAGCTCTCAAAATCAGCAAGCTGAAGTGGCAGTGGGCCGGCCATATCGCTCGTAGGACCGATAACCGATGGGGAAGAAAGGTCCTCGAGTGGCAACCACGTTTAGGCAAAAGGAGTACAGGTCGCCCCCCCCACCAGGTGGACCGATGACCTGAAGAAGACAGCGGGAAGCCGTTGGATTCAGAGGGCACAGGACCGGTTGGAGTGGCGCCATTTAGGGGAGGCCTATGTCCAGCAGTGGACATCGAAGGGCTGATGGATGGATGGATGGATAGTTCTTCATAACCAGGTATTAATAGTTGGTACCGAAAGTACATAATAAAACCGAACACAATGTTTCGTGATGAAAACAGGTACTAAAAGCCTTTTAATTCTATATCCAAGATAAAAATACCGTATCAAATTTGCAAGAGCGATACAATGGTTAGCGAAAGGACAAAGTTAACAATAAACTTTTCAAAGTGACAGGATCAATCAAAATTCCATGGCTCATATTTTTACGGCATAACAAGCGTCGTCAATCTTTGTCAGACTACGAGTGACGGGGACTGGAACCCTCATCATATCACGAGTTAACAACGAGTTTCCAGCTTTATCTATACGTGCACCGCTGTACACACTTTTTAATTTTTCACGCCGTATTCTGCCTTATTCGTTATTGTCAAGTCATGATCAAATTGCTTCTCCAACCCTAGACATTTAGTCGCTTTGTCTATGATGGTATAATTACTATACTAGGTCATTTTTAGAAAAACAATAATATTTTGACTTTAAACTAATAAAATTGCATAATCGATAAATGTTTATATTTAAGGAGTACTTACAATATGCGAATATAAATTGATTTTTGCCGATACTTCGAGCCCGTTTCATGGATCGTGATATGTATGCCCAACAGTGAGATAACATAGGTTAAATAAAAAAAAAAACATTTATTCGTGCCACATTAAATTCGTCACTAACTATACAAACAAGGGTACAGGTTCATATAGAACTCGTTTTGATAGATGGGTGTGGTTGCCGGCACGCTTTCACATGACCATCATGGTCCTCGGGAGTGGCAACGCATTTGTGATTGACTTCAGATGGAACCTATTTTCTGTATGAAGTTTATTACAGATGTCCATGGCCAGCAGTGGCTACTTGCTATCAGGTGGACTGCATGCTTGTTTGCTAATTCAGTCAGAAAACAAAAAATAAAAAAAAACTATTACAAATTCGAATGATTATTCGACGTCTGTCTGATCGGAGATTAAATCTCACTTGATATGACCAGTATCAAGAGCGTTCTGAAAGACGGGTTCTAAAATTTATTATTGTGATTTCATTAGGTTTCATTTACTTTTACATTGAAATATTTCAGAAAATCTAACATCCAGTGGTTCATTGAACTATTAATTTAAAAGGTTCATAGCGATTTATAAATTGTGTTTATTGTCATCGGCATCGTAGGGCGGGACGGGTGAATATTTAAATGAAGATGACATTGATAAATATCGCAGAGTGAGACCAAATAAAAATACTCGAGATATTGAGTTGTATATTGTAAATTTTATTATGTTACAAAATAAAATGTATAAATTCCGCGATAATATTAGTTTAAAATCATATATTTTACATTATTCTTACGAGTAGTAACGTAGTTTATCTAGCGAATTAAAATGTGATGACAAAGACAAACATATGTATGGGCTTTCCATTAATAACCGTCGGTTTTAAGAAATTCTTTGAAATGAGAACATAGTTTATTTATAACTACAATTGCAACTTTTGCATTAGATCCGTGTAATAAATAAATTACGTTCTGAACGGCAACTCAATAAAATAAACTCATACTAAATCAACGAGATTAAAGAAACACAAACTTAAATAACAATACAAAGACGGTCTTATCGCTAAACAGTGATTTCTTCCAGGCAACTTAATGGTATAGAGTTAAAGTAAGTGACGAATATAAAAATAGGCGAGGTACAATAAGTAAGTTTTAGAGAGAACGTTAACATATAGAGTTAAGTAATAAAATAATGATAGCAATCAATTATTATGCGAAGGATAAAAATACTTCTAAGCTAACATATAAATATTGAAGTGTATATTGGTAATTTATGAAATTTATGAAATACATTATTTATATTAACTAGCTATACTATATATGATACTGTAAATACTATGTGATTATTGAAGAGTTAGATGAAATTTTGAAACTACGAGTAGTCATAGCGACATAAATATTTACAATAATTCATTTATTTTTCATTTACATGCTACTCAAATCCCTTCCATTCACAGCCCTCAATGGACGAAAGATGAAGACATAGAATATTACGATGACCCTAGCGCAGATGACGTGAAAAGCAATGGAGGTATTATAGTGACATCACAATCTGGAAGGTAATTAATTACTGGGAGAAAGATAGATATTAAAAGATTTTAAATGAATCTCTTACCATTGTTCAGACAATTTAATTAAACTTTAAAAATAAACGACTTTAAAACAAGTGGGTAAGTAAGAGAACACGTAAATATATGTCGGAAATGGCGGTATTGTGGCAACACCGGAACGCCAGCGCCATCTAGTGGCGTTCGATGAAGTTAGGGTTGTACCAGTTTAATGGGCGACACCTCAGTCTATCGTTGACGGTCGGCCGAAGCAGACGACTCTATAATCATCCCGCGTTCTTAGTGCTACGATTACTTGCCTACTTAATTTAGTTTGATTAATTCAATGATTGTAACAAGTTTAGTTCGGCAATATACTGTGTGTTAAAATCAAGTTTGCAATTTATTCTCGTGCTAACATTCCCTAACAGAGCCCACAGTAGGTTATCCTGATACGATGAGCGAAAAAGAACCACCCTCTCCGTCATATATATTTGGTTTAACATTTTTTTACAATGCAAACGTTGATGGAGCATGGTAAATATTGTAAAAAATATGGGCAAATACATCGAAGAGTTCACGTAGTAAAGTTAAAAAGAAAATCATGAAACTTGTGTCATCTATGACCGTTTTGATACCTTTTTTTTGTCGGGGGAGGAAACCTTCCAAAGGTACCCGACGCCGTGGGAGCGACGCAGGGTTATGTGGGATTTTTACCGCACTAAAACCCCCCCGGTGGCCGTCCTCGGCGCTGAAAAGGAGGACTCCGAGATCTCGAAACGACTTCAACCGGAATCCTCCGAGCACGCTGGCCCATCGGGCTCTCTAGCCGTCTGCAACCCCGGAAGCCAAGGAAGCCAAGGAAGTGGAAGCTCGAACCGTTCGGTCAGGCAATCCCGGTAAGGACGGCGGTATGTGTGGTCGCATACCGTTGTAAAGACTAGACGGAGCGGTGGGCCCAACCGCCCATGTGGGAGGAGCCCGATGGGGCAGCGCGCTCGGAGCATTCCGGTTAAAGTCGTTTCGAGATCCCGGAGTCCTCCTTTTCAGCGCCGTGGACGGCCACCGGGGGGGTTTTAGTGCGGTAAAAATCCCACATAACCCTGAGTCGCTCTCACGGCGTCGGGTACCTTTGGAAGGTTTCCCCCTCAAAAACAAAAAAAAAAGCTGTACTATGGTTCCGTGCAACAGATTCAAACATGTGTATTAGCTTAGAAAGTGTATATGTAGTGTGGTGTCGTATCTTTATGGATTTAATAGTAAAAAGATTGTGTGACCTCAAATAAAAGACGAATGGACGTGATTTGAAAATCGCGTACCTCCAAGTTTGCGTATGTCGTGGTAGCGTAAGTCGAAGTATTACTGTTCTTTAAAATTCAAAACAAGTATACATGGACTAGTGTAATTCATTTATTCGAGACGTGACATTTCGAATCATCTATAGAGAGAGTAATAGAACACCATGTTGTCACGTCGTTGTATGCACGGCAGGTAATTGGATTATGCATGTCCGTTGGTCCCCAATGCACCTATTCGACAGTATTCCAGCAATACTGTCGAATAGGTGCATATTGCAATACATACCTCTGCATGAGGAGTGGAATATTACTCAGGTTTGGATGATATATGTGGTGTCTAGGATATATATGTTCTGAGGTCTATAGTAGAACCTAAGCCCCCTGAACCTCTCTCAACTATTAATATCTCGTGTCGAACTAAGACACAATTGCTTTATGAAGTATGAAATTAAGTACACAATTGGTGGTACTACAATTGCATTAAAAGAACCTATCGACCATTTGAATCCTACAAGAATGTTTTAAAAATACGTGTTATCTTGAACATTTGTTTCATGAGCGTGATACTAAATTTTGTTCTGTAAATTTCGGCGTAAATGGCTTTACACAAATGTAGGTACTGGGAATTTAAATTTACAAAAAATTTTTTCGTGACTGCATGTATTTTTAGATTGTAGAAGCATCATAAGTTTTTGCTGGAGGTTTTTATTCGATTCAAGTAGCAAACGATAGTTTGTGGTCACAACCGCCCATGGACGTAAATCTTACTTTAACTTATGTACTTAAACATAATTATATTACAAGATTTTTGTAGATCTAAAGTCAAGCATGATTTGCTACATTTGATAAGTAAGATGGTCGCCTCTTATACAAGAGAGCTGGTAACCACATACCCTACTGTAACGCAAGAACTGTTTCACGCTAGAAATAGGTGCGACGTTCCTCCTTGGTCGAACTACACTGGTTCTCCCACCTCATAATTTGCTTAAATGATATTTTTTTACTATAATGTACGACACAAGCTGGTACATCTAATGTTGCAATTATTCCACATGGATCATCCATGCCAATGACAATCTGCCATGCGGCCATAACAAGCTTTTCAAAAACTTCCAGAAAAATTCTACCTATGAACAATAATAATCTAATCTACACATTAAAGATTTTGACCGTCTACACAAAAAAAGACAAACGAGATGATTATCATACCGGATCTTCACATTTGTGGTCGTGTTCGATCCCGTGGAAAAAAAGTCCAATTATAAGAACAAATATAACTGACAATTTGAAAGTACCTCGTAGGCTTACACACAACGAGGTTTTTTTCATTTGTTCAACTAACAACAAAGATGAAACACCTATAGTCATGTTGCAACCGATGTTTTAACGATATCTCAACTAGATTTAAAGTTGAGCTGTAGTTCTAACTGCAGTTAACATGAGATTATTTTGTTTAAATTTGAAGTTATGATTGCTCACTTGCTAGAAAGTCACATTATGAAACTTTTACTTGGTTTTCATCTATATAATTATAACTGCTGTTCAGGACAATTGAATAAAATGAATTTATTGTCTACTAGTTGAATCCCGCAGTTAATAAAAATCGATTGTCCCGTGGGAATAAGATATTTTCTCACAATAAAAAGTAGCCAATATTAACATAGGCTACTTCTAGATTAACATTTAGAGTATCAGCTAACTCCCTACCAAATTTTATGAAAATCGCTCCAGCCGTTTACACATGAAGAAGTAACAAACACACACACACTCACCAACTTTCGCCTTTATAATATTAGTATGATTGTTACCGGGGACAATTAGAAATTGTCAGTTTTAAAATTTTTTCGTAAATGACCACTGATTATACTTTAAAATTAACTTGACCACAAATTATTGCTAACCCTAATGGCCATGCTGGGAAACCTCTTCTCTTTATATCCTCCAAAAGCACCAAGAGGTGTAAATGTAGGGGACATGTACCCTTGGCACACTAAGACTAATATAATTATGAATTAACTGGAACCTTTTCGAAGGCAACTCCGAAATTTAGCAGATCTCAGCTTCTTTTTTGTGCAAAGATTAGCTAGTTTGAGCCTAAAACTGTTAGAAAACAACAGTGGACATTGTCTATTAGACTTAGTTGACTGGATGATATGAATAGATGCTCGTAATAAAATAGCATTAGCAGTCAGTAATGTAGTCAAACGTAGACCTTTAAAATCATTCGAAATCTTATTTGTTATCGCCCATTAAAATTGTCCTACCTTTGTTTTTTTCTCAATTGAAGCAATAAGAATCTTGTCCCTAACCCGTCCGTCCCTGTGACCTAACTTTAAGGGTGTTAGTTAATGTAATAGAAATTAATGTTACTAAGGCAAAATGATAAAATAAACCCTAATTTTCAGAAATTCTAAATTGTTTACTGAATATTTGTACTAATTGTGATAAAAGTATTCCGAAATTTAAGGTCATCTAAATAATCCACATAGCAAAAACAGTATTACAAATTTTTTCTCTTATATTTATCGTAAAATAGAATAAATTAAAATTTCAACTTCAATCAATATGGGACTCAATTAAAAGCAAAGTTATTACTAATACACCAAATAAAAAAATAATAAAAACGTGACCCAAAATATATATTATGTGAGAGAGAAGATTCAATAAGTGTAACTGACTTACGACTGATAAATTTAGTAACATATAAACAGACATATGTTGTGCAGTGAGAGACTAATGGTTAAAACTTGCCTCCTCAATCGAGAGATCCGAGGTTCAGGCCCAGGCACGCACCACTGATTTTTGTGCGTATTAGAAATTAATTATCACTGCTTTTCGGTGAAGGGAAACATCGTGAGAAAACCTACACACACGAGAATTTGTCGGAGGTGTGTGTAATCTACCAATTTGCATTTAGCCAGCGCGGTGGACTATGGCTTAAAAAATCTCTCATTCTGAGAGAAGACCCGTGCCCAGCAGTGAGACAATAATGGATTGACGAGACGAGACGAGTTATGAAACATGAAATGAAACTAAAATATTGGCGGGGTAAGGTACAGTCACGAGCAATAAGATGTGACTATGGAAGATTTGCAAAAGTATCTGACCCAAGAAGGAGTTCAATAATATCTGACTACACGAACGCAGCAAAAATATCTGACATTGAAAGGCAGCATAATGCAGTAGCGTCAAAATTATGTAGATGAACGTCAAATCACATAATTTTGACGCTACTGTATTATGCTGCCTATCAATGTCAGATATTTTTGCTGCGTTCGTGTAGTCAGATATTATTGAACTTCTTCCTGGGTCAGATACTTTTGCCAATCTTCCATAGTCACATCTTATTGCTCGTGACTGTACGTTATCTCATAAGAGTTACTAAGGAAACTTCAGAATGTAAATGTAATAGATAGAATTACTTACGTTGTTATCTAACTCATATATCACTTGCAGAGGTTCGGGCCTTAGTGTAGTGTTTAATGTGGAGCCTGATGACTACCCACGCTGGTCTTCCGTCCCTTATTATGGAGCAAAGGTACTTCCGCATTGAAATGAATAAATATTTTCTTACATTAGATCATACTTTCTAAGTTTCCAAAGATGGCAAAGTCATTTGTGGTCTCTGGTAAAAAATACCGCTGCCACCCATGGACTGTATGCTCGTTTGCTACTTTAAATTATAAAACAAACATTATTCACGATCATGCTGTCTGCTTTATTTGTAATGTATCGTGTAAATAAGTCGTTTTATGTACGGTAAAAATACGTAAAGAAAATTAAATACTATCCTAATGGAGATTAACTTGAATGGAGACCAAATCTGGGCAAATGGATTGTAGGCCGATCTCGAACAGTTGGTTGATGACCTGAAGACAACGACGACTAACTGCCGGATTCAGATAGGTTTGGACTGGTCGAAGTGGCGCATATTAGGGGATTCCTTTAGCCAACTGTGGATTTTTAAGGACTGATAGATGGATTCTTATGAACATGAAATATTATATTCGATTTTTTTCTCATTGAAGTAACAAACGAGCACGCAATCCACCAGGTGGAAAATGGCCACTGGACCCCGTGGTCGCAATTTCCTATAGACCAAGTGGTCTATCTAAAGTCAATCACAGATGCATTGCTACTTCCCCAGACTAAGATGGTTCGCTTACAGTAGAGATAGATGAGGTGATACTTCCCTGATCGAACCGCAGTCGTTCCTTGCAAATACACTAAACTTCGATGAAGAGCTAAACAGACTCAAATCAAATCTTTTCCAGATTCTCCTAACAGACCCTAATGATTACCCAGAAACAACAGTCCTATACAAGTACATAAGTATTGGCGAATCCTTGGATATCAAGGTGGAACCCAAGGTATTTCAATGTGATGACGACATCAGAATGGTAGAACCCCTGAGACGGGAGTGCTGGTTCCATGATGAAGTTATCTTAGAACATACAGACAGATACAGCTATGAGACGTGTAAGACTGAGTGTCGGATGCAGAACTATCTAGCCTACTGTGGGTGTATACCTTATAAATACCCGCGAGGTGAGTTTAACGTTAATTATGTTATGTTGTTGTTGAAACTTCTTTGCGTGCATGCGGCATTTTTTACGAATGAAGAGAGACTCGAAATGTGAGACGTTTTTTTATTGGTTAACGCAAAAGTTGGTACTAACATGCGAGTGAGATAAAAACATACATATATTGACCACGTGACAAGTGACCACGATCCATGCAACTGGGTCGAAATATCGGCAAAAAGAATTTGAAAAGGATTCAAAAACCGCATATCGTGAGTACGTGTTAAGTATTAAAATAAAAAAAATATATTATATATTTTATAAGTAAAGAAAGCTGCAAGATAGGCGACCATTTCCTCAATACATGCCAAAATGTGCGGCGCTCAATATAAACCTAAAATTGACACAAAAAAATATTCTCGAATATCAAAAGCAACAAATGGTACAGGTGGTCCTGTACAATTTAACTTTTTACAGTCTGAATTAAATCTAGTATTTTATTTAGTGCTCATTCACAACCATGCCTGCTTTATTAGTTTTAAATCCATTTTAAAATAATTCATATTTATTTGCATATTTTCACAGAAACCTCCATAAGGATTTGCGAATTTGAAGATCTTCCTTGTTTAAGTAACTATAGAGGTATAGTAATAAATGCTAGCGTAAATCAAAACACATTTAGAACAAAACATATTTTATTTTCACCTACAATTAATTACTTTTTCAACCAACGTCTAATAATTAGTTTTCAAACTAATTATTAGACTGTATATTAATACGTGAAGCATAAACTTGTGAAGCATTTTTAAGTAACTTGCCACGGCAGGAGGAGCATGAAATTTTGCTCGGCTATAGTTGACGTAAAGAGAGGAGTGTAGAAATATTTTTTTTTTTTTCAAATAATGCATTATAACATACATAAAATGAACTAAAAATACATTACACACTTTACTGTGCATTTATCACAAACACATAACTGATAAGCAAAATGAAAAAAAATTACGTATGGAAACACAGAACATCATATAAATGTCAGATCACTTAGTCAAAATACCCGTTATTGATTTTAAATGCAGCTTTGTCACTTAAACCACTTTTTGCCTTTCGGTTGTAATAAAATAACTTGAAAATTAATAAAAATTGGATTTGGGAAATACTTTGGACAATGTCAAGTATACTTTTTGAGTTGAATTACTGTCGAATTTCGACCGTTGCGACGGGTGCCTAGTATAAATAGTTTCGGATCAGTTCGTTACGCTCCAACTACTAATTGATTTAAAATTACCAATGATCTTCAGTGTACAGAACAGCTGATCAGAAACCATGCGAGCCAGTCTGTCTATCGGAATGCCGGGACAAGAAGTACAGCATCACCAGCGACAGCATGCCCTTTTTACGTGAATCTGTGCCTGCTAATGTAACGTGAGTGTCTAAATTTGTTTTTATAAGATTGCAGTAGTAACTTTGCACCACTTGTAGACGGTTTTTTTTATCCGACTGAAGTAGCAAAGGAGCATGCAGTTCACCTGATGGTAAGTGGCCACTGCCGCTCATAGTCATCTGCAATCAACTTCATACAGAACATGGGTTCTATCTGAAGTCAATCACAGATGCGTTGCTACTCCCGAGGACTATGATGGTCGCCTCATATAAAAGTGTGCTGGCATCACACCCTTCGATCCAAACGCGAGAAATGCTTCACACTAGAAATAGGTGTGGCGGTGGTACGTTCCCTGTCGAACTACACTGGTTCTACCACCTTCAAAATTGAAGTTCCTACCACATCAACTGGACCCGTAGCCACGGGTCCTGAACTGTGGAGGAGCCCCTCCAAAGTTCGGTTTGTGCGCTCGTTCCTGCCGCGGACGTGCAAGATGTGGAATGAGCTTCTAGCTAGCTTGGAAGAAGGTGTAAAAAGAGCCCTCCTACAAAGCGGGCGATGCATTGGCGACTCCTCTGGTGTTGCAAATGTCCGTAGGCGACAGAGACTGATTTCCATCAGGTGGTATGTATGCCACACAGTCCACCTGATGTTAAGTGGTCACTACCGCCCATGAACACCTATAAGAAACTTCATATAGAACAAAGCTTCTATCTTAAGTCAATCATAGTTGCATTGCTACTCCCGAGGACTGAGATGATCGCCTGATTTAAAAGAGAGCCAGCAAGCAGTGCTTGGAGGAAGGGTGTGCTTATTAAGCACACCCATCCACTAAGACGTAACGACTGTTACCTCCTAGTAGTGGAAATTATTATTAATTCAGTACTTTAATAAAACATTCGGTTGGAAAATGCCTAATGTTTTAGCTTATGCCTATACAGTGTGACCTATAGTAGTTTATCACACTTGAGATAAGGTACAATTCCTCGAAGGTCGATTGTACCACAGCAATACCTATATCTACCATATAACAGCAGTATCAAGTACAGATGTATTCTACTTTAAAAGGTGTGTTAAGGTAGAGAAATAGAAAATACTAAATAGCGCCTATAATCTTAGGTCCGCAACCCAACTTGGGTTTGATTACAGATGTCTGTGCTAGGCGGTGACCACTTACGCAGGTGTAAGTGTGTGTACTTATGGTTCTGTGTGGTGTCGATCGTAAGTAGCATCATTCTCTGTTTATGTATATGTCGATGGAATTCGTAGAAGGCGACAAAGAGCCAAAATCCGGGAGATAAGCGAACACCCACCAACATGCATGTCAGGCGTCGTGAAAATTAGCAAAAGTCACTTTGGGAGGTAGGAGAAGGTCTTCGTCCAGCTTTCAAATAAAAAAAGCCGATAGATACATGAATAGATGACTATGCTTGTTTCATATTTCTGTATAGTTAAATCACAGCATTACATTTTGCTTAATAACTTTTATCCTATAGATAATTTGATTACATGTAACTGAAAGCCTGCACGCTTAAAGTTACTTATTATAGTGGTATCTATAGAAAAGGTTAGTAATTGTGGTCTATTCGACTTCTAACAAAATTGTAGTTAATATTCACTTATTTGAAAACCATAAACTTGTTAGATAATTTCAGACATATTACATATTTGGTAAATTCTTGTTGAGGAAAATTGGCTTGAAAAAGTTTTTTGTTTGTCCGTCTGCTGCATCTAATATGACTTCCGTTTTTATATATTTTGTTAATATAGTATTGGTTTTCACTATAATTTATGGATTTTTAATATATAGTTTGCGTGAATATGACAAAATAAAAGTAATGGGCTATTTTCTAGCTTTCATCTATTTTTTTGTAAAAATATTTAGATGAAAGATAAACTAAAATAATCTAAATTTGCGGCAGTTGAGTAGAAATATAAAAATTAAAACTGAAACGAAGAGAAATTCTAAAAATTGCAAATCCGTTGAAAGTTTCGCGAGGTTTTAGTAATCATTTTTGGGCTAACTGTACAAAAAATTTTGATAGGTTGAGATTGCAATTTTTCATTCCTTACAGCTAACATTTAAAACACTAAAATCTTTATATTAATATGTAAAGCAAAAATTTGTGATTCGTTTTTAAAATACTTGCCGGAGACGGAGAATGAAATTACGCGCGGTTATAGTTGATGTAGAGAAGGATTGCGCAATGCTAATATTTTTTTAACAAACACATACATAATAAACTAAATAGAACATTCAATGTCTTACTATGAAAACACATCACGTCAAAAATGTCTCTTTGTCAAAATACCAGCTATTGCTTTTAAATGCAGCTTAGTTATTAAACCTCTTTTTACCTTTAACAGGTGCGTTCAATATAACTTGAAAATTATTACAATTTATTTAAATTAGAGAAATATTGGTGCCACTTTGGACAACATGAAGATTAGATTTTTAATGTAAAATACCGTCGACTTTCGACCGTTGTGACGGGTGACTAGTATTAATATTGATAGCAGTGTTGCCAACTCTCAAAAATGTATTCCCTAAAGTCTTCATTAAAAACCCCTAAAATTCCCCACTAATGAATTATTAATTGGAATTCTTCCTGGCAACATGACTTGACGACGAAAAAAAAAAAAGGTCTTCGGGTGTAGTGCATGACGTTTTTTTTCCTTTTTTTTTTTCGTCGTGAGGCATTGATTATATAGACTGGCGGGGAGATTTCCCATTAAAAACACCTATATGTTGAAGTTATAAAAACCCCTGAAAATACCCCTAAAAATTTTACACCCCTAAAAAATCCCCATCCTACTTGAAAATCTCCTAAATTTAGGGGGAAAACCCCTAAGTGGGCAACACTGATTGATAGGAAATTCGCAACGTTTTCAAAGTATACCGCTGACTAAACCAACCCTTAGTTAGGGGTGTAGTTTACGTTCCGCCAATATAAAATCTAATTGCTCTCTTGTTTTCCTTTGTAAGCCCACTTGAAACTTTACCAATTTCAATGCGTAATTGGACTGGTATTAGGAGGCTGTTGATTGAACGTCGGTCTTTTGGCAAATTGTCCCGATTTTGTTTTCCAAATACGACCAAAATAGGATCGTATCGTAAAATTGAATGAAATATCTTAGTAATAGTAAATTTTATAGAGCATGCTAACGAAAATACATTTTAATGACTAAATTAGTATTAGCAAAATGCATTGCAGGCATCGTGTTTGGAGTAATTGACATTTCGTTTAAAAATATTTGAAGTTAAATATTAAAATAGTGCAAGTCTCATTATTAATTAAAATATGTGAATTTTTTCTTCGATATAATTTAATAAGAACATATTTCACGCGTGATCAGTTTGTATTGATGTTATATCTGATGTAAATTAATTAAGCTATAAAATATTTATCCCGAACTCAACAAATCATTTTTTCCATTCAGACATTTCTCTTGATTCATTGATCGTATTTTTTTTTTATTTGACTGAAGTAGCAAACGAGCATGCAGTCCACCTGATGTTAAGTAGTCACTGCCATTCATGGACATCTGTAATCGACTTCATACAGAACAAGGGTTCTATCTGAAGTCAAACACAGATGCATTGCTACTCCCGAGGACTATGATGGTCGCCTCATGTAAAAGTGTGCCGAATTAATTAATTACGTAGTGTAAGTCGTGTTGCAAGTACTATTTGTAGTTCGACCAACCACTTACAGAAATCACCTTAGCTTATTACTACTACTCGTACCTATTTGTTTCAGTGCGGGTCGGAATGTGAGTGAACTGGCCGCACTGCAGGTATACTTCGCGAAGTCGACCAGCAATTGCTACAAACTGACTCTGCTTATGGACTTCAACTATTTTATAGGTAGATGCTTCTCTTTACTGTCAATACTCCTCTAAATAGGACGTCCGTTATGTCTTAGTACAAGTCTATTACATATGCTCAAAACGATCGCTGTTTACGTATTCGCCCATACAGTGTTAAGTACAAAACACGTTTATATTTTCTTTTCAGTCTTACTTTGTTTTTATCTGATTGAAGAAGCAAACGAGCTTGTAGTACACCTGATGGTAAGCGGGGTGTGCCGCCCATGGACATCTGTAAGCAACTTCATACAGAACATGTGGTTTTATCTGAATTCCATGACAGATGCGTCGCTACTCCCGAGGACTAAAATGGTCGCCTCATATAAAAGTGTCCTAAGACACCCTTCCATCGAAACGCAAGAACTGCTTCACGCTAGAAATAGGTGTGGCGGTGGTACTTCTCCGGGTGAACTACACTGATTCTACCACCTATAAATTTCCTATTCTAATTTATTACATTTGCTCAAAACAATTACAATGCACGTTAACATTTCGTTTTTAACCATAGCTTGTAATGAACATTGCAATACGGGCAGTGGCGGCGCAATACTTAAACTTAATGTTGGCAAGCTACAATTCGCGAGGCCCTCTGATTAAAGTCGAATTGCAGTTTGTCAACCAATAATAAAAGGACACCAAATGTATACAAATTAAAGTCGATCTGTAATTTGGCGACCAAGAAAAAAGTTCGCTAAATCTAGATGCCGACCCGCAACACCAAATCTTGGGAGGCCCTTTGCTCCAGGAGGCCGTAGGCGGAGGCCCACACCGCCCACGCCTTACGCCGCCACTGGGTGATACAGAAAATGGCAATCGTAATACTACTACGAAGTCCATTCTTACTAAAGCCGTCAAGTACTTACTAAAGTACTTGACGACCCGCGTGGCGCAGCGGTTACCGTACCGGTCTGACACGCAGTGGGTCCCGGGTTCCCGGTTCCCGGCCAGACAGGTATCTGAATGATGAGTTTAGATTCTTGTTCTGGGTCTGGGTGTTTGTGTATTCGTCTTTGTGTGTGTCCATGGCACCCACGACACAGGAGAAAATCCTACTGTGGGGCTATGAGTGTAGAAAGCGTTTTTTTTAAAGCCACTCATGCCAGATGACAACATATGCATTGTAACTAAAAACTAAAAGGGACGTTGTGCTAATCAATCACTCGTAACAGTATTAATCAATCAATCTGACGGCGTGTGAGTGTGCCTCTTGTAACAATTCCTAGCAGTCACCACATTGATCTGCCATGAGGATTCGGGACTTGATTCTCGACTAGACAGATCTTAATTATAGATTTTTCTTTTAGGTCTGGGTACTACTGTATTTATCTTTTATCTACACATAAATACATGAAGCAAAAATTTGTGATTCGTTTTTAAAATGCTTGCCGCAGGCGGAGGAGTATGAAATTACGATCGGTTATATTTGACGTAGAGAAGGATTGCGCAATGCTAATATGTTTTTCAAATAATGCATGGAACATACATAAAATCAACTAAAACACACACTACCGTGCATTTATCACAAACACATACATAATAAACGAAATTCAATGTCTTACTATGAAAACGCATAACGTCAAAAATGTTAGATGTCTTTGTAAAAATACCCGCTATTGCTTTTAATTGCGGCTTATCTAATTAAACCTCTTTTTATATTTAACGGGCGCGTTCAAAATTACTTGTAAATTATTACATTTTATTTGAATTTGAGAAATATTCGTACTACTTTGGACAATATGAAGTTTAGTTTTTAATTTAAATTACGGTCGAATTTCGACAGATGCGACGGGTGACTAGTATGATTTAAGAGACGTTTTAGAACAGCTTTGTTCAATATTTTACAGTTTATATAAAATAGATGTAAGGTTTTATTTTATGAAATTGCAATCTAATTGTTTTTTTCCTTTTCCAGCTACATATGGAGGGATATTTTCATTAAGTTTCGGCGCGTCGCTTCTAACATTGTTCGAAATAGCATTTCTATTGGTGGCTGCAGTTGTGAATATGCTAAGGCGAACTGTTTATACATCTATGTAACTACGAACATAGCTTTGAGAGGTTCTCTGGTGATCTATTTGAAGTTGTGACAGCAGAGCGGGAATAATATTACCTTTCATAATTAGTATTTCAAGAATACATCGTGTAGTAACTTTCATGTTTGAGAGTTGCTGTTGTTTACCCCCGTACATTGCAATGCATACTGCACGCGTATGTATTCTATATATGTATAACTTGCTTTCTATTTTGAAATATTATGCAAAAACGTAATAAATGATTGCTTTTAAATAAAAATACTTTAGGCTATGTCACTCTGCAAACTGGGTCGAATCCAATCCAAAAAAACATAAGTACATACATACAAACATAACTACTAAATGGTAGAACCAGTGTAGTTCGACTGGGGAAGTACCACCGCCACATGTATTTCTAACGTGAAGCATTTCTTGCGTTTCGATAGAAGGGTGTGGTTGCCGGCACACTTTCACATGAGGCGGCCATCATAGTCCTCGGGAGTAGCAACGCATTTGTGATTGACTTCAGATGGAACCCATGTTCTGTATGTAGTTGGTACAGGTGTTTACGGGCGGCAATGACCACTTACCATCAGGTGGACTGCAGGCTCGTTTGTTACTTCAGTCAGATAAAAAAAAAACATATGGTCGAAAAATATTATCCTCCTTCTGACGTAGTCGGGTAATAAGGTTGTATTAAGGGCACTGGTACTAAAAACGTTAACGTCAACGATAAACATCTACAAATTCAATCCTAAGATGCAATTTTGAAAATATTTATATCAGTATTAACATCAATTAATAGTTATTTAGTTATTTTCGAATAGGTAAAAAAGTCAGAGATGTCTTAAAATTACTTCATCTTTATCAAGGAAGCTGAGATTCAATTTATTTAGCTATCGCTGTTCATGTTTTCCCTCTTAGTTTTATTTTAAGAGTTTTATAAGTGTAATAGCAAAAAATACGAAAGTTTAAATACAATAATGAAACTAATAAGTAATTTAATACATGAAAATAATCTGTTTTAAATCTTCAATTTCATAGCGCTCATTTGTAACCATGTATTGCGATGTCAAACCATATTTTTAATTAATTTAGCACTAATTTGACAATAGCAATTTGACCATACTTATGTGTCGAGTTATGGGTGTAGAAAGCGTTAAACCTACCTACTTCCTATAATTATTCGTAAGAAACAAGAATATTATGTATAACGAAGTAGTAGCGATGAGACGTTAGGAAGGCCAGGGGTCTTCATTACTGTCCATTCTTGAAGATTTCAAGTAAAACACAGGAATAAACTTCTTCGATTTATTCACAATTGAATAGGTCCGATCGCTTCGACTGTTAAACAAGAATATTTTTCTACCGACAGGCGCTCGCCTTTTTATAACAATGTTTGGTGAGGAACGAATTACAATTCTAAAAATCATTAAATATTGCTAATTTAATAAACAAACAATTTTCGATCTTTAAACTAACTAAAATAATTATTTTCGACGAAGTGTTTTTCATAAATACGCGGTGTCGCGCCGACATGTACATATGATTATGTTTCAATAGACGTTATTATACATTTTACGTGTTACAGTTATACTTTGTTATTATATTTTGTATTACTCCAGCATTTACATTATTTTTATATAAATTCCACACCAAATGAGAACTTAATACATACGCCGCTACATAAACGCCGTTTATCGCACATACACTCAAAGTATCACAAGTTTGAATCGTTCATGCGTTCCTAAATTCGCGAGGAAAAATCCTGGAGAAAGAAAACTTCGTAGTATAACTTTCACTCGACCATTACGCAGTGACGTCAGCATTACGTTTGATAAGATATATTTAGCATCGTTACAACCCACTCCTTTATATTTTCTGGTGTCTATTCACCCACTGTGATCTTTTATATCTGTTGCCGGTAAATTACCCAAGTTACGTGTATATTATGTGTCTAGGTGACATGAGTATGAGTAGGATTTTTGCCAAATTGATTTCAACATATTGTTAAATATTTTTTGACATTTTCAATAATCTATTATTATTATTTTACTAATCCTTTTTTTGACATTAATATTATTATTATTTGAATTTTTGAAGTATTTGTAATTTCTTTTTCGAATTAATGCTCTGATTATTATTTTATTTCTTTGTATTATTTGCTATTGTCGTACGCTATCTGTCTTCACCTATAATTGTAATGTCACTTATGTTTTTTATCTATAATTTATGTTGTTTGGCCTAATTTGGTGTACATTATGTTGGCGATCATTTTTTAAATAAACAAATAAACAAAGTGCTGAGATCTTGCTTTCGAGAAAAGGCCACAAAAATTTTATTTATATAAGTAAGGTAAATTTAGCAATCACACTACCCGTTTTCTGCAGCGGCACAAATTGATAGAGATAATTTTAAAGTTGGTGGAAACATCCGACTTTTTACTTCGATTTTAAGCGATTTATGTTCTGGTATTAGGGGATGGAAAGAAAAAGACTTAAGGCATTTTGACTTAGGGGTAGTAACTTTTAAGATTGACTTCAGGTAACTTCAATTCTATGTATCGATTACAGTCGCCTAGTAGCTGCAGTGTCCATTTATTATCAGATAAACTGCAAGCTCACTCGGTTCTACTTTAAAAAGCAATTTAAACCGAGGTCTACCTGTAAGATATATTGATGCTAATTATCTCGTCGTCAACCCATTATTGTCCCACTGCTGGGCACGGGTCTTCTCTCAGAATGAGAGAGTTTAGGCCATAGGCCATCTACCGCGCTGGCCAAGTGCGAATTGGTGGACTTCACACACCTCCGAGAACTTGTTTTTTTATAAAGAACTCTCGGGTGTTTAGGTTTCCTCACGATGTTTTCCTTCACCGAAAAGAAGTGATAATTAATGTATAATACGCACAAAAATCAGTGGTGCGTGTGTGCGAGAGGGCAAGTTTCAACCATTAGGCTATCACTGCTGAATATCTATTTTAATCTGCTAAATCTATTTTAAGTAAATTGTACTCTTTGATGCGCAAAAATACATTGGAATGAGAATAACTTTAATTATCCTGCTGTTAATGGTCCTGTAATATATCTATTTATTAAAATTACTTTCAGTAAAAAGATAGAAACGAAATGCATTGTTTTTTTACCTTGTTCTCCATTATTAGCGTTTTTGTGTTGTTTTATTATTCGATCCAACTAACATCTTTTTTATCTGATTAAAGTAGCAAACGAGCATGTAGTCCACTTGATGGTAAGTGATCATTGCCGCCCATGGACATATGTAAGCAACATCAAACAAAACATGGGTTCTACCCGATGTTAATCACAGGTGCGTTGTCACTCCCGAGGACTATGATGGTCCCCTCATATAAAAGTGTGCCGGCAACGACACCCTTCCATCGAAACACCAGAAATGCTTCACGCTAGAAATAGATGTGGCGGTGGTACTTCCCCGGTCGAACTACACTGGTTCTACCACCTGTACACACATATGTGACAAATGTGACCTAGATTAATAACATTAGGATATTCATTACCGTGGTACATTTGTGACTTAAGTGGGAGAAGCCGCCTTAGTAACCTAGCATACGTTTATCTATATATTAATACGTGAAGCAAAAACTTAGGGTCCGTTTTTAAGATACTTGCCGCGGACGGAGCCGTATGAAATTTTGCACGGCTATAGTGGACGTAGAGAAGGAGTGCAGAATGTTAATATTTTTGTCGAATAATGCTTAAAACATACATAAAATTAACTAAAAACATATTACACACACTACCGTGCATTCGTCGCAAACACATATAGCATAAACGTAATAAAACATTCAATGTCTTACTATCAAAACACATAACGTCAAAAATGTCAGATGTCTTTGTCAAAAAACCTACTATTGCTTTTAAATACAGCTCAGTTAATTAAACCTCTTTTTACGTTTAACGGGTGTATTTAAAATAACTTGAAAATAATTTAATTTGAGGAATATTCGTGCTACTTAAGACCATATCAAGTTTACTTTCACTAGTTATTACAGTTGACTAGTTATTACAGTTTCTCCAAAAGAAAGTTTCTTACCAAACAAATCATACACAACTAACTTAAGAGACTCAGTGCTAATACTTTTGTGGCTTATCGAAGTCAGGAATGGGGAACGTCGAGAACATGATTAATATCTTCGCAGTCGTTTCTTGTGACAGCCCAGTCTTCCTGTTTCGTACTGTCGATTACGTTACACCCCTTGCTATATTAGGTACAGTGTAGGAAATTCGCTAATGTATATGATTGTCTTATATATTTGGTTTGTTGTGTATGATAACGTTTGTTATGCTTATGAGGTCGTGTTCTGGTGGTAGTGTAAGAAAAAAATGTAACTGACAATTTCTAAGTGGCCTATGCAAAATAAAAACATTTCATTATGATATTTGAAGATCATTACATAGTGTAAAACAAAGCTGCTTCTCGCTGTCTGTTCCTATGTATTCTTAAATCTTTAAAACTACGCTACAGATTTTAATGCAGCTTTTTATAATAGATAAAGTGATTCAAGTGGAAGGTATTTATATATAATAAATGCATAATATAGTGGAGGAACGCTAATCGTTTTAGATTTTTGACTTTCAGGCAGAACGAAGTTCACCGGGTCAGCTAGTAGAACATAAATTATAACGTAAGGGAGACATACCTATCCGACCTTCCAACTTAGTTCTCACAGGAAGCAGTCTGTCTGTGGCCAGTCTCACATAAGACTAATTTTATACGAGGTCGCCACTTACCATCAAGACTAAGTTTTTGCTACTTCTACATTATTATTATTATTATTTATTATAACACAAAAACTCCACAGACTGATCGTCTGTGCTTTTTGTCATAATAGTTCTTCTTTTTTTTTTAACAATAAGTCTTTATTTCTTAGCTCCACGTTAGGCCATCGCTGTCACCATCACACTGTCGTGTGCGGTGGTGACTACGTTGGCAATTAAAGAAATCTTACAATTACGCTTAATATATGTATATATAGGACCATTTATCCTTTTTATTTACGTGGTATGTGTAATTCGGTGCATTGTACATGGATGTATAAGTGTTGTGATTTTGTTTTTTTTACGTATAATGCTAAGCTATTGTATATAATTCTAAGGACACTACACTCTAATTACATTGTTATTACTGTAAGTGTTGTTACTTACTTCTACATTATTAGTAGTATCATTAGTAGTAGACGAACATGGAGTCCGTGTAATAACAAGCATTGTTATACAATTGCTACTCCCAAGCCCTTAAATCGTCGCTTCATATAAAATAAATAACACTAAAAATAAAAATATTTTATTGATTTAACACATTCACATTGAACGGATCGCGAGAGCCCTGTACTACGAGACCTGTGTACAGGTACCCCGCTCATCCACTAAGACTTGATACATGTGTTATTTAACAGACAGATTAAAGTATAATTATTTTTATTAGAGAGAGAAAGAGACAAAGAGATGTGATATAAAAGTGAGCCGACAACCACATCCTTCCACCGAAATGCAAGAACTGCTCCATGATAGAAATAGGTGAATAGTCAACTTTGAAAACCTTTTTGTTAATATATTAGTTTTATATCATATTTTGTTCCCTTCACTTTTTTATATTTATTTATTTATTTATTTATTACATAATACACACATAACTTTGCGAGAAATTTGTGATGCCCTGGAAAACAATAAATATTTAAAGTAATCCAAATACATTAACAACACTATCGCTACTTGGTACCTACATTATTTAAATTTAACGTTTAATAATAATTAAATAAATAAATGCAAGAATAGTCATATCTATTTAGTATTTACATGTAAAAAATAAGTATATTATTACTTTGAAAATGTTATTTTAAAAATATTATTGCTGTATAAGAATTGTTCTCTATTCTGATTGTAATAATATTTATCAAAAGGTTCGATTCCACTTACATAAGAACATACATTTATAAGGAAAATATACGAATGAAGTCTGAAAGTTTCTTTTCGTTCCATATTGTTATTGTGAGGTTTTTCTTACTGGGGACAGAATGAAATAAAGACGCCATCGAAAGTAAGTTAAGTCTTGTTTTATGCAATAAATAATTAGAACTTACAGTATAACGTCTAAAGATATTTTTGTAACCTTTGAATCTATAATAATAAATGAGTACATAGTTTTCTTTTATTGCTTAGTTAGTAATCAAGCCTCATAACCGAATAATGAGTTTTGACCAGTCGTACAACATGTATGTTTTATTTTTCTCATACAGAAGTAGCTATTGATCATCTAGTCCATCTGAAGGAAAACCCATCTGGAATTAAATCCAGAAAAGATCAGTATTACCTTAGGTTGGCCATAGATGCGTTGTGACTCTCTTGTCTTTTGGTTATCGAATGGGAAACCTTTAAAAGGTACCCAACGCCGTGGGAGCAACGGGTTATGTGGGATTTTTACCTCAATAGAACCCTCACGATGGCCGACCTCAGCGCTGCATGAAGGACTTCGGGATTTCTAATGGAACACAACCGACTCCTCCGAGCGCGATGCCCCATTCGGACTCTTCCCAGTGAGCAATTGTGCTCACCGTGCCTACCCGGGGTCACTTGGCTTTACTATCACTTAAATGTTAATAAGAAAAATGTTTTCAATTTGAGATCTGTACTTTGATAAGGAACAGTAGGACTAGCCATTAAAACATAATCTTTTCATCAATTGGATATGAAACCCACCTATCTAGTATTAAAAAAATAAGAGATAACTTTGGCACAACCATTTACATTAAAGGTAGCATGTAATGCTATATCATTACACTAATTATAACTAACTGAATTGGCTAATTATACATGAAAGCTCACAAAGTCCTCCCTCTGCATTCACTGTTTTATTGATTTCATCATACATTTTGTAATCTAATTACCCTGTCTAAAAATACTCTGTTTACGATTGAATATTTTGTTATTTCCCTTCATAAATTAATATATAAAAATAAATTAAACAAAGCCGTATAATATCCGTCGAAGGAATTATTTGAATTGATATTTTATCTTGAGTGGGCTAAATACTGTCGGAAACCATTTATTCGTGAGTTATATAAACTGATTGGCAATGTTCATTAATAGAGTTATTTTATTATTTACTAGCTGATCCGGCGAAATTCGTTCCGTCAAAGTCAAAATTAAAATTATCATTATTCCTCCACTAAATAATGCATGTACGAGTATTATACATTATACCTTCCTCTTGAACCACTCTATCTTTTTAAAAAAATACATTAAAATCCGTAGCGTAGCTTTAAAGATGAGCAATTTTTATACTACGTAGTGATTCATAATTATTGATAAAATATATCAATGTTTAAAATCCGAATGGCCATGTCGTAGTAGCACTTCTACGAAGAGGGCGTGCGCGGGCGCATTTCGTCGTGACGAACGCGTCACGTGACTCAGTTGCGTCGTAGCGCGCGTGTCGTGGCGAGCGAGCGGCACGCCGTGCGCGTAGCCGTTGTAGCCCATTACTATTTATCTAGAAAAAAGGCTTGCAAGGTAGATCCAGTATATCTTGACCTGGGTGTTTTTTTTATTACAATTGTTATAGCACACGAGCATGCAATCTATCTGATTAGAGTTAACAGCCGCCTATGGACATTTGCAAGCAAATTCAAATAATGCAGGGATTCTATTTAAAGCCAATTACAAACACGTTTCTGTTTCCCTGGAACAGTGGTGACCATCTGTCACCTCAAAAAAAAGGTGGTGAGTACCAACACCACACTGAAACAGTTTTTGCGTTTTGGTGGATACTTGCAAATGTCGACTTAGTTATACCTGTAGACTTCAATGAGGCGAGCGTCTTAGTTCTAAGAAGTTGTAACGCTATGATGGCCCATACGCCCCATCTTTATAGAGAGTTGGTTATGTTTGAGAGTTGGATATCCATTAAGAATAGATAGGGACTTTTAAGTACTACTACTACTGATCACGTAAATCGTGTGCTCGTATGCTTCTTTTATGAAGGATAGCGTTAGACTATTAAAAATGTCAAAGCCTTTAGAGCATGTGCTTACTAAATCTTTGTGGAAGCTTTTTAAGATTCGTTTAAAAGAATTAAAAAAATTAAAAAAAAAACAGTCAGAATACTATCTTTATATATTTACCTTCTAGACTCCGTATATTCCAGGAAAATAACACTTTAGCCCCTTACACCTTTCGGTGGTTGCAACAATCTATCCACGTAGGCGTCCTTTTACAGTACGGCACGAATATTGTAAACTCTTCATTTATTATTTGGGGCTTCATTGTATTTTACGAAATTTGCAAATGTTTATAAATGCCAAGACGGTGGCATAATTTTTCAAACCAATTAACTCTTTAGGGTGTCGAGATTACAAAAGGCAACGGTTATTACACAAAAAAGGGGAAGCGAGGGTAAAATTGAGCCAAATGAACTATAAAAGATATTATCGCATATTTGAGCTCCCCTGACGGTCGTTCCGAACTTGTTTAATAGAGGCAACAATATTTATGATACTAAATACTTACTTTTTACTTTTATTACAATAGGTAAATTTAATCAGTTGCTTACTTCGAAACTTTCGTTGCAGAAATGACCCAATTTACCTAGGTCACAATATTTCGTTTTTATCATTACATAGAAAAATAAGAAAATGAGCGGCCCTCGGGGACTGCCGCGGTAAAGCTATTCATCATCATCTAAGGCGCTACAGCCGCGGGTGGGCCTTGGCCTGGTCCAGAATATTTCTCCAGTCCAGTCTATTTTGGGATTTCTCCCTCCATCTTGTCACGCCCACAGTTTTTAAATCTTGCATGACTCCATCTAGCCACCTGAGTTTTGGCCTTCCTCGGTTTCTCCGTCCGTCCGGCTTACCATGTAGTAGACGTTGGGGTACGCGGGTTTCATCCATCCTTTCCACATGTCCAGCCCACCGTAGGCGTCCAACTTTTATGACCTTAATAATATTGGGTTCGTCATACATTTGGTAAATCTCGTGGTTATACCGAGTTCGCCAACCATCATATTCGAGCACTGCACCAAAAATTCGTCTAAGAATCTTGCGTTCGAATATTAAAAGGGATTCTTCGTCTTTTTTATTTAGCGTCCAACATTCGGATGCGTATGTCAGTATAGGTCTTAGCAACGTTTTGTACAGGAGAAGTTTAATATTTCTTGAAAGTATTTTCGAACGAAAGTATCTTAGCAGACCGAAGTAGCATTTGTTGGCCGCCATAATCCTCCTGCTTATTTCCGAAGATACATCGTTGTGATCCGTTACCAAGGAGCCAAGATAGACGAATCTATTAACCCAATCAAAGGTATTATTGCTGATGGTTATATTGGGCGGTAGTGTATGCAGTTCTTTTGACGATTTTAAATATCTGGTTTTGCTCACATTGACTTGAAATCCGGCTTCCGCAGATGTATTTGCTAAAGCACTGTATGCACTCTCCATGTCATGAAAAGTTCTACCTATCAGATCGAGATCATCCGCATAACCTAATACTTGGATGGATTTGTAGAATATATTGCCTGTAGTTTCAATCTTTGAATCGCGGATACATTTATCGAGAGCAACGTTGAAAAGTAGACAGGAAAGCGCATCACCTTGCCTGAGACCGTCTTTTGTGGTGAATGGCTCTGAAAGGTCTGTTTGTATCCGTACAACGCTTTGGGATCGTTTCAGCGTCATTTCAGTCAGAGAAATTAGTTTAGGCGGGATACCAATTTCCGCCATCGCCTGATACAGAAAACTGCGGTGTACGCTGTCATATGCCGCCTTAAAGTCAATGAACAGATGGTGTGTGGTCACATTAAATTCTAAGGTCTTCTCAAGGATCTGCCTCAGCGAAAAGATTTGGTCTATAGTGGAGCGATTAGGTCGGAAGCCGCACTGATATTCCCCTATAGTGGATTCTACGTATGGTTGCAGCTTGTTAAAGAGAATACGTGCAAATATTTTATATGCAGTGTTTAACAGAGAGATGCCCCTGTAGTTCTGGCACTCCAGCATGTTACCCTTTTTGTGTAGGGGGCAAATTACAGCAGTGTACCACTCTTCAGGCATAGTTGTTGTTTTCCAGATCTGCAGTATTAGCTTGTAGAGTTCTTTCTCAAAACGTGTTCCGGCGAATTTTATTAGTTCTCCCTGTATGTTGTCATTACCGGGGGCTTTATTATTCTTGAGTTGTTGAATGGCCATCTCTGTGTCCTCCATGGTGGGTTCCGGAATATCGTCACGGTTGGGCTCTTTCATTTGTGAGTTGATGATGGTGGATGATCTGGTAGCAATAGATCCATTGAGAAGCTCTTTAAAGTATTCAGCCCACCTCTTTATTACATCATTCCGGTCGTTGAGTAATTGGCCGTCTTTACCTCTACAAGCAGTGATTCTGGGATTAAATTGTTTTCTTCCTTTATTAATTAGGTGGTAGAGGTTTCTCATTTCTTTTTTACTGTGACTTGATGCAATTTCCTTCACATGCTGTTCTTCATGCAGTCGTTTGTGTTTCTTATGTAGGCGTTTTTCCTTTCTTCTACATTCCCGATACTCTTCCCTACGTTTGCGAGTGTACTTCTGTTGCAGTAATTTGTATGCCTTATTTTTTGCATCTGTTACTTTTTGGCACTCATCGTTAAACCAAGCGTTACGTTTTGATCTTTCCTCTTCTCCAAGAACCTCGCTTGCAGCCACAGTTATAACCGACTTAAGGCACCTCCAAGTGTCGTTTGGGTCGCCATTACTATCTATGTCCCCCAGTTGTGATAACTCTCTACATATTGTATCCACATACTTTCCTCTGACCTCTTGTTTATTATTTAGCTCTAAGGTGTTAAATTTATTCGCTTGTATCGTCCTGATATATTTAAATCGCGAGATGCGAAATCTAATTCTACAGACCACCAAGTAGTGGTCTGAGTCTATGTTGGCACCTCGGTGGCTTCTGACATCCAGGAGATCGGAGCAGTGTCTACTATCTATAAGAATATGATCTATTTGGTTGCGAGTGATACCATCAGCTGAGAGCCACGTAATCTTATGTATATCCTTATGAGGAAATCGCGTGCTGCCCACCACCATACCCAATGATGATGCCAAATTCACTATTCGAGTGCCGTTGTCATTGCACTCTTCATGCAGGCTGTGTGAGCCTATAGTAGGTTTGTATATATCTTCTCTTCCCACCTTTGCATTAAAATCTCCAATGATGATTTTTATGTCACTCTTCGGTGATTTGGCGTACACATTCTCCACATCATGATACCAAATTTCCTTATCTTCTGGATCTGTTTCTTCCGTCGGCGCATGCACATTAATGATCGTAAAGTTCCTGAATCGACCTTTTAGCCGAATCTTGCAAATACGTTCATTAACTGGTTGGAAGTCGATCACCATATGCTTGAGTCGTTTGCTCACGACGAAACCCGTTCCCAAAACGTGGTGCTTCTTATGACAGCTGTAGTATGCTGAAAACTCTGGCCTCTCGAGTACACCTTGTCCAGTCCACCTCAGTTCCTGTACCGCTGTAATATCACATCTGTGCAGTATCAGTTGTTGGCAAAGGAGTTCAAAGCCTGCGGGCTTATACAGTGTTCGTAAGTTCCATGTACATAGCTTAAATTCGTTTTCCGTTTTTGCATAGCCAGGTCGTTTGTTTAATATCCGGTCCGTAAAATATTCTTTTCCTTTCACAATCATTTTGGATTTAGGTGAGTGAGTGATTAGCCCCCTGCACTCTAGGCCCATGGTGGGGCTGCCACCTCCGAGCGCTGAGCCTCGCTCCGTTTAGTATCGGGTTCCGTCCCTACCGAGTGAACAGGTTTTAAGGCGCCTGTGGCTCGCCTTTCGCCCTTGGCCCTTAGCATCTGCGATCTTTCATGATTTGGATGGTGAACGTGCCGAAACACGGACGCAGAAGGTCCCGGGGGGTACGACGGGGACGTGGGCACATCGGACTGGTTGGTAACCGCATTCTTGAATACATCACCAACACTGTACTGCGGTAACTTCTGGGCATTTTATAAGAGGGTCACTGACTCGGCTCCAGCGAAACCCCACCCATATTGATACCAACTTCACCCCCCTATTAGGTAAAGCTATTGCATAGCATTTTTATCAACTTATGCAATTATAATTATTTATTTATATTGTATTTTTTTCTTTGATTCAAGTTCTTTTCTTTGATACTTTATACTTTCTCACAAACAGCTTCTTACATATTCGACCGATTTCCGAGCAGCTCGTCTCGATCCGAGTGAGCTTCGTACTGTCGTACCATATGTACACGTTAAGCGAACGCTCGGCCGCGCTACATGGTAGGCGTTAGGTTTTTTTCGTTAAGGAATTTCTTGATTCGGTCGCCGCGCTCAAAGCCCGCCATAAAGGCTATGCAATAGCTTAAAAAACCATGATCGTTTTTACCTTTAAATGGAACCACAACTAAAAACAACAATAGCACATCTAAAATACCTAATGTACAACGTAATACGTTAAAGATACAAAAAATACAAAAATATTTATTTATCTCTAGAACATTTCCTTTACAATTAAAACCATGGTTGAAACCACCTATTAAACATAGACACATGTTTGTGGCAGGTGGCCTCGCTCTTCCTTTAGTATTTTACATATTCTTTAAAATAGGACATGTATTAGTACATAACTTTTGTGTGTATTCGTGTGTGTGTGTGAGTGTGTGTGTGTGTGTGTGTGTATTTTAAAAGGTTCTCTGTGGCGTTGTAACTTAATGGCAGAAGCCATTTTACCAAAGTATTTTTACATGTATATAATTTTAAGTTATAAATAGTTTGTGTAATAAAGATTATTGCTGATTGTGCATGGTATTGTCTTTTAGCGAGCTCAGTTTTAGTAAAGTATGTTGCAGCAACTTTGTTTTTACGTCTTTTTGTTAGAAGAGTGGGATCAAATGGTAATGAAAAAGAAGTGACAAATAATCGACCTGATATTCGGTAATTAATGCACCTTAATAAGTTTTATTTTAATTTTAACCGATGGGGTGGAAGAGTCCTCGAATGGAGACCACGCCTCTGCAAAAGGAGTGCAGGCCGCCCCCGACCCGGTGGACTGATGACCTGAAGAAAACGGCGGGTAACCGCTGGATTCAGATGGCTCAGGACCGGTCGAAGTGGCGCAGATTAGGGGAGGCCTATGTCCATCAGTGGACTTTCAAAGGCTGATGGATGGATGGATGGAATAAGTTTTATAATCTGGATCGAAAAATACAAAATATTTGTCTGAGCATTACAGAATCACTAATATACTTGTAGCTTAAGATTCATACATCCTTCCATCGGCCCTTTAAGTTTGATTATAATTATTAAACTAATTATAGAAATAATAATACATACTAGTTACCTTTGTCATATAAATATATTATTTTTACAAAAAGTTATTCAAGATATATAGGAAGTTACTTTAGTTATATTATTTTGACCTTATTTATTAAAAATATCAAGTTATTTTTACAAAACGTAAATTTACGCCTTTTATTGGAGAACTGGTTGACCCGGCTAACTTCGTTTCGCCTGAAAGTCTAAAATCTAAAATGATCAGTGTTGCCCCACTGTATTATACATAAAAGCCTTCTTCTTGAATCACTCTATATATTTAAAAAGAAAACTGCATTTTCATCCGTAGCGTAGTTTTAAAGATCTAAGAATACATATAGACAGACAGCGGGAAGCGACTTTGTTTTATACTATGTAGTTAATGGCAAATAGTAAAACGCGATCGCAATGTGGAACATATTCACTGCATGAGTCGTATTTTCTGATACCTAGAAATGGGTGGCTCAACATACAGCGCGTTAGGTTAAACGGGGGAAAAATGATTGGACATAAATCAAGTCGCAAGTAATCTATTTATTTATACGTGAAGCAAAAACTTGTGATTCGTTTTAAGATACTTGCCGCAGGCGGAGGCGTATGAAATTACGCGCGGTTATAGTTGATGTAGAGAAGGGTTGCGCAATGCTAATATTTTTTTCAAATAATGCATAAAACGTACATATAATCACTATTAAAAAGTATTACTATATTTTTATAATACGTGTTTAGGAGAAAAGTAGAATTCTTGATATAATTTCTTGAATGGTTATTCAAAATTCAAAAAAATTCAGTACAAAGTTAAAGTTCTATGCTTACTTTATAGTTTTAGAATTTAAAACTTAACTCTGTTAGCCCATAATGGGTAATGCCTATTTTTATTTATATTATTTTATCATATTTAATTAAAAAAGCAAAAATTAAAAGCTCTGTGTTTTTGTGTTGTATTCATGTCATATAAAGTACATACATTTGGCGCAGAAACCAATGGATAGTTATCTGAATGGTAGCCATTGTCGTCCAACATATCAATATTTGTTTAATTCCAAACGAATGCACGTATTTATTCATTTATTTATTTATTTATTTATTTATTTATTTAGATATACCATTGACTTATCACTATACATTGTTAAAAAAAATACAATTCGTTTGGTTCAGTGTGAATCGCCATTACAGGTATATACAACTCACCTAATGTGTACGAAGTGTAATATCTAACTAAATCTAAGAACTAAAAAGATAAACATAAAACAAAATAAAAACTAAATATAGTTATTTATGATAATTTAAAAGGGACCATTATAAATGCATGGAACAAAAATGTATAAATTTTTCATAAAAACATCACAAGCACTATTGAGCGATTTTCTGATGTTGACGTGGTAATATTCTTATAATATGAATGAGGTCGTATACTATGGTAAATTGATTAGTTATCTCTAACATATATTTGTCTTTAGATTTTCCTAACACCCTGTTTATGCGGGTTCTGTGGTCTAGTTCACATTTGAAATAGCTGAAACGGAGCTACAAACCGGTTCAAGGCACAATTCATTTGCCTCTGGTTAACGGCCAATCCGTGTCAGGTGTTTGCAAACTAGAATATAAATATACTCATGGATAAATTTCTTCCAATAATACGTAATATTAGTAATACGTATAGTATTGTGTGTGAGAGTGGGTTTCGGGTGTAAGTGTGTTTGTTTGTGTGTATGTATGGTAAGCGTGTGTTTGTACTATGCACCTATAGCTTATAAATCGGCGAACCATCGACCATCATAATTACGATGGTTAGTCGGTTAGTCTTAGTTCTGGGATGTCACAACATATCTGCAATTGACTTCAGATATAACTTAGACATGCGATTAGTTTCCAATTTTTATTAATTTAAAATGATATAAAAAATGCCTTCTGAAATATGATTTCCTGGTACTTCAAAAAGTAAAGGCTTTGTGTACTTTATTCATAAAGTGATGTAAGTCATAGAATTCATTCAAATTCATAGAATTCATTCAAAAAGTTGTATAATGTAAATACTTTAAAACATTCCTGCATCTTCAAAGATTGCTTGATATTGAAAATGATAACTGTCAGAACTTAGAACCCCGGATATTAACATAAATATCACTAAATTCTCAAATTCATATGAGCAATATCAAATTCAACAAGCCAGTTCTGAAATCAATATCAAGGCTGATTTTGACTCGTATTGGTACACACGCTACACGCTTACACGCTTTTAGGATTTTCTCCTGTGTCGTGGGTACCATGAAAACACACAAGATGAATACACAAACACCCAGACCCAGAACCTGAATCTAAACATCATTAAGATACCTGTCTGGCCGGGAATCGAACCCGGGACCCATTGCGCGTTAGACCGGTATTAACCACTCTACCACGCGGGTCGTCAAAGGTAGTTTAAGGCAATTAAAGGCCATAAAATTATCATAGAAATTTGTCTCCAAATCAGTTACAATATAGAATAACATGTCTCAAAACGTATTTCTACTAACATCTATCATTATGGCCACAATTACCTATACTCGGGGCAAATTCGATCTAGATTAAATGTAAAAAAACAAAAATAAATCCTATGTAGGGTTATCACTAATTTGCACGAATTATTACACAAATGCATTTTATATTCAACCAAAATATGTATGAAATTTTTTCGAAGCAATTTAATTAAAAAAGAGTTGATTAACTTATAACGACCAACTGCGAGATAATAGCTAAAACCAGTCAAACAAAATTTATATACCATCATCGTCATTGTATAACTAATAATGTTACAACCTTAATTCCGTGTAGGGATTTGCAACCTATTATAAGTTACAGATAAAAGTTAATAATAGGTAAAATACGGCTGATAAAACAACAAAAAGTTGCATTCCCCTGCCTATCAGGTTGCTAGGCAACGCTTTGTTATTAAACATTCCATATCGAATTTGCCTCATCTCATCGATGTCGTACCCACATTTCACAGTTCGCACGCTTTCAATACATGAACGCAAGTGTAAGTGACATTCGAAATTCTTATTCAAAATGATTTATGACGTGAACTTTCCGAGATTTATGTGCTCTTATTTCATACAATGTATTTGACGGGGCATAATAACCTGGTTTAGACTTATTCAAATATCAAAATAAGTAGAAAACTTACCCATTTAGTTTACCTAACGAACAATACTTTTGGGCGAGATAGCAATATTAAGGAATCAGTATTCTACTTAAAGGAAAGCAAACAATAACAAACTAGAAATGAAATCTTTTCAAGGAGGTCTCATGACAATGAGATTAGGCCACGTTCTTTTATCACAATAAATGAAAAATATGATTATCATATAGAAACACCGAATTAATAAAATAGTTGTAGTATCTTTACAATTATAAATATAGCAAACGAAAATGCAGTCCATCTGATGGTAAGTGACCACTTTCGTAGCCCATAAATACAGAACAGGAGTTATATCTCAAGGATCCAGATGGCCGCCTTGTAACCCATTATTGTCCCACTGCTGGTCACGGGTCTTCTCTCAGAATGAGAGAGTTTTAGGCTATAGTTCACCGCGCTGGCCAAGTGCGAATTGGTGGACTTCACAAACCTCTGAGAACTTTTCTTTAAAGATCTCTCGGGTGTGTAGGTTACCTCACGATATTTTCCTTCATCGAAAAGCAGTGATATTTAATTTCTAATGCGCACGTAATTTAGAAAAATCTGTGGTTTGAACCTCGGACCTCCCGATCGAGAGGGCAAATTTCAACCATTAAGCTATCACTGCTCTAAAAGTGCTCTGTCTGAAAGTCATAAATATTTATTGTGTTCTTATTATTTTAATAATAACAAGAAAATCGTACGTTTACCGTGAATTTCACCTGCTGGCACACTGCGCCCACACAGTAGCTTGTGCACTGATTTGGGAATTTCTCGTCATCAGGCCGTAGACTATAGGGATTATGATTGAGTTTGCGTTACCTGGTGACAATACAATTCTAAAATATCTTATATGTCGGAAATGGCGGTATTGTGGCAACACCGGAACGCCAGCGCCATCTAGTGGCGTTCGATGAAGTTAGGGTTGTACTAGTTTAATGGCTGACACCTCAGTCTATCGTTGACGGTCGGCCGAAGCAGACAACTCTAAAATCATCCCGCGTTCTTAGTGCTACGATTACTTGCCTACTTAATTTACCGTACTTCCCCGGTGGAACTACACTGGTTCTACCACCTTCAAAAGATACACACAAGAACATACACATAAGAATAAATTGTAACTTCTCACCTTGAGGATCCTTTTCCTTATTTTCCATTGGCAAGGATCAAATTCACTTATACGAATGACCTTAAACGATGTCTGGAATTCAATTTTCCCGTAACCGAATTCAATTTGCAAGGGGTCGCCATAATACACGTATCAAAATGTTATTCTGACACATCTGCAATTGATAAGGAACGGAAAGGTTCTGTGATCGTCGGAACAATTTGTATTGTCCTCATTGTGTTGTTGAAAGGCAGGCACATGTAAGTCATATCACCCCCTTTGGATGTAAGTGGTAAATACGGATCATTTCCAATCGATCGTAATGCGCAATCCTTCTGTACATCAGTGATGGGCAAAAAGCAATTGAATTAACAATTACAAGTTACAGTTACTTTGTAATTAGTATTCAAAATAATTTGTAACAGGTTACGTAGGTAACTAATTACAATAAGTATTTACTGTAACTAATTAAATATAATTTAATTACATTATAACAGATTACATAAGTAATTTGTTGCAAAGTTATTTAATATTTAAATCAGTATTAGACTGGAACGTTTGCACTTAAATTCGTACATGCCGAAGTTGCAGACCGTGCCTGCTTTACCGACAATCCTACATACGCCACTACACTAAGCGAAGATGTTATATTTTTATTTACTTAATATTAAAAAAAAAAGTTATTTATGCTCATTTCTTAAAAAAAACATGTGTATCAGATGTTTTGTTGAAATATTAAATACATCTTGTTTTGATTATCATTGTAAACAAAAAACATTACAGATAGAACAAATTACGTAGGGCTGCAGTGTAGGGGAACGAAATAACTTTAACTTGAAATTAATTACTTAATAATGATTTATTACATAAAGAGTTACAATTATTACTACAATCTACCTCAATGTTAGAAGTTAGAATGTTTCTTAAAACTAGGCAATATATGGTATCGCGGCTCCCGTGAGAAAGCGAGGAGTCCCACGTTATCGCTGCGATGGCAGTTCGGCGTTCGCGGCCTGATAGCGCGCGATATTCGGTACGCGATGTTCCGATGTTACATCTCCCTCCACAAGATCGGCAACTATTTTGTGACCTTGGTTGCAAATAGTGGCGACAGAGACGTATGATTTCTCGTGGCGAGTTTCTGCATTTCGAATGAGCATGTAGGCTTGTTCTCCCTTGAAACTTTGGGAGATCTGTCTTGTAAAGGGCTGCTGACACTTTCGTTCCGTTTACGGCGGCGTAGAGCATATATAGAACCAACTACGGCTGCACCGAATATTATAAGAATTCCATATACTGGTATCGTCGTATGGTATAAAGGGTCTATGCTAGACGTCTTAAGAGTAACTGGTTCTTCTAAATCAATTTTGGAATTAATTTTATGTAGATTCCTTAAATCTATAGAACTTAATTTTATAGTTCTTCTTGGTACGCTTCGCATTTTTTCTTCATTTAATGGCATATCCAAAATTTTTAATATTTTCCCTTTGATCTGATCGTAGTGGTTGCTTATTGTGAAGCCTGAAGTTCGGAGAGTGCATCCTCTAGGTATGATGGTTAAGTAACTTCCCTGCAGCATTTTGTATTGTTCTTGAGAACACATTAACTGGACTTTCGTGCGGTTTGGGAAACTGATTATGTAATGTTGGTCGTCCAACTGCTCCATAGCTTCGGAAGACAGAATAGTTGATGTAAATATACAGGAACTATGAATTTCTTGCTGAAGTATCAAGTGCTGTATACAATTCGACTGTTCCTCGTGATGGTTGTTCATGTTGTCCTCGCACAGGTGGCCATGACTATACTTCGGACATTCTGTCTCCATGTACAGTAGAGCTTTTTCGTGGATTGCTACATATGGGTAGGCAGGGACAAGGATTTTATTGTCGTGATTGGGAGCCAAAAACAATCTGTACAGGGAATAGTTAGTGGGATAGACTAAAGGAAATTTAAAGACCAAGATTATCTCGTTGCTTTTATAAAAGAATCCTAACTTAATTATATCAAAGTATTCTCTAAAACTTATATCTAAAATTTCTTCCCTATTATACAAAAGCTCTAATCTATTTTTCATGCTTAAAAATGTGACATAATTGAGTGCTGAATGATGGTTACTTTTTGCTCTTATAAACGCTAATAAATTTTGTAAGTTAGAAAACTCATTTGAAAGATTATCTATGTTATCTCCCAGTACTAAAAGTGCGTGAGCCAAATGAACATACTTAAAAAACATTCCTTTATCATTTCTATCACCACCTACAATAGAGTTAATAATTGACATTATTTTATTTTGATTTTCAATTATTTTATCTGTAATATTTGAACTATGTGAAACCCATTGCTTTGTTAGAGTTATTTGGTGATTCACTTCAACAGCTATATTATTTTGATTCTGTTTTAATACTGCAATGGCATTATCATACTTTATCGCATCGGTATAGTCCAGGTTTCCAGAAATGGTCTTTATAATCGACCCAAGACCATCTACGAGACTTCTCTTGGTACGTGAAGTCTGAAATGTATTTAACTGTTCAGATATTTCATCTAATTTTAATTCTAAGTATTTAGCGTGAGGCGTATATAGCGTCATTGTTTCATTATTTAAACGTGTCGTAAAATTCCGTAATTGTTCTTTAACTATTTCTAGTTTACATCGCAGAATTTCTAAGTTTATGGTTTGGATGAAGGAATGAAAATGCGAAATAACTCGCGTGGGTCCAAGGTTGAAAGGTAAAATACCAGGTCCCTTTTCCAAACTTTCAAGTGCTATTTCGTCGGCTTGTACCGGGTTCAGGACCTGGGCCAGCATCAAGACAAGCAGTAATTTCGGTATCCTGTAACAAACGCGAACTATTAGGTACGCGTTTTAACCGCGATTTAGGTACATGTTTTATTTTCTTTCTGGTATAAATATGTATTGGCAAATCTGTAACAACTTTATCATGAGTATAGCGAGCCGCTAGTTTTTGCCTAATAGCTAAAGGATTTTGAATATATACGTCTTGATCTGGGCTATATTCTTTTTCGGGTTCACGACGTTTGTTAATGTTCTCCATTATTTCACTTCGGCGTTGAAGTGCAGTGTCATTAATTATTTCATATACTTTTAACATGCGTTTCTTATGATCTTGAACATATTGTTGCAACAAGTATTCTGATAAATCTATATCTAGAGGGTCACGAGGATCTAAATGCCCCGTGATGATATCTATAGGTCTACATTTTGTAAAGCTGTGAATAGAATAATTATAGGCTAATAAAGAGTATGGAATTAAATTAGTGACTGACTCTACGCGATGTTCTAATCTTAAGATACGCAGATGTTCCAACAGTGTTGAATGCAGACGTTCTACCATACCATTTTCATTCGGAGTATTTGGACATATTTTATGATGTAAAATTTTGTGCATTTTAGAGAATTCCTGAAATAACTGATTCGTAAATTCGGGACCATTATCCGTTATAATGGTTAGTGGAAGTCCATGATGAGTGGAGAACGTTAATAAAGCCTGAACAACACTAACTGCTGTAGCATCTCTCAGAAAATATGCTTGCGCATATTTTGAGAACGCATCGATAATTGTTAAAAATTTTTGTGTTTCAATACTAAATAGGTCTAAATGTACTATTTCAAATGGCCTTGTCGGAGGCGGTACTATTTGAAATCTAGGTTTTACTGGGTTTCGGTCGTACTTTGCTCTACCACATATACTACACTCATTTATATACTTAGTTACTTGTTCTTTCATTTTAGGCCAGAAATACCGTCTTGATAGTGCTAAATAACTTTCGTTAATACCCCTGTGATTGGTTTTTCCTTCATGATAATTTTTAATAATTTCTTGCTGTTTTAAATATTCTGTAATATTTTCTATTTCCCTTTTTGCAAGAACTAGACTCATTGCCGAATTTTTAAAATGACTTTGTAAAATGGGAATTATGGAATACATTTTAAGCTCGGGGTTAATTAAAATTCCAGTCTTTACTTTTGGATTTACATATTCTTTGACAGCATTAATGATGTCTTGTTGTAACTTCGATTCTGAAATTTGAATACATATCCTAGTGTGGGTTGCAAATGGCTTTGAAATTATGGGCCTTCTTTTAATATCTCCTTTGACTACATCGAGAACTATTTGCTTGTGAAATTTATTAAGTGGGTCTTCTATAATGGGTATTTCTAAAATAGGGTTTTCCGTGTCACTATGTATACTATCGGTTTTAGAATCAATACTTTCTGTTCGAGAGTCTGAATCTGATCTTTCGGAAGTATTAACTATTACTGAAACAGACTCTTCATTGTTAATTTCTATGCGTGACAAAGCATCGGCATTAGTGTTGTTTTTACCTTGCTTATATATAACATTAAAGTCAAATTCATTCAGACGAAGGCGCCAACGCGTGAGACGTGAATTTGGCTCCTTTATATTCATTACCCATTGCAGTGGACGGTGGTCAGTAACTATTTTAAATTTTCTTCCAAAAAGATAAGGCCGAAAGTATTTTGTTGCCCATACAATCGCTAATAACTCCTTTTCTATAGTGCTATAGTTTATTTCATTAGTATTAAGGGTTCGCGATGCATAGGCTATCGGTTTATCTGAACCTATAACACCCTGAGAAAGAACGGCTCCTATTGCTAAGTTCGAGGCATCGGTGGTCAATATAAATTCTTTTGAAAAATCCGGATACTGAAGAATGGGATCATTAATTAAAAGGGTTTTACATTTTTCAAAGCATTCAACATAATTTTGATTCAGAATTATTTTTGAGCCTTTCTTTAAACATTGTGTCATGGGTTTAGTTATTTTTGCAAAATCGGGAATAAACTTTCTATAATAACCAAGAAGTCCAATAAATCTTTTAATTTCAGTTGATGTTTTGGGTAACGGATAATTTTGAATAGCTGATATTTTGTCTGGATTAGGTTTTACACCATCTTTACTAATTATATGTCCTAAATATGCCGTCTCTAATTTTAAAAATTCTGATTTGTCCATTTGTATCTTAAAATTGGACTCGCGAAGTTTTTGAAACACTTTTTCCAAATTAATCATATGCTCTTGCAATGAAGTGCTAAAAACTATAATATCATCTAAGTAAACTAAGCAAATAGTGTTTTGAAGGTCTCTCAATACATTATCCATTACCCTTTGAAAGGTGGATGGACTGTTTTTCAATCCCATGGGCATTCTTAAAAATTCATAATGCCCATGTTCTACATTAAAAGCTGTTTTTGATATGTCTTGGGGATCCATCTCTACTTGGTAAAATCCACTGGCAAGGTCCAGAGTTGTAAAATATTGAGATCTACCTAATTTATCTAAAACATCAGCTATATTTGGTATAGGGTACTTATCATTAACTGTTTTTTCATTAAGTTTCCTAAAATCTACCACTATACGCCATTTTTTCTGACCCGATGCATCTGGCTTTTTAGCTACCACCCAAATTGGAGAGCTCCACGCAGAATTCGAAGGTCTAATGATACCTTGGTCTAACATTTTACTTATTTGTTCTTTAACTTCTTGTCTGTGAATATAGGGATATCTATAGCTTTTTGTATATACTGGAGCCTCGTCGGTGGTTTTGATAGTATGTTTTATTTTATTCGTGAAAGTAAGAGGCTCACCATCGACGTAAAAGATATCGGAATACCGCGCACATAACAATTCTAAGTTCTTACGTTCTTCTACATTTAAATGATCGGTACGAAGACGAGAGAGCACATTTTTTATACGCTCCTGTTGTTCCTCACTTAAGTTTTCCTCTATATTATGTACCTCTGCAGATATAGCACGATCCACTGAAAAAATTACATCATTTCGAGATGGATTTTTAATTTCGACTATTCCCCGATTATTCGTAACGGTTGTTAAACATTCACCAATGATACAATTAGAAATAGTTTGTTCTCTTATATAAACGTCTCCCTCTTGAACATTTACCGGAAGTCTAATAACCTTTGATGTTCCTGCCGGAATGATATCCTCATATAAGTTTACGTTAGAAGAGTTAAAGATCTTAATAGGATTTAAAGATGTTTTAGTTTTGAATAGTTTATTTTTATAGTCTATTGTGGCCTCCCACTTATCCAGTAAATCAGTCCCAATAAGGCCATCGAAAAAATTGTGAAATTTATAAACAAAAAATGTTGCATCTTCGGGATCATTAAATTCATTGAAAGTAGGTAAAGTTATTGAATAGTTGCATCTACTTTTAGCATGGATGTTAGCAACTTCAAATGGATCGTAGTTTAATGGAAAATTCGAAAAGTATTTTTCTATAACTGTAGGACTCAAAAATGATGTGTTAGCTCCTGTATCTATTAATAGTTTTAACGGTGGTGATTGAATCTGAATATATGGAAGTTGTCGTTGTGTTTGTAAATTAATTTCTATTTTATTGTATCGAATATTTGAACTTTCTGAAAATCCGGTTCAGTAGATCGCGAAGGTGTATTGTCACCTGCATCATGGGATGTATGCGGGCTCTCAGCACATGCTTGATATGTTGCTTCGTAGTCATATGGGTTTTGATATTCTACGAGTTCGCAACTATCGTAATGAGGTTCGTAATAATCTGTATAATATTCTGGAAAAGATGGTTCATCTGTACTATAATTATAATTTATTTCTCTAGTCTTAAAATAATTACTAGGCTTTGGGTTTCCAAATTTTCTCCAATCATGCCCAGTAAGACCGGTAGTTTGTGGTAACTGCCGTGTAACATAATGACTTACGCCACTCATTGGGCGTGGATACTGATAAGGGCGCGATACTGTTTGAAATGAATTATTTTGTTGATTGTAATTTGGAGGAGGGGCCCGAAAGCTTTGCTGTGTATAGGTTGGACCAATGGGACGAGGGTGATAAAAATTTGGTCTCCAACTTTGTGGGGACTGAGTTACGAATTGTGATCGTAGAGGACCCGGCACACTATAATTAATTTGCCTAGGTACTGGCATACTCATAGGCTGAACAGGCATTTTAAAACCACTAGAAAAAGTATTTGGTCCGGTATTCAAAGGTTTTTTATCAGTAAGGCGTTCGTTTCGACTTTGCAAATATATTATATTAACTTCTTCATGAACATACTCAAGTGCTTTTTCTATACTTTCGGGACGCATGCAACGAATTCTCGATCCTAGAGGGTCATTAAGCCCACGCACAAAAGCTTGAAGAGTCAATTTTTTATACAAATCGCGTTTGGAATCGATAGTTGTCTGTAAGGTATCATGTAACGTAATGTAGGTCATAATCGTGCTAAATAGATTTTGACACCGTTCGTAATATTCTTGTGGCGTATTAGAACCCTGTCTTAATATGGCTAAGTCGTTATAGAGAGCGGTCTCATCTCGATGATCTGCGAAATTATTTATTAAAGCACTACGAATGCCTCTCCAGTCAACAGGAATACCATTTGCATTTATCAACCGGGCCGCGGGACCAACTACTTTGTTTAATATACCGTTAGTAAAAGCACATTTACTTAAATCACTATTTTCTGGTGTACAGAATTGTGCCGCTAACTGATCACAGAGATTTATAAATCGTGTCAAAATATTCGGGTTTCCATCAAAATCGGGAACAAGTCGTAATGCTTTATAAATTGTGTCTAAATCATCCATTTTCGGCGACTCAAATATGTCCTCTATATCACAATACTCAATATTTCTACTAAGATCTATCAATAATTCCCTATTGCTACGACTTAATCTAGGTCTCCGTGGATGAGAAATTTTGGTGAATTATGTTAATACGATAGGAAGAAGCACCACTAGAAAGATCTAAAGTACTTACATATTATTTCGGCCTCCTTGCGTATCAATGTTTGGATACTCCTGCAGCACGACGTAGGTTCGGATACTCCTGAGGTAGCTGGACAGCCACACGGGCGGCTCGTTTTCCGGATATCTTCTGCACGAAACCGACCGCGAGTATCCTACCGACTGCGCCAATTACGTAGGGCTGCAGTGTAGGGGAACGAAATAACTTTAACTTGAAATTAATTACTTAATAATGATTTATTACATAAAGAGTTACAATTATTACTACAATCTACCTCAATGTTAGAAGTTAGAATGTTTCTTAAAACTAGGCAATATATGGTATCGCGGCTCCCGTGAGAAAGCGAGGAGTCCCACGTTATCGCTGCGATGGCAGTTCGGCGTTCGCGGCCTGATAGCGCGCGATATTCGGTACGCGATGTTCCGATGTTACAAACAAATCAATATATTTTGTATGCAAAGATAAGGTTACAATTAAACAGATTACTAGGTAATTAGGTTATGTTGTAATTAAATTATTTTGTAATTAAATATATTGTAATCAGTTACATTGCACGTTATTGTTTAATTGATTATTGTGTAATTCAATTACATTTAATTTAATTACTTTGTAATTTCATTATTAATTAGATTACTTAAGTAACTAGTTATGCCCATCTCTGCTGTACATCAACAATAACTGTGCGTAATTTCATACTCCTCCGTCTGCAGCAAGTATCTTAAAAACGACACAAGTTTTTACTTAATGTATTAATATAAAGATTTCTGTTTTTTAGTTGTTACGATAATGATACTGTTTTATAATAAAGTTATTGTCATAATGCTGAGGTAAGTGGCACGAGATCTATGAAAATCCGTGATCAATACCAGACGAGATAATCTTACCTAAGGTCAGCAACAGATTACCTCTGAGGACTAACGTTGGATATATGTTATTTGTCGTATATGCTGTTAAGTATGTTAATTCTACCAAACCATTCAAACAAATACAGAATATTATATAACACTGCTAATATGACGCAAAAAAGGTGTGGGAGTGCTTCCAAAATTGAACTATAAGCCACGTTGGAAAAAACGAAAGACGTACAAATATCTTTGTTTTCCTTTAAATCCGGCGATGTATTACCCTCCCGGTCATTTGACCATCCATAGATAGCGGTACCTACTTTTAATGGGATAGTCCATCTGTCATATCAATAAGTATATTTATAAGAGTCAGTTGCAAGGATTTAAAGCTATAGTTCCACCGTCAACTTGCTAAATTCTAAATATTACACACACACGCTTTCTACACTCATAGCCCCACAGTAGGACTTTCTCCTGTGTCGTGGGTACCATGGACACACACAAGACGAACACACAAACACCCAGACCCAGAACAGGAATCTAAACTCATCGTTCAGATACCTGTTTGGCCGGGAATCGAACCCGGGCCCCATTGCGCGTCAGACCGGTACGGTAACCGCTGCGCCACGCGGGTCATCCATCTCAAATATTATATTTCATTGTAGCTTTAGTAGATTTTATTGTGTTATACAGATAATTGCCTGAGATCTCAAAGCGAGACCTTAGCTAATTTCATATGACAGTAAGACTTTGTTTTGATCAAATTGCGTTTTCCTTCAGACGTCTGAGAGAAAATCATTGTAATATTTCGACTATAGTTCTAGAAAAACTGTAGTCTACTACATTAAGTACATTGCAGCAAATAAACTTAATATTGAAGCAGTGTCATTGATTTGTCATTTATTATAACACCGTCCAAAATTCTTTGAGTTTTTATACTTTTACACAAGTGCAACAAACGATTTTTTTTATCTAACTGAAGTAGCAAACGAGCATGCAGTCCACCTGATGGTAAGTGGTCACTGCCGCCCATGGACATCAGCAAGCAACTTCAAACAGAACATAGGTTCTATCTGAAGTCGATAACAGTTGCGTTGCTACTCCCGAGGAGTATGATGGTCGCCTCATAACAATGTGTTCCGGCAACCACACCCTTCAATCGAAAAGCAAGAAATGCTTCACGCTAGAAATAGGTGTGGCGGTGGTATTTCCCCCGTCGAACTACACAGGTTCTACCACCTGTAAAACGAATGACTGTAAATCAAAAATTCTGTCTAATACGAAGGATTTTCTAACAATATAGTCTTACTATTTATTTATAAAGCAGGAAAGGCGTGTTAGCAAGAGCGGACAGAAGTAATTAAATTTACAATGGCCGTACCACGTACGTGGGATAGGTTCACGACACGTCTATCTAGTTAAGTTATTAACGCAATTTCTTCAGGCTGGAATAGCACATTTCACAGTTTTCACGTGACTAAACTTGCTATACAATTAGCTGATCATTTTATTATGTAACGCTTACTCACGATATGCGATTTTTGAATTTCTTTCTGCTATTTGCTGCATATCGTGAGTGTCCGTTACATAATAAAATTTATAAATTCTGCGATAATATGACATAGGTAAAAATCCTAATATTAGTGCAGAAAGCTTTATTAGGTATTGTTATTACCACCTCTATCTGTTGCTACTCTCGAGGAGTATGATGGTCGCCTCATGTGAAAGTGTGCCGGCAACCACACCCTTCTGTCGAAAAGCAAGAAATGCTTCACGCTAGAAATAGGTGTGGCGGTGGTACCTCCCCAGTCGAACTACACTGGTTCTACCACCTTGTACCACTATTACATTTATTGTGTTAATACCAAGCATAACGGAAGAGCTAAGGGATATAAAGTTTGCAAACTACTTTAGCTTGACCGACTTATTACTATATGCTTGTGTCAGAAGTACGGTAATGTTTTTTTTCTTACATTTAAAGACATTTATTTCTCAAAAGATTTTACACAAAATCACTTACAGAGAAATTACAATATAAATATTAAAACAAACAATATTGATTAGCTAGCGTAGTGCAGTTGTGGGTAGATAGATTGTTATTAAACTAAACTAGGTACAGAAAAAAATTCAAAGACAAATGTTGTTGTTGTTTAAGGCGCATGACACAGTGAAGGGTATTAATTAATTATTATATAGCGTTTTATAGTAATTTTTTTGATAACATATATTTATATTTTATTAACATTTATAGCTTATTTTTTTTAACATCCAATTTATTATTGTTGTTATTTTATTCCAGATTTTTAGTCGTATAAGTAGGTGATTACGTATGTAACCTAAGTAGTCAATATTAAAATTATGGTAGGTTATGGTACATGTATTTTCTTAATTTTTATTTTTATTTTTTGGAATGTTCCTGGTCGATTAATAAAGGAGAATATAATTAATTAAGATCGTCCTTATTTGATTTGTTTATTGTTTAAATCAAAATTTCAAGATTTGCTCACTCGATTCTCTTCAGCGTTGAAAACTAAACAATAGAAGTAGAAAGTGTCATTAAGTTAAGAGCACTTGTCGGAGAGGGGAGAGAATCCGGCGATTCTTATCGCATTACTATGTTCACTGAGCTTTGAAAGTCTTGTCTTGATAAAGTTGATATGAAGAATTAAGTAAAATACCACAAACACTAGAGTCTTACGAAATATTCAACTTATTCATTACGGTGATAATTTGTGTCCACCAATTCGCACTTGGCCAGCGCGGTGGACTATGGCCTAAACTCTCTCATTCCGAGAGAAGACCCGTGCCCAGCAGTGGGACAGTAATGGGTTGACGACGATAATTTGTAAATTGGGCGATTCAAAAATAAAACTTATCATGGAAATAGTCCACCTGGTGGTAAGCGGCCACTGTCGTCTACGGACACCTGTAAATAACTTCATACAGAACAAGGGTTCTATCTGAAGTCAATCACAGATTCATTTCTATTGCCGAGGATTAACATGCTCGTATCATATAAAATGAGCCAGCAAATATCCAAAAAGCAGGAACTGATTTACGCTAGAAATAGATGTGGCGGTGTTATCTCCGGTTTCGAATCATATACGTTCTAGCACCTTGCAAAATGATTATGAGTTACAGCTTTAGGATCTATTGGAAAATTTGTAACTTAATCCAATGAAGACGTGAGTTACAACATAAATCATCACTAATATTATAAAGGCGAAAGTTTGTATGTGTGTTTTTTTTATCTGACTGAAGTAGCGAACGAGCATGCAGTCCACCTGATGGTAAGTGGTCACTGCCGCCCATGGACATCTGTAATCAACTACATACAGAACATGGGTTCCATTTGAAGTCAATCACAGATGCGTTGCTACCCCTGAGGGCTATGATGGTCGCCTCATGTGAAAGTGTGCCGGCAACATATACTGTGTGTGTATGTTTGTTACTTCTTCACGTGTAAACGGCTGGAGCGATTTTCATAAAATTTGTTAGAGAGTTACCTGATACTTTGGATTAACATATAGGCTACTTTTTTCTGTGTGGATATATGTTATTCTCACGGGACAATCCATTTTTGTTAACGGGGGCGAAGCTGCGGGATTCAACTAGTAAGGAATAAGAACGTAGTTCTAAAATAACTTACCAACTGCATGCTTATGTTCCTTTCGTAAATATCGAGGGGCGGTCGCACGGAGTACAGGGTCTGTCCCATACAGGCGTACGATAGGACTGTTATTGAACCTGTAACGTGAAAACAAGTAGTAAATATCTTCAACAATATGTCATATAGTTCATCTATTACAGTGTCACTTCTAGGAAAGCGTTTCCTTTTAGAATGAGAAGTACGGACTGGTAGACTTCACTTGTCTACGTGCCACGTAGTATAGACTTTGAACAGCACTACTTTTTCTGTCCGAGGATGTTGTAAGAGGCGATTAAAAGACAAAGTCTAGGTGATGGGCAGCAGCGTCCTCCTGCGTAACATCAATACCCACAGCGCATGCTAGGCGTGATCCCTGTCGAAAAAACCTCCTTTAGGGAAGGTCACTATTAGAAGATCTGTAAGGGACGCTGGATGAACATCTACGAGAAGTAATTTTTTTAAAGTCATAAGTATGCAGGTGTTCGTAACATAATTTGGCGTCAAGGCAATTTAAAAGAAAAACGTAATTAAGCTACAAAAATGTAAAAAAAAATCTAATTTACGGATTGTTATAATGAAATGAAGGTTTTTGTGAAATAATATACATTTAATTAAATAAATAGATGGACCTGGCTCGCAGTGACTACCTACCATATAGTAGACAGCGTTTTTCTTATTCTGTTTAAAATTCATGGACAAAGGTCCATGGCATGAAACAAAGGTCTCATCCCAAACGGCCTATTAAGAAAACGAAAGAAATCTTGCTATTTTATTATGTATATTATGATGAAAGTTTGTGAGGGTGTATTAATAATTGTAACTCTTTCAAGCAAAAAAATACTGCTTAAGGTAGTAGAACGGGTGTATTTCGACCGGGGAGGAACCACCGCCTCATCTATTTCTTCTAACCGGCTCACTTCCATCTGAGGCGACCATCTCAGGGTTCGGAAATAGCAACACATCAGTGATTTATTCAGATAGAACTCATTTTCGATATAAAAATAATTATAGATGCCCATGGTCGGCAGAGACCCCTTAGCATCATCCATAGGCCGTAGTTGACCGTTTGGTGTTTACCTTGACCTCCAACTCTTCAACTCTGACTATGCAGGGTAAGCTATACAAATCGGTTGTCTGTTGCAGGCCTTTTTTTTTTTTTTTTATTTATGTGGGATTTTTACCGCACTAAAACCCCCCCGGTGGCCGTCCTCGGCGCTGAAAAGGAGGACTCCGGGATCTCGAAACGACTTCAACCGGAATCCTCGAGCGCGCTGCCCCATCGGGCTCCTCCCGGATGGGCGGCTGGGCCCACCGCTGTTGCAGGCCTATTTGTCTGTTTTTTTTTTATCTGACTGAAGTAGTAAACGAGCATGCAGTCTACCTGATGATAAGTAGTCACTGCCGCTCATGTACATCTGTAATCAACTTCATACAGAAGAAGGGTTCTATCAAAAGTCAATCACAGATGCGTTGCTACTCCCGAGGACTAAGATTGCTTTACGATAGAAATAGGTGTGGCGGTGGTACTTTCCCGGTCGACCAACACTGGTTACACCGCCTTGAAAAATTGTCCTCTCCTTGCGTTTTAGTGATAAGGTGATAAGGTTATGGGTCCCGTCTATAATCGTCTTTAGGTAGAAGGTTTGTTCAATGAAGAGTTGGTCTAAGATTACTATCAGAAGCAACGGCAACCTACCCTGAGGTGGACTGCATGCTCATTTGCTACTTTAACTTAAAAAAAAAACGATTTCTACATTTAAACCTTAATGTAAAGAAATCGTAAAGTTCCTTAAATTGTCCAAACACTTTTTGATTAACGCACAAAATAAACAAAGCATTCTGAGACGTGTAGCGACAGACGTTTATTTTTAACTGAGTTGAAGACTAATTTTTATTAACCGACTTCCAAAAAGGAGGAGGTTATCAATTCGTCTGTATTTTTATTTTTTTTTTTTATATTTGTTACCTCATTTCTCCGGACTGGGTGAACCGATTTAGATGATTTTTTTTTTATTTGAAAGGTAGTGCGTGTCATAGGGTCCCATTTTTTTTTAGTATTTTTTTGACTAGGGCATCCATAAGAAAAACGCATAAGTCTTAAATTTGCATTTTCAATGTACGCGATAAATGTATGAATAACTCAATATCCCGCCAACCGATTTTGATGATTCTTTTTTTATTAGAAAGGATGTACTCCAGGGGTAGTCTGATAAGAGTTTGATAAGGTTCTAATCATAGGATCTTCAACTTTTTGGAGCAAAATAATAAAATTTGTGATAGTCGGCCGAACCTTAGCTGGAGAAGTCCAATTGAGTAAAATATAGAATAAAATTACTATGTAGGTATTTACTATGAAAAATTTGACCTTCAACTCTTCAATCTTGATGATGCAGGGGTACTGCTAGCCTGAACTATAAAAGTTGGTCGTTTGATGTTTGCGAATATATAATGAAATTGTTAAGCAAATTCATGGGACAAAAATTTGACCTTCAACTCCTCAACCCTGATGATGCAGGGGTACTTAAAGCCAAAACCATAGGAATAAGCCATTTGGTGCTTACGTATATGTTATAATATTACTGAGCAAAAACATAAGATGAAAAATTTGACCTTCAACTCCTCAACCCTGATGATGGAGGGGTACTTCAATCCTAAACCATAGAAGTTGGCAATTTGGTGCTTACGGTTATGTAAAGAAAATACTAAGCAAAAATATAAAATCAAAAATTTGACCTTCAACTCCTCAACCCTGATGATGAAGGGGTACTTCAATCCTAAACCATAGGAGTTGGCAATTTGGTGCTTACGGTTATGTAAAAATAATACTAAGCAGAGGCACAAAATTAAAATTTTGACCTTCAACTCCTCGACCCTGATGATGAAGGGGTACTTCAATTCTAAACCATAGGAGTTGGCAATTTGGTGCTTACGGGTATGTAAAAATAATACCAAACAGAGGCACAAAATTAAAATTTTGACCTTCAACTCCTAAACCCTGATGATGCAGGGTACTGCAAGCCTGAGCCATAGAAGTTAGCCACCTGGTACTAACGTATATGTTATAAGATTACTAAGCAACAATATAAGATGAAAAATTTGACCTTCAACTCCTCAACCCTGATGATGGAGGGGTACTTCCAGAGGGGGCGCCCTGTTTGTATGAATTGTAAAAGTGTTTTATGTTTAATTTTTGTGAATATGTAGATGCACAAAGCAAACTTAGAGGCTTTATTTAAATACAAACATAAAAATATAGTCACTAAAAAGTGTAAAATAAAAACTTTTTAACAAAAAATATCTACCGACTTCCATGTCACAAAAAAGTAAAAAATAATTTAAATATATTTTGGTCTAGAACATACTCAGTACTTAGTACATAGTTCTGAAGTCGGTGCTCATATAGGACGTAGTTACCGTCGTCCAGCGAAATATGTCGAGCACCGACTTCAGGACTATGTACTAAGTACTGAGTATGTTCTAGACCAAAATATATTTAAATTATTTTTTACTTTTTTGTGACATGGAAGTCGGTAGATATTTTTTGTTAAAAAGTTTTTATTTACACACACGACTTGCTGTGACTCCGTGATCAATTTGATTCGTCTAGAATTTATTTTTGTACAGTTCATTTACGTTTACGATTCCTTGGAAAGTATTACGAGACATGATTCATTATGAAAATATGAGGATGAATATTTCTAATCACAGGCATTAAACTAAGATGGAGCCGGCTGGTGTTGATCTTGAATATCAACCGTTCTTTCCGTTAGTAGGAAGTGACTGTGAGACAAATCCAAGGGATGGTAGGTATAAGGTATAAGGTGGTAGAACCAGTACAGACCGGAGAAGTACCACCGCCACACCTATTTTCTAGTGTGAAAAATTTCTTGCGTTTTGATGGAAGGGTGTGGTTGCCGGAACACTTTTATATGAGGCGATCATTATATTATAGTCCTCTGGAGTAGCAACGCATTTGTTATTGACTTCAGATAGGATCATGTTTTGTTCAATATAGCTTAAAGATGTCCATGGGCGGCAGTGACCACTTACCATGTGGACTGCATGCATTAGATAAAAAAAAGATGGGCAACAATGTCTTCCCGTGTCTTATCAACATCGGTTTCACTTAAACTCATGCCAGGCACGGTGACTACTGGCCTTATTATTGCCCTCTCTATCGAGAGGTCCATAGTTCAAACCCAGGTCACTACCAACTACCAATTTTAGAAAAATGACAGATTTTTCTAATTATGTGCGTATTAGAAATTAATTATACTGCTTTTCGATGATGGAAAATATCGCAAGGAAGCCTACACACACCCGAGAGTTTTTTAAAAAAAGTTCTCTTAGGTTTGTAAAGTTCACCAATTTGCACTTAGCCAGCGCGGTGGACTGTGGTCTAACTCTCTCATTATGAGAGAAGACCCGTGACCAGCAGTGGGACAATAATGGGTTGACGAGAATGTACGTGCAGCAGTGGATATGAAGGGGCTGATGGGTGATGTCCTTTAATTAAACATATTTCAGATGTAGATGTTCATTACATTGATCATTCTCTAATTGTAAAATAATGTACTATCGTGCAGTATTTCGTTTTCACGTCAAATTTAAACACAAAACCGTCTACGACGGTATGTTTTCTTTCACAACAATGATTTTACTCGAACCCCGTACTTCAAACGATAATTGTTGCTGTTTTAAACAAAAGTAAAACAGAAGCCAACTCACTCGGTCAGATTCAATAAAAGGCAATGTTTTCACAGCCAATGATTTATTTTATTTGTAAACTAAGTAGGTATGAGCCTAAAATAACATTGGACATGTTCATCAAACGTATTTGAAACAAACTAGTAATCCATCACAACGGTCGAAATTCGACAGTAATTCCATTGAAAAACTAAGCTTTATATTGTCCAATTTAGCCCGAATAGCTATCTATTTGAATTAAATGCACTAATTTTCAAATCACACACATGAAAGAGGAAAGGTAAAAAGAAGTTTAATTGAGCTGCATTTAAATACAATGACGGGTATGTTGACAAATACATCTGAAATTTTGACGTTATGTGTTTTCATAGTAAGACATTGAACGTTTTATTTCATTCATTATTACTTGACTGTGCTTGTGTCAAATGTTTGATAATGTGTGTATTGTGTTTTTAATTAATTTTATTTAACTTTTATGCATTATTTAAAATTTTGATGCATCTGGCATTCCTTCTCTATATAAACTATAACCGTGCAAAATTTCATACTCTTAAATCATCACATCCATCTGCGGTAATAATCTTAAAAACTAACCGCAACTTTCTTCTTCACCTATTAATATATAGATTACAAATTTAAAGTTTATCTCTTAAAAGGCAAACAGGGTATTTACAAGATAGGTATACGAGTATTAGACGGAACAGTGGGCCCAGCCACCCACATGGGAACAAAGCGCTCAGAGGACTCCGGTTGCGTTCATTTGAATATTCCGGAGTCCTAGCACCAAAGACGGCCCCCTTTTTTACTACGGTACATTTTGAAGGTTCCCCCTAAAAAAACGTCCAGTTTTAATGAGTTTTATGTATAATACTCCGTAGTATGAAGAAGTCAAATGTTGGCTGTTTCTATCAATCATTTTGCTAATTTTGTTTAAATAAAAACTTTTAAAATAAAATCGTTCACAATAAACTTGCTATCAAACCCAGGAAGATTTATTTAAATCTGTTGAGTACTTCCAAAGATTAGTGCGAACAAGCAAATTCTGCCGCTTTGTAATATTAGTAAAGATAAATGCAATTATTTACAATAGATAACAAACGTAATAAAGGTATTCGTATGTAGTTTGATAACATAGTTAATTATGTGTCACAAAAAAATGACAATTTGTCTATTGACCCGATTGCCTCAGACGGAAGATAATGTTTTTAAGGATATGTATGTATCGCTCTAAAACCAGCTGAACGCATTGTGACATGTGACGTATCATTTAAAACGTTTCGGATGTCTTAGTGATATAAGCTATATAAGCTTATCTTTTTTATCTGTCGGAAGTAGCAAACTAGCATGCAGTTTACATGATGGTAAGTGGTTACTGCCGCCCATGGCAGTCTGTAATCAAGTTCATACAGAACATGAGTTCCATCTGAAATCAATGACAGATGCGTTGCTACTCTCGAGGACTATGATGGTCGCCTCATGTGAAAGTGTGCCGGCAACCACACTCTTCTATCGAAACGCAAGAAATGCTTCACGCTGGTAGTTCGTAAAATGATATATTATTGTGAAATCACGCAATATCTATATAAATTGTTGTCTGTGTACTGTACTGACTACCAAAATATATTACTGAGGTTTCAAATAAATTCGATTAGTAGTTTTCGCGTGACAAAGCAACAAATGTCCAGACGTCTTTACAAACTTTTTTCATTTTAGGAGAAACATTCTATGTTACTAATATTACTATGAGTAATATTAGAAAGATAAAACGTTTCTCCTTGACCAGACCGTAATACATTCGGATGGTCTCACTTCTTAAGAAGTATCCTTATATTCGTGTTTTGGCTAAATCTAGATATATTAGAGGGACTTCGAAAAAATCCGACATACGCGCGCTGAATGAATAATTGTATATTTAGGTAACTTCATAAACATTTGCTTGCTTAGGACATACCCGTCCCTAGGCTTAGTCGTGGAGGTAGTTTGTGTCTGGATAACAGTAGAAGCTTGTAGGCTGTGGAACGACTTGAAGACATTTAAGATAACGCGTGCGCTTTTTTCAAATATCTACTTCGCTCATTGATATGGCACTAAAATATATCGAGTATAATATTCTGATGCATTTTATTTTCATAAATGTGATTTGCACTTAAATTTACAATGATCATGTAATAATCTTACTATGATCACTGAATTTAGCGTAAATACATGATTTTCTCAGGACCGGTCGAAGTGGCGCAGATTAGGGGAGGCCTACGTCCAGTAGTGGACTTTCAAAGACTGATGGATGACAGGATTTTTCGTTAGGTTTTGACAACCTTTCTGTAAAAAAAAACTAATAATTCTATTAACGTGTAAATAACGTAAAAAAAACTCGAATTTTGTAAAAATGTTAATTACTGCGTTGTTTATTATGAAGGTAGAGTTGATACATTTTATCACCAGTCCAGCATAAAATAACAGGATGGAGTGTACTCGAGAGAGTGAAATTTAAATCCGTATACCATTATTCGTGAAGGTCTAATTATTTTTAACGCATCTTTGATGGAATTTAGACATAACCTATGTTCTAAATGAAGTTGCTTATAAATATCGCAGGGCTACAGTTATCATTTACCTTTAGGTGTACTGCACGTTCGTTTGCTACTGCAATCAGATGAAAAACAACCTTATGTAGAGCAGGGGTCCTATGTAAAGTCAATAACTAACGCGTTGCTATTCCTAAGGACTAAGATGGATGCAGATGACTTAAATCGAACGGTAATGAGACCAAAGGTAGTAGTTACCAGTATAGTTCGACCAGGGAAATACCACCGCCACACCCATTTCTTGCGTGAAGCATTTTTGGCGTTTCGTTGCAAGGGTGTGGTTGCCGGCACACTTTCACATGAGGCGACCATCATAGTCCTCTGGAGTAGTAACGCATCTGTGATTGACTTCAGGTGGAACCCCTGTTCTATTTGTAGTTGATTACAGATGTCCATGGGCGGCAGTGACCACTTACTATCAGGTGGACTGCATGCTCGTTTGCTATTTCAGTCAGATAAAAAAAAACTTTGTTAAAATTACTTTACAATACGTACAAAATTGAATGGTAGAATAAAACGGCGACTCATTATTATATATTTATTAAATGCATACATAATGCACAGAACGTAGTCCAACTTTATGAACGTTTTAATTCTGCTTGTCATTATGTCACTTCTGAATGGTGAATGCTTGGAACAAATTGTTTTATCTGAATTATTTATTGCCTCTCGTGCATTAAAATTGTATTATTATATAACTCGGTGAATTATCACCCGAGTTATATATGTATTATATAACTCGGGTGATAATTCTAAAAGTTTACACAATTTTAAGTATATTATTGTACATTAGTTTCGGTGCCCCATGACGTTTTCCTTCACCGTTTTTAACGTTTAGATAATGTTCATAACATAGAAGTAACAAATGAACACGCAGTCTACCTGATGGTTAATTGACTCTACGTCTTGGCTAAGTATGTATCTCTTACGATACTCTTCAGAGCCTTTATTTAACACACATTATTGGACAGAAATAGGGGAGGCGGTGATGCCTTAGAAGTCTAATCACAAAGATTTCTACCACCTTTAAATGGTGCGTATATGATATTTAATTAATATGCACCTTAACTAAAATACTAATATAAAAAAGGTTAAGACTTGTGAAATTGGATATCTGTTGTTCTTTCCCGTATATTTCCGAATTGAATCTAAAAGGTGGTAGAACCAGTGTAGTTCGACCGGGGAAGTACCACCGCCACACCTATTTCTAGCGTGAAGCAGTTCTTGCGTTTCGATAGAAGGGTGTGGTTGCCGGCACACTTTCAAATGAGGCGACCATCATAGTCCTCGGAAGTATCGTCGCATCTGTGATTGACTTCAGATGGAACCCATGTTCTGTATGAAGTTGATTACAAATGTCCATGGGCGGCAGTGACCACTTACCATCAGGTGGACTGCATGCTCGTTTGCTACTTCAGTCAAATAAAAAAAAAATACACACACACACTTTCTACACTCTTAGTCCCGGGGTAGAATTTTCTCCTGTGTCGTGGGTGCCATGGACATATACAAAGAGAAATACATAAATATCCAGACCTAAAACAAGAATCTAAACTCATCATTCAGAAACCTGTTTAGCCTCGAATCGAACCCGGAACCAACTGCCTGTCAACCGGTATGGTAACCGCACCGCCACGCGTGTTATCACTTATCACCGAAAGATGATAAACCCCTTCGTTGTTTTATTCTGGTGGCACCACGACACCATTACAATGACGACCCGCGTGGCGGAGCTGTTACCGTACCTGTGTGACGCGCCATTGGTTCCGGGTTCGATTCCCGGTCAGACAGGTATCTGGATGATGAGTTTAGATTCATGTTCTGGGTCTGGATATTCGTGTATTCGTCTTGTGTGTGTTCATGGTATCCACGACACAGGAGAAAATCCTAGTGGGGGCTATGAGTGTAGAAAGCGTGTTTTTTAGAGCGTGTGTTTTATTTAAGAGTAATGACAGCGGTAGCAAGGTCGTATACAAGTCATATTCTTAAGGTGATCAAAGATCAATCATCCATGGTTATAAGAGGCCACTCACCATCGAGGTAGACTGAACAAACTTGCGCTGATTCCTTATAACGTATTTGTTCTGATTTATTTTTTAGGTATAACAAAAGATTCGGAGCATAATGTAAGTTTAAACTCTTTATTTGCTGTCGGTATTTTTTGTTCAACATTGCTATTAATTCATATACAATTTTCCCTTTAAATTATGTAATTAGTTGAGTAAAATATACAAATCATAAATCACATTTAATTAAGTGATTAAAGTAAATGTTTTGATGCGCGTTTAACACCTACGGCGTTAAAAAAACACGTAAAGGCTTTCAGAGCGAAATCGTGCGCTTGTTTAAATAAATTAAGCCACCTGCCTACAGGCCTCGTTTGTTGAATAAAGAATGCACACGTTTACATTTGAAGTTGGAATTCTTTGTAAAATGCACTGTCATAAATATGTTTTTCTGGTACGCCAAAAATATAAACAAATGATGTTCAGAAACATAAGCGGCAGTTATTACTTTACATTTGTTAAACGTGCACTGCCTTTATAGTGGTAAGCGATGAATAGAGTCCGTAGTTAAATCAACCGTCGACGAGCTGTCAACGACTCGAACATGTACGCTTTTCTGATCGACTAGATAAATCTGTAACGGTCTCCCTATCGTAGCAACCCTCAATAAGTATTCTACGTGGACGCTAAACATGGTTGTATAACACGAAACTTCGGTCAGGCCTAGGGAGCGCCAGGGTTTTATTGCACACGAAATGAAATGAAATGTCTTTATTTTTGTATAGGCCAACGGGGCACTTACAAATTGTCAGTTACATTTTTTTTCTTACACTACCACCGGATCGGAAAACGACCTCAACTGAGAAGATCCGGCAAGAAACTCAGCGGATTTGTCTTTTTTATTATTTATATCCTTTTTTTTATATAATTACAATCATGTTTTTTTACATGGTAATGAAAGTTAGCTCCAGGAGCTTGCCTTACAGTTCAGTAAAAGAGAACCCTGCGTAAAAGAGACCCACGGGCGTTACAAGGCCTAGAGCATACATATGCTCGAAAAAGTGTACAGTCATTCCGACGTAATCGGCTAAAAAGAGGGTCAACACGTTAACAAAACCTTGAATCGTATTTTATTAGCATTTGTAAACGTCCCCAAAACTCTAGTAACCTATTTTATGTCTCTGTAAAACACATCTGGAGTTGAGTGAAAAGCTCGTGGAGGCGTTTTTTATTTCCGTTACCAAATCGAGGTAACGGGTCACTGGGAACGAAGCTTGTTCGAACAGATGACACCTTAAATCCGTCGGAATAAATTTGAAACAGGATAACTATATCTTATCTAACGAAGTGAACGCGTGACGTCAGGATGGTCGAGGTCTTCATTATTGTCCTTTCTTGAAAATTTCTAGTAAAACACAGGAGTAAACTTCTTCGATTTATTCACAATTGAGGAGGTCCAATCGCTTCGACGGTTAAACAAGAAATATTTTTCTACCGGCGTTCGCTCGCCTTTTTATAAAAATGTTTGGTGGTGTGACAATAACAAATTTATGGAGGGTAAACTAAATTACAATTCTAAAAATCATTAAATGTTGCTAATTCAATAAACAAACAATTTTCGATCTTTGAACTAACTAAAATAATTATTATCGGCGACGTGTTTTTCATAAATACGCGGTGTCGCGCCGACATATCTTATGTTTTGTAACCCGATATAAGTTTTCAATCCGATCGACTTGACTTTGTTTTGTCCTGTTTTTGATAGATCAATCATAATAAGTAGGTACATATAATACTTTTATACGAGTAGTAATAAAAAAGGCAAGCGTTATTTACTTCATGTTCCTATAACCACAGTATACTAGTACTGTGCTATAACTCTCTTTTTATTCCGAAGTTCGTTTCTAGGTATAAGTGATCAATTAATAAAATATATTAATTGTCTAATAATAATCATAAATAATCAGATGCAGAAAATTGACTACTTTTGATCATTAAAATATAATTATAAAAATTTTGTCTGTTGTATTAATATTGAGTTGATACCTACTTCTTAAAAAAATAGATTTCTTTTTCGGTTAAACTTTTTTAAAAGTCACATCCTCATACCAAAGTATAAACCACCGTTACGATCCCTTAATAGTATATGAATGAATATAATAATTCTGCAGATTTGCAATTTAAAGTTAATAAAACGCTGAACATACGAAATCATTAAAGGTCAAGTGTTAGTCAAGTTAAATGGATGCTGCGTGATAAAAACATTGAAAGACGCGGCTCCCTCTGAAACTGTTTATAGATAGCCGAGTGTGTACGACGCCTCCCGGCGACCTATTTGCCAATTTTTACGCTAGAAAAATACGATTTTCACTAATATTTGAGTCGGAATCTAGACGTATTTTAAGTAGGTTACGGTTTTTGACAGAAGAACTTTGTGGTTTAATGTGGCACCGCCTCGTTTCTTTTAATTTACTCGACTACGTTTGAAGGAGAATTATGTTTTGTCCGGCGTGTGTACGTTTAACCATTTCTTTAGGACGTGCTACATACCAATCAATTTGACGGCTTTTTTTAACACATGACATGCAATTGAACACGTCTTACTTTGCAGAGTGATATGGACTATATAACTTAAAAATGGCGCCTGTAAATAGAGAAAAACATTACTAAAATACAAGCAGGTACCCATTAAACCATGTTAGTCAGCGCGTGCAGCAATTTACATCATTTTTCTTTCCTTGTTTCAGTTCAAGTAGCCGTTTCTCTTTGTAATCGTTTGTTTAATTTTTACCGACATTCTTATCAATCCTAAATATAAAGTATAAACTTTTAATGACTGAGTGAGTATTAATTAATAAACAATGCACTGTTTACACATAACAACTTTAATGATACTTTTATAAAATCAATAATAAACAATTCCGAACGAATCATACAACGCCTAATCTTTTTCCCCAAAGTAACTCCTCGTTGACCCCCGTTTGACAACTCTTTAAGGCCAAGTGTCTTCACTCAGTGTTAGCCTATTCAATACTTTCGATGTGTTGCCCACAAAATAACTATTTTAATTATATGTTGTCTTCACTTTCCTGCTCTTATACTACTTCAATAGCTATAAGGCTATAAGGTTTTAATTGCAATCCGGGTAATTTATAATTTTAATTTCAGTAGCAAACTTTAATACAAGAAAACGACTATAAAATTTAATACTTCACTCGATCACGAGAATATGTTTAGTATTATATTTTAGTGTCGCGTAAAAGTAAAATTAGTTTTGTGGAAGTTAATAAAAAGATTCGATAAGCATAATGCTTTAAAGGTAGACAAATATAAAAAAATATGCAATAAAATATAGATGCAATACAAAAGAACTTGTCTCATGTCAAGGGAGCTATAAACCCATAGGATCCGCAAACAAATGTTCTAGGGCTCAAAAACCATCTAATAATCTAGAATTTCTGAAAATAAGTCACGGTCGATTCTTCTTTTGTCTTGAAAATTTCCTTTGATGTCATTATACATATTTGAACGAATGTTCTTGCCAGCGTTGTAAACTATTTCCTTGTGCTCTTCTCTCTCTTGATATTTGCAAACCCTTGTAATATGAATACCTCAAGAACAACATTTATAGCAACGAGCCAACATTCAAGATCCATTGTTCCCTGTTATGAGGTTAGACGAATGCTACTTATGTCTGTAATTACATCAGCTGAGCGTCATTACGCAGATTGGAGGAAGCCGAAATGAACAATAAGCTATGTTATGCTATATGTTTAACTTTGTATGCTACTCTAGCTTCTTGGAGCATTTGTTCCAACATATCTTTTAACATCGTTTTTTATTTTTTTATATTATAATGAAGTAACAAACGAGCATGCAGTCCCCCTGATGGTAAGTGGTCACTGCCGCCCATGGACACCTGTAAGCCACTTCAAATAGAACATGGGTTCTATCCGAAGTCAATCACAGACGCGTTGCTACTCCCGAGGACTATGATGGTCGCCTCATATAAAATTGTTAATAGATATGATTTTTTTTTAATTTTTTAGACTTAACGTTCTAATTATGTTTATGAGTTTGGCTCTAAAATATACCTGAACTTTATCGTATCAGTTTAGAAATCATTATCGCATTCTCATGGCCCACTTTTATTAGTATCATAAAATATTAACTATTGAGAATCTAGTCAGTAATCGAATCCAGAAGTCTACAGACCAGATATGGTAGTAAATTCGATACGAATCCATATCAAAGTCTCTTAAAACGACTAACAGAAGTCAGGCGAAAACTTTGTGTGCACAGTTTAAATATTTATAAGAGCAAATTATCTTAATCTTAATTAGTTGGTACTAATTTTAAATTATCATAACTAACAGTCTAATATTTATTTCATTTCATATACGAACTTTTCGTAATTACTGGATAACCTTTTTACCGTCTGCGGGTTACGTTAGGTCCTATGAAAATACAGACATTAATTTTAATAGAAACCCTCATACTTGTTAACTTAGGAATTTATTAACTAATCCTTTAATTTCCGCCCGCGTGGCGGAACGGTTACCATACCGGTCTGACGCGCAATGGGTCCCGGGTTCGATTCCCGGCCAGCCAGGTATCTGAATGATGGGTCTAGGTGTTTGTCTATTCATCTTGTGTGTGACCATAGTACCCACGACATAGGAGAAAATGCTACTGTGGGGCTACGAGTGTAGAAAGCGTGTCTTTTTTTAAATTTTAATATCGAAGCTTCATACGGAGAGATTTTCGTATATTTTTAACGTACCTAATAGGCACGGCTTTCCTCCGAACTGTCGCCAATAGCAGCAAGGGTTTGGAGATAAGTAGTGCTGCGATCCTCAATGGGCACAGGAGTAGCAGAGCTTGTCGCCTCCAGGAGGTCGGAGACGAGGTTCAGGGGATATGGACAGCTATCCACCGACATGGCCGTTAGCGGGAAGACAATTGCTGCGATTGCTACACCTTGGGACTAAGATTAACTAAACTATAGAAGTTTGACAATTTTAAGGAAATTAATTATGGCAAAATACAAAATTATAATATACTTTATCATCAAAAGTAGCTACTTTTCGTGATATGCATACCTGCAGGTAAACAGTTTTACTTACATATTGTTTAAATTTTTGTATCCAAAAGTAATTTTAGATTATAAAATCTATGTCCATTCTGTGCCAGTTATATTAAAGGCAATATAGAGATTACTGAGAATTTTACTAAAATTAAATAAAATATTTTTCTGTACCATTCTACATAATGGTTGATGTATATAATCATACAGAAGCATTCCAGAAAACTTTCAAAACTGATAAAACAAGCGAAAACCATTGGAAATAGCTTTAAAAATGACTACAATAAACTGTACATTAAGTATATAATTTACTTACATTAAAAAAAGACTTAAGGTATTAGTTGTATATACTACAACTAATACCTTAAGTCTTTTTTTTAATGTTTATTTATCTAGAGCGAGATAGATGAGTGCACATATCGCTACAAAAGCATAAATGCTTACAGATGGCTTGCACTAAAACACGAGCGTCTCAAGGAAAGTGATAAATTGCTTGTAGTTAACGGGGTCATTTGGGTTTCTCTTAATGATTTTCCTACTTGCTGCCCACATACGCATAAAATATCACTTATCTACCCAAATTGTTTAATAATGAACTTCTTGCTAGATGCTAAGAATAACTATCCAATCTACCTGATTTCAGAATAATCGGCTAAGTGCCAGTCGGGCTCGCGCACAAAGGATCGAAACGTATTTACCATACCACTCTATTATAATATCACAAATTACGTAGGTACATTATAATAAACTAGCTGAACCGGCGAACTGCGTTCCGCCTAAAAGTCAAAAATCTAAAATTATCAGTGTTTCTCTACTATATTATGTATGGTATTATACATAAAAATTTTCCTTTCGAATCACTCTATCAAGTAAAAAAAACTACATTGAAATTCGTAGCATAGTTTAAAAGATCTAAGCATACATAGGGACAAACAGCGAGACGCGACTTTGTTTTATACTATGTAGTGATTGGAGCTATGTTGGCGAAAAAAAGCACAATTAACAATCGTATAAAAATGGCAGATTCCAAATTCCAAATTAATATTTTGTTTATGTTACAATCTAATAGTATTTACGGCAGACTAATATTCTCTCTACTCGTTATTTTATAGATAATCAGATAGATAATTATTTAATCGTTCTGTTTACACACATTTTCTTATACTATGTTTTTTTTTAACATGGGCCATTATTATCAAACCATAATCATATCTAATATATAAAATTCTCGTGTCACAGTTTTTGTTGCCATACTCCTCCGAAACGACTTGACCGATTTTTACCAAATTTTATATGCATAATCAGTAGGTCTGAGAATTGGCCAACATCTATTTTTCATACCCCTTAAGGGTTGTCCACCCTTAACATTTTTTTTTAAATTTTTTATATGGCAAAACAACGTTTGTCGTTACAGCTAGTAAATTATATAAAAATGTCAAAAAACCATTATTTACACTACGTTTCATGAGTTTGTAACAATGTTTTTTTCTATACAAAATAAATATTAATTAGTGTTAATAGCAATTGACGACTTAATAATAATAATAATAATAATTCGTCATAAGTGACTTTGACTATCTAGTAAAATCACTTATGACGAATAAATCACAATCAGTCACTGTTGAGGGAGCGCAAATTTATAATAAGTTACCAGCGACATTAAAAAGTGTACACTCATTCAACGCATTCAAGATCAAATTAGCTGAATTTATTAAATCAAACCACGCACTATTTAAAGACTGAATGCGTTGAATGGGTATTATTTTTTGTTTATTATCTTTATTATTTTTTGTATGAATCGGCGAATGCATTTTTGTTATTCCTAATTAAGTATTTTTCTCATGTAAGTGATGTAAATCTTTTATGAGAATAAAGATTCTTTAAACGTAAACGTAAAATCATTTAATACCTAAATTCGATACTGTGGTAATCCTTTACTTCGTTTGATCAAGGCGTGACTGCTGGCTACACCATTTTTGTAGATACCTTCTTTAATATATTATGAATATTTTTTATATGGTTATGTGATTTATGTGCATATTACATCGCCATAAAATGTATCGTCCCAAGATGCTGAAATATTACATATTGATATCCATTTTATTAGGGCGCTTTTCCTGTCGCGCATGTTTACGTATCTGAACGGGTCTTACAAGCACATATGAATAAAATAGCTATAGGGAGTAATTTCAAGATCCGTGTGTATATAGAATGTAACTGGCACGCGTGTAGGTGATACTTATGTGCGAGCGTAAGCACGCACGACAGGAAAATCATTCTTATCGTATCAATTGAACAAAATGTATACGTATATCGTTACTGACGTTAAGTTGAAATAATACGTTATGAAAACTGTATTATAGGTTGAATTATATTGAAAGACAAAATCATAACAATTTGTTGTTCATATTTCCTTTGAAGAGGTATTGAATTATTTCCATAAATAAATTGGCAGACGCCAGCGAGGTGAATGTTCTTACTATTGACAAAGATCCGGGTGTGTTTCCGCCTTAAAATTGCCTGAGACGAGGGTTCAGTAAACTTTGTGAAGGGTTTAACGCGGACCTTTAGTAGCTTATTTCGGATACGTACGAAAGCAATTACAGTAGCGAAACTGAGATATTATGTTAAAAAATATAATACAATCAGTAAACAAAGTATGAACTTACATACCAGTATATATGTATAAGAAAAAGCAAAGTAAAAACCTTTACAGGCATGTAACAAGCATGCAATCAACTTTTGCTGTTTTTTAGTATATATAACTCTTTAGCACTAGGAAGTAGGTAAATACTACCTATATAATTAAATGCGTTATATACAAGTACAGGACAAAATATATTATTTTCGTTTAGACACGACCGTTTTTAACACATAAATTTGTAATGACGACCCGCGTGGCGGAGTGGTTACCATACTGGTCTGACGCGCAATGGGTCCCGGGTTCGATTTCCGGCCAGAGAGGTATCTGAATGATTCGTTTAGATTCATGTTCTGGATTTGGGTGTTTGTGTATACGTCTCGTGTGTGTCCATGGTATCCACGACACAGAAAAAACCTAGTTTGGGACTATGAGTGTAGAAAGCGTATTTTTTTTATTTGATGAATCAAACAAAGATGTCATAATACAACGAATTCATCTAAAGTTTATGCATTTCATACCGGTTTGTATACCTCAAACGATCTTCGCTGAGCGTGACTACATTTCATTGTTTTATTAAGATAAATAATAGAGAATACTCGTAGAGATCAAACAACTTTATAAGAACTTGAACAGAGAAGATGATTCTATATCAGCGCAAAGTTGAAATCCAGCTTATGTTAATCACAAATAGTGCAAAGTTTGGTGCGTAAGTATACAGTTAGTGTTGTGTGACGAAATGGAACATAATAAATAAATCGAAATAGAGGTAAACCAAAGGTTCATATGTTGATTAATGTTAATGCTTGTAAACGTTCTCTCCACCATCGCAGATTTGTTGTAACCGCAATACATGAAACTGGAACCAAATACCGCAAAAATAAACTCAAAAACCACATACCGTGTGTACTTTTCATGTCAAAATGTTTAATGTTTCATGTTTAATGTTGTGCAATCCTATAACGTAAGTGCATAGATATATGTATATATAAATATTTTCTTGTGTAACATCAATATAATATCATTTTATGTACTTACTTGGTATGCCGTGAAAAAAAAACAAAAAATACAACCGACTTCTACGCCACATAAAAGTGAAAAATAATCTTATTGCATGTTGGTTTAGAGCAAACACAGTACTTAGTAAATAGTCCCGAAGTCGGCGCTCCTAATTTTCCTCAATATGGGACTGCCTGTGAAACTAGCTGCATACAATGTCGTATAAATCGTGTCGGTAGGTCGACGATTTCTGGCCATTTCGCCCGAACATACATAAAATACGTGACGAATATATAACCCCTTTCCTTTGGGTAGTCGGTTAAAAAATAAATAAAATAAATAAATAAATATATCAATACTGCGATTAATATAAACTTACGTTGCAATTATAAAACATAGTTCGACCTCGTAAGTGAATTTATACATTTGTTAAACTCGACCAAGAATTGTTTTTAACTGAAGTTGCTAAAGTTATAGTTAGTGTAGGGAAAAACTGATTTAAGTACCTTATCGTCACAAAGTATCAGAGAAAAATGGAAACTTTTATAGACACAATAGAAACAGAAGACTTAAACACAATTCAGAACACAGGGTGGCATGATGAATAAGCGACTTATTGTTCGATAGCGTTTGGTATTCCATTCTCATAAATACTTTCAATATGATAAAATAAAGTGAAAAAAGGTGCAAAAAAAAGGTAAATAAAATATTGATCAGGTAAGCATAATTACAAAAAAAAAAAAATTTAAAACAAGCTTTTAAAAATTTTTTTTTTAAATTTCAATGTACTGGAAAGAAAAAAAAAATTGTAGTATTGTCATACATTTTGTTGCATTGTACAATTTTCTATCATATAAAAGCTTACATATTTAAATAATTACATGTTTACATACTTAGGTACATACCCACAAACATTGTAAGTTAAAAAAGCTTTTAAAAATTCACGAGGGCACCTGTACTGGCTTGGAAGCCCCTATCACTAGTTGCCTCGCTTATCACCTGTTACTATTTTTTGATAGATTTATCAGTTAAACATGTTTTTGTATGTATACGGTGAATATTTTGTGATCATGCCGCAAAATATATGAACCTAGCTAAAACGAATGCTACGCTTGATGAGGTGGCAAGAGAGAGCTATAATGTTCATACATGGTAAAAGTATACTATATGTTTATTGCTATGTTTTCTTTTAAGTTAATATTTCGTTTTCGTTCTTTATTTTTAACTCTGAGTGCTAAACATACTTCAGACTCACAAGTGTGTGAAGTATGTTTAGTTTGTGAGTGTGAACTATGTTTAGCACTCATATTTCCATAGCGTAATTTTTTATTAAATCTAAGAGGTAAAGGAGCACGCAGTTCGCTTGATGGTTTAGGCGACCATCGCCTATGGGTATCATCATCATCATCTACCCATTTACGACGCAGCCGAAATATATAAATATAAACATCCGACGAATCTCGTGGCGGTGCGGTTACCATATCGGTCTGACACGCAGTGGGTTATGGGTTCGATTCCCGGCCGTACAGGTGTCTGAATGATTGGTTTAGATTTTTGTTCTGGATCTGCGTGTTTGTGTATTTGTCTTTGTGTTTGTCCATGGTACTCACGACATAGGAGAAAATCCTACTGTGGAGCTATGAGTGTAGAAAGCAATTTTTTTTAACATTGCTTGTATTCGGGTACAACCCATTATTGTCCCACTGCTGGGCACGGGTCTTCTCTGAGAATGAGAGAGTTTTAGGCCATAGTCCACCGCGCTGGCCAAGTGTGAATTGGTGGACTGGTGTTGCTTATATTATTATGTTGTAATAGTAGAGGACGATAATACATATGTACCTACATTCGAAATAAGTTATCTGTGAGCAAAAAGCACTTAATCAATGTTTTTATTTATTGCCCGCAGTGAAAGTCTATCCAAGAACCGAAATACAGAAACCTTTTAACCGACTCTGAAAAGATTTGATTACAAAAAAAAAAATTTATAATAGATATGGAGATATAAAATTGTTCTGTGAGCTTCCGTTACATTCGACAATTTGTTCAAAATGACACCATATTTACATTTTATTGGTTGCTTAAAGATAAAATAAGGACCACACTATTACGATACTTTGTATCTTACTACAAGTATCGTTATAATACTTTCACTTCATTTTCTTTAAACGATATACGTACAGTCAGCAGCATATAGTTAGTGGCGTTCAAAGTGTCCATATTGTTAGATACAATCAAAGTGTTCAATAATATCGGCACAACCTACGTGTTCTAATTGTTCGCAACATCTTAAACTTCCAAATGACAGAACATTCATAAATTCATAATGAACCACTCAAATTGTCACAATTTCAGCATCTGTTACGACACCAGCGGTAACCTAGCAACGAGACTGTTCGTAAATATAGGTACATTTTATAATATTATACCTTATGTTGCGGATATAAGGTTCCTGATCACTTACGGTATAGGACATGCTAACAATGACTCTTCTCTTCTCTCTTTTTTATATTAACAACTATCCTTTTCATATCTTGCAATGACGTCATTGACTGTCAAAGTCATAGAATCGGTCTAGGGGAACAAGAGGCATGATAAGACAAGACGAGAGGACGGACGAGTAAGACGGGTCATGCACACATACCGGAAACGAAACGCTTTTGCGAGATGTTGCTGCAGCCCATCAGAACCTGCTTTCAAACAATACTCAATGGACCATGACAGTTGATTTACAATCAAATTTAGTTTAAATGCATAATTGATGTAATATTTTTTTATCCTTAATAACTACAGAAACAAGCAAGAAATAGTATTGAATTGATGATTATGTTCTCCTTTATTTTACGTTTTCCTTGAAGTTGATGGGCAATTTTAACACTGCTTTAGTCTTACCGTTATTTCATATTTTCTTTTAACATAGTAATTGGGGCAAAATGCGTAAATGTCACGGGGCATAATGGCATACACCATTATATTGCATTCTAATAATTCCATCGACAGAGTTAGTATCTCATCCGTGCTCAATTGCGTCAAGTGTTGTTAATGTTCTGTATATGGAAACATACACATATATTGCACCTGAAATACTTACCACGTCAAGTTCTACAAACCTACCCTCGTCAAGAAAAAGAAGGCCTAAGTGGGTTCATAACACACTTGAAAAAGAACAAGTTCAATCGATTGAGTCTTCTTCCTGTTCTCTCCGGAAATCAACGTTTGCCAGTGACACTATCTGATGCTGATTCACCACAACAACATTGTTCACAATTATTTGACGTGCAAAAAAGAAGTTCCTCAGAAATTCGTTTTCACATACGAGCTTAAAGTTATTCGATCGTTACTAGCAAGGATGTTCAAAGGGTTTCAAAGGATGTATATTAAAAAAAAATAAAGACTGATGTATATTTCACAAACAATATATTTTAGCTAAAATATAATAGTTTTTCTGTAACCTCTACGGTTTTCTCATTTTAAAACTGATGAAAAGTATCTTCATTAAATTTTAAAACCCTAAATGAGATAAACATATGTCAATATTATCATTGCTCGCACAGTAAGTGATCCTTACAATATATTCGCGACATAAAGTTTAATATTATAAAATGTACCTATATTTACAAACAGTCTCGTTGCTAGGTTACCACTGACGGCGAAACATTTGTGACAATTTGGGTGGTATTAACATTATGAGTATAAGAACGTCCTGACATTTGGGAGTTTAAGATGTTGTCAACAATTAGAACACGTAGGTTGTGCCGATATTATTGAACACTTTGATTGTATCTAACAATATGGACACTTTGAACGCCACTAACTATATGCTGCTGACTGTACACGAACATAATTAGTAACAATATTCTGAAAGCCAATTAAAATCGTGATTTAGTATTTACTAGTGATATTATCAGTAACAAAAATATAATTGATGTTAATTAAAAGAAGAAAGACTTCATTTCAGACTCTTCGGAAATGTGTTGGCCTTTCAATAAAGTCAGGTCGTCGTCGTCAACCCATTATTGTCCCACTCCTGGGCACGGGTCTTCTTTCGGAATGAGAGAAAAATAAAGTCAGATAAATATAGTAAATCAAACAAAAGTTTTTAAGGTAGTGTAAAAGTTTATTACCTTGACATTAAGAAGCCTGCTTAGTAAAACAAAACGAAAATAATTTTCATATTTATTTTCAGAATATTATTTCATATTATCCACTATATTATTATATACAAATATTCAGTTAATTAAGTTTAGCGTATCTTGCCAATGTTAGGTCAAATGTAGGGCAGAACAGGCATACTTACTGAGGCTAACTTTTATTTCGGGAATAAATCAGCTCCAGTATCAGAGTAAAAAGCAACTGCGAGTCGGATTCACACACAAAAGGTTCCGTAGAATTATTATCTACAAAAATGGCAATTACCCACGTTTGTTGTAAGTTTCCCTCAGATTTGTATTTATTATGTTTTTGCGTAGCTATCACGGTTTATGAGATACAGCCTGGTGACAGATAGTCGGGCAGACAGACAGATGGATCGAAGACCAGAGGAGTCTTAGCAATAGGACCTCGTTTTTAGCCTTTGGTTACGGAACCCTAAAGAACGAGATGGTTTGAAAAATAACTTATATTCACAAAACATATCCTTCCATCCATCTATTCATCAGCCCTCTGAGATCCACTGCTGGACTCGAACCGGTTCTGTGCCTTCTGAATCCAACGGTTTCCCGCTGTCTTCTTCAGGTCATCGGTCCACCTGGTGGTATATTATATGTATAAACAAAATAAAGATATTTTACATCAACGCATAAAACAAACATATAGTAATGATACACGCAGATCTAATTCGAATAATAGTGTGGGTTGGTAAAGTTCATGCATTTACCTGCATATAATAACTACGGATTAAATCCTTAAGAAAATTGTAGTCCCAACTAGAATTATGGCTCTTTACGTATGACATGGAGCTTTGAGCTCGCTCCTTTACAAAGTACCAGAGCAAGTGCTCTTTTGTGCCTTAGCTTAGGAGAAATCCGGTGTAATCCGATGAGTTTGTATTCAAAGGTCATGGGTAGAAACTACGACAGGAAAATAGCGTTTCTGAAAGCAGTGCTCTATAGGATTATAGCTAGCTGTAGAAGCTGAGACATCTGCTTTCCTATCAGCACTCGAGAGATGACGCATTAATTATTCATTACTAGTTGAATCCCGCAGCTTCGCAACAAAAAATATTGGTTTATGTTGTATATTTTTTTCTTTACGGTAGAAAATTGTACACTTTGAAAAATGTAGTCAACCTGATGGTGAGTAGTCAGTTATTTGAATTTGTCCAACTTACGTATTCCGTAATAGGAGCTATCAATGCGAATATCCTACTTCCTACTAATATTATAAATGCGAAAGTTTGTGAGGATGTATGTGTATTTGTTATTCTTTCACGCAAAAACTACTCAACGGATTAGGTTGAAACTTTACAGTAGTATAGGTTATACATCAGAATAACACATGGGCTATAATTTGTAATGATTTTTTATTTATAAGGTTATAATATAACGAGAAATATCAGGTTAGTCGGAAAAAAAGTTGTGCTCTGAGAGCTATCTTCGCGTACGCTGCCTAAACCGTTGGAGATATCCAAATATAATGTACCATGGGATTGTTTGGCTCACATAGATCTAAATAAAAGTCCGCGACAGCATATGTCTATATTTTATGTATAACCCACAATAACTCTTTTTATACTTTGAAAATTTTAAAAATATCAAGTTGATGTTTCCATGATTTTTATACAAACTAAATATTAATCCTTATCAAAATAAATGATTTTAAAAAATCAAGCATCTAATACAGATTGAATCTGCCTTTTACATCATATAAATTGGATAAGTAGTTTAGAAGATATTACGAGTATAACATATTGCATAGTCAATTGATTGACCGGCAGTAAGCGCCATGCGCCGCCGCCGTATACAACGAAGTTGTATGATATTAATATTTGAATGGTTATAAAACACGGAGCAAAATGTGAAAGGTCAATGACGTCTCTGTAGTTCCGGGAATAAGGTTACGGTATCCCCTGTCTGTGGTAAGAGGCAACTAAAAGGGAGCTTTCGGGGTTGCGGGCGGCTAGACGGAGAGCTCCAAACACCCAGTCAGCAACTTCGGGAAAGATGTCAGCATGTGTGGTCGCATGCTATCGTGAGAGCCAGGATGGACGGAGCTTGAACCGTCCAGCCAGGCGATCCCGGGAAGGACGGTGGCATACGTGTGGTCGCATGTCGTGGTAAAGACCAGATGGAGTGGTGGGTCCAGCCGCTCACTCTGGAGGAGCCCGATGGGGCAATGCACTCAGAGGACTCCAGTTGCGTTCCTTTGAAGATCCCGGAGTCCTGGTGCTTTAAGAATCCCAGATAACCATGCGTCTCTCCCTCGACAAAAAAGAAAAAAAGTCAATGAGAATGAAACAGCGGAAAGGTTAAATATGTTATTCAATCGTCATTGACCTTTTAATGTAACACAACTCGGCACATATATCAGATTAGCAGTAGTTTAGGTCGTAGTTGACCACGCTAGCCAACTGCGCGTTGGTAACCGTCACGGGTTTTGAGACCCTTTCTTAAAACTTTTAATTTCAGAGTAAGCATTAATATCTGTTGCCGACAAAACTAATTCAAATTAATATACGTGAATGTGATTTGAAATTTCAACACATTGATTTAGGCGATTAAGGCTACGTACTCACGGCGCGGTTTTCACCCGCGGCCGCCGCGGTTGCGGGCCCGCAGCTTCTGTGCGAAACTCACGAGACCGCCTATTTTTGCGGTTCCGCTGCCGTCGCGGTTGCAATTATCGACCGCAAACGTGGCGGGCGAAAACCGCAAGACGGGTGGTTTACCATCAGTTGAGGTCCTGACTACTGCACTCGCCCGCCAACTGACCGCAGAGCGCGCGGGCGCAAACCGCCGCGACTGCGGCTGACCGCGGCCCGCGCAGTTCTACAGATTGCCCGCCGGTGCAGCGGGAGCCGCAAACAACCGCGCGCCTTGCCAGCGAAAAACGCGTCGTGAGTATTGCTTTAATTTTTTACACTTATATCTGCATCCTACAGAAGCTGCGGGCCCGCAACCGCGGCGGCCGCGGGTGAAAACCGCTCCGTGAGTACGTAGCCTAACACACGGCACCGCGCACCGCCGCGAATAGCGGTGTCCCGCGCGCTAAGGCGGTTTACGCACCTGTACGCGCGGATGGACCGATCATCAAAATAAACTTTTCGACATCGAAATGCATTTTTGCTTCAACGATGATCCGCGCGCTTAGGCGCCAGCCCGTGTGTGAGGCGCCGACCCCCGCACTGTCGTTCGCGCGGAGACACGGTGGTGATGAGAACACCGCTGGACCGCGCGGCCAGTCGGTGTACGTTTGTGAGGCATCAACGGATTTATTAGACCCCAATACAACATGAGATCCGCTTCACCGCCTACCGTGGCAGTGAGCGGTACCGTATGTAAATCGCCTTAGGAAGTAGGGCAAGGGTTCAATCTGAAGTAAATCACAGATGCGTTGTTACTCCCGAGGACTATGATGATCGCCTCATACAAAAGTGAGCCGGCAGGCACACCCTTCAAATGAAACACAAGAACTGCTTCACGGTAGAAATAGGTGCGGCGATGATGCCTCCCTGGTTGAACCATTGCTCTACCACCTTGCAAACTTTATGTGGCAGACTAAATTCCACGCGAGCGAAGCCGCGGGCAAATGCTAGTATATATATATTTTTTTAATTTGACTGAAGTAGCAAACGAGCATGCAGTCTACCTGATGGTAAGTGGTCACTGCCGCCCATGGACATCTGTAATCAACATCATACAGAACATGGGTTCCATCTGAAGTCAATCACAGATGCGTTGCCACTCCCGAGGACTATGATGGTCGCCTCATGTGAAAGTGTGCCGACATCACACCTTTCCATCGAAACGCAAGAAATGCTTCACGCTAGAAATAGGTGTGGCGGTGGTACTTCCCCGGTCGAACTACACTGGTTCTATCACCTTAACACGTCTACAAGTTATTTTGTAAAGAATATATGTTTCGTCTCCAAAAATACTAGAGTTTGGTATATTTACTTTAGTGACTAATTAGAGAGGCTAAAATTTAATTAAGTAGGAACTTTTTCTTTCGCAAACCTTTTAATGCGGCTTTTGAATCTGGGAAGCGGGTATGATTTAAGCCAGCTTCGGGCACCCATCTAACTTCCGATCGCATCCCACTTTGCTTAACTTTTTAAGTCTATAACAGTTGATATGTGTATGAATAGTTTAAATGGCGTAAGAACAAATCTCTGTAGTTCTCGAGTGACGTCCAAAACAATGCGTAGTTTTAACTATTTCTTTGGGCACTATAAATAAGCTGGACCATAAAACGTTGTGTTTAATGAACATGGAACATTAAAACACAAACAGCACAGTTATTTACAACCGGCTGTAAATTGTATGTATCTTTATTTTTTGACGTTTGCTACTGAATTATCACATTGATATAACACGCCTGAAATACATAGTTTAACTTTGATATGACTTAAAATATTAAATTTAATAGCTTAAAATATTTTATTGTGATCTTGGTATTATACACTTAAATATTTAAATACGAGATTAATATAACACGCTTAAAATAAGTACTTATAACTTTAATATCAAACGCTTACAATACGATATTATTATTGACATAATTATATTTTATACATTATAGACGACCCACGTGGCGGAGCGGTTATCATACCGGTTTGATGCGCAGTAGGTTCCAGGTTGGATTTCCGAACAGATAGGTACCTAATGATGAGTTTATATTCATATTTTGGGTCTGGGTGTTTGTGTATTTGTCTTGGAGTGTCCATGTCATCCACGACACGAGAAAATCTTAGGGTGGGGCTATGAGTGTAAAAAGCGTTTAAAGCGTTTATATTACTTGATTAAAATAAGTAATTGTGACATTGATATCACATGCTATAAAGTAACCAACATCACAATCAAATGTTGTCTAAAATTACTCTATAACCTATATTGAAAATATGTATCGCAGAAGAACACGGAATAGCCAAGATTTGTGTAAGACAATATTGCAAACATAAATGTTTGCAATATAAATAGACTTCCTTTATATTTATAAAATTCAAATTGATTATAGCTTTTTGAATGAAAATCGTATGTAGCAGATGATTGGCACATCCTATGCAACGGATCAAGACGGGATTATTTTAATTTCGCGCTATATTTTAAGCCATTTCGTCGAATGAACAGTTTGTTTTATTTACCGGAGGTGGTTATGTGCTGTCTGGGTTACTGTTCCAGGTCCTCGTAGTTCCGATATATATTTTGGGGTAGGAACTCCTGGTTTGTCACAGTATTTTCCTTGTTGTCTCAGGGTAGGAATAGGGATAAGTATCCTCTGCCAGTTAAAAATGAAAATTAAAATAAAAAATATTTTATTTGAACTTAAATTTAATGAATTATAAAAAAACAATTTAATAAAAATAAATTAAAAATCTAAAGAAAAATTAAGTTAAAATATTTTTTTATGAGAGGCACTAAAATAAATTCCAGGCTTGCCGGCGGAAAGAATGGCAGCTTAAACAATCTGCGATCCCAGAAAGAACAGTATAAGTGGTGATAGACTGGCTGCAACCAATGTTCGGTCCCTTTCACCCCCCGTGACTAAGAGAGACGAAGAAAACTTTGACCACACTGTTACAACATAGGTTAGCAAGGAAGTAACATACGTATGATCTTTCCTCAGAAAAAACATGCGTGCGTACAAAGTACACATGTCAGAAGTGAAACTTCTTTGGCGAACTAATTTATAAATCTTGTTTATATTTATACAAATCTAAAACTTTAAATTTCCGAGATTAAGAGGAAGGGAATAAGGCGTGATACGACGTTCGCTCTGTCTCACTTTTTCTCTCAATCTTTCTCACTCGCTTGCTCCCTACTCTCACTCCACGGCTAGTTGCTCATGCTACGTTCGCCCTGTCTTACTCTCTCTCAATCGGTCTCGATCACTCTCTCTCTCTTTTCCGACACTTCCGTTGCATACCGGCGTGACGTTTCATCTGTAAAAATTTTACCCTCATGCGCCTAAAGAAGTTTCACTTCAAAAATATAATCGTAAAGAAAAAGTATTGTATCTACGTGGATAGCGGAAAACAATACATTTGTTTGGCACTATTTCAGATTAGTGCGTAGACATTGGCACGCGCTCAGCTTTTTGATCCATTCACATTCAACTTTTATTATATTTATGCTATAAACTCAGAATGTAAAAGTTTAGAACAACAGATGAAATTTTATGTGTAAGATTATGACACATAACATAATGCTGAATATGTATAATTTTCAGCATAGTTAAAATAATGCTATGACACAAGTTCCACACGAGACTGTGCAAATAAAATAGTATTTAAATCGTGCAAAATATCAAAATCTCATATACTAACTAGTTAAATGAGCTACAAGAAAAGGGCTATGGTGGTAGAACGAGTATAGTACGATCTGGGAGGTACCACCGCCACACCTATTTCTAACGTGAAGCATTCCTTGCGTTTTAATGGAAGGGTGTGTCATTTTAATTACAAATTACGACAACTCGCGTGGCAGAGCGGCTACCATACCGGTCTGACGCACAATGGGTTCGATTCTCGGCCACACAAGTATCTGAATGATGAGTTCAGATTCATGTTCTGGGTCTGGGTGTTTGCGTATTCGTCTTGTGTGTGTCCACGGTAGCCACGACACAGGAGATAATCCAGATCTTGGACTATGAGTGTAGAAAGCGTGTGTGTGTTAAATTACTACATAAACTACACTGACTCGTTACTCACATGCCTTTTAAGTTTTTATAACATCCAGACATGTGGGTTTCTTTACGATGTTTCTCTTCAACGTGTGGAAATACGATTAAACACGTAATTTGTAGTACTCATATATTATCTTCTTTAAAGTATTGGTATCTGGAAATGTAACGTGGTCGTAAAATACTTAATTCAACTACACTAACCTATTAGAATTAAAATGATCAGCTTTTATCCCTACATAGTATAAAACAATAAGTCGTTTCTCACTGTACGTCCTTATGTATGCTTAGATCTTTAAAACTACGCTACGGATTTTAATGCAGTTTTTTAATACATAGAGTGATTCAAGTGTAAGAGTTTTATGTATAATACATGTATAATATAGTGGAGAAACACTGTTAATTTTAATTTTTGACTTAAGTATTAAGTTATTATTATTATTACTTATTTTAAGTCGGAACAAAGTTCGCCTGGTCAGCTAGTCACCTATAAATGGGATAGACCTAGTTAAAGTCCGCCAATCACATTCTTTTGAAACGAAATTATACCCAATAAATAAATCGAATACTTTATGGACCATTAACATAGTAAAAGTCCTTTATTAGAAACACCCGTCCTCTTATGATGTATTCATTTAAATTATCGCCAGAAACTCTTACTAATTTGCTACTTGAATAATTACAACTGCTTTTTGTGTCAAATAATTATAGGCCATTTAAAAACACGAAGCTTAGAACTTCGATTTAGTTATTCCAAACAAAGTATAAATTTTACAATTGGTATTAAATGTACCTACTCTTTTCAACCCCTACCCAATCTGCATTAAAGAATCGCGGAGAAATACAATCCATCTATTAATCCTAAGTTTCAATCTATAAAATGAATGAAATTCATCCATATTTTCAAAATAAATGTAATTTTATTCTAATTAATGCTATTGGCAAAAAAAATACTACTAAAATTATAAGTCAGTGTTTATTCAAGTAATGAAGAAAATTTTCTGAATCTACCAGGCGAGTTATATCGTAATTTTAAACGTAACATGTAGAAGTGATTTTATACGTAACAAAGCATGTAAGTAATCCAGAAATGCTTTATAAACTTAATAACATTCGTATTAATAATTAAACTTAAGATGTAGTTCATGAAGCCAATTACGGATTAATTATTAAAGGATATTATACTTATTTGACTAAAAATCATCACAAAGTATTCTAAGCAAGACATTAAAAACAGACATGAAAAATAGTGCATACATTGAATATTATAAGATATAAAATCTGGGCATAATCCAGAATATGTTTTCGGCATAGATTAATCAGCGTCACTTGTACATTCATATCATTTGTGATAATTTCTACGAGTACTATCTCAGCTAATCTTACACTAAATGACAATAATAGTGGCAAGGTTACCGACCCAGCAGATCCCACGCATTTAACGATCCAAGATCATTATTATCATGATGATATAACAGACACGAAACTATTGTTGGAATTAATTCGTAGCGTTTGATAACAGATAGATTGGTTATTATATTGTTCTGTTTTTACCCACAGAACCAGAATCCGTGCATTTAACGATCCAAGATCATAATTATCATGATGATATAACATGCACGGAACTATTAAGTGTTGGAATTAATTCGTAGCGTTCGATAACAGATAGATTGGTTATTATATTGTTCTGTTTTACCTATAGAACCAGATCCCACGCATTTAACGATCCAAGATCATAATTATCATGATGATATAACAGGCACGGAACTATTGTAGGAAAGATAATTCAGAATTCTGTTTTCATCATAAATAATATAAATTTTACTTTTCTCCTGACGTCCAATTGCATTACCAACTGAGATCTATGGATAATAAGCAAGGGATTGATTATGATAAATCTGCTTATACTTTAATCATGCCTTCTTGTGTATTAAACACCACGACTTTCTTTTCTCGTGGATGCCATAGAAAATGACTAAGGAACAAAATGCTGGAGATGGGTACCAACGTACGCCGGATAACGTAGCGACGTATATGGGTAGCAACCCATAGGCACTACTGCTATCATCAGCACGATTTCCAGGGGCAGTGGCGCATTATATACCTCATTACGGGTAAAACTATTTACCTAGAAGTTGTCCTGAAAAGGCCGATAAATGGATACGCTGATACTTGGATAATTCCAATTTTATCTGGCTGAAGTAGCAAACAAGCATGCAGTCCACCTGATCGTGAGTGGTCACTGCTGCTCATGGACATCTGTAAGCAACTTCATACAGAACATGGGTTCGATCTAACTTCAATCACAGATGCGTTGCTACTTCCGAGGACTATGATGGTCGCCTCATGTGAAAGTCTGCCGGCAACCACACCCTTCCATCAAAACGCAAGAAATGCTTCACGCTAGAAATAGGTGTGGCGGTGGTACTTCCCCGGTCGAACTACACTGGTTCTACCACCTTCAAAAATTAGTTCACGGATGACGTCATATTTATGGGAATATTCCGAGTACAATTAGAGCAATGAAGATGCAAATTATGCTAAGTATATACTAATTTCAAACCTACTCCCAACCCTAAGCACTTAGTCAAGTGCGGTCTTAGATTCAACTTACGCCTTTGAGAATAAAGATAAAGAGCACTTCGTTGCTTCTGGTGGGATCTCCGTTGAACCTGTCAGACTTAACCGAAATATAAGCTGATATGAAAGTGGTAAGCCAGAAAGACTTACATAATGCTCACTTTACATTAAATATTCAGGCTATACTTAATAATATTAAGTATAAGGTAATCGATCTCATGAAGGATGCTGATCCTATTTTGGATTTTAATACAGATTTATTTAATTTTGATCACCTGCATAGTTTACACCAATTATAATATTAAAAAGAACAACAGTCTACAATAAGGAAAAGCTAAGTGCAACTACCTTCATAGGCGAAGACTGCTTGCAAAAAGAAGCGAGCAACAGATATTCAAAAGCATTAGCAAGTTACAATTAAATTTTTAAGCGAATCTGTACATGTCTGTGATCAGAAGCCCAGATTTGGAGAGCTGTAGTAAATGAGCAAGCTATCAATCTAATGGTGTCTATTGTCTCAAATAAATATTTGTAATAATTTCAGATAGAACAGAGATTTTATCTAAAGCCGATTACAGGTGCATTGCCACCCTCAGAATATGAAGGTGGTCGCCTAGTATTAATTAGTCTCTAACATCCTTCTAACAAAATGGATGACTTCACATTAAAATATATCAAGTATATCAAGTAAAGTACAACATTAACACACAATTCACAATGAAGGAATGTGAAAATCGAATTACTTGCCACAGCGCCGGCATAATTAGACGCTGTTACAGGCTCCCAGACTAGACGACATGAGAATTGGTGTAGGCAGTGTAATAAGTAGTTCCTTTGTACTCGTATCTTCGCAATAAACTAGTTGACTTATGTAAATTGCTACTTGTTTGTTTAATGTACTAAAAGACAGGCTTTGTGGCATAATAGTAGACTGATGAATTTCTTACTGCTACGACATGAAATGAATTACAAACTCTAAAATTTTAATTTTAATAATTATTCACACACATTTGGTACAAATATTCGATCAACCACTATGATAATGTCCCATGAACCATTTAATGCGCGTACAGTGGGAGCTCGAACCGTCCGGCCAAGCGATCCCGGGAAGGACGGCGGCATGTGTGGTCGAATGCCACCGTAAAGACCAGAACGTGCAGCGGGCGTTAACGCCCACCAGAGAAAGGTTCATCGCGCTCGGAGGACTCCGGTTGTGTTCCGTTGAAGATCCCGGAGTCCTTCGCGCAGTGCTGAGGACGGCTACTAGGTTTCCCCCTCGTAAACAAAAAAGAGTAGTAAAAGTAAAATAAGCATTCAAATTATTGAGAAACTATAGACTAGTATAAAAATATATAAGCAACAAACAATAATTGGACTTATTTAAATTCAGTACGACAGATTTACGTCCCTTGATTTTGGAGTTCTTACAAGAATTGCTGCGGTCAGAGATTGATTATGGTGAGATCCGAGTATCAAGCTGCCGGAAATTGGAATTTACCGCTTCCCAAAACGTATCCAGAGATAATACTATTGAAGCTTACGGACACCTGTCGGCTTTCCACGGAACAAAGAGATATTACCTATTCTCAAAAAAATTGTAGTGAAAAATCTGCAGGCTGGAAGCTTTTTGAGTATCAGTCACTGAGGTCAATGTTGATGTTGCGACCTAGAAAGTAGAATTAAATACTAACTCTTTTAATAATAATACTTGTGATTTATAAATTAAGAGATGCTATAACTACATCTGTATCATAGGTGACATAAATATTGACATGACTCTTACAGACTCGTCAAAAGTAAAAAAAGTATCGTACCCTTATCTCCACCTCCCCCATACAGAAACTGTCAAGTCACGAGATCATCTATATATCAGACATTTTTAACCAACTTCCAAAAAGGAGGAGGTTCTCATTATTATTATTTTGAACGCTCGTGAAACCTCGAGAACTGCTAGTCGTGAAAATAAAATTCCAATTAACTGGGAGGTGTTTCCACTTGCGATCCACGTGGACTTCTGTAAATTATAGAAGTAGCAAATGAGTATGCAGTCTACCAGATTGTAAGTGGTCACCACCGCCTGTAACCAACTCCAGCTAATCTTACGTAAGGTCGACCATATATATATATATATGCTGCCTCTGGGGACTTGGTTGACAATGTTCGCATAAGACATATCCCTCGACACAGCCTTTAAACTATGAACATTACAGCGCTGAATACTGTTTTTTTTTTATTATAATACAAAAACTCCACAGACTGATCGTCCGTGCCTTTTTTCACAATACACGCTTTTTACAATCATAGCCCCATACTATGATTTTCTCCTGTGTCGTGGGTACACACATGGACACACACAAGCAGAATACACAGACACCCAGACCCAGAACATGAATCTAAACTCATCATTCAGATACCTGTCTGGCCGGGAATCAAACCCGGGACCCATTGCGCGTCAGGCCGATATGTTAACCGATCTGCCACGTGGGTCGTCACAATAGTTCCTTTTTTAACTTAATTAGTCTTTTTTTTTAGCTTCTTACCTTTTTTTCTTAGCCACGTAAGGCCATCGCTGTCACCATCACACTGTCGTGTGCGGTGGTGGCAACGTCGTGGTGACAACGGTGGTGGCTTTATACTGTTAAAACAAGGCCGAATTGGGTATGAGGATGGTGCCTGGAGGCAAACGGTCGAAAAATCTACTACCTTTACACCTGAAATACTTAAGAAAAAGTTTATACAATTTTTACGGCGTAGATACAGAATGTTTTAAAGCAAAGTATAAATATAAAACGGAAAAAAGGAATTCACTGACGAACAACAACATTGTTTAAGCGACACGTGTAAAAGATTTGACTATTTCATTAAAGTTTTTGAAACGTACGTACGTACGTTTTTATTATTATTATTTTTTTGGTTACGAGCACTTTTAAAAAATAGTTACTGTACCCTGCGGATGACATCGGGTCATGTGAGATTATTAGATCGCTTTAGGAAGATCTTCTATTAGATCTCTTTTTCCTAAAGAGCTTATGAGTTTCACTTCTGAGTATTAAGTCGTCCCTTCCGGGGTCACTGGATGGGTTCGAATTTTTCAGCAGTGAGCTGAACCCCAGAATTCCTTTAAATCCTGGTTTACGTCGGGCGGAGATTAAGTAGATAGTTTGTTTATTATTTATAATTGTCTATACTTACAACATGTGAATAAATTCATAAGTATTTTTAAAATATGCATGGAATTCTATATGAAGTCGCTTGCAATGCATTAATCTATGAATTCCAAGCTCGGACGTAATGTATGCGCATTGCACACTCATATATAGCATACAAGAAATATATATGTAGATAAATATTATGACGTCAACAGATATAGGTACGATAATGGACGAATTGGTTAGTATTATTCTAAAAAAATATAAAACAAAAATAAATAATTTAAGGAAGCTCTTGATACTTTGCCTTTTTTAGAAAATGGTACGGAACCCATCGTGCCCAAGTCCGAATCGCACTTGGCCAGATTATACCATACACCAGATTCTTTGACAACCTATTACTATTACTCTATTTAAGTCATAATAGCCACACACACACACTTATTTTCGCCTATGTCGTGGGTACCGGTAACACACACAAGACGAATACACAAACACCCAGACCCAGAACATGAATCTAAACTCATCATTCAGATACTTGTTTGACCGGGAATCCAACCCAGAACCCATTGCGCTTCAGACCGGTATGGTAACCGCTTCACCACGTGGGTCGTCAAATATCTACTCGTATGAAAATAAACGATGCCCAAAACCGGAACTGTCCTTTCCGTTATTTACTCAAAATTTCAGCGGAATAAAATAAACAGATTGACGAAATTTAAAAAAGCAAATGTTTTTATCGTACAAAGTAAATAGGCACTGAACTCGGCAACAAAAATACCTTTGAAATTACAGGGACACGCCAATTTTATTTCCATTCAACCAGTAACCCAGTCGATTGTAGATTGGTATAGCTAGATTGATTGACTTTTTGATGCTATCAAATCGGCATGGGTAAAGGTCTACTGATGCTTATACGTGAGCCAGTTCTGAAACGGATTTAAAGGCTAAAACATAATAGGCCTCTCGCCTTTCCACGTCCTTTCTTAAGTCTTTTGACATTTCCAATTTTAGGGTTCTGTCACGTCGGCTCACTTTTATCGCAATCGTTATAATTTAACTTAATTTGTGGGTAAAGATAGCTGTTAAAGATAGGGTAAATCAAGGATGTTTTGCATGTAGAATGTAAAGGGAGTTTTTTTTAATGGTATGTTGAACACATACCATTAAAAAAATCCCTGCTTTCACTGCCGCCTATGGACATCGGTAAGCAACTTTATACACAACAAGGTTTATATTTGATTTGCTACTCTCGAAGATAACTATGGCTGTCTCACCCCGCGACAAAGCTCTTCCACCGAAACGGGTGACTATTTTGTTTCTCTCTCGTTAACGTATTATTGTCCCGCTGCTGGGAACGGGTCTTCTCTTATAATGAGATAGTTCAAGTGCGAATTGGTGAACTTCACTCATCTTCGAAAACTTTTTTTTAAAGAATTCTCGGGTAAGTTTCTTCACGATGTTTGCCTTCACGGAAAAGCAGTGATAACTAATTTCTAATACGCACATAATTTGAGAAAAATCAGTGGTGCGTGCCTGAGTTTGAATCTCGGATCTTCTGATTGTAAGGGCAAGTTTCAACCATTAGGCTATCACTGCTCTGGTTACAATTTGTAAAAAACAAATTTGTAAAGAAAACTAGTCCTTACTTGGCTACGGTTTAGACATTATGCTTTCTAAATGTGAGTTTACACGAGTATACCAGTAAGACAAGGGTTGATGTTTACTTAATCAAACATACTTTACAACGTTGGTCACAAAGCTACGATAAATATTATAAGAAATCTGTAGTAAAGTCACGTCTTCAGTTCCATTTAATAGAAGTAGATTAGATGACTTCGCATTCTTCGTAAATCCCACACTTTCTTAATGTCGAAATTATTTTGCACGTGTTTCTTCGCTTTTAATTTAATAACAAGTTTATAAAATTAAACAAAATCATCATACCAATAATTGTTTTCACTTGCGTTGGCCCTGCGACTTTTTATCACATTAAAGTGGCAAACGAGCATGCAGTCCACCTGATGGTAAGTGGTCACTGCTGCCCATGGGTAACTTCAAATAGAACATGGGTTCTATCCAAGGTCAATCACAGATGCGTTGCTACTCCCGAGGAATATGATGGTCGCCTCATTTAAAAGTGTGCCGGCAACTACACTCTTCCATCGAAACGCAAGAAATGCTTCACGCTAGAAATAGGTGTGGCGGTGGTACTTCCTGGTCGCACTACACTGGTACTATCATCTGAGAAACTGCTCTTTCTTTTTTTGTTTTAGTGACTTTTACAGACGATTGTTTAAGTGTTAAGCTTTCAAAAAATTAGGCACCAAATAGTCCGTTCCACCAGACCGTTCCGGGTTAGATTGTTGGTCAAAACACATGTCTAATCGCCTCAAAATGAAGAAACAGGTCCATGTTTTATATGTGACATACAAAGAGTATTACTCGTACGTGAAATTAAATAAATAATTGCACATATAAATAAACTAGTCACCCATCGCAACGGTCGACTGCAATTCATTTGTTCTATGTTACATTCTTTGTAAAAATGAACTGAATTATAAAAATATTCAGTTCATTTTATAACTGCCTAATGAAAAAATATAAAGTGTCATTGTCTATTATTATTCTTTGTAAAATGAACTGAATAATAAAAATATTCAATTCATTTTATAACTGCCCAATGAAAAAAATATAAAGTGTCATTGTCTATTATTATTCTTTGTAAAATGAACTGAATAATAAAAATATTCAGTTCATTTTATAACTGCCCAATGGAAAAAATATAAAGTGTCATTGTCTATTATTATTATTTGTAAAATGAACTTAATAATAAAAATATTCAATTCATTTTATAACTGCCCAATGAAAAAATATAAAGTATCATTGTCTATTATTATTCTTTGTAAAAAGAACTGAATAATAAAAATATTCAGTTCATTTTATAGCTGCCCAGTGAAAAAATATAAAGTATTATTGTCTATTATTATTTACAAATGCAGTCATTTTTGTATTTTTATGTTCTCACTTCTAGTGAAAGTTCCTGCTACATTTTCTAACGAATACCGATATTTAACTACACAGCTTTGAAAGGTTTTATAGATTCTGTGTTAAGTTCTCCAGTTAATTATATAATAAACTGCTGGTCCACTATATTTAACGGCGTAACATGAGCTTACAAAGAGCTTAAAAGCTTCCATTTTGATGCACGCTAATAGTTTTATAAAGTAATTTACTGGCATTCTGTGAACCCATAATCTATGTTCAAGGCTACTTTTAAGCAAAAAGTCTTATAAATAATCTGTGAAAGTGTTGCTTACATCATATAAATATATACGACCTCATACATTTTATTAGAATGACAACTTTGATAACTGCAAAGTATGTGAGTAGCGCAGTAGCGCTTTTGATTGTTTTTTCAAGAAATACGTACTCTCTCGTTAACCCATCATTATCCCACTGCTGGGCACGGGTCGTCTCTCAGAATGAGAGAGTTTAAGCCATAGCCCAAAGCGCTGTCCAAGTGCATATTGGTGGACTTCACACACCTCCGAGAACTTTTTTTTCAAAGAACTCTTGGGTGTGTAAGTTGTCTCACGATGTTTTCCTTCACCGAAAAGTAGTGATAATTAATTTCTAATACGGACATAATTATTAAAAAATTGTGGTGTATGCCTGGGTTTGAACCTCGGACCTCCCGATCGAGAGGACAAGTTTCAATCATTAGGATATCACTGCTCTACGAAATACTAAGGAATACGTAAACTGATTTGAAATAAAACAAATGTCGATATATTGGACGACAATGGTACTGATGGAACTGGTAGAATAAGAATGGAGTTAAAGTACAAATAATATTTTTTAAGAATATTTGTGTTATATTTATCTATGTATAAAATCGCACAAAACAAAAACTACTAAATTTAATTTAAAATAAAAAAAATAGTCTATATATCGAGGCAGCTTTATAATTTTATTAAAAAAACATTATCAAAAATAATTACAATGTAAAGTTATATTTTTTTAACATCATAGAAAAACCTAATAATAATTTTACCGGTAATATCCATATATTATATACCTGTCAATTTTAAATAACGACGTGTAAAGTCAACCAAATTTCGTTTAGCCACAATATAAATATGATATTTATATTGTGGTTTAGCTATTGTGGAGTTTGGTTTAAAGTTTCATTTTGATAGAATTAGTACCCGCAGTAGAATTATAAGAAATTTATGAGAAAAATATATACATGCTACTTTTTACTTTGAAAATATTTTAAACCCCATTCCGGCCGTAAAATGGACAGAGAACTCGGCTAATATACGTCGCGAGGTTCTTGAAGACTAAAATTAAATTCCTGAAGTTCCTGCTGTGACATTGTTTTCTCAAAATATTTTTATTATTGTTAGAAGAAAGAAAGAAAGAAAAACCATTTCGCTCCATCGACACAAAAACAGAAGGCACTTACATCTTAATTAAAATAGGTTAAAAATAACAATATTCCAAAAATAAATGAAAAAATCTGTAACATAAAACAACGTAACGTGTTACGTGGTATTTAGCACTATTTTGACTCTTAATTTTTACTCTATGAAAGGTAAACAGGGTTGGTAGAGTTATTACTCTATTAATAGGCTATTGCCTAATGGGTGAAAATCGACCTTTTAATCGACGGTTCCGGGTTTGCATTCCAGGCGTGCATCTCTGTTTAAGTGAAAACAGGAGGGTATTAGAAATTAATAATCACTCCTTTATAAATAAAATAAATAAGATAAATGAAACCATCAATAGGTATTCAACACCTTTTCAAACGTCAAAATCATACAAAATCTTTTAAAAGGTGCATGAAATTATGTCACGTGTGGGTATTTACGATTAACTGTGGGTATTTACGATACTTTTAATTTCGATGAAATATCGAATTCCATGATAATACAAATCTAAAATCATAGCAATATACCTCATATTTATGAAGTCGTAAAATTACTGTTGTGAAATCGGATATAACAGTACATATTGTTTGACAGTAAATATTGCGAGGATAATCATATACCTTAAAATCCTCACCGTATTAGACGGACATGGGAAACGATTGTTTTCTCTGTTCATTTGAAGTTTACTAATTCTATTATATTTACATAATTCAAATTAATAAATATTAAACGTATTTAAATGCAATAGTAGACTGTTTTCAACTAGCTTCTATAGAACCTAAAGTTTACAGACATATTTATCAATCGAACCTTGATTTGAGAGAGATTAATCACTGCACTCAACCCACAAAAACTTTGAACAAAACCTTAAAACTCGGTACCTTACCGCTAAATATCACTGTCTCTGTTCCACCCAATGTCGTCTCCCTCACTCCCACTGCCCATCCAGTGATATTCTGGAGCGCTTGTAAACCAGACGCCGCATTTTCCGGGATAAACGTCGCGATCTTTTCAAAGTTTTGCAAATAAGTGTTTTAAAGTGGATAACATTACTTTCAATTGTCTTCAAAGTGACGTTTTTGTCTTAAGTTCATTGTTAATAATTTTTAAAGTGAAAAAGTGTTTTTTTAATGGTCACTTAAGGAATCAGTTTCACCAATTAGGCAGTGTTAGTAAATAATTCAAACACGAACTAATTTCAAAGTTTAAGTATATAATGTAAAAAATGAACCATAAGGACAGTTGTAATCAAAATGACGCCTAACGTGACCTTCAATGATTTGAGCACTTTCAATAGCTTTAATTTAAGTGAAAACTTGAGTCTACAGTTAGCTAGTGAACTTGATATACTCTTTCAGCCGGAAAGTGTGCTTATAGCGTTATATGTGCCGGTGATATTGTTGTCATTAGTGGCCAATATTCTCCTCATAGTGGTCGCTGTTAAATGCAATTATACTAAAAAGTAAGTAAAAGCAACATACATACATAATACATACGAACACATTTTAAGTTGTTTGAATTCTCGTCAACCTATTATTGTCCCACTGCTGGGCACGGGTCTTCTCTAAGAATGAGAGAGTTTAAGCCATAATCCACCGCGCTGGCCAAGTGCGAATTGGTGGGCTGTTTGAATTATTTATTTATTTATTTATTTTATTTATTATTTCATTGCACCTCTTAAAAAAGTTACAATAGGGTAAACTTAATGCCTTATGGCATTCTCTACCAGTCAACCCTGGGTGGCTTGAAAATGTGTGGCAGGTTTTAAATTGAAATAACAATAAAATTGGTGATATACTAACTTAACTTACATACATACACAACATACAATATATATAATATAATATATTATACATAAAATAAATAATTTAATAATTATATAAATAAAGAGAAGATATAAATGATTAAGAAACATTAGAGGTGTTAAGGTAAATGTTCTATTAATGTGATGTAAATATTGAAGTGGATTCTAAAATATATGCAGAAGGTTGCGGATTCGAGACCCCGGCAAGGCAAACATTCTGATTCCTCGTCTGGGTCTGGGTATTTGTGTAATGTTTATATTAATGATAATTACCATAAAAGAGCTATAGTATAAGTGCGTAAGTGTGAGAATTAATTTAAAAATTGAGTATGCTCGTATAATTACTTCATTTCCGTGACTTCAGAATGCGAACTTCCGCATTTTGTCCTACAAATATGTTTGTATACGTACCATCCACACTATTTTTATTTACATCTCTGTCTAAATTTATGTCTTCGTTGTATTATATGCGTATCAATAAATAATTTTGCACCATGTTTCCTTTTATATTGAAAGTGACCGCTAAGAAAGGACTATAAGAAATATGTACCTTAAGGGCTAAAATTGGGATGTTTCTATGAAAGTTTGCCAATTTTTGTGCTAATTTAAGGAAACTTGTTAGTATCGGCTTTGAAATAACGGAAAATTGGTGTAATCATTTTTGGAAATTTGAAATTATAAGAGGGTTAAATAGAAAACATTTTTTTTTATAAAATCTGTTAAATTTTATGCAAGCTTAATGAAACAAAGTATTCGGCTTTGTGGTTCAATCTATTGGTGATATTGACAAAACGGTAAGGGGTGATAGTCACCCCTCCAGCAATTGAACTCAAAATTCTAATGGACGGGTTATATTATGATTATATATCGTCAACCCACTATTGTCCCACTGCTGGGCACGGATCTTCTCTCGGTATCACAGAGTTTTAGGCCATAGTCCACCGCGCTGGCCAAGTGCGAATTGCTGGAAATTATGCTTTGCGTGAACGAATTCACGAATTCTGCTAGTCATACATATAAACTATAAATGTAAATAAACCGTTATCATAAAAAAGAAATCACTAGTTACAGAGTAGGTAGATAGCATTGCGCATCATTTTCCTGAAATAATATGTCCTAGAGAATTCTTTATTATGCCTCATTGCGGCCTAATCTTCTGGAACTTAAATGCCTCGCTTCCGGAAAATATTCATTTATTTCAATTTGAAAAGATGGTCTCAATGTTCAAAGCATTATCTGACAAACTAAGCATCGTAAATAAACTATGAAATACACGATACACGATTCCTACACTCATAGCCCCACACTAGGATTTTCTCGTGTCGTGGGTACCATGGACACACACAAAGTCGAATACACAAACACCCAGACCAAGAACAGGAATCTAAACTCATCATTTAGATACCTGTCTAGCCGAGAATCGAACCCGGAACCCACTGCGCGTCAAACCGGTATGGTAACCGCTGGCCCACGCGGGTCGTCATCATCGATCGCCAAATGAAATCGCTGTATTATATATTAGCTTATTCTCGCGCCTTCGCCTGTTTTCTATCGTTTATCGGTAATGAGTATCTCATGGGTTAACTTAACTCATAAACTATCAATGTGTTACACAAAACGCGATCTGTAGTTTTTGCGTAACAGAATGTGTCGTCAACCCTTTATTGTCTTACAGCTGGGCACGGGTATTCTCTGGGAATGAGAGAGGTTTAGGCCACAGTCCACCGAGCTGGCAAAGTGCGAATTGGTGGACTTCTATTGAAATGTTTAACAAAATATTATAAGTAGCGCCATGTGTGCTCTGTCTAATGTACCAAAAATTTACAAATAAAATCTTCAGTTGTTACTCGTTCATCCTTCATCATTATAACTTCACACATCTCCGAGAACTTTTTTATTAAAGATGTTTTCCTTCACCGAAAAGCAGTGATAATTAATTTCTAATACGCACATAATTTTAGAAAAATTAGTGGTGCGTGTCCGGGTTTGAACCTCGGACCTCCCGATCGAGAGGGCAAGTTTCATCCATTAGGCTATCACTGCTCTAAAAGAGTAACAAACTGCGTAAAAAGGTAACAAACCCATACCTATCCTCAAAAAAATTAATATTTATTATGTTGATAGGATAAGCCTACGCAATTACTAATCGTCAGTAACAATGTTTTTTTTTATAAATAATAAAACTATATTTAATAATATAATAAGAACATTCACGTTTAATAAGTATATTGGTGCGTAGATTACACATACGAGTACACAGGTAGTTAACAAAGTACTGACGCTAGTAGACAAAGTTCGCCCGGTGAGGTACCTCTACACCCATTTCTAGCGTTAGGTATTTCTTGCGTTTTGATAAAAGGGTGTAGTTGCTGGCACACTTTTTAAATTAGGCGACTATCTTAGTCCTCGGGAGAAGCAACTCATCTGTGATCATCTGTTAGCAACATATAGAACCTATGTTCTATATGAAGTTGCTTACAGATGTTCATAGGCTTCATAGACCACGTACCGTCAGGTGGACTGCATGCTCGTTTGCTACTTCAATCAGATAATAATCCTGACTAGTCGAAATTCGACCGTAATTTAATTTAAAAAACTAAACTTCATATTATACAAAGTAGCAGGAATATTTAACAAATCCAAATTAATTGTAATAATTTTCAAGTTTTTTTGAACGCACCTGTTGAAGGTAAAAAGAGGTTTAATTAGCTAAACTGCATTTTATAGCGATAGCCGGTGTATTTTGACAAAGACATCTAACATTTTTGACGTTATGTGTTTTCATAGTAAGACATTGAATGTTCTATTTCGTTTATTACGTATGTGTTTGTGTTAAATGCAAGGTAGTGGGTGTAATGTGTTTTTAGTTGATTTTATATACATTTTATGCATTATTTGAAAAAAACATTAGCATTGTGCAATCCTTCTCTTTATTAACTATAACCGTGCGTAATTTCATTCTCCTCCGCCTGCGGCGAGTATCTTAAAAACGAATCACAAGTTTTGCTTCACGTTATAATATATATTTCGCATAAGATACATAAGACGTGAAGTCATCCAATCATACAGCAAGTACCATAAAATGTGATGTCATATCATTATTCATAAATAAAATGGGACTTTGAAAGTGAGAGAATTCTCAGTGGTTTGATTGCGGTGGGAGCAAAAATACGCACAAATGTTGCCCTTATTATATTTGTCTTATAACAAGGCCATTAAGATCGTTCTATTTAAAAGGGTATGACAGCCCTTTAATACGTTCCATTTTAACATGATAGGCAATATTTTTTGTATTGTTAAAGGAGCAAATGAGCATGCACCTACAATTAAATAGCAACTGACACAAAAGAACATTTATATTTAACAATATATGATTTTAAAGTAATATTATCGCGGAATTTACACATTTTTTTATGAAACGGGTACTCACGATATGCGATTTTTTAATTTTTTTTCTACCAATATTACGACCCAATTCAAAAAGAAATTAAAGAAATATAGCATATCGTGAGTACCCGTTATATAATAAAATTTATCCATCCATCCATCAGCCCTTTGAGGTCCACTGCTGGACATAGGCTTCCCCTAAATGACGCCACTCCAACCGGTCCTGTGCCCTCTGAATCCAAAGGTTTCCCGGGGCGACCTGTGCTCCTTTTGCCTAAAATTTATATTTAACCTCAAATAAGAATACAGACCTGTGATCTCCAACAGATGCGTTGCTTCTCCTAGGGTCTAAGTTGGAATGCTTCGTGTCTACCTTACCACACCCTTGAATCGAAACGGGCACTTACAAATTGTCAGTTACAATTTTATCTGACACTGGATCGAAACTAGAACTTTGGAACCCGAACACGATAGCGCTTAACATTTTTGATATTAGGCAGAAATAGGTGTGGTGGTAACCGGTGGTGGTGGAACCGGTTGTTCCGGAAACAAATCAAGAATGATTCTAATATTTTTAATACTAGCTCTCTATAAAATGTCCACTGATAATGTTCACCGATACATTATAAGCATGTATGCGTATGTCTATTAAATCATAGAACAAACAACATCCTAATACCCCGTCAATCAAATACGATTAATTTTAGAGAACATCGCGAACACATAATTCTCACTGCTGAGCACAAGTCTTCGCTCAAAATAAAGGAGTTTTAGGTCACAATCAATCGCGCTGCTTAAGCGCAAATTGGTAGATTTCATACACCCTTGAGGTCCTTTTTAATGATCTCTAAGTAGTGTAAGTTTTCTCTCAATTTTTCCTTTCAGTGACAATTAGTTTCTACTACGCGCAACTTAAAAAATTCAATGGTGCATGCCTCGGATACAAACTTTTTAAATACGCTTTCTACACTCATAGCCCCACACTAGGATTTTTTCATGTGTCGTGGGTACCATGGTTACACACAAGACGAATACACAAACACCCAGACCCAAACCATGAATCCAAACTCATCATTCAGATACTTGTCTGGCCGGGAATCGAACCCGGGACCCATTGCGCGTAAGACCGGTAAGGTAACCGCTCCGCCAAATGGGTCGTCAAAACTGGACCTTTAATCGAGAGTCGAGGTTAAGAGGGGAAGTTTAAACCATTAGGCTATCACTGCTTAATTTTAGACAACATTCAGCGATATAAATTGATTTGTAACTTAGATAAGTATAGTGAGCAATTACAAAGTTATAATATAGTTCGTAAACAATTCCATTGTTATTGGGTAGTATCCTGATGTTTTACAAACCCTTCACAAACCTTCTACTAAGCCTCCAATTATGGAATATTTGCGCTTCAGAAACTCTTAATTAATTCTAATTTATTCAAATCATTTTTGTTACGGCAATTGATTTTGGCGTAATTTCATAACTTGTTGGTGTTGTTTACAAAAGGTACTGTTTAGAAAAAGAAGTTTAGAAGTGATTGGTTAAAATTCTTTAAGAAAAGCAATTCTTGATTCGTCTTCACTACTTTTCACGTCATTCTATAATAACTTCTGTCGTATGACAGTGATTTTACCGATGTAGTTTGACGAGGGAGTTATTTATTTGTCACAATATAGATTAAGATAAACTCTGCAAGTTCTAATAGTATATGTATTCAAACATATTGTTTTTCCCGTTGTTTGTAATACATTGCAGATTTTATGCACTGTTCTTTTTCAACAACAATGAACTATATTAAATTAACCTACTACTACTTTTTAAGGTGGTAAAACCAGTGTAGTTCGAACGGGGAAATACAACCGCCACACCTATTTCTAGGGTAAAGCATTTCTTGCGTTTCGAAGTGTGGTTGCCGGCACACTTTCACATGAGGCGACTATCATAGTCCTCCGGAGTAGCAACGCATCTGTTATTGACATCAGATGGAACCCATGTTCTGTATGAAGTTGATTACAGATGTCCAAGGGCGGCAGTGAACACTTACTATTAGGTGGACTGCATGCTTGTTTGCTACTTCAGTCAGATAAAAAAAAATCCCGACTAAGATAACTTTAGCATATACATAAGTAAGCCAGCTATCACACCCTCACACTCAAGCAAGAACTGCTTCACCCTAAGATCCGGTGTGACGGTGGTAGGATACCACCGTACACCGGTCCTACTATATAAGTCCTTTCTACCACCTTGCGAAAGTATTGGAGCACGGCCGCCCCCTAAGTATGAACTTAGTCTAGTGGGTGAGCTGTGTTCCGAAAACTTATGCAATACATCCCATTGATAGATAATTATAAGATACTTACATTATTTCAGTATCAATACGCCGTTTAATATTTATTAGGCCGTATATAACATGCACTGGGTTCGCGATTCAATCCCCAGTGAGATAGATAGTAAAATAATAAATTTAGATTCTTATTCTGTGCTACGCCATGGGTGTTTATGTATTAATCTTTATGTCTATTACACCCACGAGATAAGCAAAAGGTCAGGAGTGTAGAGTATTATATAAGGGTAAAGTATTGTGTCTCTACGGTTACCATGGTAGAGTAGGAGTGTCATATTATTATGTTATTTTCAGATGAGCTTTCATAAGGCTCCTTTTATTTCGATTGACGTCATGTTCTTGTTATGTATATAATAACGTATGAACAATGTATGCTGATGACACTGAGCAGTGATAACAAATAAAAACTTTATAACATAGATTAAACTCGGTCTCTTAATTGAATAGGTGGAAAATAGAACGAGTAAGTCAATGTGAGTGAAACATTGGAGGAATTCAATTTTCTTGGTCTTATGTCATCAATTTCTAGCGTGAAGCATTTTTTGTGTTTGATGGAAGGGTGTGATGCCGGCACACTTTTATATGAGGTGATCATCATAGTCCTCGGGAGTGGCAACGCATCAACGATTGACTTCAGGTAGAACCTATGTTCTATTTGAAGTTGCTTACAGATGTCTATGGGCGGCAGTGACCACTTACCATCAGGTGGCCTGCGTGCTCGTTTGCCACTTCAATCAGATTTTTAAAAAATCTTTTAATGATACACTACTCGGCATTCCTATCAGAGTATGCGGAATTTAGGGCATAATTGGCCAAGTACACTGGTAAATGTCATGCATTTTTGAAAAACTTTATAACGGTTTTTTTGTTTTCGTGTGATGTGATTTTAAGTGATGTGATTGTAATTGAGACAAACTAAAGATACGTGTCAGTGACACACACAGGCACACTTTCACATGAGGCGACCATCATAGTCCTCGGGAGTGGCAACGCATCTACGATTGACTTCAGGTGGAACCTATGATCTGTATTTAGTTGATTACAGATGTTGCAGGGCGGCAGGGACTACTTACCATTACGTGGACAGCATGCTCGTTTGTTACTTCAGTCAGATAAAAATAAGTGATTTCAACTTTAGACTTACTTTTACTTAGCAATGATGGACGAAAATATAAACATTTTTTTTTTGAGGAAACGCTATAAACCTGGTCGAACTACATTGGTGTACCAGGTAGAAGAATAAGTGTCACCACGCTTGTTTCCATTTGAAGGGAGGTGCCACCGCCATACTTATTTCTAGCTGTGAAGCAGTTCTTGCGTTACCCTGGAGGGGTGTAGTTTGCGACACACTTTTAAATAAGACGATCAGCTTTGTCCTTGAGAGTGGCAACACATCGGTAATTGACTTCAGATAGAACAGCCGTCCTATATACGTCCAGTGGTAACAACATCAATTGGTCTGCATGCTCGTTTGCTACTTCAATGAAATAAAAAAGGGTACAGATTATTTTCATTCACGGTACGTCTCCGTACATTTGGCACGTGTCTCGGAAACCAATGTTTATTTACGTCGGCATATTGTTTTCTTGAACCTTACGCAGTATCCATTATAATGACTGTGTTATTACTTTTTTATATTTAAAATCAAACAAACAAAACAGCTTTATTCCGTTAATGCAACACATACAACAAAAATAACTATAAGTAAAAAAAATAGACACAAATAATACCATACAATAAAAAAAAAACATAATTAAAAAGGGATAACAAAAATCCACATATGGGTATCTCGTAGACAACAAATCTTGACCCCATACCGCTGTAACTTTATTTTTTTTATTTGGTTTGATATTTCACCTTTTGATTGCCCAAAATATACATTGCAATGTAATGAAATGAAATGTCTTTATTTTGTATAGGCCTACGGAGGCACTTACAAATTGTCAGTTTCATTTTTTTCTTACACTACCACCGGATCGGAATACGACCTCAAATTTCATGATTGCCCTTTGGTCGTTTAAATATACTTAAAAATGATGAGCAAAACAAGAACAATACTTGTCAGATAATAAACTAATCTATTCTGGGATGATTATTAATGTCCATGAGTGACATTGATCATAAACTATCAGGTGAACTAAATGCTACGATAAAAAAAGAACAAAACTGGAGTTCTCTGCGCCGTTGCCCTTGTAGGTATATACGTTAAATTTTTTTTAAACACGCTTTCTACACTCATAGCCCAACATTAGGATTTTCCCCTGTGTCATGGGTGCCTTTAAAGGGTGTAAGTTTTTTCTTTTTTTTTCTTTCAGCGACAATTATTTACTTCTACGCGCAACTTAAAGATTCAATGGTGCATGCCTAGGTTACAAACTTTTTAAAAACGCTTTCTACACTAGGATTTTTTCCTGTGTCGTGGGTGCCATGGACACACAGAAGACGAATACACAAACATCGACACTCAGAACACGAATCTAAACTCATCATTCAGATATCTGTCTGGTCGGGAATTGAACCCGGAACTCATTGCGCATCAGACCGGTATCGTAACCGCTCCGCCACGCCACAATTACTATTCAAGGACCCAAGCCAGTTAGTTACAGTAATCCTTGTATACCGCAGTCCTTTACGACTGTTATCTACTAATTATGAGAACTTTGTCAGTTACACTATATTTCCCTTGGGATTTTAACATTACGACCTATTTTACGGTACAATACTATTACCATACTATGTAAATAACCTTGGCTTGCCAAATAAGGCTTTCAGTAAATGCTCACGTCTTGGCTATATAGGCCCAAAAGGAATTCTTTCGACTGTAATAAGCAGAAAAAATCTCGGCTGTAGTCCACTAGTTACGCTATGAACTGAATAATAAAAAACGTAATAAATTTAGTTACGAATATGAATCTCATACCTATTGTTAGGTAAATACTGCCGCCCACGGATCATTTCAATATTTTTTATTAGATCGTATAAATGAGCTACACTATCGGTGAGTGGTCGTGTCCACATTTATCAGGATTATTCTGAAGCTTCAATGCGTTGGCATTAATGTACCATTCCGCCCGAATCCAAGTTTATTACATTTCCTCAAAACATTCTTTATGTTTCGTCCATCATTGCGTAGTTTTGATGCAAGGTTTAGTCAAAAACGTAAATTTGCAATATACGGACAAAATCGTAAATAATTATTGTTTCGAGCCAACGCAATGCAATTGCACTCAGGGCACTGAAAACTACGATATTTACAAAAAAAACTTGAAACGCTTTGTACACTCATATCCCCACAGTAGGATTTTCTCCTGTGTCGTGGGTGCCATCGACACACACAAAGACGAATACACAAATGCCCAGACCCAGAACCAGAATCTAAACTCTCACTTATCATAATCACTTAGATACCTATCTGGCCGGCAATCGAACCTGGAACCCACTGCGTTTTAGACCGATATGGTAACCGCTGCGCCACGCGGGTCGTCCGTATTTGATTCGTAAGTCAGCGATCATTCAATGGTTATTATAACAAGCCTAAATTGGTTAAAAATATAGTACTAGCCCTCAAAACTGACATACATACCCTCAATACCCTTTGAACCAGAAGACAAGAATACTTACACATCAAGTACATACGTGACTAAATATATTTTCCCAAGTAAATGGAGTTATAACTTCAAGAGTGCCGTCAATGCCGGTCAGTCTTGACATGGGTTTTTGACTTCTATTGTGTTAAGATGAACCTTATCCATCCATTCTGTCTGGAAGTGTAATAAAATGTTGAAGATAGAAGCACTAAAACGAGGGTAAATATAGTTCTTTTGCCGACATTAAATCGGTAGGGATGAAGTATAGTGGCCGTTGACCGCAATCTTTTACTTGACATGTTGATAATATTTTTTTTGCTCTTAACTTGAAAACATTTAATAAAGCAAAATAATTAAACGAACGTGATAAATCGGTGATAAACAGACTACCTTCACACTTATTTCTAGTGTAAAGTAGGTATTATGTTTCGGTGGAAGTGTGTGGTTGCCATATCTTTAGTAAGTATTGTAACTTTGAAGACTCGCGTGGCGCAGCGGTTACCATACCGGTTTGACACGCAGTGGGTCCTGGGTTCGATTCCCGGCCAGACAGGTATCTGAATGATAAGTTTAGTTTCTTTTCTGTTCTGGGTCTGGATGTTTGTGTATTCGTCTTTGTGTGTGCCCATGGCACCCACGACACAGGAGAAAATGCTACTGTGGGGCTATGAGTGTGAAAATCGTTTCAAGTTTAACTTTTAAGTTTTAACTTATTCGGGAAGCCCTGATCATAAGTATCAATAAGAATAATTGTAAACGAACATGGAATATATCTGATGACCACTGCCGTACACAGACATCAACCCCAAACTGAATTAAAATTATGAAAGAAGTTATTACAAGTAGTATACTAGATGAATGGATCACTCACAATTTTAACGATATTTTTTTATACTTTAACCTTAATGCTTTAACGATAAACAGACGGGCTACCTGATGAAAAGTAATCACTGTCACCTATGGACATTTGCGAATGTCCATAGGTGACAGTGACTGGACATTCGCAACAACAGTTGCGAATGTCCATAGGACATTGGAGTCGCCAATGCATCGCCAGTTTTAAAGGAGAGCTCTTTTCGCACCTTTCTTGAAGAACTCCATGTCATAGCGCTCCGGGAATACCTCAGGAGGTAGCTTATTCCACAACGCACGTACGTGGCAAAAACGAACGTGCAAACCGAACTACGTGGAGGACATTGTTAAATCAGTGAAGTTACCGCATCACGTTGTTTCGCACTATGAAAATAAAACGGACCGTATGAGATATTAGCATTTTGTGGTAAGAACCAAATGTTTTAAGCATTTTGAGGAGTTTCTTGAAGCGCTGTTAATCGTGCTAACATCTATATTTGTCCTTTTGTAATGTGTCCGTTTTAAATTCGCTAGACGACAGGCTACTTTATTAGAAGCCCTTTCAAATAGTAACTTATTTTCTTCAAATTTCATATTTGGTCTGTTTCGTTCTCATGGAGTGTCGGAATAACCACGTCGTATTTTTGGAAACAGGCAAAACTTTTACACGTGTTGCTGATATTGCATTTTTGTTACATATTTTTCGTGGGCGAGCCTCGTTACTGCGTGTTTTATTTTTTTATACGAATCAAAATATTTTGTTATGAACTCGGTTTCAAATTGTTTCTCATGTATTCTAGGTTATAGGGTGGCAGATTTTTTATGGTTAAACTTTGAAGGCATCACCGTTATACCTATTTCTGCCTTGTTTAAACACTACAGCACATAACAGCGAAGAAGTGCTGTAGTGTTTAAAGTTGAAAGGATGTGTTGAGGAAGAAATGTTATGCGAGGAGTGCCAACTTAGTTCTCAGGAATAGTGAAGTACACGTGTACGATCTTAGGTACAATTTTGTTCTTATCGCTACATAGTATAAAACAAAGTCGCTTCTCGCTGTCTGTCCGTATGTATGCTTAGAACTTTAAAACTACGCTACGGATTTTAATGCAATTTTTTTAATAGATAATTTTAGATTTTTGACTTTTAGGCGGAACGAACTTCGCTGGGTCAACTATTTAGTCTGGTATAAATCACATAATGATGTTCATGCGTGGCTGTGAAAACTTCTATGGTCGAATAAAATCTTCATAAGAAACGCATTTTTAATAAGTTTGAAGTAGCAAACAAACATGAAATCCACTTGAAGATAAGTGGCAACTGCTGGTCCAGGACATCTGCAAGCAGCTTCAACTTCATACAGAACAAAGGTTCTATCTAAAGTTAATCACAGATGCGTTGCTACTCCCGAGGACTAAGATAAAAGGTCGAGGTCTCCTCTTGTAAAAGTGAGCCGGAAACCACAGCCTTCCACCGAAACGCTAGAAACGCTAAAAATAGATGTGGCGGTGCTATCTCCCCGGTCGAGTCATATACGTTTTTCCTCGCATCTGTGAAACCTTCATGTGAATTGCAATTTTACCTTTCCGATAACAGGTTAAACAAATTTAGAAAATCTCACGACTCAATTTTTGTGAACTCTAGTTTTTCATTAATAACTATTAAACGACATTAAATAGGATAACCATTTTCAATACCAATGACCGCATAGTAGTTCTCAAGCTAAAAAAACTGATTAAATTAATTAATTTTTACCCAAGCTATTGTGTTTCAAACGTAAAAATATGTTGATTGACGGGAATTTAATTTTTTTCAATTTCAATATTTTTTCCGGTTTTATTATCTCAAATCAATTTTGACCAGTATCAGAATTAATCTCTATTAAATGATCTACAAAATATGGGCAAATAAAGGAGATTACGTGGATTTCCAATCATGTCAATAATTAAATAGTTCTGGAATCAAGGCTAAATAAATTACTCTGTAATGCTTCACATTATGAGACGTGCAATAGTTGCAATTTACCATTATATGCGCCACGTGCTCCTTTGCAACTTCTATAGAATAGAATGCAGACTAGTATCTTCCGTGACGTCATGATAGTAATTGACCTAAACTTTTTGGATAGAAGCAACAAAGTTGAAACCTTAGTGTTGGATTATTGATTTCTGATATTCCTGTCAATAGGCACGTGTCTCGTAGAAAGCCGACAAGTATCCGTTAGCTTCAATTGTATAATCTCACAATACGTTTTGGGAAGCGGCAAATTCCAATTTCCGGTAGCTTGATTCTCGGATCCGCCATAATCAATCACTGTCCGCGTCAATTCTTGTAAGGACTCCAAAATCAAGGAGGTGTAAATCCGTCGTACTGAATTTAAATAAGTTTAATTAATTATGACTACCCGCGTGGCGGAGCGGTTACTGTACCGGTCTGATGCGCAATGGGTCCCGGGTTCGATGCTCGGCCAGACAGGTCTGAATGATGAGTTCAGATTCGTGTTCTGTGTCTGGGTGTTTGTGTATTTGTCTTGTGTGTTCGTGGTACCCACGACACATGGGTACCATGAACACACTTCTTGGAGAAAATCTTAGTGTGGGGCTATGATAGTAGAAAGCGTGTTTAATTATTGTTCCTTATATTTTGCTAGTCTTTAGTTTATCGGATGATTGAGTTTTAATTTAGGGCTGTGAGTAATAATCTCTTCCCATGGTAATAGGGTAGTGTAGTGAGAAATTTCCTAGGCCTGCTTCAATAACAGGGCGTTAGACAAGAGACAACATTGGGTATAATTTAAGATTTTACAGTAATGTAATTGCAAAATTGATATATTTTAATATGTAAGAATTACTTACTCGTTTGATACGCAAATTTATTTTTTTACTTTTTCATATATGATTAAAGTAGCAAACGAGCATGCAGTCCACGAGATAGTAAGTGATCACTGACGCTCATGGACATCTGTAAGAAACTTCATATAGAACATAGGTTCTATCACAAGTCAATCACAGTTGCGTTGCTGCTTCCGAGGACTGAGATGGTGGCCTCATATAAAAGTATGCCGGCAACCACACCCTTCCACCGAAACGCAACAGATGCTTCACGCTAGAAATAGGTGTGGCGGTGATACCTTCCCGGTCGAACTACACTGGTTCTACCACCTGGTAAAGCCTGCTGCTAGTAAAACTGCCGATATTTTATATCGCAAATACTCGTTTATATTAAAAGTAGTATATACTTAAGGGCTATATGAATAGCTTCAAATAAAAGCATTATTCCCGATTTTTGATTCAATGAGGTGTGCAACTGCACTGACTGATTAATATCAAATGATTCGCACGCCGTTATCATGATCACTTACCAAGTACTTGTCGTGCTCAACCCATTATTGTGCTACTGTGACAGAGGAGTATGAAAATTAGCACGTTTATAGTCTACGTAGAGAAGAAATACGAAATGCTAATATTTTTTTCCAATAATAGAGAACATACATAATATCATTTAAAAACACATTACACACACTACCACATGACTGCATTTGACGTAAGCATATATCTATATCTATACTAATATTATAAAGAGGAAAACGTTGTATTTTTGTATGTTTGTTATGAATTAACTTAAAAACTGCTGAACCGATTTTAAAAATTCATTTACCACTAGAATGCTACATTATTCCGAATCAGTATAGGCTATATTTCTTTTAGAAAAACCACGATATCCTTGCTAAAACTTCAGTAACGCGAACCAAAGTGCCAAAAAATGTGTATGAAAATCCCTTTCACCGCGTACGCTGCGGAAACTATTGATGATACAACAAAAAAATGTTCTACAATATTATAGAGCACATCAACATCCACAAAAACTTTCGCGATAACATATGTCCAACTATTGTAGTTATGTTACTATAACCACTTTTTACATTTTAAATGTTACTAAAAAAGTTGACCTAAATCAGATCGTGATACCCATACCTTCGTATATATTACCCATATATTCGTGTTAATCCTTATCCAAATAAATTATGTTATATTCAAAACTGTTTTAATACCTATAAATAACTTTTTGAATAACTTTAATCGGGAAGTCCTTTCAGAAGATATTACGAATTAAGGAAAATAAACACTGTCGCCACCGCACATTGACTATCGTGAGTTGTGTATTCGTTTTTTTTTATGTTGTGGTTTAGAATTAGAGTAAACTGGAGCGTTTTATATAGGATTGGATATGTTAATAATCTTTTTCATTAATTTTAAAATCTTAAGTCTAATAATTTCTTGGCGAAACGAAGTTCGCTGGATCAGCTAGTTGCGTAATAAACAAATTAAAACATTCAGTTTCTTACTATGAAATTACATAGCGTCAAAAATGTCAGATGATTTTGAAAAAATATGCGTCATTGCTATCAACTGCACCATAGTCAATTAAATATCTATTTTACGGGTGTATTTAAAATACCTCGAAATTAATACAATTTAATTGAATTTGAGAAAAAATTGTGCTACTTTTGTATCAAGTTTAGTTTTTGAGTTGAATTACGTTTGAATTTCGACCGTCGCGATAGGTGACCAGTATTAATAAAAGGGTCTACTTATATTAGTGTGTGTGCGCGTGTTTATGTGTGTGTGTATGTGTTTGTTAATTATAAGAACTGGGGGGTTTCTAATCCGTTTCATGTCGTGCCAGTAATAAGACAGCCTACTATTATGACATAAAGCGTGTCTCATTATATCAACAAGCAAGTAACAATTTACATAAGTCAACTAGTTTATTGCGAAGATACGAGTACAAAGGAACTACTTATTACTGCCTACACCAATTCTCGTGTCGTCTAGTCTGGGAGCTTGTAATAGCGTTTAATTACGAGTATGTCGGCGCTGTGGCGGGTAATTCGATTTTGTCATTCCTTTATTGTACAACGTGTGAACCTATCGCAGCATTAAATGATGTAGGTACTTGATACATTAAATAGGTGGTAGAACCAGTACTGTTCAGTGGAAGGGATACCACGGTCACACCTATTTCTAACGTTATATATTTCATGTTTGACGTCCCGCGTGGCGGAGCGGTTACAGTACCGGTCTGATGCGCAATGGGTCCCGGGTTCGGTTCCCGGCCAGACAGGTATCTGAATGATGAGTTTAGAATTATTTTCTGGGTGTGTGTTTGTGTATTTGTCTTGTGTGTGTCCAAGGTACCCACGACACAGGAGAAAATCCTAGTGTGGAGCTGTAGTAGTATGAGTGTAGAAAGCGTCAAAGCGTAGAAACCGATTTGTTGGAACAGTGTGCATACCAGCTGACTTTAACACGAGGCGACCATCCTCGATCTCAGGAGTAGCTCTGTTTGTGTGAATTTGGTTACATATGTCACTGGGCGGCAGGGATCCCTTATTCTTAAACGGAAGGCATACTCTTTGCTACTTTAATTTAAAATCCATATATAACAGTATATATTAAATTATTCTATATGTCTGGAGATCATATCTCAGTCATGCATTGATTCACCTCAGAGTTTAATTGTGATTCCTCGTTAAACCATATTAACCTACTGCTGAGCACGGGTGAAGACCGAAGTCTTCCGAGAGAAGTCTCGGAACGAGAGTTTTAGGCCATAGTCCACCACGCTGGCCAAGTGCGAATTGGTTTGTTGGACAATTGTGATTTGCTAACGGTGAAAGAAAACCTTCATAAAAGCCTTGAAGTTATTTTTATGAACATTGACATTTGTGTTTAAACCCAAAATAAGATTAGCATCCTTCATGAGACCGATTATCTGTACTTAGGCCTGACTATTAAATGTAAAATAAGCATTTTTTAAATGTCTCAGGTTCACCATATCTTACGTACCAACTTGTATTACTATTAAAGACACACACTCACACGCTTTCTACACTCATAGTCCGACACTAGGATTTTCTCCTGTGTCGTGGGTACCATGGACACACACAAGACGAATATACAAACAACCAGACCCAGAACATGAATCTAAACTCATCATTCACATACTTGTCTGGCCAGGAATCGAACCCTGAACCCATTGTTCGTCAAACCGGTATGGTAACTGCTGCGCCACGCGGGTCGTCAAAGACTGACAGGTACAACTGAGATCCTACCAAATACGAATTGCTCTTTATCTATATTCTCAAAGGCGAAAGTAAAATCTAAATTCGCACTCGACTAAGTGTTTAGGGGTTTAGAGGTGGAAGTTACTTTGTAATTTGTATATACGAGTATCTAGTATAATTTGCATGTTTATTGCCTAATTGTGCACGGGTCCACGGGTCTCAGCAAATTGGAACTATCTAATTGTCAGTGTAATTAAAATGATCTATTTATCAGCCTTTTAAAGTCCACTCCTGGATATATGCCTCCCCTAATGTGGGTGGCAATAGCCACTGCATCTGGCATGAGTGTCGGTGACCGCAATATTGCTTGTGATGGTCAGGAAGACGCCTCTGTCGGGAAATAATTCCTTTGTCGCCTTCATCAATAACTCTTTTTCCCGTTGTTGTAGATTTCTATGGCAGTAAATCACATGTTGTTTGTTCGTTGTATGTTCGTTTGCTACTTCAAAAAAAAAACGCTTTCTACACTCATAGCCCCACAGTAGGATTTTCTCATGTGTCGTGGGTGCCCTGGACACACACAAAGACGAATACTCAAACATCCAGACCCAGAACAAGAATCTAAACTCATCATTTAGATACCTGACTGAACCGGGAATCCAGCCCGGGACCCACTGCCTGTCAGACCGGCATGGTAACCGCTACGCCACGTGGGTCCTCGCCACGTGAGGGTACAGATTTATCATAATAAGCTCATTGATACTGGAGCTAACTTTTATAACAATGTAAAAAAAGCATGATTGAAAAAAAAACAACATAACAAAAAAGATAAACCTGCTGAGTTTCTTGCGGGATCTCCTCAGTTGAGGTCGTGTTCTACCACCGGGGTAGTGTAAAAAAAAACTGACAATTTGTAAGTGCCTGCGTAGGCCTATACAAAATAAAGACATTTCATTTCATTATAATTATATATCATTACTTCATGATGAAATTTAACATTCAACGCTGATTAATACTCGTAGTTGTAATAAAACCAAGCGAATGAATTCATTGACCGACATTTGAATGGATCGCTCAAAATCTGATACATTTGAAGATTAACATAAATAACTATTTACGTTAAGCGCAATCAATCGATCAATCGTCGATCGTCGGTTTATAGTAGTATTTTTTTTGTGTATAAATATTAATTAGAATAAACCATTTCTTTTGAAAATATGGATAAATGTCTAGTTTATAATTTGCACTGCACTAATTGGCACTTTACAAAATCCCACTCGTAGGTACACGTTTCTATTCACACTTTAGTGAAGACTGAGATCTGAGAAGAATAGATCTTCACTATGATTCAATGCAGATTGCTGAAACAGAGAGTAATGTACGAGTAACTTATTTTTTAATACAATGTTTATTAGTGGCGAGTTCTAAAAACTTTCAGTTTGTCGTAACAAATGTAAAAATTTCTTCGTTTTGACTAATAAAAACGAAGTTGCAAGCTCAATGTTTTAAGAAGGCCTATAATTAGATACAAAAGAAAGAACAAAAAATTAAAACAGGTGTCATTCGTCAAGTATTAAATTAGTAAGAGTTCCTGGCGATAATGTAAACGAATACGTCGTAGGAGGACGGGTGTTTCTAATAAAGCACTTTTACATTTTACAAAATGCCGTTTAGTTTATTTTTACTGGTGCAAAAAATGTTTGAGTTATTTTGGGTATATTTTTGTTTGAAGGGCATGGCGATGATGAATAGCTTGGGATATGCTATTAAAAGATTATTACAGATGTCAATTCTACTACAGATAGCTTAGTGGAAAAATGTCGGCCTTTTACACCCGCGTCATGGAGTTCACGGATCCAAGCGAGGGTATAATACCAGATACCTGTACTTTTAAGGAAAATCACATAATCATGAGCACTACAAATGACGCACTACACTACAAATGATGAATGTCTGAACGCTTAAAAAAACCATCGTGAAGAAATATCATGAAGTTATAAGAAAATTAAATGTATGTAAAGTGTACGACCCAATGTGGCTCACATGGTGGACTATGACTCAAGGAATTTGTCATAAGCATGACAAATTACTTTCTTTATTATAATTTATGTGTGGTAGAACCGGTGTAGTTCACCCGGGGAAGTACCACTGCCACGCCTATCTTTATCATGAAGCGCAGTTCTTGCGTTTCGATGGAAGGGTGTGTGTGGTTCATCCATCCATCCATCCATCAGCCTTTGAAAGTCCACTGCTGGACATAGGCCTTCCCTAATCTGCGCCACTTCGACCGGTCCTGAGCCATCTGAATCCAGCGGTTACCCGCTGTCTTCTTCAGGGTGTGGTTGCCGGCACTCTTTTATATTAGGCGAACATGTTAGTGCTTGGAAGTAGTTGTATCTTCCATCCATTCCTCCATCTGTGGTTGACTTTAAATAGAACCCCGTGTTCTACACGAAGTTGCTTGCAGGTGTCCATGGGCGGCAGTGACCACTTACCATTAGATGGACTGCATGTTCGTTTGCTACTTCAATGTTATAAAAAAAGACAAATGAATATGGGTGGAAAATGAACAGAAAATGTACAGATAGTTATTTTTTGTACCTTTGTTATGTGTCATGATTCCATGCATAAAAGTCTGTTGCACTGAAATTTTTCATTCCGAGTTTATTGCACAAATATAAAATTAGAATGTGAATGAATTAAAAATCTGAGAGCTTGCCAATATCTACGCACCAATCTGAAATAGTGCCAAACAAATTTATTGTTTTCCACTGTCCACGCAAATACAATACTTTTTCTTTACGATTATATTTTTTCTGAGAAATTTTCGAACGTATATGTATATTATTTCCATGCTAATCTGATTTTTGTCTTTCCTCTTCATAGAGAGAGTCGTCGTCAACCCATTATTGGCCCACTGCTGGGCACGGGTCTTCTCTCAGTATGAGAGAGTTTAGGCCACAGTCCACCGCGCTGGCCAAGTGCGAATTGGTGGACAATTATCTGACTGAAGTAGCATTCGAGCATGCAGTCCACCTGATGGTAAGTGTTTACTACCGCCCGTGGACATCTGTAATTAACTTCATACAGAACGTGGGTTTGATCTGAAGTCAATCACTGATGCGTTGCTACTCCTGAGGACTATGATGGTCGCCTCATGCGAAAGTATGCCGGCAACCACACCCTTCCATCGAAACGCAAGAAATGCTTCACGCCAGAAATAGGTGTGGCGGTGGTACTTCCACAGTCAAACTACAATGCTTCTACCACATTCAACTGGACGGTTTAAACTACCACTCTTCTCGCCTGCAACCCTGGATATGTTCTCTTTAGTTGCCTCGCATGACAGGCAGGGGATACTATCTACTGTTACTCTATTCGCCAGAATACGTGGCTAAATTTCACGTAATTTGGGACCACCCGAGCCTACAAGGACAATACGTAATCATGATGGGATTATACATTGTGGGTCATCCTTCAGTAAAGTAATTCAAGGTCATCCTTGAATTACTTTTCTGGAATAACAACCTAGACATCAGAAAACGACGGCTGACACATTAAACAAACTTTTCCTTCCACGAAATGTTTTAAAATACATAGCGAAATTAAAACAGTCCCGTTTTGATCCGTTACAGAGGATGTGCCAATCACCTGCTACATACGATTTTCATGCAAAAATCGATAATAAACATGAGATTTGTAAATGTAAACGACGTTTATTTACAATGCAAATCTTTATTTTAACCTCCATAAAATTGTTTCTTGTGTATTAAATGTTTGTTATAGGTATTATAGATAGTCAACTTATTTTACAACTAGTAGACCCGGTGAACTGCGTTCCACCTAAAATTAAGAAAATCTAAAGTTATAAGTATTCCTCCACTATATTATGCATGTATTATACATTAAAACCTTCCTCTTCCGTCACTCTATCTATTAAATAAAAACTTTTTAACAAAAAATATCTACCGACTTCCATGTCACAAAAAAGTAAAAAATAATTTAAATATATTTTGGTCTAGAACATACTCAGTACTTAGTACATAGTCCTGAAGTCGGTGCTCGACATATTTCGCTGGACGACGGTAACTACGTCCTATATGAGCACCGACTTCAGAACTATGTACTAAGTACTGAGTATGTTCTAGACCAAAATATATTTAAATTATTTTTTACTTTTTTGTGACATGGAAGTCGGTAGATATTTTTTGTTAAAAAGTTTTTATTTTACACTTTTTAGTGACTATATTTTTATGTTTGTATTTAAATAAAGCCTCTAAGTTTGCTTTGTGCATCTACATATTCACAAAAATTAAACATAAAACACTTTTACAATTCATACAAACAGGGCGCCCCCTCTGGAAGTACCCCTCCATCATCAGGGTTGAGGAGTTGAAGGTCAAATTTTTCATCTTATATTGTTGCTTAGTAATCTTATAACATATACGTTAGTACCAGGTGGCTAACTTCTATGGCTCAGGCTTGCAGTACCCTGCATCATCAGGGTTTAGGAGTTGAAGGTCAAAATTTTAATTTTGTGCCTCTGTTTGGTATTATTTTTACATACCCGTAAGCACCAAATTGCCAACTCCTATGGTTTAGAATTGAAGTACCCCTTCATCATCAGGGTCGAGGAGTTGAAGGTCAAAATTTTAATTTTGTGCCTCTGCTTAGTATTATTTTTACATAACCGTAAGCACCAAATTGCCAACTCCTATGGTTTAGGATTGAAGTACCCCTTCATCATCAGGGTTGAGGAGTTGAAGGTCAAATTTTTGATTTTATATTTTTGCTTAGTATTTTCTTTACATAACCGTAAGCACCAAATTGCCAACTTCTATGGTTTAGGATTGAAGTACCCCTCCATCATCAGGGTTGAGGAGTTGAAGGTCAAATTTTTCATCTTATGTTTTTGCTCAGTAATCTTATAACATATACGTAAGCACCAAATGGCTTATTCCTATGGTTATGGCTTTAAGTACCCCTGCATCGTCAGGGTTGAGGAGTTGAAGGTCAAATTTTTGTCCCATGAATTTGCTTAACAATTTCATTATATATTCGCAAACATCAAACGACCAACTTTTATAGTTCAGGCTAGCAGTACCCCTGCATCATCAGGATTGAAGAGTTGAAGGTCAAATTTTTCATAGTAAATACCTACATAGTAATTTTATTCTATATTTTACTCAATTGGACTTCTCCAGCTAAGGTTCGGCCGACTATCACTAATTTTATTATTTTGCTCCAAAAAGTTGAAGATCCTATGATTAGAACCTTATCAAACTCTTATCAGACTACCCCTGGAGTACATCCTTTCTAATAAAAAAAGAATCATCAAAATCGGTTGGCGGGATATTGAGTTATTCATACATTTACATTGAAAATGCAAATTTAAGACTTATGCGTTTTTCTTATGGATGCCCTAGTTAAAAAATACTAAAAAAAAATGGGACCCTATGACACGCACTACCTTTCAAATAAAAAAAATCATCTAAATCGGTTCACCCAGTCCGGAGAAATGAGGTAACAAATATAAAAAAAAAAAGTCGGTTAAAAACTGTAATAAAAGCCGTAGCGTAATTTCAAAGATCATGTGTATTTATAACAAATGAGCATGCAATAAATCCATTTGATTGTGGTCACTGCCGTCTATAGGCATTTGTGAGTAATGCCACATACAATTGTACTCCCACTAAAGTCGGCCATAAAAGCGGCCAACCCGTGTCGTATGTTTTAGAACTGCCCATAAGCATTCCGACAAGGTTTAACGACTGCTATCAAATGATAACAACTGGAATTGATGCCATAACATATACCTTTAGATAACATTTAAATAAGAATATGTGTGTATTGTGTTTTTGTTCTTTTAATCATGTGATATTAAAATTATGATTACGTGTTTTAAGCATATATGTTAAAGTTATCGTTACTTATTTGAGGCGTATAATATCGAAGTCGTAATAACTATTTTAGACGTGTGATCTCAACGTCGTAATCGCGTATATTAAGCGTACAATGTAAAAATGACAACAATGTATATTAATCAGCTTAAAATAACCTAAAATACATAACTATATCAAAGGTATAGTTATCTATTTTAGAGATGTAATATCAAAGTCATAATTACATAGCAAACATAAAAAATAAAAGTGATAACAGTTCACAGTCGGTTGTAAATAACTTTGCTGTTTGTATTTTAATGTTCCGTGTTCATTAAACACAATGCTTTACGGCTTTTCTATGTTGTCCAAAAAACTTCTTATTCTTAGATATTTCAAGGACGTTTCAGAAAATTAGGCGACAATAGATGCGATTAGGAGTTAGATGGGTGCCCGATGGCTAAATCATATCCGCTTCCGCTTCAAAGAGCAACTTTTTGAATTTTGGAAAAATTGCCAAAATTTTGAAAAAGAAAGTTCCTAAATCATTACATTTATTGCTTATATAAGTCACTAAGGTAAACAAACCAATGTCTGATATTTCTGTTTATCTCTTACAAATTCGGTTGTAGACGTCTTCTACATATTTTTATTCGCAATGGAACCATCTATTTCGGAGTATGTAAATTGGACCAATAATTAAATGAACTTCAATATTGGTGATTCGTGGTTTATTGCTCCAAGTATTGATAGATTGCTCTTATATTACATGCGATATTAGATCAATATGTAAAACAAAATCAGTTGCCGTCGATAAAAGGAAAGTCAGAAACAAAATATTTTAATACTAGGTATATTTTTGAAGTGAAACTTCTTTAGGCGCATGAGGGTAAACTTTTTACAGATGAAACGTCACGCCGGTATGCAACGGAAGTGTCGGAAAAGAGAGAGAGAGTGATCGAGACCGATTGAGAGAGAGTAAGACAGGGCGAACGTAGCATGAGCAACTAGCCGTGGAGTGAGAGTAGGGAGCAAGCGAGTGAGAAAGATTGAGAGAAAAAGTGAGGCAGAGCGAACGTCGTATCAGGCCTTTTCCCCTTCCTCTTAATCTTGGAAATTTAAAGTTTTAGATTTGTATAAATAAAAACAAGATTTATAAATTAGTTCGCCAAAGAAGTTTCACTTCTGACATGTGTACTTTGTACGCACGCATGTTTTTTTATAATAAGAAGTTTAGAAGTGACTAAGGTTAAAATTCTTTAGGCGAAAGCAATTCTTGATTGACTTCACTATTGTCACATCATTCTATAATAACGTCTGCCATGTGATAGTTTTTTTATAGTAATGAAGTATCAAACGAGCATGGAGTCCACCTAATGGTAAGTGGTCAGTGCCGCCCACGGACATTTGCAACTTCATATAGAACATAGGTTTTATCTGAAGTCAATCTCAGATGGCACGAGTACGTAGTAAAGAAGAAATAGTAACATAAAATATGTTTTTAGACTCAAAACTATAATGTTTTAATAAACATTGCTCTAGTTTTAATATAGCTCAGTTACTCAAGAGAAAAAAACGAGAAATATATAATTTATGCGTCATCCCACGAATCTTATGATAGGAAATAGTGTATCAATTTTTACTGCGAAAGGATTATAATCCAATCCAGCACTGTTCTTCCGACACGTTAATTTCTTACCGCAAAACCAGCCTATGACCTTTGGAAATTCAAATTCAGGTCGATTTACACAAAATTTCACCGGAGCTTACACAAAAGACCACATGCATCGGTAGCTTGTAAAGGCGACCTTACAGATTTAAACGCCGCTATAATTCCAGTTGGGACCAAAATTTTGCACGTAGTTCCTAAATGCAGGTTGTCAACCATGAACTTTCACATACAATGAATATATTCAAACTATACTATATTGTCGTATAAGCCGCGTGGAACTATACTATATTGTTGTATAAGCCTATACTATGCGTTGGAATGCATAGACATTAATATTTACAAGATGGTATAACCAGTGTAGTTCGACCGGAGAAGTACCACACTTATTTCTAGCGTTATGCAGTTCTTGCATTTCAGTGGAAGGGTGTGGTTGCCAGCACACTTTTATTTGAGGCGTACATTTTCGTCCTCAGGAGTACCAACACATCTATGACTAACTTCAGATAAAATCCGTGTTGTATATGAAATTGCTTACACATATCCATGAGCAGTGACCACTTGCCATCGGGTAGATTGCGTTCTTGCTTGCTACTTCAATCAGATATAGAAATGTTTATGTATGTGTATATCCACATATATAAATTGCTTTTTATACCATCTATAGGTTTAAGCTTTTCACACTGATACTGAAGCTGCTGCTATTTATTAACTAAAACCTACAGCATTTTGGCCTATTTTGACTAATCAACAGTTTTTTTCGCAAGATCCACTGTACATTAGTTTCATATATAAATTTATGTTTTGGTCGATAACTTTAATTAACATTGTTGAAATAGCGAAAATTATTTTATATTGTTTTGCTAAACAGGCTTCCAATTATCAAGGCAATAAACTTTTATATTACTCTAAATAACTTTACTTTTGTTCTTAAATGAGATCTAGAAAGAAATCCTTCCTGTTTTAATTAAAACCAATTACGTTTATCTTACTGATCCTATCATCAGTGAATACTGACTTTGACCTTGATATTAATTCACGAATCTGTCAGATTACTATTAATAATTGAGGATCATTAAAAACTAGTTAAGTTTCTTCATAAGTCCCTCCCTCTCCATGCATTAATCAGACATTCGAGGATGACGGCTTAGAATCGTTCTTAACCGCAGTGAGTATTGCTGTTACACATCAAAATGCTGCCATCTATCTTCCAGATTAAGTCACTTAGTTGCTTCTTACGAAATCCGCGGAATGAGAGGGGTGAGGTGCTATTCAAGGCCGATACCCCATGGTATAACCTCATACTGTTATTTGGCGTTTAATTAACGAAATAATTAACTTTATGACATCATTCAAAACAAGTGTCCTTTTATATGGACAGTTTCCGCTCGATCCTAAGTACACAGGTTATAAGTGCGACCGACTTGTTTCATAATTATACTGCCTAAATTTGGTTGTAAAAGTAAATACTCTGTATAAAAATGTATCCAAGTTGGTTACAGTTAGTATACAGAGATGGGCAGATTATATTTACTTAAAAATTACTAATATAAAATTACTAATTTAAAAGTGCCAAAAAAATAGTCACTCTTGAGCTTGGTCTCCACTCTCAACCAAACAAAACTAGCCAACTTTTTTTGTTGTCAATACGTAATGATAACAAAAATTTTCGGTGGATACGTTGTTTTGTAAACAAAAGTTGGTAGTTGGTGGTTAGAGTTGCAAAAAGTTGGAAACAGAAGTTGCTAACAATTTACGTTAACATGTGGTAGAACCAATCTACTTTGGCCGGCAAAGTACAAACGCCACCTATTTCTAGCGTGAAGCAGTTTTTGCGTTTCGATGGAAGGATGTGGTTGCCGGCATACTTTTATTTGAGGCAGACATAAAAGTCCTCAGGAGTACCGACACATCTGTGATTGACTTCAGATAGAACCCCTTGTCTGTATAAAGTTGCTTACAGATGTCCATGGGCGTCAGTGTTCACGTACCATCAGGTAGACTGCATGTTCGTTTGCTACTTCAATCTAACAAAAAAATATCGGTAGATCTTTATGCTGGACATCTCTAATTTGACGTATATTAAACTAATACCGTTGTAACCGATTAATGACCAACTGTTAATAGTGATGTCATACGTGTTATTTTCTTTTGTAACCAGATTATTTCTTTGCAGTGTCACCAACATCTTCCTGGTGAACCTCTCGGCAGCAGACTTGCTGGTGACCGGTGTCTGCATGCCGATCCAACTCAGCAAAGCCATCACCTTGGTGTGGTTCTACGGGGAGACTGTGTGCAAGATCGTCAATTATATACAAGGTATCTATGCCATCTTTCCCCAATTGCGTCAGAAGGAGGGTAATGTTTGTCGAGCGTAATTTATGTATATATTTTATTAGCGTAAAGAATTTCTTACGCTTCGATAGAAAGGTGTGGTTGCCGGCACACTTTCACATGAGGCGACCATCATAGTCCTCGGGAGCAACAACGCATCTGTGATTGACTTCAGATGGAACCCATGTTCTGTATGAAGTTGATTACAGATGTCAATGAGTGGCAGTGGCCACTTACCATCAGGTGGACTGCATGTTCGTTTGCTAATTCAGTCAGATAAAAAAAATGTATGAATGTATGTATGCCAAAAAGGCTTGACAAATTGTGATATTATGACATCATTTGAAACTACACAGTTGAGAGAGTGACGTAATTTTTAAATATGGCGCCTGCGGTCAGGAAAAAATGGAGGGGAGGGATGATTTTTTGATTATCGCATCAATATGGTATCAAATAAAAGCTAGTAAATAGACCATTACAAATACATATGCATTACTGTTAATTTTACTGTTTTCATGCAAAATAAAAAAAAAACCTTGAATAAAATAAATTATTACACAGACCAGAAAGCAGTCGGTTGGTTTGTTTTCGAGCAGTCGGTGTTTATAATTATATTATTTAATTATGTTCTTTTTATATTTCATGTTAATATTGTGAGCCGTACATAGCCCTTTATATGAAATGTTATCGATATCGTAGTGGTTTCATTTTATGTCTTTTTGTGCTTCGGATTACATTTAAGTCGTCAATATCGGTTATTATAATTGGGCACTCGTTAATCTTTGTCATAGAACTATATCTTAGCGCATACAATTCAATTACTCGATGAGAAATTCCGATTCGTAATTCCGCGTTGAATTTGAGCTTCATGTACGTACATAGTTGCAAAAATTCTAATGCGAAAGTATCTCACGTAATTAATAATATACCTTTGTTGGCCTTCATTTTATTTTAAAAGTAAGCAATAATATGTAAACGTTGTTCCGTTATGAACAAATTGTCTAATTTTATGGAAGTTCAGAGATCAATTATGATGTCTCTATGCTTATAATATTTTATTTTTCAGTAACGCTTCTGTAATTGACTTCAGATTGAATCGTTGTTTTGTATGAAGTGAATTTACAGTGACAGTGACCACTTACCATCAGGATTGCATGCTCGTTTGCTACTTCAAAGTCATAAAAAAACGCTTTATCTTGAGTTATGTTTAAGTCTCTCATTTCTGCCGTGACTTTAAATCTTTACATTCATTTTCTTACAGAAACTTTGCGGCGATAACAAACTTAAGTTTGTTCTACACTAAACTAACTGTCACTTTAGAACAACTTATAATAAGTTAAGAAACATTCCTTGGCCTTGCTTGACAAAAGTATGAAAGCAGTTACAGGACTCAATTATGTTTTAAAATTTGTTTCAACGTGATTCTAAAATAACATTGAATATGTAAAAAAACTCGCTTTCTACACTCATAGCCCCACAGTAGGTTTTTCTCCTGTGTCGTGGGTACCATGGACACACACAAGACGAATACACAAATACCCAGTCCCACAACATGAATCTAAATTCATCATTCAGATGGTTCAATCTGGCCGGGAATCGAACCCGGGACCCATTGCGCGTCAAACCGGTATGGTAACCGCTCCGCCACGCGGGTCGTCAATATGTACAGTTTACTATGTAATGGTCACTCACAATGTACGGTTTTTGTACGTACGGTTGTGTACGGTAATTATTATTTTGTTTTTTTACCAATATTTCGACTCAATAATAAATTACGTGGATCGTGGCTATGACGACTCTACGGTGGCGGGACATACGAGTACGTTAACAATTCGTAGTAGATTAACTATCTGCCCTGCATCTGAATCGTTTTCCCTCATCAGGTTCCATAAAAACATAAAACATTAACATAATAATGATATAAAGTAATGATAATTATCTATTCAGGCCTTATACATGCTCAATTAGTTAAATTATAAACGATATCCAGAACCTCACATTTTTTTCACTGCCCGCTTGACGTGAAATTCCCCATTGTTAACATATGTATTTGGGGGAACCACCCATTATTGTCCCACTGTTGGGCACGGGTCTTCTCTCAGAATGAGAGAGTTTTAGGCCATAGTCCACTGCACCTGCCAATCGTTGGACTTAACACACCTCTGAGAACTTTCTTTTTAAAAACTCTCGGGCGTGTAGGTTTCTTCACGATGTTTTCCTTTACCGAAAAACAGTGATAATTATTTTTTAATACGCACATAAATCAGTGGTGCATGCCTGGGTTCGAACCTCGGGCCTCCCGATTGAGAGGGCAAGTTTCAACCATTAGGCTATTACTGCTGCACATATGTATGTATTATCTTAATATCGTATCAGCTTTTACCTTTACACCAACTCGAAATAATCTACTCAAGCTCTACGCTAAACCCTCAACAAAGTAGACTGAACCCTCGTCTGAGCCTATCTTGAGGCGAAACAGATCCGGACCTTTGTCAATGATAAGAACATTCGAGTCGCTGGTACCTGTTAAATCCTGTATAAAAATAACTTCTTTCCAAACCTTTTTGAAGGAAACGTGGACAACAAATTGTTATGAATGAAATTTAACCAGTTGTTGATATAACGCGCTTATTCCTATCCAGCGCCGGTATTCAAATACGTATTTTGTTTAATTGACACAATAGATACAGGTATAGGTATATATTTTTTGCTCCTTTTATACTTACTCGTTTGTGTCTGGCGGGGACGCTGTGTCTCCCTAATTTTAGTGTAATTAATTTGTTTTCTGTCTCTGTATGTACCAAACTATGTTTAATATTTTATAAATCTATTTTATGTTGTGTCTTAAGCTGTGAAATAAATGTTTTATCTATCTATCTATCGATCTATCAAAAGGAATGCTTTTCCTGTTGCGCGTGGGCAAGCTCGCAATCGCATATCATCAGCACGCGTGTTACTTGCGTTCTATATAGAGGCTTGCTTTTTGGATTGCGACGTGACTGCGATTTATTCATGTGAGCGTGTGAGACCCGCGTGAAGACGTAAGACGGGGCAGGAATAGCGCCCAGATAGAATGGATATCAATATGTAATATTTTAGCCTAGCGGGACAATATATTTTATGACGATATAATATGTATATAAATCAAATAACTATTGCTGAAATTTATAGCTTCTAAATATTAAATGCTTTAAATGCTGTCACTGATATTATGTAAGTGCCCCCGTGGTCCTATACAAAATAAAGACATTTTAAATTATTTTAACATTTTTCTTAAGTTCATGAAAATGACGATTCAGTCCTAATTGTTATCGCAATTGGAACATACATTTTTTTTAAATGTACATTATTTGCATAACTTTCTTGTCAACAACAACAAATTCAAGTTTCTTAGTGGTTTTTATATGAAAATATTCTAGCGCGTTTAGCGAAATGAGTCAACATAAAACACCGAGAGCTCTTAAATTGAGCTCAACAACTGACCTACAAGAAGTCTTTCTTGCATGAATGAATTGGGAGCATGATCCGCTCGCTCTGTTTTCGGCTTAGGTGCTATCTTTTATGAATAGGGGTAACTTTAAAAAACCAACATTAAGATCTTAATTACAATATTTGCTTAAAACTTCTAAAAGTTGCTAAAATTTCGGGCATACAATTTATTTAACAATAAAACTTAAATAAAAAAAATAAATAAAATTTCTACACTCATAGCCCCACAGTAGGATTTTCTCCTGTGTCGTGGATACCACGGACACACACAAAGACGAAGCCACAAACATCCAGATCCAGAATAAGAATTTAAACCTATCATTCAGATAGCTGTCTGGCCGGGAATTTAACCCGGGACCCACCGCATGTCAGACCGGTATGGTAACCGCTGAGCCACGCGGGTCGTCAATACTAATATACAAAATATAATTGTATTTTCCAACTGCATTTTGATAAATTTAAATAACTAATTTTGTAACATAGCACGTATTTTAATCATAGGCCTACATAAAATGTAAGATGGTATAGACATTACAAGCTTTAAACAGTTTGTTTTATCGAAGTACTGTGATATCTTGTTACGACAAGCTTTTATATTATAGAAAATTGTACCATGGAACAAAATGATGGGTTTGACTACTTCAAAGTTTATGTTTTTCTTCTACTCGTACTTAATTAATTAACTTATTAAATAATTTCTAACTATAAGCGTTAACTATTTAATCATAACAATATTCACAAGTAAATTCTTACACAACACAATGTATTCTAAACTTGAAGAACAGACTACCGTAATATCTCTGCTTACGCTCCCTAGACTTACGCAATCTCGGAGTTACGAGATCTTCTGTCCTCAATAAAATATTTTATTTCATTTCGAATTCGACTTACGCGGTTAACACACTTCAAATCTGTACATAACAGTACAATATAATATAGAGTACAGTACTGGTTTATTAAGGATTTTTGTATTAAGGGTAGACCAGCTGGAATTATTGAAAAAAATATGGGAATAATTAGTTTTACGGTGAAGATGGGTGCTGCCGTTTATATTCCCTCCTCACCAATCTTTTTTAGACGTAATGTCATCTTAAATTTTGCATTTTTTATTATAATGAAGATGCAAACGAGCGCGCAGTCCACCTGATGGTAAGTGGTCACTGCCGCCCATTGACATCTGTAAGCAACTTCATATAGAGCATAGGTTCTGTCAAAAGTCAATCACAGATGCGTTGCTACTCTCGACGACTAGGATGGTCGCCTCATATAAAAGTGTACCGGCAACTACACCTTACCATCGAAACGCAATGAATGCTTCACGTTGGAAATAGGTGTGGCGGTGGTACCTCCCCGGTCGAACTTTTGGTGCTAACCTTCTAAATTCGCAATTTCTGAAATCCTGCCATAATTTTGAAACTGCTGGGTGTACTTGCATGTAATTGCATTAAAATTTGATATAAGCTACGTTACCCTTTCTCTCAAACATAGGATTGTAACCACAACGCCTAATTTTTATTTATTTCAGGCAGTATATATAGTTCAGTTCTGTATAGGATAGTAGTTCAGATTGGCCACCCACACGAAGATCATTATTTAACAGTTTCGGTAGCTAAGTGATATTTTATGCGTATGTGGGCATCGAGTGGAGAAGTCGTTAAGAGAAACCCAAATTGCTCCGTTAACTACAAGTGGCAATTTATCACTTTCCTTGAAACGCTCGTATGTTAGTGCAAGCCATCCGTAAACGTTTATGCTTTAAAGCGATAGTGCATTCACGACGTATAGATTAACGTTAAATAGAGGATACTTTATGTATACTTTTTATTTCCTATATTACGTAGGGTACTAGTTGACCCGGCAAATTTCGTTCCACCTAAATCTAAAATTATCAGTGTTTCTCCACTATATTATACATGTATTATACATAAAAACCTTCCTCTTGAATCACTCTATCTATAAAAAACTGCGTTATAATCCATATATTAGTTTTAAAGATCTAAGCATACATAGGGACAGACAGCGAGAAGCGACTTTCTTTATTCTATGCAGTGACGATACTCCTTAATGTACAGTCAATTGTAGTCCTTATTTAAGCTAAAAATTCAATTTTCATCGGGTCGTAACTTTGAATGTATCAGCCTTATGGAAAGGTATGGAAAGGAATGTATTAACTTATATGTGTATATAGTATTTCCTTTTGTCTAATTTTCTTTTTTATTTTTCAGCATAGTTCTTCACTGCGTTACCTAAAAATTTACTGAAACATAATCCTCATAAATTTTAATTACTTTTTACATATACAAGTCTGAAAAAATGAAATAATTAATGTATATATATAAAAGTAAAACTGACATCTATCTTATAATCATATGTAGCCATTTTGATGATAAGTACTGTATATATAAGGGTTACATAATTAACATTTAATTGACAATATGTTATACATTATGTATTTTGCCTTATTTAATGCCCACACATTTTTCAACTATAATTTAGTTAAATTTGGCCCACAGGTGTAGCAGTCGCAGCGAGTGTCTTCACGCTAACAGCCATGTCGGTAGATCGCTGGCTGTCCATATCCCCCGAGCCTCGTCTCCGACCACCCGGGAGGCGGCAGGCGCTGCTACTCCTCTGCCTGCTGTGGATCGCAGCGCTCCTCATCTTCATACCTCTACTGATGGTGGCCACAGTTCGGAGGGAGTCCGTGCCCATTATATCAAAAGGATACAAAAATCTGTCGGTACGTAGCCTTAATATTAGATTAGTTAATAAATTTCTAACTTACAAATGTGAATAAATGTTTTTTTTACTAATATGACCCCAGAGGGTCAAAAGGTTGTCTAGTAATTACAAGGAGTTCGTCAATATATAAAAAGATATAAATATTTGAATATTAGATTTGACGAGTAAAAATTTGCTTTTAGTACTGCCTAATTAAAAATTTGCTCAAAGAAATGTTTAAATTGTACACAAAAAAAAATCCGTAGCGAATTTGCTGCCACATTTAGTGTACAGTATTATGGGTTCGTTCCCTGGTCATATTCTCGTTTTTCTTTTATCCCCATTTCAGTGCATTAAATAAATTATATGTAACATACTCAATAATAATACTATCAGTTAACACCTTCAATAAATTAACAGACTCAATTTTCCACTAAAAGCAAACCAAATAAACGTCCCTATTTTCTTTATGTACTAGAACATCAATTCTGTACAAATTATTCTTTTCTGTTCTTTCTAGATAGAAACGAGAGACGTCCACTTTTGTACAGAGGAGTGGCCGAGCCAGGAGACAAGGAAACAGTTTGGGACCTTCAGCTTCACCCTAGTTTATGCAATACCTGGTAAGACCCTACTTTTCAAGGTGGTAGATCTAGTGTAGTTTGACAGGGGAAGTACCACCGCCACACCTATTTCTAGCGTGAAGCATTTCTTGCGTTTCGATAGAAGGGTGTGGTTGCCGGCACACTTTCACATGAGGCGACACCTGTGATTGACTTCAGATGGAACCCATGTTCTGTATGTAGTTAATAACAGATGTCTATACGCGGCAGTGACCACTTACCATCAGGTGGACCACATGCTCGTTTGCTGATACAGTCAGATAAAAAAAAAATATCTCGTATTTTACATATCAAGTTAAAACACCGAAATGTTTTAATCCACATCTATGTCAATGTTTTCTTAAGGATTTGGAATAATCTGATTTGGAATCAGAAAAAATAGTTTCACGGTTTGGACCTCGTAGCTCTAATTTTAAAGAAAATTAGTGCCTCGTAAATATTAAAACGATTTTTTAAGGACCACTAAAACATTTATAATTTCGAAAGCTTTCAGCTTTGGTGAACGTTTATCGTTTTGCGGACGACAGCTTTTATGAATATTTGCATCGATATACTCGTACATGTCGGTGTATAACAGGAAATCTGCGTACATTTTATGATTAACGTAGTTTAGTTTTATAGTTCGTAATCTATTAACATAGACAAGTGAGTGTAGCAACTACCTTCTTTTTTGTGCAACGCGGAACGGGTAGACGTAGATTATGTGGTGCGATCGGAATGCATAAAAGTAGATTGACTGAGTTAGTTAAAAGATTACTTTGTTGAACGTGCTGCCGCTTACACCGCTCAACGGAACTTTATCTTTGTTAATTATTCGATTACGTTATTCCAAACGTTAATTCCGTAAAGTGTGATTGTGACTAAATCAGTGTCGTAATTATCCCCTGCCTCGTAATATATAGGATAGGCCATCCATCCTTTTTTTTTTTTTTGTTCTCGAGGGGGAAACCTTCAAAAGGTACCCGACGCCGTGGGAGCGACGCAGGGTTATGTGGGATTTTTACCGCACTAAAACCCCCCCGGTGGCCGTCCTCGGCGCTATAAAGAGGACTCCGGGAACTCGGTCCGACCGCAACCAGAATCCTCTGAGCGCGTTGCCCCATCGGGCTCCTCCCAGATGGGCGGCTGGGCCCATCGCTCCGTCTTTACGACGGTATGTGACCACATATACCGCCGTCCTTCTCGGGATCGCCTGACCGAACGGTTCGAGCTCCGACTCTAGCCGCCTGCAACCCTGGAAGCCCCTTTTAGTCGCCTCTTACGACAGGCAAGGGGATACCGTAGCCCTATTCTGATCCCGGAACTACAGGGACGAGGCCATCCATCCTATATATACAAGATATCAGAATATTTATTAAGAATTGGTTTTATTATTATTGAATAGAAGCAGTAAACAGACGGAAGGGATTTATAGTCATTTCTATTGTAGTCGTTCAAAACTAACAGTTAATTTTTTTAATACATAATGTAATACTACAATAAGTATTACCTCTAAATATTTAATGTTTTTCGCTTAAATACTTAACAAAATTTGTATAATAACATTCTACATAACTTTATCGTTTAAATAATTAATGTATCATGTTACTGATTAGAATATGTCATGATAATTTACGCGATAACGATTCCTATGCTGATACTACAAAATTGAGGTATATTGTAGAGCCGTTCTATAGTTTACAAAAGGTCAAGTTCATTAGCTGGCGAGCGTTTCGGTATATGATTTGCACGAGTTTCAAATCGAGGTAGATTGCAGTGTAGATCAGTACAAACTGATTTGGTTCAGTCAATTATCATTTTCAATTTCAGTCATTGGTGACCCGCGTGGCGGAGCGGTTACCATACCGATCTGACGCGCAATGGGTCCGGGTTCGATTCCCGGCCAGACAGGTATCTGAATGATGAATTTAGATTCGTGTTCTGGGTCTGGGCGTAGTGTATTCGTCTTGTGTATGTCCATGTTACCCACGACACAGGAGGAAATCCCACTCTAGCCGCTCGCAACCTAGGGAACCCCATTTAGTCACCTCTTACGACAGGCAGGAGATACTTTAGCCCTATTCTAATCCCGGAACTACAGGGACGGGACTTATGACCTTAGGCCACTTGTTCGTCTCTATTTGTATAGAGTCGTTTCGACCCTGTAGTTTCGGGATCAGAAGGGGCTTCCGGGGTCGCGGGTGGCTAGAGTGACTGCTCGAACCGTTCGATCAGACGACCCCGGGAAGTACAGCGGTATATGTGGTCGCATACCGTTGAAAGACTAGACGGAGCGGTGGGCCCAGCTGCTCACCTGGGAGGAGCTCGAAGGGGCAATGCGTTTAGAGGACTCCGGTTGCATTTCTTTGGAGATCCCGAAGTTCCCGGAAAAAGGGCCACTTGTTTGAGGGTCCTGTGGGTCCGTAATCCCGAGGTGCATACGTGAAATGGTATCATTATGTATGAGTGCATGTATATTTTATATTTTCAATTTTGCATAGAATCGTATTACGTTCATCCAAATAAATATTATGTAGTTAACGATTCGCTGACGCTACGCAGTTATGACCACGTTTTATTATCTCCCACAAAACTAGTTTTGCTTTTACGAGACACACACTGAACTACAATACTAAACAAGATATGGTGAACGAATGTAGTATGAAATTATATTTGTTTTCTCGCGTATAAAGTTTGCTAGTGAAATAAAATTAATACATTACCCATATTACATTTAAAACTTTTGGCTATTAAAGTAGATTCAGTACTAGATAAGTATATTAAAAATCGTCTGCTATTTATCAAAATCGTTTTTGTTGCCATACTCCTCCGAAACGGCTTAACCGATTTTTACCAAATTTTATATGCTTATTCAGTAGGTCTGAGAATCGGCCAACATCTATTTTTCATACCCTTTAAGGGTTGTCCACCCTTAACATTTTTTTTTTATTTTTTATATGGCAAAACAACGTTTGTCGGGACAGCTAGTATTTTATAAGATGCACGCAGTGACAAACGTAGTACGGTTGATATTTTGGTAAAGTTATTTTTTCCTATAAACTGGAGCAATATCTTTATTGTATAGTTTGTATCTCTTTGCGAACTCACATGTTTCTAATGATGACCGTAATTTAAATTTAAAGAAACTAAACTTCGTATTGTTCAAAGTAGTACCAATATTTCTCAATCAATATCAATTTAAATAAATTGTAATAATTTTCAAGTTATTTTGAACGGACCCGTTAAGGTAAAAAGAGGTTTATTATGCACGGCGGTATGTGTAATGTGTGTAGAGGTGATTTTATGTATGTTTTATACATTATTTGAAAAAAATATTAGCATTCTGCACTCCTTCTCTATGTCCACTATAACCGTGCAAAATTTCATACTAATCCGTCCGCGGCATATTACTTAAAAATGCACCACAAGTTTTTGCTTCACGTATTAATATACAGATGTATCTTCTACTAATACATATACACTTCATTATGATAATACATGTATGACATACATAGTTTCAAAAGTATTAATATTCTTCTAGCAGTCGGGTAAAAAGGCGAGGCGGTGTCACCACGTTAAACCACAAAGCTTTTGTTTCAAAAAGCATAACCTACTTAATATACGTCTAGATTCCGACTCAAATACTCGTGAAATACGTATTTTTCTTGCGTAAAAATTCTCGCAAAATAGGTCGCCGGTAGGCGTCGTATACACTCGGCTATCTACAAACAGTTTCAGAGGGAGCCGCGTCTTTCAATGTTTTTAGCATCCATTTAACTTGACTAACACTTGACCTTTAATCATTTCGTATGTTCAGCGTTTTATAAACTTTAAATTGCAAATTTGCTGAATAATCATCTTCATACATGCTTTTAAGAGATTGAAACGATCTTTAAAGCTACGGTGTATGGATATGACTTTTGATAAAGGTTAAAAATAGCCTATTAAATATTTTAACATCTGAAATCTAATAACTTATTATCACACTTTAAAGATCAAGGGTAATTTTTAAACACAGTTATAAAATATCAATTTAGGAACCAAAGCTGAAATAGTTATGGCGATGAGGATATTAACATACATAGGAAATCTTATCATTATATTATAAATGCGAACGATTTTGAAGTTAAATATCTGTTTGTTATTCTCTCACGCAAAAAATACTGATTGGATTTTCCTGAAATTTGCAAAACACATAGCTTATTACGAATACTAACACACAGAATGTTCATTATCGTAATATACGTGACCAAAACAAGTGATGCCGCGGGAATACACTAGCAAAATATATTTACACAACAATCCTCTTTTAAATTTATTCCGACGGATTTCAGCTATCATCTGTTCGAACAAGCGTTCCCAGCGACCCGTTAACTCGATTTTGTAACGGAAATAAAATTGCCTCCATGAGCTTTTCATTCAACTCCAGATGTGTTTTGCAGAGGGATAACAAATAGGTTATAGGATTTTGTGGACTTGGACTATGGACAGTAGGGTCTAAGTACATTTTAAGTGGAATTATTTCTTCTTCAGATAAGTATATGTACCCTACAACTCCTTTCAAAATTCGAGCTTGTCAAGCTGTTATTAGCTAGAGAAAGGTAACGTTTGAAACAATTTAAAACGCTAAACGCCTTCTATACTCATAGCTACACACTAGGATTTATTCCTGAGTTGCTGGCGCCATGGACACACTCTTAGACGAACACACAAACACCCAGCCTAGAACAAGTATTTGACTTCATCATTCGGGCTATCTGGTCGGTAATCGAACCCGGAACCCACGGCGTCTCAGACCGGTGTGATAACCGCTCCGCCACGAGGTTATCCAAGGTATGATAGATTTTACCATGAATAGTTTTAGCTTGTTTGCAACGATGGCAGAAAATCGTCATATAATATACTTTAACAATGCATTTTACGACAAATTCCATCAACTTCAAACAGTTAAAAACTGTGATAGTTCCACGTCTGTACTTTTTATTCCATAAACGAGACATGTAGGCAGTTCGCTTAATTTATTTAAACAAGCGCAGGAATCCACTGTGAAAGCCTTTACGTGTTTTTGTGAAACGCTGTAGGTGTTAAACCCTCATCAAAATATACTCTTATTACTTTAATTATACATAATTTATGACTAGTTTAGTATTTTACTCTACTAGATTTATATTTTAAAGGTAAATTGGTTCGTGCTGTAATAAAGTTGGAGTAGCTTATCAGGTGGTAGAGTGCGATCTACCGTGAAGGTACCCCCGCCCCACCTTTATCGAAAGTACTTAGGTAGGTACTATCAGTTCCGGGATCAGAATAGAGCTACGGCAACCCCGTGCCTGTCGTAAGATGCGACTAAAAGGCGCTTCCGAGGTTGCAGGCGGCTAGAGTGGGAGCTCGAACCGTTCGGTCAGGCTAACCCGGGAAGGACGGCGGTATGTGTGGTCGCATACCGTCGTAAAGACTAGATGGAGCGGTGGACCCAGCCGCCCATCTGGGAGGAGCCCAATGGGCAACGCGGTCAGAGCGCCGAGGACGGCCACCGGGGGGTTTTAGTGCGGTAAAAATCTCACATAACCCTGCGTCGCTCTTACGGCGCCGGGTACCTTTTGAAGGTTTCCCTCTCGAGAAAAAAATAAGAAGTAGGTACTATCAAGTGGACTACATGCCTGTTTGGATCAAATGAAATCGGACCGAATCGGATGAAATACTGATAGCATAAGCCTGGAACTGCTCGTGACACGTGCTCCTGTATTTTTGTTAATCTTAATAATGAAACAGACCTAATGAATAATAAAGAATCAAAACTAGATAATAAAGGTGTTGGTTTTGCATACTATACAAAATACCATAAAAATAAGAGTTTTATCAGTGAGAAAGATAAAGTTACGTACCATTAAAATGACCTTAAAGTTGTTCAAATTTTCGTAATATCACTGGAGTAATATATAGGCGAAAATACTGCAGAAGCGACGATAGGTAATTCGGATAAAAACAATTTGCTCCAAGCATTCACCATTTCCATGTACGGAAGTGACGTAATGACAAGCTGAATTAAAACTTTCATAAAATTGGACTACGTTCTGGACTACGCATTATGCATTTAATGAATATATGAATGTTGTGCCGTTTTATTCTTCTAGTGAATTAAAATGAAATAAAATGGAGTTTTTTGGATAGGCCTTCAGGGGCACTTACAAATTGTCCTTTACAATATTTTTCACACTACTACCGGAGCGGTAAACGACCTCATTGAAAAGCTCTTTATCTAGTGAACTTTTGTTCATATTTCGAAATTATTTTACCAGAGTCGCATTACGGTGCGACAGCATTGGTACCTTATGTTTAAATATGACAATCCGCGTAGGATAGCGATTACCATACCGGTCTGACACGTCTCGGGTTCGATCTCCGGCAAGAGCAATACTAATAACTGAATGATGCAATTTGATTTCCCTATGAGTATAGAAAACTATATATTGATCGAAGTGTTAAAGGGTGTGGTATCTGGGGCGACCATCTTAGTCCTCAGAAATAGCAACGCATCAGTAATTGACTTCAGATAGATCCCAGTTCTATACGATGGTGCTTACAGATGTCCATGGGCGGCAGTGACTTACCATCAGCCGGACTACATGCTAATTAGCTACATCATTATTTTAAATTACAAATAGATTCTCACGGAGAATGGTAGACGGTTTTAAATTTTACTGTAAGATTACGGGTTCTGTGAATGTAACTGCAGGGTAACTTGAGTCATACTCCATCCTGATACTTTATATGTTAGAAGCCAATTCTGACCTCGTAATGAAGATCTACACGTTGATAGAAGAAACACGTCTTTCCTTATTTTAAGTCAAACTTAACGAAAAATGCAGAACTTGCGATAACTTACGTAATCATTGTTAGATGATTAGCTGATCAATGTTAAGTTAATTCCAATAAATCTTATTTACAAGAATAAAATTCATTATTAGTCCGCCTCTTTTTCAAAAAATATATCAGTTATGTCTGAAAACCTATTTACATCTTGACGACCCACGTGGCGCAGCGGTTACCATACCGGTCTGACACGCATTGGGTCCCGGGTTCGATTCCCGGCCAGACAGGTATTTGAATGATGAGTTTAGATTCGTGTTCTGGGTCTGGGTGTTTGTGTATTCGTCTGGTGTGTGTCCATGGCATCCACGACACAGGAGAAAATCCTACTGTGGGGCTGTGAATGTAGAAAGCGTTTAACATCTTGAATTTACAAAAAAATATATCCGACAATTAAACCAAATTTTTTACTAAAATATCAATGAGGTAAAGTAGACATTCGTAAAAAACATATCTATGCGTTCATATCAAATGTCTTAAAGCCAACCTACAGCCACCGAAAATCGTCGACTGTTATCAGGACACAAACTACATCGACAACTAAACTTTACCCGTCCTAAGCACACAAATGTTACCTAGATATACAATTGCTCATTCAGCGCGCAAAATGTCGGACTTTTTCAAAGTCACCCTAATATCTAGATTTAACCAAAAACACGGATAAAGGCACTTTTTATAGAGGTAACTCCGCTCGAATGTATTTCGGTCTGAAGGTTAAGGAGAAAAATCTTATCTTACTAATATTACTCAAATAAGGGAAAAATGTTTGCAAAGACGTCTGGACATTTGTTGCTCTTTCACGCAAAAACTGGTAATCTGAATAATATTGTAGTTTACATGTCTGAATAATACATTTTTTTATAATAATAATAATAAAATAATTATATCTAACGTCAATCACAGATGTGTTGCTACTCCCGAGAACTAGGATGGTCGCCTCATATAAAAGTGTGCCGGCAACCACACCCTTCCATCGAAACGCAATGAATACTTCACGTTATAAATAGGTGTGGCGGTGGTACCTCCCCAGTCGAACTACACTGGTTCTACCACCTTCAAAAACATAGACTACAATTGATGATACGAAGTGCATTATCATACTAATATTATAAAGGCGAAAGTTTGTGAGCGTGTATGTTTGTTACTTCTTCACGTGTCAACGGCTGGAGCGATTTTCATAAAATTTGGTAACTGACACTCTGGATTAACATATAAGCTACTTTTGAGTGTCGAAAAATATCTTATTCCCAATCGATACATTGATTTTATAACGCGGGCGAAGCTGCGGGGATCAGCTAGTACTATATAACCGTTATGATATATACAAAAACAATTTTAAAATAATCCCTAACAATATCAATCGCCCCTACTGGTTTTATACCAAAATCCACCGTACTGGCCAAGCGTTAATTGGTAGATTTCACACAACCCTAGATAACTTTTATATTTCAGATGTCTCAGGCTTGTAGGTTTCCTTACGATGGTTTCCTTCAATATTGAGCATTAAAAATTAATTTTCATTATGCACTCTATTTTTGTAGACAAATCAGGGGTGACTAAGATTTGAACCTTGGACCTCCCCATCGATAGGGTGAGTTTGAACTATTAGTCTATCACTGTTAATGTCCAGATAGTTGGAACACTTACCACATAAAGCCAATAGAACATGCAAAGAGAGTCAAAGTCATTGGCGTAAGAGGTCTAAGTTAATAATTGAATTCAAGGGTCGTTGCTAGCTTTTAGCAAGCAAGAGTAGTTGTAATGCTAGTATCATTTGGTACCCGAATGATACCTCCATTTCTCATGTATGCGTCTGGCGTCTCGTTTGATCCTTTCTTCTGTAAATTCTTGCTTAGTTCTTTATAGGTTAAAAAATATTATTGAACAAAACTATATTACAAAAAAGACATGCGGCACTCGGAGACTACCACGGTAAAGCTATTGCATAGCATTTTATCAATTTATGCAATTATAATAATTTATTTATTTATGCAGTATTTTTTTCCTTGACATTAATTCAAGTTGTTTCTTTTATTCTATATACTTTCTTACAAACAGCTTCGTACGAGCAAACGAGCTTCGTACTGTGGTACCATATACATACACTTTGAGCGAACGCTCGGCCGCGCCACATGGTAGGCGAAGTGGGGCCTGTTAGATTTTTTCGTTACGAAATTTCTTGATTAGGTCGCCACGCTCAAAGCCCACGATAAAAGCTATACAATAGCTTAAAAAATACTTATAAACATCTGGAATTGTAAAATATTATATAACAGCGGTTTATGTTTAATATAAGATAATTTTTGGTTTTATACGTATAATACTTAGGGATTTTACAGTAAAACTAAACATTATTTTGTCATGTTGCTTTCCAAACTGCGGGAACAGCTAGGACATTAGTCTTAATTATGAGCTCGTAGTTCACAGGGGCATTAAATTTAGTAGAATTTTGTGTAGATGAAAATGTTTATTGGATGCAACGAGACCTAATATTATTAGTGGTCATATTGAGCTACATGCTATACAACAAACAAGAGATGTCCTTTAAGAGAGTCACCACCAAGTCATATTAATATTGTAACATTTATTATCTATATATATATCTATCTATCTATCTATCTATATATATATTTATATATATATATAGGTACCTTGTAAGAATAATAATTTAAAACGGAAACCATTTTGAAAACTTAAGTAACTCAGGTAATTAAAAAAAAAATTGAAATGTTAAGAAAATTGTAATAAATTATGAAAAACAAGACCTCATTATATGTCACTAAAAAAAAGTATTATAATTCTAACTATGAGCAAGCCGATCTTTTAATGAATATGAATTTTAATTTTTCTATGCCTTTATGTTGCATCTAGGTCACGCGTCTAGACCAGCACTTGCCCTAGAAAACTGCATTTAATTGCTTGTCCACTTCTAAGACGCTTCGTTCAATGAAAATGGGAATATTTAATTTTTTTTTATCTGACTGAAGTAGCCAACGAGCATCTAGTCCATCTGATGGTATGTGGACACTGCCGCCCATGGATATCTATAATCAATTACATACAGGACATGGGTTCCATCTGAAGCCAATTACAGATGCGTCGCTACTCCCGAGGACCATAATGGTCGCCTCATGCGAAAGTGTGCCGGCAACCACACCCTTCCATCGAAACGCAAGAAATGCTTCATGCTAGAAATTGGTGTGGCGGTGGTACTTTCCCGGGTGTACTATACTGGTTCTACCACCATTAAGTATAACAGAATAGGAATTTTAAGTGAAGCGCATCACACATGTGCTACTCCCGAGGGCTCAAACGGTCGCATCAGATGTTAGTGAGCCGGCTACCACATAAAGTTATTTGTTCATTGTTCAATAACCAAGTGTATTTACGGAATCCCTTAGAAAAGTCCTGTTTACCGTGTAAGACATATCGCCTTGTAATGTAATTTTGTATATGTTTTATGCACAAACAACATACCCTATATTATTGTAGGCTTATACCTACGAAGTTTCCAAAGAAAAGAAATGTTCGTTGCGAAAACATTACCTTTTGTGGAATCTGACCTTCGAGTTGGCTTCTGTTTACCTTTTGTTTAAAACGGCAACAATTAACGTTTGAAGTACGGGGTTTGAGAGAAATTATTGTTCCGAAAGAAAACTTACCGACCACGGCATGTTTTTCTTTCGCAACAATAACAGTGGAAACTAAATATTGTACTATATTACCTATATGGGTTTAAAATCAGAAATTGATTAATGTATTTATCATTTCTATTTAATTGATCCGATAGAAATAGTTTTAATTAAATGTTTTTTTTTTATCTGACTGAAGTAGTAAACGAGCATGCAGTCCACCTGATTGTAAGTGGTCACTGCCGCCCATTGACATCTGTAATCAACTTCATACAGGTCGCCTCATGTGAAGTTTTCAATAGCATAAACCCAAAAATACTGTATTATTCCTTTATATTATGCAAATGTATCAAACGATCATGCTGTTTACACGGGAACACTTTGGTTCTATGCAGACCGACATCAAATGACCCAAATTTAGTTAGTATTTTCACCAGGTAATAGAACCAGTGTAGTTCGAACAAGAAGTTACTACCGCCACACCTATTTCTAGCGTGAAACATTTGTCGCGTTTCGATGGAAGAGTGTGATTGCCGGCATACTTTTATATGAGGCGACCATCTTATTTCTGGGAAGTAGCAAGGCATATATGACTGTCTTCGGATAGAACATATGTTGTATATAAACTTGCTTACAGATGTCTATGGGCGGCAGTTACCACTTACCATCAGGTGGACTGCATGCTCGTCATGCCTATATTTTAAGCAATGAATCGTAATGTTTGGTAATGAAGCGCAAAAATAAATAAATTGTACGAAAATAAATTCTAGACGAATAATTTTCATCACGTAGTCACAGCAACTCGTGTGTGTAACGTAAATAAATTAGTCTTAAGCTCAGTTAAAAGTAATCGTCTGTCGCTACGTCTCAGACTTGGCTTTGTTTATTTTGTGCGCCTAATCAAAAAGTGTTTGGACAAGTTAGAGATCTTTTACGATTTATTTACCATCCATCCATGTATCAGCCTTTTGAAGTCCACTGCTCACTGTTGAACCTGCTGGACCTGCGCCCTCTGAATCCAACGGTTTCTCGCTGTCTTCTTCAGGTCATCGGCGCACCGACCAGCCGGCAGCCGACCTGTGCTCCTTTTGCCTAAACGTGGTCTCCACTCGAGGACCTTTCTTCCCCATCGGATATCTATTACGATCATCAGTTACGATTTCTTAAATGTCAAAAATATTTAGTTTTTGAAAGTTAAAGTAGCAAACAAGCATGCAATTTACCTGACTAAAAGTGATCGCTATCACCAATGGTAGTCTGGACCAATTCCACATAGTACAAACGTTCTACCTAAAGTCTCACGAGTGCTTTACTCTCGAGGACTAATATGGTCTCCGCGTTTGCGTTCGGCGCTGATTGCCCCCCGGGCCAGTGCCTCCGACTGCGACCACCGCGACGTAACGTCCCGCGCCCAACACCGCCCCTTTCATTGGAAAGGGTCCCGGTGTTGGGCCAAAAGCTGCGCAAATATTCGTCTTGGGCAAAGGAGCACTTCAATCTACCCTCAAGACCGCCAACATCGAAGAGGAAAAGGGAGGCTTAGAGCGAGAAAGAAGATTCTCGACCTACCCACCGATGGAGAAGTTTTTCGATCCTACCCTCACCGAGCCTTCAGAAGAGAGGGACGGAAGATCGGTGAGGGAAAAGGATAGCGGCGCTCTACCCTCTTCAGGAGCAACATCTTCCAGCCAACCCTCCGGACGACAAGTTGTCCGGAGGAACATATACACCGGCGAGATCGAAGCGGTGGCCGGCCCCGCCGCTGCACAACTCGCCGAAGTAGCCGAGAGACGCGGGCAGCGAGGAAACCCGCTTAAATATTTTAGCGGTCAAAAGGAAGGACCGGCTAAATGTACTGCGCGGCCGCCTAAGACCCAGCGCCAGCCATCATCTTCGCCGGAGAGTGCACAGCTGCCGGCGAAGGTGGTGCGCATAGAAGCCAAAGAAGGAGGATCGCCTGAAGACGGAGGTCCACTGTCTCCCGAAGACTCCCAGGACTCGGATGTAGAATACGAGGACAGCTGCGATGGTGCCGGAGCTCCCGCTGCTGCCGCTGTAGAGTCAGAATCTGAAACCGACGGGTTAAGGGCGAAATACCCAATAATGGTGAGTCGCACTAGATCTTTTAGGTCCCCCCCGCGCTCACCGTCGTCGTCATCAAGGGCCGCGGCGACGGACGCCGAGCTGGACTCGACATCGTACGCCGGTATAGCGTCGGCGTCGACGCCGGCGCCCGCCGCCGCGTCCACTTCAGTCCGGCCGTCGACTCCGATGGCCGAATCATCGCGCCTGGGGTCGTATCCGGAACCCCAGGCACAGTCGTCCTATGCGGCGGCGCTGGCGGCGCCTGCTCCGCCGCGTCAAGTAAGTCCGCCACCATCTACTTCTGCAGGCAACACCACCCGCCAGCCCTCGAGTGCTGCAGCGGCCGGCAAGGCGTACCCACCCATCGTGGTCGAGCGGATGCCGAGTTGGCCCACTCACTTCGCGGCGCTGCGGGAGAAACTGGGCCACGCACCCCATGCGAGGCCCTTCGGGCAGGGCATCAGGTTCATGCCACCGACGGCCGATGAGTACCGGGTAATCCAACGGTACTTGACGGACTTGTCCGCCACAGAACCAGGACTCTCATGGTTCTGTTATACCCCGCAGGACGATCGCCCCACCAAGGTGGCGGTTAAGGGCCTGCCGGGTATGACGGACCCGGACGGAGTCACCGAAGCCTTAAAACGGCTTGGATTCCCGGCACGATTCGCCCGTCATATTCCATCCAGGCGAGGTAAGCCCGGCTGCGTGTTCTACGTGCAGCTGGACCGGATGGCCGAACCGGAGTTGCGCCGCCTCTATGGGGTGACGGAACTCCTGTTTATGCCGGGGGTCGTTGTGGAGGCGTGGAGGGGTCGTTTCGGCCCCCCCCAGTGCCATCGCTGCCAAGCAGTGGGGCACTCCTCCACCAACTGCCACCGGCCGGCCAGATGCGTCCGGTGCGCGGGGGGCCACGTAGTTCGGGACTGCCCTGAACCTAGGAACGCCACCCCCAGATGCGCCAACTGCCGGGGTGCGCACACGGCCAATACCAGGTCGTGCGTGTACCTCCGGAGGATGGCCCGCGTCAGGGGGATGGTGGTACCTCCGCCCCGCCCATCGACCACAGCGCCCGCGCAGCAACCGCAAACGACACGAAGGGAACCGGTACCCGTGCGAGTCGTGGAGGAGTTTGCGCCGACCGAGGGCGCATCGCTGATGGCACCGGCCAACCCTCCTGCAGCGCGCGCAGACGTGCGCAAAAGCAGGAGGAAGGCCAAGAGGCTTAAGGCGAGGCGCAGCGAGCAGCAGGTGGAAACGCCGGCTGCTCAAGTTCCTCAGCCGCAGCCGAAGCCGAAGCCAGTCAACCAGCCGCGCCCCTCGGGAAGCGGCGCGAGAACAGCCACCACCATCAAGGCTGCTCACGCAGTCCACCAGCCGCCTCCTCCAGCACCGACTCCAGCTCCGGAAGCTGCACAGGTGGCCCCTTCTCACAAAGGGAAGGGGAAAGGTAAGCGGTCGCAGAGGGAGGTAGAGGTCCAGGTAGCCCCAGCCCCACAGCCTCCATCACCCCGCCCCCGCTCCGTCTTCAACCCCACTCCCACACCTCGCCCCCTGCAGGCTCTGGGGATCAATACGCCGGCCGATGATCTGGTGGCGGCAATAGCAACCATCAGTGAGGCTATTGCGCGGTACCCAGCGCTTGTAGGCACCATAAAGTCCATCCTGGCTGACACTCTCGGGTTCCACTATGGCAGCTCAACTTAGACTTCTATATTGGAATCCGGGAGGAGTCCGCCAACATATCCCGGCGCTGCGGCGGCTCGTCCGGGAGCAGGACATACAGGTCGTGCTGCTGGGCGAGACGAAATTGCGACCGGGACTGGCCTTTACGCTCCCGAACTACGCCGTGTACCGGCGCGATGAAACATCGCAGGCAGGGCTCCCTTACAGGGGCACAGCCATAGCGATTCGCCGCGATCTGGTACACGACGTGCTTCCACTGCCCCCGTACGTGAGCACGCGCTCCATCGGGGCCGTAGTGAACGCCGGGGGACGGGAACTGCGACTGTTTGCCGCATACCGACCGCCTGGTCCCCAACTTATTCCGCAGGACATCCACACCATCTTGGACGAGAGCGCTGCGACCTTACTGGCTGGTGATCTCAATGCCAAACATCCGGCTTGGGGTTCCAGAATCACCAATACAGTGGGACGCATGCTGTACTTTGACGCCGAGGAGATGGGCTACGAGGTGATTGGGCCAGAATCGCCTACGCACATCCCCACGGCTGAGTCCTCTCGCCCTGATGTCCTGGACATAGTGCTCCACAGGAATCTCCGAAGCCCTATACACGTGGAGGTGTTGTATGATCTGGACACGCAGCACCTCCCCATCCTGGTCACGCTTGGTCTGGGGGCTAATGCGGTGGCCTTCGACACCTTTACTCGAAGGGTGGACTGGGAGTCCTTTCAGGTAACCATGGGTGGGGTTAAACTCACCCATGCGCTCAGTACGCCGGAGGGAGTGGAAGCCGCGGCCAGCGCCTCCTCGGCTACAGTCCGGGAGGCGCTGGACGCGGCGACCACTCTTACACCGAAGACCTCAAAACGCGCCAGACTCCCGGCCCACCTGGAGAGAAAACTAAGTAAGAAAAGGCTTTTACGTCGACTTTGGGCGCGCACCCGCTGCCCCCGGGTGAAGCGTGACCTCAATAACCTGGCGGAGGAGTTGTCTGCTGAGATGGCGGAGTACCGTGGCGCCTCCTGGGAGGCGAGAGTCGACCAGGCAGGTGAGCACGAGACGTCACTCTTCCATCTCACCAGGCAGCTCACCCGAACAAAGGAGACCGTCTGCCCACTCCTTAATGGTGAGGGCAGGCGTTGCTATTCCCCTAAAGAGTGGGCGGAGATTCACGCGGGGCACTTGGAAGAGCAATTCTCTCCACACCCCGCAGCCGCTGCCGTCGCCGAACACCACGAGATCGTAGAGGCGTGGGTAGAGGACTTCCTTGGACGCCCGACACCGCCACCCCAGGGATTGGAGTTCATCTCGCCCTCGGAGACGCGGAAGGTCGCCTTGCGTTTACCGAAGCGCAAGGCGCCAGGCCCCGATGGAGTCCCAAATATGGCATTGGCGATGCTCCCGAGGAGGGCCTTAGTCGTAATGACAAGGCTCTTCAATGGCATACTACGCACCGGCTACTTCCCGACCACCTGGAAGATGGGTAAGGTGATAGTTCTCCCGAAGCCGGGGAAAGACAGACGTCTCCCGGCCAGCTACCGTCCCATCACGTTGCTGCCCACCATAGCAAAGCTCTTCGAGAGGCTGGCGCTGAAGCGACTGCGGCCGTCACTTGTTTTAAGGGACGAGCAGTTCGGCTTCCGCGCCGGTCACTCGACTACGCTGCAGCTGACACGAGTGCTCCACCATCTTGCAAGCGAGACCAACTACGGTAGACACACGGTCGGCGTCTTCCTCGACATCGAGAAGGCGTTCGACCGCGTATGGCACCCTGGGCTCGTTTTCAAGCTGTTGGAGTCACCCCTGTCGGCGCTATTGGTGAGGTTAGTGGCGTCATTTTTAGATGGGCGGCAGTTCTATGTATCGGTCGAGAACGTCGCCTCAACCCCCCGCCCAATACGTGCTGGTGTGCCACAGGGTAGCTGCCTCTCGCCACTACTCTACGCCTTCTACACAAACGACATTCCCACCCTCGAAGGTCACCTCGAGGAATGGGAAAGGGACGTGGAGCTCGCGCTGTTCGCGGACGACAGCGCATACTTCGCGTCTTCTCGTGATCCCGCATTAGCTACACGCAGGATGCAACGACTGTTGGATCTTCTACCGGAGTGGCTGGATAAGTGGCGTATGGCTGTCAATGTCGGTAAGACGGTCGCGACACTTTTCAGCCGCAGACGCAGCATGCCGCCGCCGCTACGTCTTCGTGATCGGGAGGTAGCCTGGCAGCCCACAGTTAGGTACTTGGGATGTAACATCGATCGCACGCTGCACATGGTGCCTCAGGTGGACCACGTGATCCGACAGGCCCGTGTTGCACGTGCGATGCTCCGACCGGTGCTTGCATCTCATCTGCCGCTCCGAACAAAACTAAAGGTGTACAAGCTGTACGTCCGGTCCCGATTGACCTACGCGGCGCCGGCGTGGTACGCGTTGGTGTCAGAGTCCAACAGAAAACGCCTCCGCGCGCAGCAGAACCTGTCCCTCCGGGCGATCGTCGGGGCGGGTCGCTTCGTTCGGAACGACGTGTTGGAGCGCGACCTTAAGGTGCAAACCTTGGACAGGTTTGTGGCCCAGTTGGCGCGTCGTATGTACGAACGCGCTGACAGTGGGCCACATGCCCATCTACGAGGTTTCGCGCCCCTTCACGCTCGACCCCCCGAGGGGCGTCCGCTCCCTCGTGAACTCGAGGGCCAGGTATCCTCCGACCATCTGGAGGATTAAATCTGCGTAGCAGCATAGCGCGATCACAGAAGGCCGAAGGCTGCAACACTGCCTGACGGCAGCTCACATCACCGGTGGACAGTGCTTCCACTGAGGGAATTGCCCGGGTAAGGAGGGGATCCTCGAGGCCCGCAGACCTTACGCCAAGCGGCGACGCCACGCCGCGGCATAGGACGACTTTCAAAGTCAAAAAGCTAATATGGTCTCCTCATATAAAAGTGAGCTGACAAACACCTTTCCTACGGAATGCAAGAAACACTTCACGCTGAATGGGTAGTGGTAGAGATCTCCATGATCGAACCTGGAAAGGGTAATATTATTAAAATTAGTTTGCACGATAAAAATGAGGTGTACATTTTTTTATGATAGTCAGATGGGCTATTTTTGTAGGATACTAGTTACTTGTAGTTCCAGGATCATCATTTCTCACGATGGTCCCTGTAGTCGGGGATTAGAATACGGCTACGGTATCCCCTGCCTGTCGTAAGAGGCGACTAAAAGGGGCTGCTGGGGTTGCTGGCGACTAGAGTGGTATCTCGAACCGTTCAGTCAGGCAACCTGGAAAGGATGACGGTATGTGTGGTCGCATACCGTTGTGCAGATTAGATGGGGCGGTGGGCTCAGCCGCCCATTTGGGAGGAACCCGATGGGGCAACGCGCTTAGTGGACTCCGGTTGCGTTCCTTTGGATATCCCAATCCCCTTTGTAGCGCCGATGACGGCCACCATTTGGTGCGATAAAAATCCCACATGACCCTGCGTCGCTCCCACGGCGTCGGGTACCTTTTGAAGGTTTCCCCCTCGAAAAATAAAAAAAGATAGATCTTTAAGATAGGAGAAGTCGAGAGACGGAAGTAATCCTTAAATGCATAAAACACACTTGTACTGTTAATTACGAAAAAAAGTCTATTCATCCGTAATCCCTTAGAAGCCTATTGATGGACATAAGCCTTTCCCATAAAAGGAGATCATCCATACTTATCCCTCTTGATTGCGAGTATTAGTAATAATCTCTTAGAAAGAAGCGGTTATTTCCTAAATATGCAATCATGTGCATAAAATTGCTGATATACATTTTCAGAATAACTAGAAGTCAGAGAAAAATAAATTGGAAAACAACCCTTATCAAAGCTAAAGAACATATATTATAACGTAAATAGGAAAAAAAATAGTGAAATGTCTCTTTACTTTGAATATCGTTACTAATAAAGGTACTCACTTATGTAGAAACTTAATTAGTTGTAAATATAAATATTAAATTTAATTTAATTTATGCCATTTATTTATTTAAGAGCAGTGAAAACCTAATGGTTCAAACTTTCCCTCTCAATCGGGAGGTCCGAGGTTCAAACCCGGGCACGCATCACTGATTTATGTGCGTATTAGAAAATTAATTATCATTGCGTTTCGGTGAAGGAAAACATCGTGAGGAAACCTACACACCCGAGAGTTCTTTAAAAAAAAAGTACTCGGAGGTGCGTGAAGTCCACCAATTCGCATTTGGCCAGCGCGGTGGACTATGGCCTAAAACTCTCTCATTCTGAGAGAAGACCCGTGCCCAGCAATGGGACAATAATGGGTTATACCCTCTATTTATTTATCCGAATTAGTTATTTTACTTTACAAATGGACTAGGTGATTCCCGGGGCCCCGCCCGCTTCGCTCACTTTTGTCACGGTAATGAGTATTTAATGTATAAATAGGATGTCTGTATGGCGTTCTTGCGTGAAAGAGTATTGAACGTACTCTAATGTGTACATACATGCATCCCCACCCACTTCAGGTTTATTGCGTTTTCCTTATAGACCTTTTGGGATATGGTCATTGTTTTATGTCATGTACTTTTGTCTACAAATGAGATGTACAAAATCAAAAAGAACTGTCTATTTGATGTTAAGTGGTCCCTACTCACACTCACACTCACTCACACAGAGTCAAACCTTCACATTTTTGTAACCATCACAGTCCTTGGAAGTAGCAACACATCTGTGATTCTCTTCAAATGGAACCCACATTCTGTATGACGTTGATTACAGATGTCCATGAGCGGCAGTGCAGTTACAGATGTGCATGAGTTCGTTTGCTATTTCAGTCAGATAAAAAAAAAACGTTAATTTTATTCTTTTTCTACTAACCAGTGACCTAATAGTATTCTATTAGGTGGAGTGCTTGTTGATTTACTATTTCAATAAAATAATAAAAAAATATTCCATGACAGAAACATTATTTTTTGCGATATGCCATTATTACCAAAGGCAATCTCGGAATATCAAAGCAACCGCAGACGATTTTAATAAGCAGTTATATCGAACGAGACGTTGTTTACGAAAGGTCTCATAGTATACACTATGAGGATTTACAATTACCTCAATAAGATTAGAAATATCAGCTCAGGAATAAGCTATACCATTAATTTACTTAAAGTACGAGTACAACATATTATGATACATAGTTACCAATTATGTACCTCTGTCGAATTATATTTATGTTTAAAAATTCTTTATTCTCATAAAAAGATTTACATCACTTACAAGAGAAAAATACTTAATTAGGAATAACAAAAATACATTCGCCGATTCATACAAAAATCATACCTATCCAACGCATTAATTTTTTAATAGTGCGTAGTTTGATTTTATAAATTCAGCTCATTTGATCTTGAATTCGTTGAAGGAGTGTACACTTTTGAATGTCGCTGGTAACTTATTATAAATTTGTGCTCCCTCAACAGTGACAAACAGTCACTGTTGTTCCGTAATTAGTTTGGGTTTTGGGCACCACAAGCAGACTAATATTTTCTAGAATAAGTCAGAATTATATTTACTATAAATTAATTAACAATTTCGGACGCCTTCTTGTTTATGACTTTCCTAAAAATTCTGTTCAGATACATGTGTCCATTTATCAACCCTTAGAAGTCCAGTGCTAGTGGCCTTCCCTAACGGAGGTGTTTGTCAATAGTCACCGCGCCACTGTATTGAGTGTTGCTGTTACACAAAAAAATCACTAGAAGTTTGTCCATTAATCGCTTCTTACGTCACCAAAAGGAGACAGCGATTCTATTCAAAATCAAAATCTGTAATTATCATTCTGACAGGAAACCGTTTCCCGGAAGCATCACAGTAACAGATTAAAGATTATGATTTTTTATATAACTAGAGAAAATGAGCAAACAGTCCACTTGATGGTACGTCGTACCTGCCGCCGATGGATATCCAAAATGAACTTTATAAGAAGTATTACTAGTCGACTCGGCGAACTTCGTTCCGCCTAAAAGTCAAAAGTCTAAAATCACCAGTGTTCCTCCACTATATTACGCATTTATTATACATAAAAACCTCCCTCTTGAATCACTCTATCTATTAAGAAAAACTGCATTGAAATCCGTAGCGTAGTTTTAAAGATCTAAGCATACATAGGGACAGACAGCGGAAAGCGACTGTGTTTTATACTATGTAGTGACTAGGATTTTGTCTGAAGTTAATCACAGGTGCGTTGCTACACCCGAGGACTGAGATGGTTGCCTCATATAAAAATGACGCGGCAGGCACACCCTGCGAAACGCAAGAACTGCCAAGAATAGGTGTTTTGATAGGAATTGATGATGTAGTGCTGAAGGTATTCATGTCCTTGTCGCAGGTTCAATAACAATACTATCGTACGCCTGCATGGGCCGGACCCTGTGCTCCGTGCGACCGCCCTTCGACATCGACGAAGGGAACGTAAGCATGCAGCAGGTGAGTCACTACAATTTTCTCTTCTCTTTAATATATAACTCAAGTCTTTATTTTTTATTATTATTACTAGCTGTACCCGCGGCTTTGCCCGCGTGCAAATCAACGTGTCACAAAGTTTTTCTCGCACAAATCTCGACACCGTGGGAATTCTATGATAAAAAGTAGTAACATTAATATCGGTTTGGCCGCTAAAGGATTACCTGGTCAAACACAGAGTGAAAAAACGAATTTAAAGTGTGTATTTGTGGGTAGGAACGTATTGTTATGTATTTTTTTTAATTAGACGAATTCTAATATTGTAAATCGCTTTTTTGAACCAATTTACATTCTTAGTGGTCTAATTCACAATATCGGGATACTTTTTTCAATCAACTCCTCTACATTTGAACCAAAACGTATCGATTATAAAGATTGATTTGAACTTTTCCGAATTGGAAAATACTATTTGAAGTAATTTTGGCGGATTAAAACTTCTAAGTAAAATTACAGGTAAACCTATTTTTAATATTAATTTGTGTTCAGGAGTTCCGGAAGGCATTAAGAAATCCAAAAATTCTGTTGGATAATGTACTGCTTCCTCTATCTCAATGACTGTGTCTACCGAAGATCTGTGACGCTGCTTTAAATTTAGAAAAAAAAATCATTTATTTTATCGACACGTTCATTGGTGGGTGGGTATATTACCGTCTTTTGGAACCAATTTATAGTGTTATTGCTTGTATTAACAATATCGGGATATACTTTTTCAACCAACTCCTCCACATTTAAACGAAGACGTATCGATATAAAGATTGATTTTAACTTTTCCGGATAACAAAGCACTATTATCTACTTGAAGTAAATCATTAGAAAATTGGAATATCACTGAACAGCGACATATATTCTAAGTTCATATTTTGTTTCATGTGGCCAAATATAAGATCTTTTAAGAGGTGCATCGGGCTATTTGTGTGCGTAAATCCCGCATTGTTCTTTGTAAAGCAGAAGACATAATCAAAACACTTTTACAATATATACGAACAGGGCGCACCCGCTCGCAGAGCGCTGCCGCACCCTGCTCGCTTATTTTTTATGTTTTCTTTTATGTTCCAACCTAACCTAACCCATCCAGTTTAAAAAGCTCAGGGCTTAAGGTCGAAATTGGCATCATGTGTCTTTGCTTAGTAATTATATTACCTACCCGAAAGCATTAAATGGCCAACTCCTATGGCTTAGGCTTGCAGTACCCTGCATCATCAGGCTTGTGGAGTTGAAGATCGAAATTTTCATCTTGTGTCTTTGCTTAGTAATTATATTACATATCCGAAAGCACTATGGCTACCTTCTATGGCTTAGGCTTGAAGCACCCCTGCATCATCAGGGTTGAGGAGATGATGGTCAAAATTTTCATCTTATGTATTTGATTAGTAATTATATTACATACCCGAAAACACTAAATGGCCAACTCCTATGGCTTAGGCTTGCAGTAACCTGCATCATCAGGCTTGAGGAGTTGAAGATCGAAATTTTCATCTTGTGTCTTTGCTTAGTAATTATATTACATACCATAAAGCACTAAATAGCTAACTTCTATGGCTTAGGCTTGAAGTACCCCTGCATCATCAGGGGTGAGGAGTTAAAGGTCAAAATTTTCATCATGTGTCTTTGCTTAGTAATTACATTACATACCTGAAAGCACTAAATAGCTAACTTCTATGGCTTAGGCTTGAAGTACCCCTGCATCATCAGGGTTGAGGAGTTAAAGGTCAAAATTTTCATCATGTGTCTTTGCTTAGTAATTATATTACATACCCGAAAGCACCAAATGGCCATCTCCTATAGCTTAGGCTTGAAGTAACCCTGCATCATCAGGGTTGAGGAGTTGAAGGTCAAGATTTTTACCGTGTATCTTTGCTTGGTATTTTTATTACATAACTGTAAGTGCCAAATAGCCAACTCTTACGGTTTAGTCTTGAAATACCCTTACATCATCAGGGTTGAGGAGTTGAAGATCAAATTTTTGTCCCATGAATTTGTTTAACAATCTTATTATATATCCATAAAAACAAATTGACTTACTTCTACGGTTCAGGCTAGCAGTACCCCTGCATCATCAGGATTAAAGAGTTGAAGGTCAATTTTTTTTAGGAAATATCTGCTTAGTAATCTCATTCTACATTCAACCCAATTGGACTCCTCCAGCTTAGGTTTGGCCGAGTATCGCTAATTTCGTTAATTTGCTTCAAAGAAATGGATCCTATGATCAGAACCGTATGAAACTCATCAGAGTACCCTTGAAGTACATTCTTTCAAATAAAAGAAAAATCATCAAAATCGGTTGGCGGGAAATTGAGTTATTCATCTATTTATCGCGCACATCGTTAATGCAAATATCAGACTTATGCACTTTTCTTATGGATGCCACTGTCAAAAGTGAACAAAAAATAAATGGGACCCGATGACACGCACTACCTGTCAAATGAAAAAAAAGCATCCAAATCCGTTCACCCAGTGCGGAGAAATCGAGTAACAAATATAAAATAAAATAAAAAATAAAAAAAAAATAAAGAAAAATTGATAACCTCCTCCTTTATGGAAGTCGGTTTAAAACGATGTTTTAACATAAAAATCAAAGCGAAATACTCAATGTTATTGAAGTGGCCTCAAAATTGACTGACTTTCATACAAACTTATATCTCCTATTTGGGATAAATTGGGGGGGGGGGGGGTCAGAAAATTCATTCTTAATTGACGTTTACGTCATGAAAGAAACCCGTAGTAAAAATCATATTCGTACCTTTAGCAGTTTAGGCTCTACGATGTTTATTCAATAGATGAGTGAGAGAGCATCCTTTCGTTTTTATATAAGTTTAAATAGATATAGAGATATAGATTTGTATAGTATCAAATAACATAGGTACACACATAACCAATAAAAAATACATAACAAAGGAATACATTTTACAGACCATAACATGTTTAGTTTCTACCAATTCAACTATGCAGTTACTTATCTTATTAACACTTATCGAACACAGAATAAATACTATGTAGTTTTAAATTGACATAATTTTTTTATTCGTAAACCGATTTACATAAAATAAACACTAAATGTTAAGTGAAGTTTCCCACAACACATCAGTGAAAATTATATTCAAATTGGATAAGCCGTTTCTGAGATTAGCGTTTTCAAACACACAGACAAACAGACAAACAGACAAACAGACAAACAGACAAACAGATAAACAGACAAACAGACAAACAGACAAACAGACAAACAGACAAACAGAAAAGATTTCTAAAAACCATTATTTTGGGTTCTATATCGTATTAAAGACCTCTAGAAATGGTTTTCACCTAAATTTATTCCATGTACAGACAGCGACCTCTTACAGATTTATTATAGTATAGATTATTGTCAACTACGACTCCACAGACGGATCGTTCGTGCCCTTATTCTTGTCTTAATATATTTGTCACAGCTCCACTATGAGCCTTCGCTGTCGACATCGCCCTCAACTAGGTAGCAGTGTAAGCTGGGTCCCAGTTGTGTGCAGTGGCGGCAGCGGCGGCTTTAACGAAAAACCTTATCTAAGCTTACTATGTGGGACCATATTTTTTTGTTGTTTTTTTTTGTTATTTATTATTTTATTCTTTTTTTTCCAACACTTGTTTTTTACTACTAGAGTAACTACTGCTATTACCCTAGGACATTATTGTAGGTTTGGTCTCTTTGGAACATCTTAGGACTTCCTTTCATTATAATGTATCGCTCGTCAAGGCGTTGCCGGTTTCGACTCCAAAAATATTTATAATTCACATCAAGTTATTATTTACAGAATGCAGAGGTTAGTTGTACATGCACATGCACATACATACCACGTTCATACACACACACGCATTCTGTTCTGTTATTGTATATTACTTAAAAATGTATTAGATTTAAAATCCAGTGTACGTTTCCGTGTCTGAAAATGGGCGAAAATGGTTGCGGCACATATTTTTTATTTGTAAGAACTTTTAGAAAATCAATCTGTGCAATATGTTTAATATTTTAATGTACCTTGACACTTGTGAATTTTATCGTAGAAGTAGTAAATGACTACGTAATTCATCTGATGGTAAGCGGCCTCTAACGTCCATCGACATTTGTAATCAACAACATACCCGTGGTATGTAGCATAAGAGTCCTATTTCAGATCAGTAATAGTTGTGTGGTTACTCACGGTAGTCACTTCCGATCCGGTGATAGTGTAAGAAAAAAAATGTAACTGACAATTTGTAAGTGCCCCCGTAGGCCTATACAAAATAAAGACATTTCATTTCATTTCATTTCATTTCACGAAAACGTTGAACATAGTAGCTTTAACATGCCGTTATAATAAACTATAGTATTTAATTATATTTTTTTACTTTTTGCACAGGCCACCTTAACTACAGTAAAAAGTATTATAGGAACGTGTTAATCCAGATTATCTACTGTATCTGTAAGAAATTTACAGTTTCAGATTAACAAGCATCAGTTTATCCCCACAAAAATTCACCGTTTATTAAAGTTTGTAAATAATACATATACATATCTATAGTCTGAAGGCCTATTCTTATTCTAATTCTAATCTAATTTACTCATTTTAATTAGTTGGGTAAATTGTTTAGTGCACTTAGGTAATACCAGTTAATAGGTAATACCAGTTAATTCGCACTTGACCAGCGCGGTGGACTATGGCCTAAACTCTCTCATTCCGAGAGAACACCCGTGTCCAGCAGTGGGATAGTAATTGGTTGACACAACACACAACAAGATAATTAATTCAGTTACGCGATATAGCCGACTCTATTCAAGATATCAAAGTTGTTATTTACTCACATATCGTCGAAAAACGTTAATGATACATGATTTTAAAAACCATGACACGAAAGTATTATACTACAATCTCCAAGCCACTTTTAAGGGGCGCGCGGGCTTTGAGCGCGGCGACCGAATCAAGAATTTCTGTAACAAAATAAACCTAACACTCCCCATTCCGTCTACCATGTAGCGCGGCCGACCGTTCGCTTAACGTGTATGTATATGGTACGACAGTATGAAGCCTGCACGGATCGAGACAAGCTGCTCGGAAATCGGACGAATATGTATGCAGCTTTTTATGAGGAAGTATATAGTATCAAAAAAGAAACTTAAATTAATATCAAAGAAATAAAATACTGCATAAATAAATAAATAATTATAATTGCATAAATTGATAAAAAATTTAGCAATAGCTTTACCGCGGCAGTCGGCAAGTGCCGCACGTTTTTTTATTCCTTAGTAGATAATTGCCGCCATTTATATTTGAGAATTTACGCCCTTCTAAGGAACTTGAATTTTTTTACTCTTTAGTTCTTATGGTGTTTTACTTAACCCTAAATATTAGCCTAGACAATTCTTTAGAGCGCAGTGAATACAGTGATGCGATTAAAATAGCCAGATTTTCTTCACTTTTTTAGAAGTGGTCTTACATAAATAAATAAGGCTTAATGTAAACACACAAACAAAATGTGTTTTACTAAAATAAATCTCTATCATCAATCTACCAGAAAGCATCTAATATGTTGTAATTAAATGGTCGCTAAGCCACAGCTAGACAGTTTTCGGTAGATTAGAGCACTTTTCGCTTCGCATTATGAGTCGTGCAATACAACTCTTCTCCTGACGCAGTGTAAGGTCGTTCAAAATGAACTAAAGTGAATAGTTTATATATGGTTCTTCAGTTACATTTGGTGTTAATTAGTGATGTAACGAATATTCACATTTGCATTCGCATTCGCGAACATTCGCATGTTTTTAGATATTGAAGGTGGTAGAACCAGTATAGTTCGACCGGGGAAGTACCACCGCCACACATTTTTCTAGCGTGAAGCGTTTCTTGTGTTTCGAAGGAAAGGTGCGGTTGCCGGCACTCTTTTATATGAGACGACCAACACAGTCTTCAGAAGTGTCAGATGTCCATTACTGATATCCATGAGCGGCAGTGAACACTTACCATCAGGTCGACTGCATGCTTGTTTGCTACTTCAGTCAGATAAAAAAAATACACAATCTATCCAATCTCATTTCATTTCATTTCAATGATCAATTTAAGCGTATCGGTAACCACAGTCATGACGGTACGTGACTAATCCGTGACAAAACAAGACCTGCGTCCCGGCACGTGCCAATTATCCCATAGAATACATCCATTGAACCATGATAAGTTCCTTTATTAGCAGCCGTAAATAGCTATGATATTCAAACAGATAAAACTAATTAGTAAGCTTTCTTATGTTGTAGTTATCTCCTATATCTTAGATGCCATGGGCCAACACAAAGATCAGGACGGAAATATACCCCGGAATCGATAGCCTGTTAGACCGATATAGCGACCGCTAGTCATGTGAGTTATTATGAATTAGATATGCATGATATAATTGTTTATTTAAAAATAAACTTGTCATGTGTACTAACAAGAACTTTTTTATAGAGCTGTCAGGTATGTAGGTTTCCTTACGATGTTTTCCTTCACCGGAAAGCAGTGATAATTAATTTCTTATACGCACATAATTTTAAAAAAATCAGTGGTGCGTACCTGGGTATGAACCTCGGACCTCTCGATCGAGAGAGCAAGTTTCAACCATTAGGCTACCACTGTTCTTCCGGGGTTGCAGGCGGAGTGGGAGCTCGAACCGTCCGGTCAGGCGATCCCGGGAAGGATGTCGGTATATGTGGTTGCATACCGTCGTAAAGACTAGACGGAGCGGTGGGCCCAGCCGCCCATCTGGGAGGAGCCCGATGGGGCAACGCGCTCGGAGGATTCCGGTTGCGGTCGGACCGAGTTCCCGGAGTCTTCTTTATAGCGCCGAGGACGGCCACCGGGGGGGTTTTAGTGCGGTAAAAATCCCACATAACCCTGCGTCGCTCCCACGGCGTCGGGTACCTTTTGAATGTTTCCCCCTCGAAAACAAAAAAAAGGCTATCTCTGCTCTAAAAAAGTTTTAGCTACGTGAAACTATGTCAGGCTGATAAAATAATGTTAATTACATCAGCAGACAGACATATCATGAACCTTTCCCACGTTCCTTTTTATACGGTCATTGTAAATTTAATTGCTCTTGTCCGCTCTGGTTAACACATCTTCCCTTATTTATAAATACGTGATTCAACTTTTTATTACAAAATCCCTAATATTGGGTAGTATTTCTATAACAACATAGAAATTAAGTCTAACTCGGTCAAATTTCATCATCGTCATAAATGTATCTAAAAATCATTTATGTCCCGCTTATCTATATTAGAGGTGTTAAAAAAAGTGCAGTTCGGTTAAGTAATAGATATACTTAACCGAACTGCTCTGTACCATACCACAAGTTTATGCTGCACATATTAATACGTGAAGCATGAACTTGTGATACATTTTTAAGTAACTTGCCGCGGACGGAGGATTATGCAATTTTGCACCGCTATAGTTGACGTAGAGAAGGAATGCGAAATGTTAATATTTTTTTCAAAGAATGCATATAACATACATAAAATCAAGTAAAAATACATTACACACTATAGTGCATTTGTGAAAAACACATAAATAATAAACGAAATAAAACATTCAACATATGAAAACACATAACGTCAAAAATGTCAGATGTCTTGGTAAAAATACCCGTTATTGATTTTAAATGCAGATTAAACCTCTTTTTACCTTTCGGGTATATTAAAATAACTTGCAAATTAATAAAAATTGAATTTAGGAAACACTTTTGACACTATTAAGTTTAGCTTTTGAGTTGAATTGCGGTCGAATTTCGACCGTTGCGACGGGTGACTAGTTTGTAGAAATATACCCAAAAAAGTAAACTACAGTTCTTCTAAAAGTTTATTCGTAATGTTATAATGTTTTCTGATAGACGTCCAAAGAAAAAAGCAATTTGTACAAAACAAAGTCTGACTGTCATATGAAATTAGTTAAGCTCTCGCTTTGATGTTCTTAGGCAATTACCAATATAACCGAATAAAATATAATACTACAACGAAGTACAATATTTCAGATGGAATAAAATAGTTTCATTTTATTTGTATTATGATATTACTGTTATGTTTCATTTAGAATACGAGTAGGTACATAAACTTTACGATGAACCTATACGATAAGTAAGGGAAAGTGGGAGCGTCCCTTTAGTTTCGGGGCCAGAATAGAGCTACGGTATCTCCTACCTGTTCTGTGTGGCCGCATACCGTCGTAGAGACCTGACGGAGCGGTGGGCCCTGTTGCTCAGCTGGGAGGAGCCCGACGGGGCAACGCTTTTAGACGACTCCGGTTGCGGACCATTGGAAATTGGAGATTGGATAGAATTGGAATGTACATTTGATAGGTAGCGCCATCTATAAAACAACTACGAAGTATTATTGATGAATTATATTATGTTGATGTTGAATATAAATAATTCCGTCAAAACTACGAAACACTGGATTGAAACCTTAAATATGAAATAAGTCCGCGATGGTATATCTCTAAATTGTGTCAGTTAAATTTACAGGATGGAATGATCAGATATCGTAGTACAGAGATTTTCATTATATGATTTTAGACTAGTATTATCGCGGAATTGATACATTATAATACTTAACGGGTACTCACGATATGCGGTTTATGAATTCTGATAGAATTCTTTTTGCCGATATTTCGACCCAGTTGCATGGATCGTGGTCACGGCCAAGAGATTTTCATGCCAGTATTTTTTTTAAATGCCTCTTTTATTTCTTCCATATAATGACATAACGAAATGTATTTAAAATAAAGGATATTGTCGTTAATATATACCATTCGGATACTACCTATTTGATATGTCTATACATTGACACAACATGCAAAACCTTGTCTTGATACCCTGAACACATAGTAACCTGATTGAATAAATTATGAGCCACGTAGCATGTACTGCTTAATTACTATCAATTCAGTGGGTTACAAGTGGGATTGCAATTAAGGTATTGATCTTCCAATTCTGTTATATATCTACGCAATATATACAAATGTATCATATATTTGTCTCCTATATATTACATACCAATGTCATATCACACGCTGTAAAAGCCTGAAGGCTACGTGAAACTTAAAAATATTAGATAATGTTATCATTATTTTTATATGGACCTTGTCTGAATAATTAAATGAATAAATTTGCCTGTATCAAAATATCTATGCTTTTAATAGTCTGTGTTTACTGTGTTCTTTTTATGGTCCTTGTGTATGTTGTTCTTATGTTTTATGATTAAAAGATCATACTTCTGCTGTTTATTTCGAAACATCGAGTCGTTTTCTTTGCAACATTTTTTAATTTTTAAAATAAAATATGTAATGTTTGTAAGTAGTATTGAAATAATTTATATGAGGCGACCATTATAGTCCTCGAGAGTGGCAACGCATCTGTGATTGACGTTAGATAGAACCCATATTCTATTTGAAGTTGCTTTCAGACGTCCATGGGCGGCAGTGGTCACTTACCATCAGGTGGATTGCATGCCCGTTTGCCACTGCAATTAGATAAAACAATCAAAATTGAGTATTACAATGTTGCAAACATCAAAATTGTAATTCTTTCTTTCGCCTCTTGTTGTACGCCAAGTCCCATGATGGGCACCAAGTCCCATTTAAGGGGCCAAGTCCCATGTTGGGCGCCAAGTCCAATGTTGGGCGCCAAGTCCCATGTTGGGCGCCAAGTCCCAAGTTGGGCGCCAAGTCCCATGTTGGGCGCCAACTCCCATGTTGGGCGTCAAGTCCCATGTTGGGCGCCAACTCCCATGTTGGGCGCCAAGTCCCATGTTGGGTGCCAATTGACAATAAAAGTAAACATGTCATTTGTTCCAGGGTTTGAGACTAATGAAAGAAAGAAAGCGAGTGGCGTGGATACTTCTGCTGCTTGCTGTTCTGTTTGCACTTTGCTGGCTACCTTACAACATTATGCAACTATTGCTAGATATAAATGCAGTTAATACTAAGACATTGAGCGTGTATCTACCTTATGCGTTGTTTATAGGTAAGTTGTTTATCTCTCTGTAACATATGTATTTTGTTTTAATCGTAAGTAGCTAGGGCATGCTTTAATTACTGCAAATATTATATTTGTCCTAAAATTGTAAAAAAATTGAAATTGTACAAAAGTGTAACAGATGAAATATATATTTTAATTAAATGTCTATATCTCAGACTTAGGTTTCCGTAAAATATATTGAAACTGATAACATAACTTTATTACTAAGTAATATATATTTGACGGAGGGGATGGTTTTTTTTTCGCTCATCGTATCAGGATAACCTACTGTGGGCTCTGATAGGGAATCTTAGCACGAGAATAAATTGCAGACTTGATTTTAACACACAGTATATTGCCGAATTAAACTTGTTACAATCACTGAATTAATCAAACTAAATTAAGTGATTTTAGAGTTGTCTGCTTTGGCCGACCGTCAACGATAGACTGAGGAGTCGGCCATTAAACTGGTACAACCCTAACTTCATCGAACGCCACTAGATGGCGCTGGCGTTCCGGTGTTGCCACAATACCGCCATTTCCGACATATTGTTTACTAGTAACACGAAATAGAAAGGAAGAAATTCAAAAAATTATGGAGAGATTTATATGTTAGAGATAATCAATCAATTTACCATGGTATACGACCTCGTTCATTTTATTAGAATACAAGCTGTCCTGCGCGCGTTGCTACGCCATCACAAGAAAAAAGGTTTCTGGTGTAAAAAACCTTCGTGAGCTCATGAATAAAAACTTTGCTAAAGATCATCACAAGATCAAATGAATAGTTTACGATTCTATAGTGGACATAATAACAATCATTAATTTTTATGAAGAAGATTAATTAATGTCCACCAATTCGCACTTGGCCAGCGCGGTGGACTACGGCCTAAAGCTCTCTCATTCCGAGAGAAGACCCGTGCCCAGCAGTGAGACAATAATGGGTTGACAACAACACAACAATTAATGTCAGAGAATTAGTCAGTAGCTCTTTTGATGGTTTTGCCAATAAATACGTAGTGATTTGAAATAAACAAATATCGATAATTCGAACAACGATGGCGACCATTCACAAAGCAATCCATTGCATTATGCGGCATATTATATTACCTTTCTAACTTTGAGGTTGTCTGTGAAATATAATGAAACTGTTAATATCAAGTAAGGCTTACATTATACGGATTTCATCAAAGAAATTAACATAATGCTGGCAAAGTTAGTCAGCAAGTAGTTTGCCTATGTTAACAACTAGGTTTTACTGAAGTGTTATGCAGAGAGGAATTGTATGAGAATATTATTAAAATCCATAACATTAAATTGTAGAAGTAAGCTATTGGAAAGAACTACTAGATCTATTCTATTTATGAACTCACTATTTTTATGGCTACTAAGTTATATATGTATTGTTCCTAGTAATTATAGAGAATTTAAGATATTTTACACTATGAATCCGGTTATATCAAAAGTTGCACACTACTATTAGCGTTCTCAAAATACGATATTTTTTATATGAAAACTTATTTAAAGTATTACAATAATAAAAGCATTAAAAAGAAGGAGATATAAGTTGTCATGGGTTGTCAATAGTGGGTCGTTCAAAAATAATGAAAAGATAGTCGTAAAGTAAAAATCTGAAAAATAAATAATTGTAAACTAAGAATCTCGAATAAATAAATAATTATCATGTGAGAATGTATATTATTGGTACTCTAAGAGAGATCCGTTTAATACTACGTACTTATAAGCACTTCTGTTAACATTATCAGAAATCATTACCTCGGTATTCCGGATTTTCGACACATCTCCGTCTGACTAGGGATGCATTTCATTACCGTGTATAAAAAAACATGATTATAATTATATTTAAAAAAATGGATATAAATAAGAAAAAGACAAACCCGCTGAGTTTCTTGCCGGATCTTCTCAGTTGAGGTCGTATTCCGATCCGGTGGTAGTGTAAAAAAAAATGTAACTGACAATTTATAAGTGCCACCGTTTATATAGCTTTTAAAACATTTTAAAAACTTCATCGCACGTGATTAAAAAAAAAACATGGTGGTATTTAAATTTCGGAGCTAGCGTAGGTAATCGAAATTCAATCCATTAGGCTACATCTACTATCTCGAGCTACTGAATAACGATCTATGCTCTCTGAAACCTAGCTGCTGAGCTTTTGAGCCGTCCATCTATTCACTATGTTAAAAACTGATGCTGTGTGTAATACTAATTATTGAAATGTAAAAAAAGAATTTCATTATAGGGAATCAACATATAAACCCTATTATGGGTAGATAAATGGAAAGATATAATTATGATAGAATTTAAATAATAGAATTAATTATGAGTCGAGTGGTTATTATTGCCTTTTGGAACCAGTAATTACACCTTAATAGGAGAGAATTGCTATCAATAGCCAATCAATGGTGCTACTTTCGGAACATTGGAAAGTTTCATATTCTTGCCATAATATATCCTCTAACTTGAACTATCCAGTGGTACACTAATGCTATACAATAAAACAAAATAAGCAAAATAAGACAAATAACTACAGTAGAAACTCAATTGAAACATTAACTTCAGCTTTAATTTGTTTTGCCATTCAACTTTTCACAAATATATAAACGCTTATAATGCTTTTAACACTCATGACCCCATAGTAGGATTTTCTCCTGTGTAGTGGGTGTCATGGACAAGAACAAGAATCTAAACTCATCATTCAGACACCTGTCTGGCCGGGAATCGAACGCGGGACGCAATGCGCGTCAGCCCGGTATAGCAACCGCGCGGCCATGCGGGTCGTCAAGTCATATGTAATGTCAATTTCATTAAAAAATAGTAGATAAAAGAGACGCTACTCATATAAAGACATCAAGACTGTTAGTTTTATTCATAGTTAGACCGTTAGTTTTATTAAAAGAACTAGGGCTACCGCTAAATATATCGTAATTAGAAGTTACAGTAATATTACGAGCCCAGTCACGATTTTTTGTATAGTTTGCTTAATCAATCGTTTCAACCAAAATTTGTCATAGATCTTTATCATGAAATGCCGCTACTTTTTCCTTTAACATAAATGTAAGATGTTAACGATAAAAACATCTAGTTCTTATATAACTTCGAAAATTCAGAAGGCGCCTGAGACCAGAAAAGTTATCTCCAGTAGAACGCTATAAATACTAGTAATATTATTATAACTATTATAGATAAGCAGAAGCAGTGATATAGATGAAATTGGAGTAACATTTGCTAAGAGAAATTTTGACGTATTTTCTACCAAATTTTATTTATTTGATCCCGATATATACAAATGTATACATTTGAGATTATGGCAATCAAAATCGTGGAATTATTAGCAAAATTAGAATGATAAATATGTATGATCTGGAAAGTTCAAGTTCCAGATGTTTTATTAGAGTAAGACAACATTGTACAAGAAACTTTAATGACAAACTGTTTAGAGTTTCTTTCGACGCTTCTTGTCTATAAACGAAACACTTCGCGAAGAAAGGTTATTGATGTTCTAAAAGAGTTCTATAATAATCTGCTTAGTACGTATAATTTTAAATTGAATTAGTATACGCAAATATCTTCTTTCTTTTATTGATATTTATTTCCTTCTATATTGGAGCGAAAGGAGTCATCTTATCAAAAGTGAAAGAAGCCCAAAAATTATAATATAAAGTTACCGGGAGGCTTTGAACTTTTTATTGTAACCGTCTTTGTTAAAGGGTTGACCCTTTAATAAAGAAGTTACCCTTCTTCGAAATTTACTTCAATAAATTTATCATTGTTTAAATATTTGTGTATAAAATCTTTTTTATTAATTTTTTGATTGTCTGTAGCAAAATATATGAGATATTTAAGAATTAATTTGTCACCAGGTCACGCAAACTCAGCCATCAATCCGATAGTCTACTGCTTGATGACGAGAAATTTCCAGAGATCAGTTCACAAGCTGTTGTGTGGGCGGGGTGTATGCCAGCAGGCGAAATTCACGGTAAATGTACGATTTTTTCTTGTTATTATTATTAGACTAAGAATATAATCTATTAATATATTTAGTCTTATTTATTTATTTATCCTCACTATACCTACTTATAGCGTGAATCAGTTCTGATCTTTTAGTGAAGTTGTGAATACTGGTTCACCGTAATAAGAAAATACCATCTTAGTTCTTGAGAGTAATAACGCAACTGAAATTGACTTCCGATAGAGTTCTCTGTATAAAATAAGACGATCTATACAAAGTTAGGAATATCCTTGAGCTTCAGACCCGACGACCGACCCGTGTGGCACAGCGGTTACCATACCGGTCTGACACGCATTGGGTCCCGGGTTCGATTCCCGGCCAGACAGTATCTGAATGGTAAGTTTAGATTCTTGTTCTGGGTCTGGGTGTTTGTGTATTCGTCTTTGTGTGTGTCCATGGAACCCACGACATAGGAGAAAATCTTACTGTGGGGCGATGAGTGTAGAAAGCGTTAGAAAGCGTTTTTTCGGAAGAGTCCACTTACCATCAGGTGGTTGAATATTTTCGGAAAATGAATTGTGGTCAAATAATGTCGCCATAATCTTTTTTTTGGTCCTCTGTGATAAACTTTACTGTTTGTCGTTCGGTATTGTTGCTTGATTTTCTTTTGTTGCTTTTAAAGAGCAGGAAACTTTTGCTTTTATGTTAGTATTACTTCCAATAGAATATCATTTTAATTCTATGTGCGTAATCTTTCTACTTTTGTCAGTTAAATATGTGTAACTTAGGTTTTCAATAAAATTACAAATACATTGTATGAAATAAGAGCAAATAAATCTCGGAAAGTTCATGTCATAAATCATTTTGAATAAGAATTTCAAATGTTACCTACACTCGCGTTCATGTATTGAAAGCGTGCGGACTCTGAAATGTGGTTGCCTCATCGATGTCAACGCTTGTTGGGTTACAAAGGAAATTCTAGGTAATTGTGTCCAATAAATGTTGGTGGAAATACTTCTCTTGATATGTTATTTGTGTTGCGAAGAACATGGAAAATTTTCTACGCAACATTAAATTTTATTCACGTTTCAATACAAGTTTATTGTGTGAAATTACCAATGTAACACAAATATTAGCCTTGATAATGATTTTGGTCACAACATGCCTGTTGGAATTGACATTGAAATACTGGAATAAAAAAATCTCTCGTCAACCCATTGTTGTCCCACTGCTGGGCACGGGTCTTCTCTTCGAATTAGAGAGTTTAGGCCATAGTCCACCGTGCTAGTCAAGTGTAAATTGGTAGGCAGTGCGAATTGGTGGATAAAAAATTGCGTAGCATAAATATCTACTGTATTAGATTCTGACAATTTTAATTTCCAATATCAAGCAGTCTTTCAAGATATTGGTGCAGAAAGGAAAAAATACAAAGTATTTACATTAAATATTTGCTGTTTTAGAAGTCATAAATTAAATTCTTAGACTCGCATCTCTTTGTAGATAGAAATTCTTAGATTCAAATCACTTTGTAAATACAATTACGATATTATTTCCAAGTACTAGGCTATCATATTTAATGAATGATATTTAATTATTTATGATATTTAATGAATATTTTATAATTTTTTTATAAGGATAAACATTGGTAATTAATCACACATAGAACGGTTTTACGTGAAGTCATTTGTTGGGTCATTGCCACAGCAGAGTAAAGATGCATCATCTACAAGTCTACAGGCATTTACTACATTCTACCGAAACGCAAGAACTGCCGCAATTTGAAATAAGTGTAGATGTACTATCGAACAAATTGATTCATGACCCACCATATGCTTATTTTCCTCCAGCCATTCAAACGCAATTAGGTCGAAATTTGCCTCAACATTTGTTGTCTTGGAAACCGACTTGTTATTATTTTATATGACGCTGACAGTTACTGATTTCACTGACCGTGCTTTCTAAAATATTTTTATTGTCTTGTATGACGCCGTTAAAATGAAAAATTAGTTAACATTGCCAATACCCAATAATAATTATCTTTATAAATATGTAACTTACTGTTGGGAAGATTTCCCAAGTCATTTTCAATTGTGAAATATCCGTAATTCGCGTTATTCATCCCTTTAATCATTTTGCCGTATTGTATTAATAATAATATGTAGATTGATAATATTTACAAAATTTTGGTAATTTCCTGAAATGCCTTATGCCGGATTTGTCGCTAACCTTGCCTTCAAAAATTAAATAAATATCCGTACTCTAAAGGCGCTCTCACATAGGGAGCATTCGCATGGAATGTAACGTTATACAGATTGTAACGTTATATATTAATGAACAAGCAGAACCGAACATTTTAATGTTACAATATGTAGTATCTTGATACAACTTGTAACATCAATGCGTTAGTTTTGATACGGTCAAGGAGGTAGCAGCGTAATGTAATGCTCAAAGTGGAATCTATAATGTTACATTACACGCGAACGCTCCCGGTGAGGGAGCGCCTTAATTTTCTTAAAAAGTCATTCTGAGTGATGTTTCTGTTGTTTATTAATATTAAAAACGTCATAAGTGCAACGCCACGCCCGACAAGAAAACGAATTTGTCTTTGCCAAAATTACAAACGAACTGTCAGCAAGGTGGGTCATGATTCAATTTGGTCGATAGTACCTTTGGAAATAGATGTGTTGTTTAGAAATACATAACATTTTAAACTGTACCACATTTGTGATACCTGCCTGTTTATTTTTTTTTCTTTTAACCATAGGCATAGATAAAATAGGCATAAACAGTCGGGGAGTAGATTACGGCTACAGTATGCCCTGCGAGTTGTAAGAGGTGACTAAAAGGGGGCCTGTAGGGTTGCAGGGGGCTAGAGTGAGAGGTTGAACCCTGAAAAGGACGGCGGTATGTGTGGCTGCATGTGCCCGTAAGCTCCGGAAGTTGCAGGAGGTCAGTAACACGTCTTCCAAGACATGAGCCAGTAAGTGACGCCGCTCTTGGGAGCACCGGTGCGTTCTGTTGGAGATCCTGGGTACTCCTGCAAGCATAGAGGAAGGCCACCGAGTTGTTGTTAAAGAGTAAAAATCCCACATAACGCGGAGTCTCTCCCAAGGTCAAGTGTACCTTTTGGGGTTTGATCCCCGTCACGTCACGTCATTTGCAAATAAACACAGCTCATAAACAAAAACCGAAATTAACCAAATAAGTGTTATATAATTTTCAATTTGTGTGTAAATGGTATGAAATAAAAGTCCTTTATTCAACCATTTCAAATTTTGTGGGGCTTTCACGTACTCCATAAAACTTTATTTCAATAATAAAATAGCTAAATTTCGGCCATTTCGAAGTGTATTTGGTGTCATTTGCTTTAGTATTGTCATTTACATTGACATATTCACTGTCTGACATTGAACATGGAGCTAATAACAGATTGAACAAAACGGCTGTACGTTAACCATCTTTAATTAGGTACTTTTCATTATCAAACGAAAGGGGTTCAATATCTCTGCGTTTGACAATCAAACAATGGGCGATAGATTGTATTATTCAATTAAATTAATCGCCAACCTTTTGTCTAAATTTCCTGTTATTTTTTTCTATTCCGGTTTGTTAACAATACAGCGCTCTTGTCGTTTAATTTGAAGGATATTTTGTCCCTAAGGGTAGTACACGACTTCATACAGGATTTAAATTTAATTTGAGGCTCATTACAAATATCCGGAAGCCAAGTGCCGGAAACCAAATGCCGGAAACCACACCCTTCCATCAAAACGACAAAAAAGAACTGCTTCACGCAAGAAACAAATGTGTCAATTATACCGAATCTGTTTATTTTTCAATTTAAAGATTTGTGAAATTTTCTAAGAAATGGACATATTTTTTAATTTGTTGCAGTGGAGATGCACGCAGAAGCCTGAGGGGTCGTCAAGCGATTATGAGCTCTATCACGAGCCACATAAGAGATGTTATCTACAGGTGAGTAGTACACACAGCACACAAACAAACACACACACACACACACACACACACACACACACACACACACAGCACACAATGTATATGCACACACACACATAACACAGCGCATACGCACACACACAGAACACATCGCATACGCACAGCACACATTCACATCACACACATAACATACACACACACAACACGCGCGCGCACTCATGTTATAGTATCCATTAGTCTATTCATTCATTACATGGCTGGTAAACACCTGACAAGGGTTGGTTGTTAACTAGAAACAGATAAATTGTGCCTTTGTACCTTGAACTAATTTGTAGCTGCATTCCAGTTATTTTGAATTTGAAATAGACCGCAGAACCCGCATAAACAGGATGCCAGATAAATCGAAAGACATTATCGCTGCTCTGCATTAAGAATAACATAACGCTAAAGCACGAATTTTCTGTGTTTTTTATCTTTTTAACGAATTGTGTTAAGATGATAACAATTAGAAGGGCATTATCTATAATTGACGTAGGGCACCAAGTTTTTAGTTCTATCATTTTTAGAAATAAACTTTGAGGTCCACTGCTGAACATAGGCATCCTGTGCCTTCTGAATCCAAACCCAATTAAACTATTGCAATAACTTAATTTTGGTGAACTTTGAATTGTGCAGTTGTTCATGCAATTATTTACAGAAGATCTACAGTATTAGAATTTTATCTTAAATCTATATATAAAATTTGAAATATTTGTTTTTGACAAAACTATCGACCTAAATACTCTTGGTGCTATATTACAGTACTGGTTCCATTCAAAAATAAAGTATGGTCATAGTTTTTAATGTTTTTTTCCTTCGTAATGATAAAAAAAATATGATTGAAGTAAATTGGGACGTTTTTCTACAATATTACTTTCAAATTAAATATCTGATTTTATTTACCCTTTGTAACAAAGGTAAAAGAGTACTTTCACGCTAAATACTTTGGTGTTTATTAAAGAAGTTCGAAATGATCGTCCGAGGAGCTAAAATCCACGATTATATTTTTTATAGTTAATTTGGCTCCATTTTACCCTCGCTTTTCCCTTTTTTCGTGTAATAACCGTTGCCTTTTGTGATCTTGACATCTTTAAGAGTATATTGGATTAAAAAATGCGGCTACCGTTGATTAATTTGTCAACATTTTCAAATTATGTAAAACTAGCCTTTGCCCGCGGCTTCGCTCGCGTGGAATTTAGTCTGCCACATAAAGTTTGCAAGGTGGTAGAGCAATGGTTCAACCAGGGAGGCATCACCGCCGCACCTATTTCTACCGTGAAGCAGTTCTTGTGTTTCATTTGAGGGGTGTGCCTGCCGGCTCACTTTTATATGAGGCGACCATCATAGTCCTCGGGAGTAGCAACGCATCTGTGATTTACTTCAGATTGAACCCTTGCCCTACTTCCTAAGGCGATTAACATACGGTACCGCTCACTGCCACGGTAGGCGGTGAAGCGGATCTCATGTTGTAATGGAGTCTAATAAATCCGTTGATGCCTCACAAACGTACACCGACTGGCCGCGCGGTCCAGCGGTGTTCTCATCACCACCGTGTCTCCGCGCGAACGACAGTGCGGGGGGTCGGCGCCTCACACACGGGCTGGCGCCTAACCGCGCGGATCGTCGTTGAAGCAAAAATGCATTTCGATGTCGAAAAGTTTATTTTGATGATCGGTCCATCTGCGCGTACAAGTGCGTAAACCGCCTTACCGCGCGGGGCACCGCTATTCGCGGCGGTGCGCGGTGCCGTGTGTTAATCGCCTAAATCAGTGTGTTCAAATTTCAAATCACAGGCACGTCTATTAATTTGAATTAGTTTTGTCGGCAACAGACATTAATGCTTACTCTGAAATTAAAAGTTTTAAGAAAGGGTCTCAAAACCCGTGATGGTTATCAACGCGCAGTTGGCTAGCGTGGTCAACTACGACCTAAACTACTGCTAATCTGACATATGTGCCGAGTTGTTTTACATTAAAAGGTCGATGACATATTTAATATAATAACATATTTAACCTTTCCGCTGTTTCATTCTCATTGACTTTTTTTCTTTTTTGTCGAGGGAGAAACCTTCAAAAGGCCGTGGGAGCGACGCAGGGTTATCTGGGATTCTTATAGCACCAGGACTCCGGGATCTTCAAAGCAACTGGAGTCCTCTGAGTGCATTGCCCCATCGGGCTCCTCCCAAGTGAGCGGCTGGGCCCACCACTCCATCTGGTCTTCACCACGATATGCGACCACACGTATGCCACCGTCCTTCCCGGGATCGCCTGGCTGGACGGTTCTAGCTCCGTCCATCTTGGCTCTCACGATAGCATGCGACCACACATGCTGACAGCTTTCCCGAAGTTGCTGACTGGGTGTTTTGAGCTTTCCGTCTAGCCGCCCGCAACCCCGAAAGCTCCCTTTTAGTTGCCTCTTACCACAGACAGGGGATACCGTAGCCTTATTCCCGGAACTACAGAGACGTCATTGACCTTTCACATTTTGCTCCGTGTTTTATAACCATTCAAATATTAATATCATACAACTTCGTTATATACGGCGGCGGCGCACGGTGCCGGCGCGTACTGCCGGTCAATCAATTGACTACGCAATATGTTTTACTCGTAATATCTTCTAAACTACTTATCCAATTTACATGGTGTAAAAGGCAGATTCAATCTTTATTAGATGCTTGATTTTTTGAAATCATTTATTTTGATAAGGATTAATATTTAGTTTGTATAAAACCCATGGAAACATCAACTTGATATTTTTAAAATTTTCAAAGTATAAAAAGAGTTATTGTAGGTTATACATAAAATATAGACATATGCTGTCGCGGACTTTTATTTAGATCTATGTGAGTCAAACAATCCCACGGTACATTATATTTGGATATCTCCAACGGTTTAGGCAGCGCACGCGAAGGTAGCTCTCAGAGCACAACTTTTTTTCCGACTAACCTGATATTTCTCGTTATATTATAACCTTATAAAAAAAAATCATTACAAATTATAGCCCATGTGTTATTCTGATGTATAATCTATACTACTGTAAAGTTTCAACCTAATCCGTTCAGTAGTTTTTGCGTGAAAGAATAACAAATACACATACATCCTCACAAACTTTCCCATTTATAATATTAGTAGGATAGGATATACCGAAATTTTTTAAAACCTTTAAACGTAAAGACGAAAATACCCGTCTTGTTCTGTGTAAAGGGCGTCTTCGTGAGTAAATGGATCCTTATTGTAACTACCGGTAGATGTTAAAGATAACAAGAGCATTTCTTGCAAGGAATGTAGTCTAGATGGGTTTTGTAATAATAGGATACCGACGGTTTTTACTTAAATGCCACGTAAATGGCACGTAAACGTAAAAATAAAATTAAAAAGCATTTAAATCTTTAAATAATCTATCCCCAGCTTTTAATATATTAATATATATGCCTAGATTACAAATGAGCACGCAACTGACTGATCGTAATTGGTTCCTATCGTCCATAGATATACAAACGTACAGAACTCCGTGGAACAGGGATTCTATGTGAAGTCGATCGTTGCAACTACTGGGAATTGAGGTGATCCCCACGTATATCAAAGTAATATCACCTTTCCACAAAAACGCAATAACTGCTTCAGCGAGGCGATTGTATCTCCCATGTCAAAATGTACTGGTTTCCACTCTCCACGTCTTTCCTTCCAGATGAATGCAATGCGCTACAACGGCTACGCGCACGGCGTGCCGCTCGCTCGCCACGACACGCGCGCTACGACGCAACTGAGTCACGTGACGCGCTCATCACGACGAACTGCGCCCGCGCACGCCCTCTCCGTAGAAATGCTACAACGACATGGCCATATTGATTTTAAACGCTGATTTATTGTTTAATGAATAAATGATGTAAATATATTAATGGTCCATAAAAAGTTTTAATAGCTATAGATAGTCAATATAAAGGACCAACGTTCATGCAGCGAAATGTTTAGGTGAGTATGCTCACTAAGTATATCTTGCATATTATATATGTAAAAATTAAATATATAAAAATATCTAACTCATATAAAAAATAAATAAGTATTGAAATATTTATGTTTAAATCCTACTTATATATATTGTATCACGAAAATGTAAATTTATTATCTTATATAATAAAAATCTTCATAAAACTGTTTATTATCGAAAAATGTCTTGTTTGTCCATATCGCGTGGATTGTGTAGCTTTCATATATGTATATAATTTCATAAATTATATTAATTGTACTTACACGCTATATTTACGTGCTTGTATGCAGGTAAATGTGGGCAGGAATAGGTAGAATATTAGCTGGCGGTCTCAGCGAAAATAGAATTTACTTCATCTTGGGGGTTCGTATAATTAGCATACTTTCTTCCCTTATTTGAACCTACAGATCAGTATTCAAAGCACCCGAATAAACGGTTTCCGATAGTCCTAAGCCCACTCAAGCTAACTACTCGTTCAAGTAATTCCTTCAAAGGATGTTATATGGCTTTGATTAATTTTGAAGTGAAATAAAATATCTTTGAATAAAATATCTTTGAAATATTTATACATAATTCGTACGCTTTTAGACAGGGTAATTAACTTACAAAATGTATAGATGAAACGAATGTAAATATAGACCGAGGACTCTGTGGGATATGCTGTACACTTAGCCAATTCAATTTATTATAATTACGAGTAGTATAATGTTTAATTTAAAATACATGCTAACTCTATATTTTAATGTAATTATTTGTGATTATTAGCAACTATTTTTTATTTCCTTTACATACGAGTATGTGTTTTATATAAATATTATATATCTGTCTTAGTTGTACGTTGTTTTTCGGGATATTTCTAGTAAACGTGTAAATAAAGGGACTTGGGTGGGATTTTCCTGCTCAAGAAAATAAAAAGATTTTCTCCTCAGATATTTATGTATTTATTATTGTTGTCAGTGCCATAATATTATATTTGTAGTTGAATATAATTTATGAAAGGAATGATAAAATGTTAGCTATAGATAAGAAAATATTTATTATGCTAAGAATAATTTAAGTTCAATTTAATTATTTCCTTCGTTTTCGTGATTTCCTGAATAATTTGTAAATACTAGAATACTACAAGATGTACCTACCTTAAAGCATTTTGTATTGTAATGTAAATGTGATAATTACTAGATGTTGTAAAGAAATAAATATTTGATTTTTATATTTTTCTGTTTTATTTTAAATTTTATTTATATTGCAAAAACTAGTCGAATGGGTTCAACATTTGGTGGATGCTAAAACAGTTGGTAACACTTTTTTTATGGACAAAGTTTTTTTTGTTCTTGCGGGAGAAACCTTCAAAAGGTACTCGACACCGTAGGAGTGACGCGGGTTATGTGAGATTTAGCTCCAAAGAGGACTCTGGGATCTCCAAAGGAACGCAACCGGAGTCTTATAAACGCGTTGCTCCATCGGGCTCCTCCCAAGTCACCAGCTGGGCCCAGCGCTTCATTTGGTCTTTACGACGGTATGCGATCACACATACCGCCGTCCTTTCCGGGATCGCCTGGCTGGACAGTTCAAGCTCCCACTCTAACCACCCGCAACCCCGGAAGCCCCTTTTAGTCACCTCGTACGACAGGCAGGGGATACCGTAGCCCTATTCTGATCATGGATCTCCTAGACCTGACGTTACTTATCAACCGTGCGTAGAGCTCAGTGCGTTTCAAGATTTAAATGAAAAAAAAAATGTGTGCGTGTACTAGCGTACACTTGTAAGAAGTGAAACTTCTTTATAACGTTATTTTTCAAAAAATAATTTACTACATGCAACTTTACAGAAATTGGTTAAATAAAGTTAAATTACATTAAGTGTAATAAAAGGCTTTTATTACACTTTATCTAATAATCTAATCTATAATAATCTATCTAATATCACGCGTGGTAGGGATAAGAAAAAGATGGCGCGTAACGAAAAAATGTTACACTAAATTTTTTTCCAACCCCGATAAAGAAGTTTCACTTCAAAATATATAATTTACATGTTGTTACAGATGCTTCATTCAGTGTCATTAAAAACAAATGTAAACAAAAATACAATCAATGCTGATATAAAACATGAATATATTTGTTTCACGATATTAATTGGAGATTACTTGACTGATGTTGCAAATTTAACGAGATTTTTCGTCGGCTAAGTTAATTGGAAATCATATTTCTTTCGGAACTTTGCTGTCATATTTTACTTCATACTTTACATAATAAATATTCGGAAACAAAACTGACCTAGTTTTAGATGTAATTTATAACAATTTATGAGAACGTGTGAGATGCAAATTGTAGAATGATGCCAATAATTTCATTTAAACGAATATATCCGATTGAAAATCTAAATTTCTAGCTTGTCGTCAACTTATATTGTTCCACTACTGGGCACAAGTCTTCTCTCAGAATGAGAGAGGTTTAGGCCATAGTCAACCGCGCTGGCCATGTGCGAATTGAAAGACTTTACACACCTCTGAGAAGTATTTTATTAAAGAACTGTGTGTGTGGTGTGTAGGTTTCCTCACGATGTTTTAATTCACCGTAAAGCAGTGATCTCTATGGGCGGCAGTGACTTACCATGTGGACTTACCAGGTGGACTGCATGCTCGTTTGCTACCTTCAATCAGAAAAATAATATACCTACCGAATATGTAAAACAATCATAAATATAAATGAATTTTAGACACTGTACCTAATTTAGCATAGATTATAACGTTATCGGCAGCAAGAAACAGGAAGACTAGGCTGTCACAAGAAACGACAGCGCAGATATTAATCATGTTCCCGACGTTTCCCATTCCTGATTTCGATAAGCCACAAAAGTATTTACACTGATAAGTTACCAGTGTGTATGATTAATGTGGAAAGAAACTTTTAGGGAAAATTATATAATAAATATATTATGTTTACGTAGCTTTGCGTCGTATGTAGCACTATAATGCTGGTTTGATTGTTTGATTTAATACATATTATACTACTCGACCAAAACAATTAGGCGCACGACAGTTGAAAGGTCATTAGAACTAGATATTTCCGATCCCGATACGAAGTATATTCTATTACCAAATACCAAAAGTATGTAGGTATACCGTTATTAAAACATACACCATAGTGGTCTATGTTCAATAGTCGAGTATTTATTAAAGCACTTTCATGTGTTTAATATATTCGCAGACATGGAATATTTTCTTTCTTTTTTTATGTGTGTAAGAGACTGATGCCTGTTGCAGCACACATTCAATTTTCGACTTAGGAGACAGGAATACTGAGCCCAATACTCTTCTCTTGTTAAAAAAAATGCATATTTTGAATGTAAGAGTCCTTTCTACTCCACGAATAGTCTTTTTCCTACCCATTTTTAGCTTTATTGACGAATAATCAACTAATTTGATAATAACTTTAAAAATTCAACAATCACTCATTAAACTAACATTATAACGAAATAACATTAAACACGTGCTGGCTAACGTGAACACCTAGACGATACACGACTGCACGTCACTAGGGGACGCGCGGGATAAGAAGCGAGATGCGGGGTATTGAACCACTTTTGTTTTATGCGCCTAATTGTCGTGGTCAAGTAATATCAAAATTGACAGAGTTAAACTTTTTTCTGAAGCGAGATCTATAAAAAGAGCTCAGTTTTTCTAACAATTTTGATAGAAGTCAATTTGGCAAAAATAGACTTATACACATTTTCATTATGGGCATAGATATAATGTTCTCCTAATTTGGGTATTTTAACGACAGTGGGTGTTAACCAGAAAATTGAAAGGAGTATTGCTAAATATATCTTATCTAATGAAATGCTGACGTCACCGCGGTAATGGCCGGAAAAGTGAAAGATATACTGCTACGAAGTTTTCTTTATCGGGGCATTTGGCTCGAGAGTGATTTTAGGAATATATGAACGATTCAAACTTATGATATTTTGCCTGTTTGTATGTTTACTTATGATTTATATTCTGAGTTCGTGTGGCATTGTAATAATACGACCCGCGTGGCGCAGCGGTTACCGTACCGGTCTGACACGCAGTGGGTCCCGGGTTCGATTCCCGGCTGGTATTGTCTGGCCGGCATTCAGATACCTGTAAATGATGAGTTTAGATTCTTGTTCTAGGTCTGAGTGTTTGTGGATTCGTCTTTGTGTGTGTCCATGGCACCCACGACACAGGAGAAAATCCTACTGTAGGGCTATGAGTGTAGAAAGCGTTTTAAGCGTTTTTAAGCGTTAAATAATATGTAAAAAATATACTAAGGCTATTAAAAGTCAAAAATTTTTATGCATCTTTAAAAGGTTTGTTTCAGTTTTGAGAAATCGTAATAAACTCCTACTAATAAATCAGACAAATTACACTTCACTATTATGCCAAATACGTAGCCAATCTGCTAATCTTCATCTTTCAAGGACACTAACTATCGACGATATAAGCTACCACACGATGTTTTCCTCAAATACCAATCAAGAAAGCTAATATTATTCCCACTCTGCTAACTCAAAATAGATCACCAGAGAACCTCTCAAAGTTCTATTCGTAGTTAGATCTATAAACAGTTCGCATAAGCACAGTCACAACTGCAGCCACCAATAGAAATGCTATTTTAAATGTAACACTGATGCTCGGTAATTCTAAGAAAATATCTCTCCATAAGCATGTTTATTTATATATTAAAACTGGAAAATGTAAAAAAGGAACAAATTTGTAAATTTAGTTAAAATAACATTCGCATCAACCCATTATTGGCCCACTGCTGGGCACGGGTCTTCTCTTGGAATAAGAGAGTTATAGGCCATAGTTCAACGCGCTGGCCAAGTGCGAATTGGTGGACTTCACACACCTCCGAGAACTTTTTTTTTAAGAACTCTCGGGTGTGTAGGTTTCCTCTTAGCAGTGATAGCCTAATGGTTGAAACTTGCCCTCTCGATCGGGAGGTCCGAGGTTGGAGGAGGAGGAGACCAATGATTTATGTGCGTATTAGAAATTAATTATCACTGCTTTTCGGTGAAGGAATATAACATTACGCTCATAAATTTAAAAACTTTAAAATGTTAAACAGATGTCTTTTTGACAGTGTGAAAGAACATAGTTAAACGCTTACACCCAAATCCAGAAGAACAATATACAAATTAGATACCATAGCAGGTCGATAAAGTGTATAACGGAAATTCTTGTTCACCCACCGACAGATTGATTTATTAACACTTTTACGATTGATTGATTGATTAATTAATGTTCCTATTAGTCTTAAGCTATTGAATAACTTTTATAGCTTAGCTTTAATAGCTTTGAGCGCGGCGACTGAATCAAGAAATTCAGTAACGCCTGTGAAATTCTGCATTGCTTATTTAATTTCAAAATCGTTTAGATATTAATCTATAATATCTTTTTATCCTTAACAGCTGTGAGGTCCATTACGATATATATGTAGGTAGCAATTTTATTAGCAACTGTTGGTTAAAAAAAATCCAATCATTTGCGCAGATTGTTCTAACTGGATTGGTGACCTGGGCCATCCTGACGTCAGAATGGGCGTTCACCTTAAAAAGCTGTTTTTTTTTAATTCAAAGGTAGCAATTATCTAAAAATTAGTAGCAACTAGTAGCAACTATGTAGCAACTTTTAGTTACTATTTCGATGTAAAATATGGGTAGTGACCGGTCATTCTGACGGTCACGAAATAAGAACATTTTTTTGACTTTTTATATTGCATTTTAATATTTACTAAAGGTATTCAATACAAATTTGATACGATCCTATTTGGTCTCTTTTATCTGAAGCGACAATCTTAGCCACCTTAGTCTTCACAAGTAGCTGTGATTTACTTTAGATACAATTACAGATGTCCATGGGCGGCACCGCATGCTCGTTTGATGCTTCAATCTTATGAAAAAAAACGTGTGGCACTCGGGGACTGCCGCGGTAATAATACTTTCTCACAAACAGCTGTTTACATATTCATCCAATTCCCGAGCAGCTCGTGTCAATCCGTACAAGCTTAATACTGTTGTACCAAATACATAGACGTTAAGCGAACGGTCAGCCGCGCTACATAGTAGGCTGAGTGGGGATGTTAGGTTTTTTCGTTACGGAATTTCTTGATTCGGTCGCCGAGCTCAAAGCCCGCGATAAAAGCTATGCAATAGCTTAAAATCCCTCCTTACTATAGAAGATATAGATTCACGTAAGAATGGCATGCTGTCACTGCATGTGTGCATGGTGATGCTGTACTTCTTGACACAGCTTTCTGATAGACAGGCTGGCTCGCAAGGTTTCCGATCCTCTTTTTTGTACGATGAATAAACGTTGAGAATTTTAACTAAATTAGCGAACTAATTAAACGTAAGGAACTGATCCAAGATTTGTTTATATTTAGTTAAGGGGTCGATGGCTTTGTGCAAAGACAGAGTTTGAAAACTAATTGAGGACGTTAGCTGAACGAGATGATTGAAGACGAGAATGAAAATTATTTTGAGCCCTATTTTAAAAACTGGACACTACATGTATTGCGAATCAACAATAACGTTTATTTATAATGTTATCTAATAATTGATCTAATAGAGCAGTGATAGCCTAATGGTTGTTAAGAATATCTTATGTGCGTATTAGAAATTAATTATCGCTGCTTTTCGGTGAAGGAAAACATCTTGAAGAAAAAATCCACCAATTCGCACTTGGACAGCGCGATGGACTAGGGCCTAAAACTCTCATACTGAGAGAAGACCCGTGCCCAGCTGTGGGACAATAACGGGTTGTCGAGAATAATTTATCAATTAGTAGTGGAACTAACAAAGTTATATTTTTGTAAATATTTGTTACCATAATCCAAAAGGTAAGTACCTTTGCTCCATAATATGGAACAGAGGACCAGCGTAGTCATCAGGCTCCACATTAAACACTACACTTAGACCCTATCCTCTGCAAGAGAAATAAGATTTAGGTTTATCAAGGTAAGGGGTCTTCTTTCAATTTTATTGCACGTCTGTAACGGAAAGCATTCAAGATTTTGCCATACTTTCACCTGGTCAATATCAAGCAATTTCCTCTATTTTAATTGTATTACGAGTAATTTACTTTTATTTCCTGGTTCATATGTTCTAAGTTCATATTATTAAATTTATCAGCAAGTAATATACTTGGATGATCCAAAATCTTTTGCTTTTAATACTATTCTATAATTACCACAGTTAGAGCTTATATTCAATTTTATAGAAGTTTAATAGAAGTGAAAAACATTAGAAATATATTTTTTGGTGTAAATATGATCCTAATTTCCAAATATATTTTATTACGATTAGAAAAAAAATAGAAAATAAATGTCATTTTTTCATCACTCAAAATCATTTAAATCGCAGGTATGTATGAGACATTAATTCCTCTTATGTCTCAAAACCTGTTAAAGGAAAGCCAGAGACCCCTCTGGCTTAGTAATAAGATTCTCAACTATTTCAGTTAAAGAAAACCTATTAAAATTAGGAAATAAAATTTGAATGGGCACTAATAAAAGGCTTCCTTTCTTAGAAACCTAAAAATCTGTAAAGCCTTCAAATGGATTGAAACGTCTTTCCGTTTTACTACATTATAGACTGCTAATGTTACTCGTATTTTATTACGAGAATTTATTTACATCGTCCAGTCGTTATTGCCATCTGTCGAGTCTGCTAGACAATATCCGCCCTTATGTTATCTCAATTTAACGTCTAAACTCCTTAAATTATGTACAAACACTGTATACAATTGTATAAAAATGAGGCTGAAATCCTCTAAATCTCGCAATTTTTTTCAAATAGGTTCGAATCGATTCATAATCACATTTGTTTAAGGGTTGTATTAAAGAGACTAGGAGCGGTAAATAGAAATACAAGAGGTTCCCCAGCATTGGTCATTAGAACATAGTAATTGTGTTCAAATTGATCTTTAGGTGTAATTATGATACAGTTTACTTGGTTTTAAAAAAGTAAAAATTATATAGAAAAAAAAACACACCGTAAGTTTCTTGACGGATCTTCTCAGGTATTGTTTCGATCCGATGGCAATGTAAGAAAAATATCGTGTGCCTGCAGTGGTGCATACGATTTAAAAACATTTAATTTCAGTCCAATATCGTTCATTCCATTATCGTTAAGTTTTCTGTGGATGTCAGTAATAACTAGGTATATGAATCAAATACAAATAAAAGTTTTATAATATAACTGTCAAGTTCTAGTAATCAATCATTAGTTCGGATTTAAACAGAACTTCAATCCAACTGCAGTCAGAACTATGACTGAACTCAACTTTAAATCTAGTTGAGGAGTTTTGAGAACATCGGTTGCAACCCGATTAAAGGTTTCAACTTTGTTCTTGGTTTTATTGTTCTTGGTATTTACTACCAAAGTGATGTAACGAATCTTACTATTTGACATTCACGAATGCGAATGCGGATAATTCTTACCGACATTTTTTTTATTTGACTGAAGTAGCAAACGAGCATGCAGTCCACCTGATGGTAAGTGGTCACTGCCGCTCATGGACATCTGTAATCAACTTCATGCAGAACATAGGTTCCATCTGTAGTCAATCGCAGATGCGTTGCTACCCCCGAGGACTATGATGTTTACCTTATGTGAAAGTGTGCCGTCAACCGTTCCGTCGAAACGCAAGAAATACTTCACGCTAGAAATAGGTGTGGTTGTGGTACTTCTGAGCCCGATTTTTCTTTTTTTATAGCTACTCTTTCCGATTCGAACTTAGAATATTCCATTTCTCCATATTTACATTTAATAACGATTAAAAAAAATCATATAAGCAATCTCAGGCAAAAAGTTATGATGCTTTTACAACACAATTTAAAAAAGTAACTTTGTTATAAAACAACATTACTCTCTTTCTGACGGAGTAAAATTACTCGAAAATGTGTATTATTTACATGAAATTAAATTTCCAGCCGTTTAACTAAAGCCATTTACGCCGACAAGTTGACAGAACAAATTTTATTATCTCTCATAAAAAAAGGCGGTGATATAACGTATTTCTCTACATAATTATAAAAAGCGATCAGCGTATTAATTAAATTGTTGTGTATTTATCTTCATAGTATTTCATAAGGCGCTTGTTTCCCAGGTCGGCACGTGATATTAATAGTTGAGAGAGGTTTCAAGAGGCTTAGATTATACAGTAGAGCTCAGAACAGCTATTTTCTAGAAATTGTCCGTAATGACCTATACACATAATTAAAATGTTTTGTGAGTCTGTACACCACATATCAGCGAAAAAGTAACACTTGACATTTCAATAGTATTTCAATTTTTTGTTTGTCTGTTTATAACCCCGTTTACAGTCCTCCGTGCGCGCAGCACTTATTCGAAAAAAGCATTATTAAAATCGATAAATAACTAAAATGTATTGAACTACAAAGCAAGTAAATACTTAAATGATATCCTCTTCAACCTAGTTACAGAGCAGAGCAACCTACATTTAGAAATTATTTATCCTTGCCTTTCAGTGAAGGAAAACATCGTAAGGAAACCTACACACCCGAGAGTTCTTTAAAAAAAAGTTCTCGGAGTTGTGTGAAGTCCACCAATTCGCACTTGGCCAACGCAGTGGACTATGGCCTAAAACTCTCTCATTCTAAGAGAAGACCCGTGCCCAGAAGTGGGAGAGTAATGGGTTGTGCCGCCACTTCAACCGAGTTACATATTTTTATAGTAACCTCAGAAACATTAATACGTTTAAATATAACGCGCGATATCGTCCGAAATTCAACGATTCGTCATAACATTCGACCCAATTATTATATCCAGTTGACGGACACCCAGCTTTCCGTTTTAGCTTTTACACTATAACCACATCGTCAACCCATCATTGTCGTACTGCTGGGCACGGGTTTTCTCTAGGGATGAGAGAGTTTTAGGCCATTGTCCACCGCACTGGCCAAGTGCGAATTGGTGGACTATATAACCACATATTTGTAAGCATTATGTATATGTCTTCTTACATTATTGATCATAACTGATAAAGCAAGTATTGATACTGTGCATACGTATATTAGATACTTCTCAAACGGCTACATTTCAAAATGATTTCATATGGCTACACAAAACAATTAACTCCTGATGTACACAAAGACAAATCTAGTAAAGCAATGAAACCACATATATCATCAAAGGTTGCATAATATTCCACTCCTCATGCAGATGTACGTACTGCAATATAGGAGCAATACTGTCGAACAGATTTGATACCTACGGACATCCATAACCAAATTACCTGCCGTGCACCGACGTCACAACAAGGTGTACTATTACGCTCTCAATAGATGGTTGATAATATCACATCTCGGGTACATTATTATTAGCTTTTTATTAGCTTCACCTGTATGTTTGTATGTTTGTAACCGACTTCTTTGGGCGCGATTTTGACCCACTTTAAACGGCCAGATGTCGTTCAAACTTTGTAGATTTATTGAGGACCGATGACAATACACTAATTTGATAAAATTATTCCATTTTTTAATTTGCAAAATATGATTTTTGTTAATTTATATATTTTTCATCCATAGTCGATAAGGTAAGAAAATTAATTAAAATTGTCTATAATTTTTCTCTACTTTCACGCATCATGAGTCGTGCAATAGTTTAAAATTGAAAAAACAAGCTATTATAAATAATCCAAACTAAAAAATAGAAAATAAATTTAAATGAATTTAAATTAAGAAAATAGTGTTAAAAATTTCAAGGAATATAAATTAATAATAGTGTGAATAAAAAAAAAATATTTTATATTAAAAAATGCGTGGGGTGCATGGTGTCAATGGTTATAAATATTTTATTGACAGATATGAGTAGAGTGATTATCATTTCGATAATATCTTAGAAAGCATCCCACGTTTTTTTTAAAATAAAATATTTTTTTTTATTCACACTATTATTAATTTATATTCATTGAAATTTTTAACACTAGTTTCTTAATTTAAATTAATTTAAATTTATTTTCTATTTTTTAGTACGGTTTTTTATAAAAAGCGTGTTTTTTAGCTTTTTTAAACTATTATTTATCTTAAGTGAACTAATTAAAAGTTTACTAATTGAAGTAGCAAATGACCATGCAGTCCACTTGATAGTATGTGGTCGCTGCCGCCCATAGACATTTGTAAACAACTTTATATAAAACATAGGTTCTATTTCAAGTCAATTACAGATGTGTTACTCCCGAGGACTATGATGGTCGCCTCATATAGAAGTGTGCCGTAGGAAATAATCACAATAGCCCATGGTGATTTGCCACATCAGGACAGTTTTTTTTTATCTGACTGAAGTAGCAAACGAGCATGCGGTCCACCTGAAGGTAAGTGGTCGCTGCCGCCCAGAGACATGTGTAAATAACTTTATATAAAACATAGGTTCTATTTCAAGTCAATCACAGATGCGTTACTACTCTCGAGGACTATGATGGTCGCCTCATATAGAAGTGTGCCGGCAACCACACCCTTCCAATGAAACGAAACAACGAGTAAACTAATCATCTTTTAACCTTTAAAACGCAAAACAAGTTTAAATTGACTAATGTAATTCGTACACATTAGTCAATTTAAACTTGTTTTGCGTTTTAAAGGTTAAAAGATGATTAGTTTATGTCTATTATATTCAATCGCGTAGGAATGGAGCGCTATGAAATAAAGCTCTTCAAAAAAGGTATGGAAAGAACTGTGATGGTAGAACCAGTGTAGTTCGACCGAGGAAGTACCACCGCCACACCTATATCTAGCGTGAAGCATTTCTTGCGTTTCGATGGAAATGTGTGGTTGTCGGCCACTTTCACATGACCATCATAGTCCTCGGGAGTGGCGACGCATCTGTGATTGACTTCAGATGGAACCCTTGTTCTGTATGAAGTTGATTACAGATGTCCATGGGCGGCAGTCACCACTTATCATCAGGTGGATTGCATGCTCGTTTGCTACTTCAATCAAAAAAAAAAAATACAGAGTAAAAGTTAAAAATTGCGTACACGGCTACACGCATAGATAAACCTGGAAACTCATTGTTAACTCGTGATATGATGAGGGTTCCAGTCCCCGTCATAGCCTGACAAAGATTGACGACGCTTGTTATGCCGTAAAAATATGAGCTATGGAATTTTGATTGATCCTGTCACTTTGAAAAGTTTATATTTAACTTTGTCCTTTCGCGAACCACTGTATCGCTATTGAAGTTGTGATATGAAATTTTGTTTATTTTGGACGTGGACATTCTCGAGGGGGAAACCCTCAAAAGCTACCTGAAGGCCGATGGTGCGACGCTGAGTTATGTAGGATATGAGTATACCGCACTAAGACGCCCCGCTAACCGTCCTTTTCGCTGCGAAGACGACTCCCGGATTTCAAACGGAACGCAACAAGCAAGAGTTCCGACCAGTAAAACCTAACTATGAGGAAATTTATTACGCCTAAAAGAAAGTTTTTACCAGAAGACTTGCACAGCACTCATAGTCTCATGTGAAATGAAAAATCATCAAAACGTAACTAACGTTAATATAGTTATAGAAGTTAGTTATATAAATGATCTCTAAATCCTAAACAAATTGTGCATCGTTCTATTGTAAAATGCTCTGAACGTTATCCTAAGTCCATTTCAACAGATCATATTTCATATGCACCAACGTAACCGCTGACGACTGCGAAATTAGTTGAAAGCGAGTTTGCGTTTACTCGGGATGGTATTTTTGACCTCACGGCAACTCAGCGAAATATTTTATGGCTACAAAGTTAAATTGTTTCCAGCATATGACTGTAGTTGAGCAGTGTGGAGTACCTTTGTTGTTTTATATTCGTACAATTTTAATATCCCTCTAAAATTTTTATTAATGTTGATGAATGTTACTGAATTCTCTTCCTATGCATTTTAATCAATCATATTTTCAAGGCAATAACTAATAACTAGCCTCAGTATCTTATCTTACACTTGACTAAACAAGAAGCCAGTTGGCAAGAAACGCTAGACTTTGACACTCAATTAACTATTATTATAACAACAACGTAGTTTACGAGTTACACTAATTAAACACACTAACATTAGACAACAGTAAGTTAAAGCTAAGTGCAACTTTCGAAGGTGGTAGAACCAGTGTAGTTCGGAAGTACCACCATACTTATTTCTAGCGTGAAACATTTCTTGCGTTTCTTTAGAAGGTTGTGATTGCCAGCACACTTTCATATGAGGCGTCATAGTCCTCGGAAGTGGCAACGCATCTGTGATTGACTTCAGATGGAACCCATGTTCTGTATGTTGTTGATTACAGATGTCTATGGGCGGCAGTGGCCACTAACCATCCCATTTATTTATTCAAAACATCGTCATGAATCACTTTACCTCTTGCAAAAAACCACATGAAAATCCGTCCAGTACTTTTTTTGATTTAGTTATTTGATTCTACGATACTATTTAATGTATGTACGCTTATTTGTCTTTGATGGTGTTTATATTTTATATGTATAGACTAACTGAATCAGTGTGGCTATCGGAACTACCTGTATTTTAAACCACAGACAGAATAATACCTTTTTTTTGTTCTCGAGGGGGAAACCTTCAAAAGGTACCCGACGCAGGGTTATGTAAGATTTTTACCGCACTTAAACCTCCCCGGTGGCCATCTTCGGCGCTATAAAGAGGACTCCGGGAACTCGGGACGACCGCAACCGGAATCCTCTGAGCGCGTTGCCCCATCGGGCTCCTCCCAGATGGGTGGCCAGGCCCACCGCTCCATCTTGTCTTTACGACGGTATGCGATACCGTATGTGTGTATACCGCCGTCCTTTCCGGGATCGCCTGCCCGATCGGTTCGAGCTCCCACTCTAACCGCCTGCAACCCCGGAAGCCCCTTTTAGTCGCCTCTTACGACAGGCAGGGGATGCCGTAGCCCTATTCTGATCCGGGAACTACAAGGACGAGACAGGATAATATCTACCCCTATAGTAAACAGTCAACTTACAGAACTCTTCTAATGAAAGAGGTCGCCCTAAACGACCGCATGTTGAAATTACAGATATTGACTGGCGAGAAAGAATTGGCTTACTTTCCAATGGTTCCATTTGATGGGTTTGTGTCGATCTGTAGTAATGGAAAAAAGTTTAATGTTACAACTATAAGTAACTACCGCCACGGACTTCTGTAAGGAACTCCATACGGAACTAAGGTTCTATCTAAAGTCTAAAGATGCGTTGCTAATAAGTGGCACCCGGTCGAACCATACGTTCTATCACCTTTAAAAGTGGTACTTGTACGATTTATGTACTTATAACCAATTGTCAGTGAATACCGTCTTTTTTTTTATTTGACTGAAGTAGCAAACGAGCATGCAGTCCACCTGATGGTAAGTGGTCACTGCCGCCCATGGACATCTGTAATCAACTCCATACAGAACATGAGTTCCATCTGAAGTCAATCACAGATGCGTTGCTACTTCCGAAGACTATGATGGTCGCCTCATGTGAAAGTGTGCCGGCAACCACACCCTTCTATCGAAACGCAAGAAATGCTTCACGCTAGAAATAGGTGGTGGTACTTCCCCGGTCGAAAGTTGCACTTAGTTTTAACTTACTCTTGCCTACCTCCCCGGTCGAACTACACTGGTTCTACCACCTTGAACTTGTTATCGAAAAGTCATATCTGAAAGTTCATTCGATTTTTTTCAATTTTTTTTTTAACTCATTATGAAGTTAAAAGAAACGGAATCATAACGATGAAGGTCCAAATATTTTTTAAGGCAGGCTAAAAGTAAGAAAAGATACATATTTGTTCAAAACTCATTATTCCTAGCCATAAAATAGGCGAGCTGTCAAAAAGTTTTCCAACAACTATGAACGTGCAGCCTACTTAAAGGTTATGCATGGACTTCTTAACTGAACCTCAGATAAAAAAGAAAGCTTTTACGCTTTCTACGCTCACAGCCCCACACTAGGCTTTTCTCCTATGTCGTGAGTACCATGCACACACACAAGACGAATACACATACACCTAGACCTAAAACATGAATCTAAACTCATCATTGAGATATCTGTCTGGCCGGGAATCGAAACCGGGACTCATTGCGCGTCAGACCGGTATGGTAACCGCTCCGCCATGCGGGTCGTCTGCCAAGGTCGAGAGCCAAGTGATATCGGGGTTAAAGAAAAAAAATTAAAGTAGGTATACGTTAATTTTCTTTCATTAACTTCGATTTTAATTATTATTTAATGAATCCTATACTATATCTAAAGATAGTGTCTTACTAACATACCTCTGTAAAAACGAAGTTTTCAATTACAGTTTCTTTAATATTTAATGGAAATGGTTCATTAAATTGTAATGGATTTTTAACGATGTTCCAAGAAATTGTTTGTATATTTATTAAGTCTTTTCTAGTTCCTTTAACGACTCGGATCATTCTCGGAGTCTATGTAAAATGGATTTAAAGGTAAGCAATTGAGTTTGATTCGTGTTTGATCTGTGTGAAATCGAACCGTTATTAAGTTTCATTCTACAACTTTTAAGGATTCCAATAAATCCAAATCTGTGTTAAGATTTATTTTAATAATCTATTTAACTACTGTTGGGACATGTGTACATCGCCTGTCGTATTTCATTATACAAAATACATAACATTTTGTAATATTTCTTGGACAGGAATAAAATATATTGTATTTTGAATAGTAAAAACAAAATTCTTCTCCGCTTCTCGTCCGCTTTATTTAAAGTCGGCATTATGTTTAAGTTTTAATATTTTTTTGCTTATTTAAAGAGTAAAAAACGAGAAACAAGGGCTTAACCTGAAGAGATACATAAAAACCATGAAGTAGAAAAATATAAAGCTTTGCCTTCCAAACAACCACAATAAACATTTTTTAGCTATTCTGCCCTTGTAATAGAGAACGCAGAAATATACATATTTACGAAATTGAGTATTTTGCGGTAAATACAACACACGGGTAAAAGATTTTTTTTATTAAACACGTTGACAGTGTTTACGAAAAACATAATATTTTTTTAATAGATTTTCCGATCTCCATACTGTTATGATTATTATTATAAAAGAAAACCGTAACACCTTTTTCGTCTCATCTCTGTCACAGGCACCATATTTAAAAAATAATATAGCCTATGTCACTATATCGGCGTTTCGAAGTCGTTTCTAATGATTAATACAATAATATATTATGACTAGCTGACCCGGCGAACTTTGTTCCGCCTAAAAGTCAAAAATCTAAAATTTTCAGTGTTCCTTCTCTATATTACGCATGTAATATATATAAAAACCTTCATTTAGAATCACTCTATCTATTAAAAAAACTGCCTTAAAATCCATAGCGTAGTTAAAGATATAAGCATACATAGGGACAAACAGCGCGATTTTGTTTTATACTATGTAGTGTTCTATTACAATCTGCTGTTTAGCTGTAGCCCGTGCCAAAGAATTAGACATACATTATTATTAAATTAATACGTGAAGCAAAAACTTGTGACGTATTTTTAAGTAACTTGCCGCGGACGGATTAGTATGAAATTTTGCACGGTTATAGTGGACGTAGAGAAGGAGTGCTGAATGTTAATTTTTTTTTTCAAATAATGCATTTAACATACATGAAATCAATTGAAAACACATTACACACACTACCATGCATGTGTCACAAACACGTACATAGTAAACGAAATAGAACATTCAATGTCTTACTATGAAAATACATAACGTCAAAAATGTCAGATGTCTTTGTCAAAATAGCGCTATTGCTTTTAAATGTGGCTTAGATAATTAAACCTCTTTTTATATTTAATGGGCGCGTTTAAAATAACTTAAAAATTATTACGTTTTATTTGAATTTGAGAAATGTTCGTACTACATTGAATATGAAGTTTAGTTTTTTAATTTAAATTACGGTCGAATTTCGACCGATACGACGGGTGACTAGTACATATAAATATACATATACACATACGATCTAATCACATATGATCATAATACACTTTTTCTGAAGCAACCGGGAAAAAATTGATAACTCTCTGGGTAAAATTTCGCAGAAGCACTCGGATATATTATAACACTTACAGAATAATAAAATATTAATTTAATTCAGACGTAGTCCATAACGTCCTGACATACAAAAGAACAACTTATAATTTCATTCATCATTTTCTTTTTAATTTTCTTTGATACTAATAAATGATAATACATGATAATACAAAACATTTTATTGTTAGATTATAAATAATTCACGGCAAATACCGAGCCGTAATAACGCCAAACTTCTCCATTCCGAAATCGGCAATATGAAAACCTGAGGGTTGTATAAATTTAACCAACATGCCCTTGCGTGGGCTGTCAAGGCGTGGGCTTGTGGAACGCCCGCGGCGGTCGGACGAGTTTGATAGTCACCTAAATAAGTATCTATTTATACACGACATCCATCGCAATGGTCGAAATTTCGCCGAAATTCAAGTCAAACTTAAACTCGATTTAGTCCAAAGTAGCATGAACATAAGATTTTAGACTAGTATTATTGGAATTGATACATTATAATACTTAACGGGTACTCACGATATGCGGCTTATGAATATCGGCAAAAAGAATCCTATAAGAATTCATTAATATCGTAAGTACCCGCTAAGTATTATAAGGTATGAATAGTTCTTAAATTGAATTAAATTATACTTTAAAAACAGGTTTATGTACTGTAAAGTTATTTAATGTAGTTATCCACTGTGTATTACTTTATTTTAAATTTTCGATTTATTTTAAAAGCACCCAATTAAGAGTACCTACACAAGGTTACTTGATTAAACCGCATTTAAAATAAAAGCAAGGACGGATATTTTGATAAAGAAACATTATAAAATAAGAAAAAAAAACTTCTACTAAATAAATTTAATTGATTTGCTCTTGATTGCCTCCATCTTAAGTTGATTGCTTTTAAGCAGTCGTTTTTTTTCTTTTTATAAATTTTATTGAATTGAACTCTTTTTTGTTCGATTTTGTATCAAAATGACAACATGGTTGTCCCCAGTTTTTCTTTTCACAGGCTCCACATTAAAAAAAATATATATAAGCCTATGTCAATTTGCTAAGGTCATATTATGTTAAATCCGTCAAGTTATTTGGGCTGTGGCGCTTGCTTAAGAAATACACATACATACAAACATATATAAATACGTACATAAAATACATACAATTACTCAAAAACGGTTAACGTGCCCAGCAAAGCACGGAAGCGCGTATAAAAACCAATAGAGCTTACTTTATAGGTCAGTTACGCTCGAACACGAGACCGTGTGTATTTTAATTGTGAATAGAACTAATGTTAGTTATAGATTATAGATTTTCCAGGTGGTTGTACCAGTGCACTTCGGGGAGGTACCACCGCCACACTTTCTAACGTAAAGCAATTCTTGCGTTTCAATGGAAGGGTGTGGTTTACATGTTGGTGCGCTTCAAAAAAGGTGCGAAAAGAGTTCTCCTTCAAAGTCGACGGTGCATTGGTGACTCCTCTGGTATTGCAAATGTCCATAGGCGACGGTGACTACTTTCCATCAGGTAGCCCGTCTGCCTTATCGTTAGGTTTAAGTGTTAAAAAAAACTTTTATAAGAGGTGACCATAACAGTCTGCCATCTGTGATTGACTTTATATAGAACCCACGTTCTATATGAACTTGCTTATAGATGTCCATGGACGGCGGTGACCACTTACCATCACGTGCTCGTTGCATCACTGCATGCTCGTTTGCTACTTCAAATGATTAGAAAAGACTAGCCCTTACCCGCGGCTTTTCCCGCATGGTCAAAGGGAATTAACATTTGATAGCGTGATTCAGAGCTTACAATTTAATTTTACTAACGCCATCTATTAACAATGACTAGAACTACTAAATATGTATCAAACAACAAAACATTCTAATGGGAATGAGAGAGCGTGGTAAAAAGTAGCCTACGTCACTCTCCGCTCTCGTATCACCAAGCATATAAACAATATTATATAATTGCTATGTGGCGATGTGAAAGAGGAACAAACAAACACACTTTCACATTTATAATATTAGTATGGATTTACTGACTCAACCAAAGACTGAATTAATTATCGAGTGAATGCTAACGACTTTCGAGAGGAACTTGGCTTTCTGCGTCCTAACGGTCTCGATAATGTAATAAAAGGTCCATACATTTTGACATTTAGCCCTGGACTTTGGACTTAAACTTGAAATTTAAGTATAAATTCACATCATATTCCAGACTTTGTTCGGTCACGTGCCAAGAATATTGACTTCAACGTACATTCACTTGTCAGTTCGTTTGCTTTGTAAAAGTTGAACAGTGAATGTTGCAAAGTTAGTTTGTTTTAACTCTACTTGCTCTGACGTTAATATTCTTGTTGTAATGGTAAACCGATCATAAAAAGTTTATATTATTTGGCGAGTTGCTCCAGGCAGTCTACCCCGAGGTTCTCGAAAAGTTCAAATGCCGCTGCAAGCGTCACGAAAGAATTTCAGTCACTTTTGCTACGATTTGCGGCGAAATTTCATTGCCTAAGATCATCATTTATTTGTTTTCAATGCTCATTGTGTGTATGAAGTTGGAAATTTATTTATAGCATTTTGGTTACTTTGAGCAGTTTAACGCCAAGTTGCGTAAAACAAGGCCGAATTTAACGGAGGGTATCCGGAGGCTACTACCCTGGGAACTCCGAAAAATAACTCTAGTATGGGAGACTTCCCCATACTAGGGATTTCAGAAAATAAAACTTTCAAACCACCGGCTGCCGGCTTAAACAAGTAGTAAACAACTTTTCTATTCATGACAGATTTTTAGGCATTTAGCTACAATTTTAGACCTTTTTTCATCGGCTAAATCGACTAATAGTGGTCTGCGAATCTACTTCGGCCCTGCGCGGTATATTCTATTTAGAGTAAATATAAATAATATAATAAAGGTTATTATAGCTATATTATAAATAAAACAAAGATATATAAATTAATTCGATTACCAGAATATCAAGGTCTATAAAGATCAAAGAAAAGTCGGAATGATAATGGAAATGAATATCTCAATTAGAAATCTGATAAATGAAGAAGTGGAAAATTCGATTCCATTTTTTTCCTGTTTACAAGAAAACGTCTGTTGAATGAATTAAAATTTATCTTTAGAAAAAAAGGTACCCAACAAATTCAATGATGATTAAATAGCATTATAAATAATTATTATTTTATTCTTTTTTTATCTGGCTGAAGTAGCAATGCAGTCATGCATGCAGTCCAGCTGATGGTAAGTGGCCACAGCCGCCCATGGACATTTGTAATCAATTTCATACAGAACATGAGTTCCATCTGACAATCACAGATGCGTTGTTACTCCCGAGGACTAAGATGGTCGCCTCATGCGAAAGTGTGCCGGCAACCACACCCTACTATCAAAATGCAAGAAATGCTTCACGCTAGAAATAGGTGTGGCGGTGGTACTTCCCCGGTCAAACTACACTGGTTCTACCACCTTGAAATTTATTTTTACAGATCAAATATATTATATTCTATTCTGTTTTTTGTTTATGTTTTAAATTTGCTGTGGACCAGGTCCATGTAGCGCGTGTGTAGCGTCCAGGTACCGCGCTTTCGTAAATAAAGTTATATTATTATTATTATTAAATATATTTTATACGTTAAACGTAAATGGACATAGAAAGGTATACATTCACCTAATACTTACTAAAAATCAAAAAAATACATCGATCGCGTTTTAATAACATGGTACGTTCAAAACAATCGATTCGCGACTATTCACAGACTACCAGTTAATAATCTAAACTTGAGAATCAGTACATAAATCGATTACAACTCAATTGAATGTATACGCATTATCGACCTCTAAAGCGTTAATGGTCATGGATCATTTTCCATTAAAAAAATCCTATCCCTTGAATTGAATTTATCAATTTTGATTACAAGATTACAAACCTACAGACAAACAGACACAAATTTTGACTTTATAACCTGATATATCTCTTAAAGAAGAAGTGTGGTTTCATTATAGACAATTGTGCTTGTATATAAGCAAGTATGGTGGTCATTAGAAAATTCAAAAGTCTGTATTATACAAATATTAAGTAATTAACTGTAATTGCGGCATGCATGCATTAGTATTAATTTTCGCTTTAGTATCCGCTTTGCTCCGTAGCTATACCGTAGTAATACTGAATATTATTTCAGTTGTTAGATATTGGATGTATAAACTGGTTTTCAATTTCAAATAAGTCAAAATTATATAATGCTGTTGGATTCATATTTAAGCTATTATTATTAAGCATGTACCTATTAATGTTAGATGTCCCATGGTAACCTGTAAAAGTACTGAAGATTCAAATTTTATTTCAAACTTTTTATATTTTTTCTATAATTCGCTCACCGCGGCACAGTGGATGACTATCAAAGGTTTCCAGGTTTGATGCCTATAAAAAAATGCAGACGATGTTACATTTTTGACTTGGACCTGTAAATAGTTCCAGGCCATGCTCGTTTTTATGTGTATCCGTAATACGCACAAAATAATATCCTAGTGCGGTGCTTTAAGTGAGGCATCATTAAACACATGATAAGATTTAATTAAAAAGTCAATTAAACATGTGTTTTTGTTTTTTTTTTTCAGAAAAAAATAGCACCACCTTCTTTTCGTGAAGCCATAACCGATAAATGCAAGGAGTTTTGCAAGCATTGCACGATCCATGGTTTTTATTATTTCTACAGTAGTGCTCACTGGTGGGTGCATGTTTCCTGGTGTTGCATCCTAGCGGCCAGCGTTGCTTTATGTGGCTACCTGGGTCATATGATATGGAGCAAGTTCATTCTTGATCCCACGTTTACTGTGGCAAGTATTATCCGCATTATCATAATTTAAATGGTTTAAGAATGAAACCCTGTGAAACTCCTTTTATTTGAACCTACATTTATTTTAAGATAATTTTGAATCGTTTTAATTTATATGGGTAAAAAGTTTATATGCTTTGATTTAAATATATTAACAGCTGATCTAAACAATGAGGAAATAAAGCTTTTCCGTGGTCCACAATTAACATATTTTTATGGAAATACATTAAGTTGATTTTGTAAATGTATTATTTATCAATATGTTTTATTTGCTGTAAAATAATAACGACAGTTGATAATGATTGATAATGTTTTGAAAAATCAATACGAAATCGTTATGTTTTTGTTTTTTTTTTAATAACGGCATAAATTATTAAAAAGAAATTCACGATATAGTTTCACTTGACAAACTAACAGATTATCTGAGCTTCATAAATGGTGTTATTTTAATATGTGGTTTTATTGACTTTGTATGTTTACAACCAACATTGAATATTCAAGCGGAATGACCACACAATTTGTGAGTTAGTTAGCAATATTGTTGCTTTCAATAAACATATGCATTATTAATGGTGTAACTTCGGTTGAGGCGGTATTAGTTTGCGTAAACATAGTTTAGGGAGTTATATATCACTGTGTTAATAATCATAGCAATTCACTAATCCAAATTGAAGTATCATTGTAGTGTATGCTCCAATTATCTTCCTTTGATAGAAGGATAAATTCCTATGAATGGATATTAGCCAAGAATTAATAATAATAATAATAATAAATAATTAATTTGCTCTCACAAGGTTACTTGGAGCTAAGCAAAACTTAAGGCTAAAACTATGGTTGACCTTGAACTTTGGTTGTGAGAGCCTGGTGCCTAATGTAAATATATGTAAATCTGTAATATAGGTCACAAGTTCCTCGTACCCAAGTTCTTAATGGTGAATAGTTTTGTGACTCTTGTAATCTTGTACATAGCACATTAAAGATATTGGAACAAAATGAAAAAAAAGTTACATAAATGAAATGAAATGAAATGCAGTGTCTTTATTTTGTATAGGCCTACGGGGGCACTTACAAATTGTCACACATTTTTTTCTTACACTACCACCGAATCGGAATACGACCTTAACTAAGAAGATCCGGCAAGAAACTCAGCGGGTTTGTCTTTTTTCTTATTTATATCCATTTTTTTTAAATATACATACTTACATACTTAAAAATCTAAGGATTGTGAGGTAAAGTTTAGAAGTTACAATTGATAAAATAATCTTTATATATCTTTATATATAAGAATGAATGTTTGTCTGTATGTCCTCTATAGAATCATAAACTATTCATTTCATCATGTGGTCATCTTTAGCAAAGTTGTTATTCATGACCTCGCGTTACCGATGTATTTAATTTGTGATGCCGTAGCACGCGCGCAGGGTACAGCTACAAAAAACAGGTTAAGTTATAAAAAATATATAGAATAATATGTACTTACCGGAAATACCAAACGTAGTAACATATTTATGAAGAACCTTAATCCGTATAAGTATTAACTTATACGGATTAAGGTTCTTCATAAATATGTGAAAGCTAACCTTGATCACTCTTCATTATGCATTAGTGGATTGACTTATGATTTCAGGTGGAATCCACGCGTTACTCGATCGAAAAGATACCGTTCCCCGCAGTCAGTGTTTGCGATACCGAAATGGTTTACCGACCTAATGCCGAGAATATAACAAACATACTGTAAGATGACTTTTATATATACTGCTTACGGCTTTGCTCGTGATTCTTGCTCATGCAGACTAAGCGTAAGAGAAAACTGTCAATTCCGCTATTTCAGATAATAAACTTTATTGGGATAAGTTATAGGAATTTCTTCATGCCTTCGGCGTTTGTTAATTTTACGCCGGATTTTTATTATTAAGAGTTTTTATTAAATTTGCAATGTTTGTACGTTTAGATATAATATTGCTAACTAAATAAATTATTTAATTATTTCTCAGTGTATGTATACTGAAATTTGAAATACGTTTTTATTTTTGGTGGCTATAATTGTAAAGGGCTTAACTTCTACAATTGAATGATATATGAAAAACAAATCCATGATGGTTGCCATCACGCGATATTAAATTATATATTTCTATAACCCTCTCAGTTTGGGGTATATACGAAAGTTTGTTAGGTCCAGAAACACCAAAAAATAAATAAATTAGTTAAGATTAAAAGAATATAAACAAAAAGAAAATATTTTCCATGCACTGAAAAGAAGAAAAGAAAAGAAATCTAGTAGTCAAACCTCATTATTTTGTTGTATTATACAATTTTACGTTATGTAAAAGCTTGTCCATCTATTCACTCATTCTGAGAAAAGACCCGTGCCCAGCAGTGGGACAGTAATGGGTTGACGAGAAAAGCTTATCGCGAGAAATCACAGACCTAGAACTGAATAAAACTAATCTGGAAATAGACGGTATTAACTAGCAACCTTGGTGTTAAGTAGTCACTGTCGTTCATGCTCATTTGTCCATAAACAAATATGATCTGAATTAAAACAGGAATTCTACTTCCATAGATTAAACATGAGTGGCAGCTTCAGAAAACTAAGTCGGAACATCATAATTTTTTATACAGTTTCGGACCCAGAACACAACATAAACTATTACAGTATTGCTGATTTTTTTTCTAAAATATCAAAGTAGAAAACGAACATCGTACCTGATCATAAGTGAGCAATACCCATGGACATATATAGATCAACCAGACAAGATTATAAATTCAACCACTGCATCCTCAGGGTACTGAGGATTAAGTCAAAACGCCTTTATCCCTTCCCACGTTTTTCAAATCAAAATACAGCAGCGCGAAAGCTATGAAGGTAAGTGCTTAAAAACACTTGTAATTATTATAAGTAATTAATAATGGACCTTCATTTTAGACAATTACGAGGCTACGACACGAAGCAAATAGAAGAATTTTACAAAAGTTTCTCGGAAGTCAAGAGCAAAGATTACAAGCCCGATGCTACTGTTAAGAAAATGCATTTTATTTTGCAAGATCTTGGCTATACATATGATGTTCTGTTAGATGAGGTAAAGTATTTTTTATCACTTAAAATATAAATACACATCGCATGTATGACTGCGCAAATTGGTTAAAAAAGAATGATGTACCTAATCATTTCGTGCATTAAAAGTTGTTTGCAAAGTATTTATACAATAGCTTGTATTTTCTTAGTCAGGTAGATCGTATCTTAGACTCGTATCATATTTATTAATTTAAAATTCTGCTTTACTTGCTTTATGGGTGCTGTTCATCATTACCGTTATTGATTCAAAATATAATAATGTATATTTGAGGTTATGAACTGTTATTTATAACCCGAATTATAGAATGTTAATGATGAATTAGCTACTAATATAATTATCTAAATAGGTTCGTTCATTGTTACAGTACAACCGCACGGCTGATTAAAGCGTTTATAATTCATTCATCTGTAACGTTTGCGTTGTTTCTAATTTACGATGTGGTTCAATGAAGCTGATATTGTATTTTAACCGGAGAAGTTTGCATTAATAATTTAATCATCACAAAATATTTGAAATAAGAATCTGAGGCAGTAAATTATATATTTATCCTGATTTTATTGTAAAGTTGTTGAGTTTTTATGAATAACAATGATAGCAACTGGAGCGTACTTAGCTTCCGGTTTCTGTTAATCATAATTTATAACCGATAAACAAAGCGAAACGACGTCGGGAGCGTACGAGTTGGAATGGCGTCCGCATATGACTAAATATTCAGGTGTCTGTGCCTTTAAAGGTAAATTAGCGCGGCGGTCCCAACTATAATCGTAAGGAAACTATCGCTAAACCTTGTTAGATGCCTAACGCGCAGTTTCAAAACATCCAAAAGATCTTCATAAAAATTAATTAATTTTGTCTGTATGTCCTCTATAGAATAGTAAACTATTCATTTGATCATGTGATCATCTTTAGCAAAGTTGTTATTTATAAGCTGGCGAAGGTTTCTGGTGTATTTTTTTGTGTGATGTGATGGCGTACCAAGTACCAAGCAAGTATGCAGTCCATGTGATTAGTCACTTTTTCCTATGGACCATCCATCCATCAGCCTCTTGATATCCACTGCTTAACATAGGCCTCCTCTAAATGGCGCCACTCCAACCGGTCCTGTGCTCCTGAATCCAACGGTTTCCCGCTGTCTTCTTCAGGTCATCGGTCCACCTGGTAGGTGGGCGACCTGTTTTCCTTTTGCCTAAACGTCGTCGCCACTCGAGGGCCTTTCTTCCCCATCGGCTATCGGTCTTACGAGCGATGTGGCCGGCCCATCGCCACTCAGCCTGCTAATTTTAGGAGCTATGTCGGTAAGCTTCGTTCGTCTACGGATTTCATCGCTGCGAGTCATGTCTAGTAGCGAAATTCCGAGCATAACCCTCGCCATGAAATGTCTTTATTTTGTATAGGCCTACGGGGGCACTTACAAATTGTCAGTTACATTTTTTTTTCTTACACTACCACCGGATCGGAATACGACCTCAACTGAGAAGATCCGGCAAGAAACTCAGCGGGTTTGTCTTTTTTTCTTATTTATATTCATTTCATTGCTGAGCGACCCTGAGCCTCCGAATGAGGCCTATAGTGAAGGACCACGTTTTGGCGCCGTAGGTCATCACGGGCAACACATATTGCTCGAATAATTTCGACTTCAGGCACTGAGGAATTGTGCCGAGTTGGACTATGGACATTTGTGACCAATTGCAACAACAGGATTTGTTCATGAATACACAGATACAATTGAATTGTCATTCCTGAGGACTAAGACGATTATCTCTTATTTTAGTCAACCGACATCCACATGCCATACGTTAGAAATAGGTGTAACTATGGTACCTCTTCAATAGAACCGTTCTACCATTCTACTTTTAGAATTGGATAGTAACCAAATATTCTTCTAGTAAGTATTTCACCTTGATACGTGGTGTAGCATAATTATATATTAGAAAACCACATAGATAGACTGGTGCACTGGGAAAAGAAGACCACGACACAAAATGGTAAAGGTAGTAAAACTCCCAAAGTTTTAACTGCAATTGTTTGGATTTCACGCTAATGTAAGTTACAAATAGATATAGATAAGGTGGTAGAACCAGCGTAGTTCGACCGGGGAAGTACCACCGCCACACCTATTTCTAGCGTGAAGCAGTTTTTGTGTTTCGATGGAAGGCTGTGGTTGCCGACACACTTTAATATGAGGCGACCATCTTAGTCCTTAGAAATAGCAACGCAACAAAATATTAAAGTTAGTAAATCTCCCAAAGTTTTAACTGCAACTGTATCACCTAGCAGGTACTGTTCACCTCACCCTTTTTTATCTGACTGAAGTAGCAAACGAGCATGCAGTCCACCTGATGGTAAGTGGTTACTGCCGCCCATGAACATCTGTAATCAACTACATACAGAACATGGGTTCCAACTGACGTCAATCAGATATGCATTGCTACTCTCGAGGACTGTAAAAGTGTGCCGGGAACCACAACATTCTATCGAAATGTAAGAAATGCTTATGCTAGAAATAGGTGGTGGGTATTCTGTCTAAACAACTAGTACGAATTGAGGCATAACCGACATTCGTGAGTTTCAAACTTAGACTTAGAAAGTTCCTACGTATTTATTATATCAGTTTCAGAACTACAAACCGATTCTTACAATAATCCCCAAAAATCTTCATCCATTCAAAGGTATATGATTAAAACCGTGGAAGAGCAGAACGCCCGTCTGAATAAACCAATTTGTAAGGTAAACAAACCCGTATCTAAAGGACGACGGAGACGTTATCGAAACAAGGAAAACGAGAAGAAAGTAATTTATCATCACGTTGTATAAAACATTTTCTATTATTAGAAATATTTCTTTCTAATGGAAAGAATTCTAGTTGATGGTAAGTGACTGAATAAGGGTTCGATTCTTACTAACCAACGTCGTATAATTTGGAATTACTAACTAATAAACTGACTGTAAGGCGTTTAGGAAAAAAATAAAAAGATGTGATATTTCATCTTCATAAGTTGCTTGGGTACAACCCATTATTGTCCCACTGCTGGCCACGGGTCTTCTCTCAGAATGAGATAGTTTTAGGCCATAGTTCACCGCGCTGGCCAAGAGCGAATTGGTGGACTTTACACACCTTCGAGAACTTTTTTTTAAAGAACCCTCGGGTGTGTAGCTTTCCCCACGATGTTTTCCTTCACCGTATAGCAGAGATAATGTATTTCTAATACGCATATAAATCAGTGGTGCCTGGGTTTGAACCTCGGACCTCCCGATAGAGAGGGCAAGTTACAACCATTATATCACTGCTCCATAAATTGGTTACAAGCATCAAATTAATCAAATGTGCATTAAATAGTTACAATCGCAATTTCCTCTCAGCGTAAGCCAAGGCAAGATTGTTAAGCGCCCGATTTAAACGTCAATTTCAAGGAGTTTTATAACTTTGAACAAACTTCGTGAATTTGGATGGATGTGGTTAATGGTATTATAACAATTTTGAGTTATACTTGCTAATTATTTCTGAGAGCTTTGCGCGGTTTGGGTGTGGAACGGTTCATGGTTGGATTGCCATGACGCTTATCCTTAGTAAGGGCTAATTATGTTTTTACAAAACCGTTATTTTTGACATCTTCGCCCATCAAATCGCCAATTTCAAAGTACATTACATGACACGGTGTGACCGAATACTGTGCATTGTATGGATTTTTTTTATCTGACTGTCCACCTGATAGTAAGTGGTCACTGTCATGAGTTCTATTTAACGTCAATCACAGATGCGTTGCTATTCCTGAGGACTAAGATGGTCGCCTCATATTAAAGTGTGCCGACAACCACACCCTTCCATCGAACTGCTTCGCGCTGGAAATAGGTGTGACGGTGGTACTTCCCCGGTCGAACTACGCTGGTTCTACCACTTTACTTATTGTACCTTACATTAGCGTGAAACCCCATATAAATTTTTTGTTTGGATTTAAAGGATAAGAAATAAAAATACATACAAGGCGTACTGACTCAGTCCTCAGATATCACGACTCATTTGTAAGTGACATAAGATTTCCAATTATTTCGAGCAGTCGTCAACCCATTATTGTCCCACTGCTGGGCACGGGTCTTCTCTCAGAATGACAGAGTTTAGACCATAGTAGACCGCGCTGGCCAAGTGCGAATTGGTGGACTTCACACACCTACGAGAACTTTTTTTTTTATAAATAACTCTCGGGTGTGTAGGTTTCCTCACGATGTTTTCCTTCACCGAAAAGCAGTGATAATTAAAATATAATACGCACATAAATCAGTGATGCGTGCCTGGGTTTGAACCTCGGACCTCCCGATTGAGAGGGCAAGTTTCAACCATTAGGCTATCACTGCTCACTCATTTCGAGTCTAAGGTACCTTAATATTGTTCGTTTGTTATTCTTAATGTTCTGACTGTGTACTTGTGTCCTACTGTTCCATAGAAAAATATATCTTATTAGAAGTATATTTACAATCGATCTTTTTGTATTTGCTACATAAATAACATTAGCATGACTTTCTGATCTTGCATTCTTCCTGTATTTTTATAAACGGCTGTATTATTTTTCCAGTTACTTTTATCTTAAATATTTTTCGGCAAAGACACTTGTGTTGTTGTACATACATGTAAAAATAAATAAACATAACACAAAATAAAAACTTTTTAACAAAAAATATCTACCGACTTCCATGTCACAAAAAAGTAAAAAATAATTTAAATATATTTTGGTCTAGAACATACTCAGTACTTAGTACATAGTTCTGAAGTCGGTGCTCATATAGGACGTAGTTACCGTCGTCCAGCGAAATATGTCGAGCACCGACTTCAGGACTATGTACTAAGTACTGAGTATGTTCTAGACCAAAATATATTTAAATTATTTTTTACTTTTTTGTGACATGGAAGTCGGTAGATATTTTTTGTTAAAAAGTTTTTATTTTACACTTTTTAGTGACTATATTTTTATGTTTGTATTTAAATAAAGCCTCTAAGTTTGCTTTGTGCATCTACATATTCACAAAAATTAAACATAAAACACTTTTACAATTCATACAAACATGGCGCCCCCTCTGGAAGTACCCCTCCATCATCAGGGTTGAGGAGTTGAAGGTCAAATTTTTCATCTTATATTGTTGCTTAGTAATCTTATAACATATACGTTAGTACCAGGTGGCTAACTTCTATGGCTCAGGCTTGCAGTACCCTGCATCATCAGGGTTTAGGAGTTGAAGGTCAAAATTTTAATTTTGTGCCTCTGTTTGGTATTATTTTTACATACCCGTAAGCACCAAATTGCCAACTCCTATGGTTTAGAATTGAAGTACCCCTTCATCATCAGGGTCGAGGAGTTGAAGGTCAAAATTTTAATTTTGTGCCTCTGCTTAGTATTATTTTTACATAACCGTAAGCACCAAATTGCCAACTCCTATGGTTTAGGATTGAAGTACCCCTTCATCATCAGGGTTGAGGAGTTGAAGGTCAAATTTTTGATTTTATATTTTTGCTTAGTATTTTCTTTACATAACCGTAAGCACCAAATTGCCAACTTCTATGGTTTAGGATTGAAGTACCCCTCCATCATCAGGGTTGAGGAGTTGAAGGTCAAATTTTTCATCTTATGTTTTTGCTCAGTAGTCTTATAACATATACGTAAGCACCAAATGGCTTATTCCTATGGTTTTGGCTTTAAGTACCCCTGCATCATCAGGGTTGAGGAGTTGAAGGTCAAATTTTTGTCCCATGAATTTGCTTAACAATTTCATTATATATTCGCAAACATCAAACGACCAACTTTTATAGTTCAGGCTAGCAGTACCCCTGCATCATCAGGATTGAAGAGTTGAAGGTCAAATTTTTCATAGTAAATACCTACATAGTAATTTTATTCTATATTTTACTCAATTGGACTTCTCCAGCTAAGGTTCGGCCGACTATCACTAATTTTATTATTTTGCTCCAAAAAGTTGAAGATCCTATGATTAGAACCTTATCAAACTCTTATCAGACTACCCCTGGAGTACATCCTTTCTAATAAAAAAAGAATCATCAAAATCGGTTGGCGGGATATTGAGTTATTCATACATTTATCGCGTACATTGAAAATGCAAATTTAAGACTTATGCGTTTTTCTTATGGATGCCCTAGTCAAAAAAATACTAAAAAAAAATGGGACCCTATGACACGCACTACCTTTCAAATAAAAAAAAAATCATCTAAATCGGTTCACCCAGTCCGGAGAAATGAGGTAACAAATATAAAAAAAAAAAAATAAAAAAAAAAAAAAATACAGACGAATTGATAACCTCCTCCTTTTTGGAAGTCGGTTAACAAATAAGCTTATAGAAATAAATGTTTGCCTAATCATTTTTTCTGTATAAGACATTTATTGACAAATATGATTTACTAGCTGATACCCGTAGCTTCGCCTGCGTTTAAAAAATACATGACATATACATATTATGTATAAGTATAGATTAGCTAATTCCTGCAAATGTATTAGCTAATTTACCATAGCAATAAGAATCTTATGCAGATACCTACTGTCTTTGTGTCAGATTTCAGCGAAATCGGCCTTAATTTTGGCGTGAAAAACAAACACGCATACTATATCTGAATAAAGTTACTATATTATACTATATACGAATAAAGCTTGTGAGGAAACTTTCATCCTTACAATATTTATAAGATAAGAAATAAGATATTGCAGCATATAACTCATAATATGTTCACGTGTTAGGAAAAGTATTCACGTATTGAATAATTTCATTTTAATTTGTTATCGGGGTCTCCATGACCGTTGCTAGGAGATTAAGGATTAACCCTCTCGTGAGTCGACTTCCTAATGCGGTGAAATAGTTATCCCATCGTTTGTAACCGGGAGACCAGTAAGCTTCGATACCACATTTATAAACAAAGTTTTCTAAGTAGTCTTTGACGGGTCCCAAAGTATTACTACTTTGGGACCAATCAATCGATCATCGCTCATGAATATTAATTCATGAATCAATCATGGTGTTACAAGCAAGGAAATCATTCGTTATGGATTGATTTTGTCCCATGGCGGATTTATTTTTTGGTAATTAGAATACTGAGACGTATTCAAAGTATGTTTTTTTTTTATAATTTAACTTTTCTTGAAGAACCCCATGTCATAGCGCTCCGGGAATACTTCAGGAGGAAGTTCATTCCACAACTTGCACGTCCGTGGCAAAAACGAGCGTGCAAACCGAACCGTGGAGGACCGCCACGAGTCCAGTTGGTGTGGATGGAACTTCATCCTTCGGCGAGTGGTGCGGTGAAGAAAAGGTGACGAAGGCACCAGGTCAAAAAGTTCCTCGGAACACTCACCGTTGTAAAGCCGGTAGAACACGCAGAGGGAGCCTATATCCCTCCGCAGGCTTAAAGGTTCTAACCGATCGGTGATCCTTGGGTCGTTGACGATTCGGATCGCGCGTTTCTGCACGGAGTCAAGTGGGTTAAGTTAGTTTTGGGGCGCCCCTGCCCAGAGATGCGAGCAATACTCCATGTGGGGTCTCACTTGAGCCTTATAAAGCCGAAGGAGTTGCCCCGCAGTGAAGTATTGCTTGGCCCTGTTCAGAACGCCCAACGTTTTGGATGCCAACTTGGCTTTGCTTTCCAAATGACTCCGAAACTGCACATCACACGAGATGTCAACGCCCAGGATCCCCACGCTTTTGTCAACGGAGAGGGAGGTCCCTAGGAACTTTGGCGCCATGACAAATGGGGCTTTTTTAGCGGTAAACGCGCAGACTTGTGTCTTCGTGGGGTTGAACTCAACTAGGTTAAGTCGACCCCATTCTGAGACCCGCTCCAGAGAATGAGAGAGAGAGATCTTCATTAATGAGATCAGTTTATTAGATGTTTTATTTCAAGAAGTTATATTTTTCACTTTAATGCTTTCTACATTTGTACATACGTACTTCTTGAAGTTAAAGTAATGTCAACCGTCAAATTGTGAAATCGTGAAAGTGGCTATGACAAGGAATGTCCGCAAAAAAGGATTATATTTAACGGTGGATTAAATACGGCCGGGGCCACGAAAAAATGGCATTAAGTAATATTACAGCTTACACCTTAAGAATGTAAGGTAAATGGGAAGTAAAATCGTACGAAACAGTAACGCTGATAGTGACGTTTTCACTTTGGAAACATAGATGTATACTTGTATACATCTACAATTATGCTGCGCGTTGACGTAGCGCCAAGCAAATGCTTCAGAGATTTTCAGCAAATGTTGCTACAATTTACAGCGAAATTTTTTGGCAGCATAAGGTTGCAGCTGTTTGTAGCGCTAAGCGAAAAATGTTTGTAGTGAATGTTTGGTGGGTCAGCTACGTTCACAAAATCACTTTTTCATTTTACCAGACCGTAACTACTAAATTACTATACGTTTTCGTTCATACAAACTTTTCATTAAAATTTTTATATTTAAAAATTATGTCACTATTTTACTTTTACTATTTTCTTCACAGTTGAAAAAACCTTGCGACGTAGTACTGCAGCAGTGTTCGTGGCGATCAAAGCTGAATGACTGCGCTGACATGTTCAGACAAGTGTTCACATTGGCTGGGTATTGCTGTCAGTTCGACATCGAGCACTTCAGGTAAATAAGACTTCTATCATATATATAGATTTTCAGCTCCGAATGGATCTAGCACATTCTTTTTTATAACATAGAAGTAGTAAACGAGACGTAACTTGGTGGCAAGTGACCCAGGTAAGAAGAAAAGCACCTGAGACCAATTTTAGGTAAGCCTCAGACTTACCTGAGATTGGTCTCAGATGCCTTTGGTCTCCTTGCTTTTTTACCCATAAGGTCTAAGTTAGAACGAATAATATACTGCAGCTTTTAGCACTGCCGTTATTATATACAATTAGGTCTGGCAATGGTTGGAGTTGTACTACAAAGGCTTCTACCATTTTCATTTTCAATATATAAACGAAATTATTTAGTAGTTTTTTCGTCTCAGTAGGCTCTCAGCTACCGTAATAATCATAATCCTAAGGCATTTGTAATCGGTTTCTACGTGAAAAACGAAGTAACCAATCTTACGTAAGATTTTCGCTTCGCTCTACTTACGTGTGATTTTTCCATCGAATATATAGCATATACTAACGGAAATAAAATAGAATGATAATGCATAAATGATGCCAAGTTGGGTATTGAAGTATGGAGGTGTAATTTGGGCCATTTCTGTGAATTTAATAAATCATGTTTTTGGTGATCCATCTACCATTGGTTTATCTATCTACTTATGGGATAAAATAATAATAATAATAAAGCCCATTTAGGTCAACAAGTGGGGGTCAAACTAATTGATGATTAATTGTCGTGTCTTTCAAGCTGAGATCTGATGGGCGGTTGGATGAGTGGCCACGTTTCCGTATTTTAGGGATCGATATTAAAGAACCTATTTTGTGTATACTTAAAGCTACTAAGTGCTAGACTTTCAGCTTAAAGTTAACCAAAAAATGAAAAAAGTAATTAGAAACAAGTTGTAATTTTAAATGTAGCTCAGAATCGGTACAATCGGTTCTTTTCCAAATAAATCAACCCAAAAATTGTCAATCCCATTAACATCTGCAAATGTTAACGAGATAGGTAATAAGTTTTAATTCGATAGTTTTCCGTCAAGTTGAACGCTAGCACGAGTTTGGAATAGTTAATTATATCTAAACTTTACGTTTGCGTTTGGAATTTTGATCACTTTCCTTCATTTGGCAGCGACGAGGTTTTCGTTTTATGTGACGACAAATCGTGATTTTCATTTAGGATCGGAATAGTTTCAAAAATTTCGATAGTATTGAAATTTTGGATTTTGGCGGCAGACACAATTGAGTAATTATTATATTAATACGTGAAGCAAAAATTTGTGACGGATTTTTAAGTAATATGCCGCGGACGGATTAGTATGAAATTTTGCACGGTTATAGTGGACGTAGAGAAGGAGTGCAGAATGTTAATATTTTTTTCAAATAATGAATTTTTCATACATAAAATAAACTAAAAACACATTACACACACTGCCTTGCATTTGTCACAAACACATATGTACTTAGTAAATGAAAATGAAAAGACACAACGTTAAGAATGTCAGATGACATTTGATTTTTAATTTAAATTACGGTCGAATTTCGGCCAATGCTACGGGTGACTAGTTCTAGTAATTGCCCAAATAAATAAAGTCTTAGCCTTTTTGGGTGAAAAGAACATGTTAAAAAGATTTTTGGGCTACAAGGAAATTCTAAAATTATGATGTTCGTGACTTTTTGATAGAGCTAGTCGGTTTTTATCTCAGATGTATATTGCAAGTACTGCTTTTCCCAAAAACGATTTTAAAAATTGAATGTTTTCTATGTTTTTTCAGACGCCGTGCAAAAAAAGACACAAATCTTATATCTGGAATAGAGATAACTGAAGCTCTTGATATAATTGTAAATAGCCGACGAGAAGTTAGCGATGAGGGTACCAATGAAGGATATGTTTTGGTAAAATTTGAAATATTCATTTAAATCAATAAAGACGATGGAACTAAACATGTAACATATTTTAAAAGCATTTTACACTTTAAACAGCAACAACATTATTGACTGGATTATAGTAATGATTTTGGGTGCCATAACTCTTTTTACATACGCACTCCGACACTGTAAAGTTCACGAGTAAAATATTTAGAAATATTACCCACAACAAAAGTTAGAAAAGGAAACAAAAAAACCTTTCTATCTCAACAATCTGAACGTAAATGCATTATTGTAATTTGAACATAAAATTATCATTAAAATTATTATTCGCCCTACAATCAAGGAAAATTAGACTAATCCGGAAGATCAAAGGTAATTTATTTAATCTCAAAATTGAGAAGAGGGATAAGATGAGCGTGCTTAAATCTTAAAGGAAATTGTCTTTTGGGTTCAATCTATTTCCATAGTCTAAATAATATGTCACTTCATCTTCTCGTGATTGAACCGTAAGTGGTTTGACTTTACAGCCACCACCGCCACAACAGTTAGACTCTAAATGCTACTATATATTTAAAGGAGTGTATGTGTAAGTGTGTAAAGAAGACGTACTTATGCTATTTCACTGAGTCCTCAGTGGTAGCAACGCGTCTACGACTAATGCCAGATGAGACTAATTTCTCTCTAACCGATGTCTATGGGCGACAGTAGCCACTCAATACCAGGAAAGCAGGCTCGTCTGTTACTTTAATATTACATAATAAATGTAAGAAATCCTATGTGTTAATCCAGTCCATAAATTATCCATATGAATTATTACATCACAATCTGATCAGTAGTTTTGCATGAAGGAGTAATATTTGTTACTTACCAATACTTATTCGCCTTAACTTCGTATCCACGTACTTCCGCATTTATAATATTTGTAAAATCGAGGATACATTAAACTTTTGCAATTTATATACAAAATCCGTGCAGCTCTACGTGTTCGACGAGCATGACAAGCTGACGTTACTGGATAGCTCCATAACGATAACACCATCGACGTACTTCGACGTGACTATAGACGTGTGGACTATTGATTCCTCTGAAGATGTTAGAGCTCTGTCCTTGAAGAATAGAAAATGTGTTTTAAATCATGTGAGTATTATTTTTTGTGAAGACGTTTTTCTTCAATGATAATATCACACTTAGTCCTGATTTAGTAATTTATACTAAAACCAACTTTCCCAACGATAAATATTCCTTAACAATCAAAAATTTGGTCTTAATAAGTCTCATATTAAACAAAGTACATTGCTAAAGTTACTTAAATAATGGAAGTAAAATAATGAACCCTTTATTTAGACTACTTAATTCATGAAAGTTTCAATTCATAATAACAAAGAACCCAAAACTTTAACAAGTTAAAACTTGAAACATAAGATCCGGCTCACGATTTAAAAAGAGTTTAAGTAATACGATAAAATACAGAGGTTTTGCTAATTTTCTCCATCTAAATTCGTGACTCAAAGTTGTATCCTAAAAAGAAAATTAATTTGACGGGACAGACGCGGTAGATTACTAAGCCCCGATTTCCTGGCTCTCAAGCGACAAAAGGGATTTGAGGAATTTGTTGACGAGGAAAGCATACTTATTTAATAAAGTCAAGTATTTTACCTGAATACAACTGGTGTACAAATTGACGAGAATTGGAAAAACGAACTCGTCTTATTTCAAAAAAAAATAATTGAAATTATTCACACAAAACCAATTTCAATAAATTTGGAATGGTAAGACGTCAAAATGTGAAATATGATTCCATTCCGTCTTCTAAGCTTTTCAAAACGATTGAGCTTGTCATGTTGTGACCACATTTATATTTCCTGCTACCTTCGATAGACTCCCTAAGCAGGCATAAAGCAACCGAAAACAGCTATATGCAATCAATTCAATTGTCTAAGTACGAATAACCCTAGAAGCTTTAGACTTAAAAAATATCCAAAAAGGAAATCTTTGAAAATTGAAACCTGTTAAGTATCCTTATGGTTGAACGGTTGAACCATAGACGTTTATGAGAAGTGGGACAGTAAATTTCTAATTAGCCAACATTATTTTTTCGCGGACTTATTCCTTAGCAAAGCTATAGTGACACATGGTTGCTACCATCGCAAATCTGTTTGGCGTCTCAGCAGTAAAGCTCTGTTATTGATAGAAAGGTGTGATACAGAAATATTGGCAATACAATATTGTTAGGAATCAACGAAACTGTTATCTGCTTCTATTTGTATTAAGCTCATTACTAATTATATCATTTCCAATTTTCTTCTACTAATTGATTACCTAAACGACGACGGCAAAATTATTTCTTCGTCACTGACAAATCTGTTCACGATAGATAGTCTGCTACCAAAATATTTTAATATACTGTATTAAGTTGAGCGTTTTTGTCTAATTGAATGACAAACTTTTAAGGATCATGGAGGGAGTGCGAGGTCTTATCAGAACTGCGTAACGAGGCTCATTATGAAGAAAGTTGTTGAGAGTTGCCGCTGTCTGCCGTTTAGATATAAATGTAAGTAATGGCTGAAATTTTAAAACGTAAGTTCAGTTCAAATTATTCACTAATCTTAAGATGGAAACAGACTTACCAAAGGAGTGTAGTTAAAGTCAACCGCCCATAATTGGCAAATGACATTCAAAGAACTTCAAAATACACACACATAATGCACCTTCATTATAAGACTTGTAAAACGCTTATAGATCGACCAGTGAGGTACTGCCCATCTATCCATCAATCCATCAGCCCCTTGAGGCTCTCTGCTGGACATAGGCCTCCCCTAAATGACGCCACTCCAACCGGTCCTGTGCCTTCTGAATCCGACGATTTCCCGTTGTCTTCTTCAGGTCATCGAGCGACCTGTGCTCCTTATGCCTAAACGTGTTTGCCACTCAGGACCTTCCTATGAGGTATGAGGTATCTACACCTATTTCTAGCCTGATGCGATTGCGTTTTATTACCACTGAAACAGTAGTAATAGATCCGGCACCTACCTTTTGTATGAAGTGACTCTTAGCCTTCGGGAATCGCATGTCGCAGATAAAACCCCTGTTCGTGTTGTCCATGGGAAGCATACACTTACAATTTGGTGAACTCCAATATTATTTTCTTCTTTTTGTTAAAAACAAAATAACTTCCCATCCAAGCCAGTCCCAATGCCGAAAGTTGAAAGAGTTGCATTTGTAAGGATAAAGCACTTGATTCCTTCCAAAAATACGACGCTATACACAAATGGAGCGCACGAAGAAGTTGAGTAATTTCATCAATTAAGTTCAAACATCTGGAACATCCAAAAAATCTGTCATATTATATTAACGCATAGTACTTCATGAATACTAAGTGCCATATATTTAAATAAATATCCCAACCTAGCAAATGAATCTAAATTTCTAAAAGCACTGATGATTACTTTAAAGACCTTTAACGTGAAGGTCGGCAAAAAATTTCAAAATATTAGTAGGTATATTATAATTCCCAGTTGGTTCCCTTTTTACGATTACAGTATATCCCATCAATCTTCATAAGGGTATTATGTCTTGATCTAGTGCTCTAAACGCACAAAGGCAAACTTAGGGCAACATTTAGATTGTGGCTATTGCCTATCGTCCATTGTAATGTAATAATGGGAGTCATGATCTTATAATTTTTTTTGTATCCCATTACCATCCTTTTCATTGTGATCACAATCCATGCAACAAAATTGGTATATCTAATCATAACTGGATATGGCATGATTTAAAATTCGTAACAGTAAATTATGTTTTACTGAATATATCACAAACGTACCAATTTTCTCAGTCAGAAAAAATAAAAAGAGATGTAAAGGAAAGAGATGAAAAAAAATTAAAGTACAAAGCAAGTTGTGTTTATAAAAGCATTGTTTGAAAGGAAATAAACCATAACAGAAACCTTAACAGTCGATTTAATTCCACATACGAGATTTCAATTTAAATTTCAAAGAACTAGTTCTTGGTAATAAGCGTCGCTTGAACATACGAGTATTAGTGTACCTTTGAAGTGCAACCGTATGTTACTTTCAAAGTGATTTTCTTTAAAGCTGAAAATATTCTATCCTGTTTAAGTATTTGTTAAAAAATATAGTTAGTCGCAGATGCGCTGCTACTCCTGAGTCTACTAATCACCTATACCTTAACTTACTCAAGGGAGATCCCAATTGTTCCCCGTCTATAGGGTATATAGTTCTCTTAGCTCTTTACTGACAATTTGTAAGCGCCCCCGAAGGCCTATGCAAAATAAAGACATTTCATTTCATTTCTTTTATAAATCGGTAATTTCTGACATAAGAGTTTTACGTTTGTATTGTTTCATCGTAAATTAATAAAAGAAAAACTGATTGTGCTAAAGTACAAGTTTTTGGTGTTTGTAGTTACGATTTTATACGGATTCCTCCCTCGGGACCCCGTTTTGCCCTGCCTTCCGCTACTCTGACTTATTTTCTCAGACTAAATTTCAAAGCGCCCACTTTTTGACTAATTATATGCCGCTAGACCCTAATTTCATAATATCATTATTATTCCACGCGTAGCTCATCTGTTTATGATCCCTCAAGTTATTAAACTAAACACAACTACAACGCTTGTCTTGCTAAAGGATCGTACTCTGTTCAAGGAAGTTTAAGCACGAATAATAACTTTGTATAAATATTATTATTCTTATAGATGTTATAATCTAGATTTTTTATTTTTTTTTAGATATTATTATTTTACGACCCACGTGGCGGAGCGGTTACCATACCGGTCTAACGCCAAATGGGTCCCGGGTACAATTCCCGGCAAGACACGTATCTGGATGATGAGTTTAGTTTCATGTTCTAGGCCTGGGTGTTTCGCTCTGTAGTTCCGGGATCAGAATAGGGGTACGGCATCCCCTGCCTGTCGTAAGAGGCGACTAAAAGGGGCTTCCGGGGTTGCAGACGGCTAGAGTGGGAGCTCGAACCGTTCGGTCAGGCAATCCCGGGAAGGACGGCGGTATGTGTGGTCGCATACCGTCGTAAAGACTAGACGGAGCGGTGGGCCCAGCCGCCCATCTGGGAGGAGCCCGATGGGGCAACGCGCTCGGAGGATTCCGGTTGAAGTCGTTTCGGATTCCCGGAGTCCTCCTTTTCAGCGCCGAGGACGGCCACCGGGGGGGTTTTAGTGCGGTAATAATCCCACGTAACCCTGCGTTGCTCCCACGGCGTCGGGTACCTTTTGAAGGATTCCCCCTCGAAAACAAAAAAAAAAAAAGGCCTGGGTGTTTGTGTATTCTTCATGTGTGTCCATGGCACCCACGACACAGAAGAAAATCCTACTGTGGGGCTATGAGTGTAGAAAGCGTGTTTTTTATTAAGTTTTTATTGTGTAACATTCAATATGTATTGAAGTGTTATGAATTTATTTTAACATACAGCGAAATCCAGTCAAGCATCCCATCAAGAGTAATCGGGTTATATATAAACAACTTCCTCCTTTTTGAAAGTCGGTTAAAAATGAGCGATAGCGCAACAGTATCCATCTACTTTTAAAATTAAAAAGGAAGGAAGAAACAAAAAGTGTGTCAGCAGCTGTAAGTTTAAGCTTCATAACATCAGCAAAGTATATAATAATTTAGAACGTACTATATGGTTCAACCGACAAGGTACCTCAGCCACACACATCTCCAGCGTGAAGAAGTTCTTGCGTTTTGTTGGCCGAATGTGGTTACCGACTCACTTTTATATATTTTTTTTTATTTCACTGAAGTAGCAAACGAGCATGCAGTCCACCTGATGGTAAGTGGTCACTGCCGCCCATGGACATCTGTAATCAACTTCATACAGAACATGGGTTCTATCTGAAGTCAATCACAGATGTGTGAGATAGGGAGTAGCAACTCCCGAGGACCAAGATGGTCGCCTCATATAAAAGTGTACCGGCAACCACACCCTTCCATCGAAACGCAAAAAAATGCTTCACGCTAGAAATAGGTGTGGCGGTGGAACCTCCCCGGTCGAACTACACTAGTTCTACCACCTGTTAAATATGAGACGATCATCTTAGTCCTCGAAAGTAGCAATGAATTTGTTCTCTCTAAAGTGGATCACAGATGTCCATGAGCATCAGTGACCACTTACCATCAGGTGGCCTGCGTGCTAGTTCCTTATATCAATTCCAGTTCCTTATATCGGATAAAAAATAACAAACCCCTAATGTTGTCGCTTACAGCGCAGAGCGATGAAAGTTTATTATAACTCGCGTAACTGTCGGCTGGCACTGGATATTATTGATACTTCAGATATTTCCAATTCTTATCTGTTATATAATAACTTCCAAGTTTTAATATGTTATGTGACTTCAGCTGAGGATTTGGAAGTTGAAGAATTGCCTCCGTGCCCGTGGCATCAACTGTCGTGTATTTATCAAACTCTTGGTAAGTAAAATATTAAATAAATATTTGGTATAATTTTTAATTAATTTCATTATTTTTTTTATTTTGGTAATAAATATATGGTAGAGTACAGGTCGCCCCTCTACCAGGTGGACCGATGACCTGAAGAAGACAGCAGGAAACCGTTGGATTCAGAGGGCACAGGACCGGTCGGAGTGACGCCATTTAGCGAAGGCCTATGTTCAGCAGTGGACACCAAAAGGCTGATGGATGGATGGAAGATATATGGTTCGACCTAGGAGTTACCACCGCCACACATATTTCTAGCGTGCAGCATGCCCTGCGTTTCTGGAAGGATGTGGTTGCCGACTCACTTTTACATGAGGTGATCCTCTTAATCCTCTTGAGTAGCAACGAAAGATTGACGTTTGTTTTATATTTTAAAGCTTATAAACCACAGTCAAACCATAAACATTTTATCAACTTGTCTTCAACCCATTCTTGTCCCACTGCTGCGCATGGGTCTTCTCTCAGAATGAGAGAGTTATAGGCCATAGTCCATAGGCCAACCAAGTGCGAATTGGTGGACTTCACACACCTCCACTTTTTTTTAAAAAACTCTCGGGTGTGTAGGTTTCCTCACGATGTTTTCCTTTACCGAAAAGCAGTGATAATTTATTTCTAATACGCACATAATTATAGAAAAATCAGTGGTGCGTACGTGGATTTGAACCGCGGACCTCCCGATCAAGAGGGTAATTTTCAACCATTAGGCTATCACTCAATTTATCAACTTTTTGCTCTATCTCTATTATCAACTATTTATCAACTTGCAAGACTATATTTTTTATCATGTAATATCTTGAAATGCACTGACTCTTAGTTTAAATAATTTGAGGATAAAGAGCAATAAAAACTCTCTACAGGAACTTGTCATCACTTTAATATTACGTCTCGCTTCGTACATAGCTAGTAATACTAATTACTTTTCGCTTCAAAATAAATTACGTACATATCCAATAACGCTATGCTAGTGACAAATGTAGTTTGAAGGAAAAAGTGCTATTCAGAATATCAGGAATTTTAATTTTGACACATAATACCTATATTCGACCGTTCTGACGATTGAAATAAGTTTTAGTGGATTCATGTCTCAGAGACGATGTATTATTTTATTTATAAGAGTGAAGTAGCAAACGTATGCTGTAGATCTGAAGGTGTGTGGTTTCTGCCGCACATAAACATCTGCAATTAATTTTATATACATAGTACAGGGGTTTATCACAAGTTAATCGCAGCTATGATGCTACTAGCGAGATTTAAGATCTCTTACGAATGAACCGGCAACCACATCCCTCCACCGAAACGCAATAACTGCTTCGACCTTTTTTTTTCTCGAGGAGGAAACCTTCAAAAGGTACCCGACGCCGTGGGAACGACGCAGTGTGGGATTTTTAGCGCACTAATCCGGTGACCGTGACCCCGGTGACCGTTCTCGGCGCTAAAAAGAGGACTCCGGGATCTTCATAGGAACGCAACCGGAATCCTCAAAGCACGTTGTCCCATCGGGATCCTCCCAGATGGGCGGCTGGGTCCACCGCTCCATCTAGTCTTTACGACAGTATGCGACATATACATACACATAACGCCGTCCTTGCCGGGGTTGCCTGACCGAACGGTTCAAGCTCCCACTCTAGCCGCCCGCAATCTTGGAAGCCCCTTTTAGTCGCCTCTTACGACAGACAGGGGATGCCGTAGCCTTATTCTAATTCCTAAACTACAGAGACGAACTGCTTCGTCCTAAAAACGTGTGGCAATGGTACCTTCCCGGTCGTTGTACGCTTGTTCTACTATCTGGTATATTACGTAATAAAACATACTCAAACAAATGTAAAAGATGATAACATTTGCATTCTTAACTTTTGTAAAAGTTTACCAACTTTTATAATAATAAATTTCTATTAACTTCGAGTCACAGGTCCAAAACTTAAGAACTGCAACGGAACACGGTCGTAGTTTATCGAAACAAAATTGTTTTTTTTTATCTTTGGCGCAGAAATGTTTCTTGCGTAAATATTCTTTTAAATCGGATCTAAATTGTGAGCCTTTAGAGATTCCACGGCTTTTCTCTTCCTGTTAGGTATTTTACAGAAGCAGGTTTTATCGTATTTTATTTTTACTGTGCAGCTGCATTTACGTAAAGTAAAACTCTGCCTAAATGGATAAATAGCACGACAAAAAAAGGTGACTTTTGCGCTCTTCAGTAAAATTTCTCCTTATAATTAGGTGACCCTTCAGAGACAAGTACGTTTGAATTATATGAGTTTAGACGAATATTATCTCCAAATTATTTTTAATAATCATGTGACTCAACTATGTTGACGGGACTCAAGATAGGTATTTCTCATCATTTTCTTATAACCTAATTGTCAATTTTCGTATTTTAAGTTGTTGTCATTGATTGCAGATTAATTCCTTATTCTACTTATATATATGAAGATAGTTATAGTTAGTATAGCCCACCAATTCGCACTTGGCCAACGCGTTGGGCTGTGGCCTAAAACTCACTCATTCTAAGACCCGTGCCCAGCAGTGGGACAATAATGAGTTGGCACCAGTTATAGTTATCCAAGGCCACTAACAATCACGCGCCTACATCAAAGTGTATTCTCGGTCGCTACTTCAACCTTATAGCCTATAGCCTAATGGCACGGTACAAATATCTAATGGTAAGCAGTGATAGCCTAATGGTTGGAACTTGCCCTCTCGATCGTGAGGTCCGAGGTTCAAACCCCGGCACGCACAACAGATTTTTTCTAAAATTATTTGCGTATTAGAAATTAATTATCACTGCTTTTCGGTGAAGGAAAACATCGTGAGGAAACCTACACCCCCGAGAGTTCTTTAAAAAAAAAAGTTCTCGGAGGTGTGTGAAGTCCACCAATTCGCACTTGGCCAGCGCGGTGGACTATGGCCTAATACTCTCTCATGAGAGAACACCCGTGCCCAGCAGTGGGACAATAATGGGTTGACGACGACTTCAACCTTATAAAGAAAAACAATATTAAAGTCTCGTCATATATATACTAGTGCTGTACGTACCAAATATCGGTTTCAGAGCGCGTTCAAAGTGACATCAGAGCCATGATCCCGGAGGAGGAGTGCTATCAAAAATGCGATTACGTGCAGTACGAGACGGAGGCGGAATACGTGAACCAGGGACGGGATACCGGGTATTATCATAATTATATCTACACAACACAGTCTAGTTATGTTTCTTGTCCCTTACGTGAGAGGACAGAGGTTAATGTCTTCGAATGTTACGGAAGTTATTTTTTTTATCTGACTTAAATAACAAACGAGCATTCCACCTGATGACAAGTAGTCACCGCCGCTCATGGACACCTGCAATCAACCTCATACGGGTTCCATTTGAAGCCAATCACAGATGCATTGCTACTCCCGAGGACTATAATGGTAGCCTCATATAAAAGTATGCCGGCAATCACACCCTTCCATCGAAACCTAAGAAATGCTTCACGCTGGAAGCAGTTGTGGCTGTGGTACTTCCACGATTGAACTACACTGGTTCTACCACCTTCAAATTATATTTTAATTATACGGGCAATACAAATTATGGATTGACTAAATATTTTAGGAAGATGAAATAAATATGAGAGTTCTATATAGAACCTGAGAGTTCTATATTGTACGGGACTACTTATGGTCTGTGGCCAACTTTTTTGTCTTTCGATAAGAAACTCATATTCAGCAATTGGACAATAATTGGTCGATGATGATTTAACAGTGGAAAAGTGATAAGAGCTAGAAAAAGGCAGTAAATATGCAAGATGTGGTAGAAGCAAGAAGATCTTTCCCCAGGTGATAGAACTAGTGTAGTTCGACCGGGGAGTTACAACCGCCGCACCTATGTATTTCTAACGTGAAGCATTCCTTGCATTTCGATGGAAGAGTATTGTTGCCGCCTTATTTTTATGTGAGGCGACCAAAAAAAGGTATACAAAGAAAAAACACAAATCCACTGAGTTTCTTGCCGAATTTTCTCAGTTAAGATTGCGTTCCGATACGGTGATTTGTAAGTGCCCCCGTAGGCATAGGCAAAATAATAAAGACATTTCAAAACATCATAGTCCTCGGGATTAGCAACGCATCTGTGATTGACTTCTGATAGAACCTACGTTCTATATGAAGTTGCTTACAGATGTCGATGGGCGGCAGTGACCACTTACCATCAGGGGCATGCTCGTTTGCTACTTAATTATTATAAAAAAAGAGCTGGTAGAACTATGATTCGACCAGGGAGGTACCACTGCCACACCTATTTTTAGCGTGAAGTAGTTTTTGCGTTTCGATGAAAGGGTGTGGTCACCGGCACAAATTTTACGAGGCGACCATCTTAGCCCTCGGGAGTAGGAACGCATTTGTGAGTGAGTTTAGAACACTTGTTCTATATGAAGTGGCTTATAGATATCCATGGGCGGCAGTGACCACTTATCATCAGGTGGAGTGCAAGCTCGTTTGCTACTTCAATCAGATAAAAAAAGTTGATGGATTGGTTTAGAACGTAATGGGATTCTAAGCCGTATTTTAAAATGAAAAATAAGAATAACATTACATCGACGCACCCCGCACAACATCAACATAAATAAAGAGGGCACAGGTGTTTGTTGCAAAGTGAAAAATTGTTACAAATAGGCCCGATAAGAAAGATCCTGCACATTATATTCTACCTCACGATTTTCTGGAAATACTGTCTCACTTAAAAAAATGAAATATTCGGAAATATTATTGATGCTATTGTAGGTAATGCATGTTTTGAAACTAGGCAGCTATTGTAGGCACCATAGTTCCCTCACAATCTCTCAGCCAAGTATTAAGATCAGTCCATATACGAGTGGAAACACGAAAACTTAATTAATGACTGAATTGCCTTAACCAATTTTCTTATAATTATTTTGAATAATTAATTATTTCTGTTACCACTAAAATATTCCATTAAGTTTAATTATTTTTACTAGAAAGATATAATTATATTGTACATAATAATAATAAAATATAAAAAAAAATATAACTAAAAATGCACAAACAAATACTAAAATAATTATCAAGTTTCAGTATATCCAGCTGTTTGGCCGTACAGCCTACCAAAGAAGACAGACAGACAATACAAACAAACATGCTCGTTAATAATTACCCTCCTTTTAAAACCGTCGTAATGAAATGAAATGTCTTTATTTTGCATAGGCCTGCGGGGGCAGTTACAAATTGTCAGATATTTATTTTTATATTTACCACCGGATCGGTAATAAACATTACAGGAACCAGAGCAAGGGGTACAGTCGAGTTGCGGTTCATTTCTCTGACGATTCCTGCATGAAATATAGGCGAGAAGTCCTCTACACCTGGGATCAAATGCTAGGTAAGGAATGGTGGAATATTTTCAATTAGCTATAATCGAATCTCGCATTAATCTCATTGTAAACCAATGAAACCCCTTGACAACAAAAAAATAAACGTGCGGCACTCGGGGACTTCCGCGGTAAAGCTATTACATAGAATTTTTATCAACTTATGAAATTATAATTGTTTATTTATTTGTACAGTATTTTTTCTATGATATTAATTCAAGTTTTTTCCTTTGATACTATATGATTTCTCACAAACAGCTGCTTACACGTCCGATTTTCGAGCAGCTCGTCTCGATCCGCGTAAGCTTCGTACAGTCGTACCATATACATACACGTTTAACGAACACTCGGCCGCGCTACATGGTAGGCGGAGTAATGAAAAAAACCTAACATTCCCCGTGTTAAGTTTTTTTCGTTACGGAATTTCTTGATTCGGTCGCCGCGCTCAAAGCCCGCGATAAAAGCTATGCGATAGCTTAAAAAAGGTAAGGAACGGTGTTAAGCCGATGTAGGTTGAAATATACGCCGTTTAATTTATTTATGTTACCTCTAGTATTTTCTAGTTAAAGCATGTTTTCGCTAAACGCCTTTGTTAAAACATATACATATTAGACGACTAAGTTTGCAATCCATGTATACTAGACTTTCAAGGCTTAGTTCACAAAATATATAAAGAATAATACTTTTTACCACGCTTTTTAACACTATCTATATATTTCTTAAAAATACAAAGTTTTATATAACATACAAAGGATTCTTTTTTTCCGTGGGAATCAGTGTGTCTGTACGTACAGATCGATTTTTTCCTTTCTTTATTATTTACGTGGTATTACAGCGCTTGCTAGGTTAAGGTCGTATTCATAATAAATCCTATTATTAAAAATGTATTGAACGTGATAACTATACCCTAGTGGAAACCTTTGACTATACCTTTTTTATCATCTTACAACAAATAGTACACACAATTTTGGATTCTATATTCCACTTTTTACATCACAGATGCGGTTGATACTGAAAAGATTTTTCCACGGACAAATATACGTATTGTAATCTTTATTAAAACAGAATTTATTTTCCAGCGAATCTCGGCGGCGTCTTCGGCTTATGTCTCGGAGGGTCCATTATAAGTATAATTGAAATACTCTGGTTTGCTCTCGAGTTGTTATATACGATGGCAGTTGTTGCGCACAAGAAAATAACTACCCGGGGAAAGATTGGAAAACGTGCAAGGCTGGCGAGGAAAAAGGATTTTGTTACAAAGATCTCACCAGAAAATCACCTGGGGAATGGACGCTACCCGTTTGTTAATTAGTGTTTCTTGAATAAATTGAAAAGTTGTAAAATTGAAGTGTTTTTATTTAATCATTCTTTTGAAATATGTTAAGTAGGAATTATAAATTCGCCTTTAAGTTCAACCCTGGCGTTTTTCAGCTGACTATGCGCAAATAAACACTACTTACCTTTATAAAAAGTTACTTCAAAGTAGAGTCTAAATTCGGTTCATAAATTAAATTTTATGGGCCCTAAATAGCGCGCGCTTTCTGGCTCGCTTTCGGTAATTCCGACGTCCATAGCTTCTTTGACTTTACTAAGCACTTTTAGACTTCATACTGAGGTTAAAATATTCAAAATAATTATTTTATAAGCTGTAAATTATTCTTAAAGTGAAAAGAAATAAAATTGAAATTAATGGTAGAGCTGCCCCTTTTAAGATTAGTTTTATTGTGATTAAAGAAATCTTAGTACTATCATTGGAAGCGGTTGTCGACATTACCTAATAGATGGCGCTATTTGAAATCAACAGCGCCATTCTAGGAAATTACACGCAAATGCTTTCTACACTCATAGCCCCACACTAGGATTTTTTCCTGTGTCGTGGGTACCATGAACACAGACAAGACGAATACACAAACACCCAGACCCAGAACATGAATCCAAACTCATTATTCAGATACCTGTCTGGCCGGGAATCGAACCCGGGACCCATTGTTCGTCATCTCGGTATGGTAACCGCTCCGCCACGCTGGTTGTCAAACATCATTAGCAGTCTTAAGTATTGATATAAGATACCAGAACATAACTTTTAATAATTATGTTTTGTTAATAATTTCATCAGGACTCATAAAACATTTGGTATATGTAAATAATTTACCTTTTAACTCTGAACAAGCTGCGTGTATTTTGTTTCCTAATTAAAATATCAACAAAATTTAAGTAATAAGAACATAATACGCACCATTTGACCGAGAAATTGAGAAAACGTGAATTCCGAAAACAAATATTAAACATGTAATATGACATATTTGTTAATTTAATTACATAAATAATTTATGTTACTAATTATATTATATAAGTAATATATACTATGATACTTTGGAAGAATATGCAATAAAATACAATTTCGAAATACGCTATTAACCTTTAATCACATTTCCAATTCATTTTAAAAAAATGGTTGTACCAATTTCAATTATCTCCTCTTCTCACATCACTTAACCTCCTTTTGCCTCCCCTCACCCCGTTGTCACCACACCACATTAAAGCATCTCACGACTACTATGTAACAAAAGTTTAGACTATAATATGAATCATCATTTGATACATATAAAGATGTAGTGTTAAACTTATTAGTAAAATTAACAATACTAAATTAATGCATATAAATGTCCACTAATTCGCACTTGCCAGCGCAGTGGACTATGGCCTAAAACTATCTCATTCTGAGAGAAGTGCCCAGTAGTGGGACAATAATGGATATTAACCCCTAATACATATAAGGTCAGGTAACAATGTAGATATAACTTTGAATTAAGTTAATCTTTGAGCTTATAATACTTGATAGCGAAACAACATCGATAATATAATTACTACTCTACCAAAACAGTTAGGCGCACGACAGTTGAAACGTCATTAGAACTAGGGATTTCCCATCCCGATACGAAATATATTCTATTACCAAATACCAAAAGTATGTAGGTATACCATTATTAAAACCTACACCATAGTGGTGTATTTTCATATTTTGTATTTTATTTATTTATTTTATTGTATATTGGATTTTTTTTTTTCTTTTTTTATGTGTGTAAGAGACTGATGCCTGTTGCAGCACACATTCGAATTTCGACTTGGGAGACAGGAATACTGAGCCCAATACTCTTCTCTTGTTAAAAAAAAGCATATTTTGAATGTAAGAGTCCTTTCTCCTCCACGAATAGTCTTTTTCCTACCCCTTTTGAGTTTCATTGACGAATAATCAACTAATTTAATAATAACTTTAAAAATTCAACAACGAAATAACATTGAACACGTGTTGGCTAACGTAAACACCTAAACGATACACGACTGCCCGTCACTAGACGACGCGCGGGGTAAGAAGCGAGATGCGGGGTATTGAACCACTTTTGTTTTATGCGCCTAATTGTTGTGGTTGAGTAATAGGTTTGTTTTAGTTCAGTTTAGTTTCAAGAAAAAAAAACAGCATAAAGCTGCTTCATGCGTACATTACTGAAATAAATGAACTGTGTAAAATAAATTCGCTCTTAGCATGGCTAAGTAAATTATTCCTTACTCCTTCTAATTTTAATAACGCTCCGCGCCCAGAGGCAGATTTATTTAAGAGATTTATGGCGATAATGATTTTAATCTTCAATATTTGCATAAGTATTCAAGCGAAAATTTTGCTTAAATTTAGTCTTTTTATACTATGGATGTAGCAAACGTATATACAGTCCAACTTATGGTAGGTAGGTGGTCACTGCCGCCCATGGATATTTGTGATTAACCCCGTATTAAAATTTGAAACTTATTCCTAATTAATATTAAACGTGAGGTGGAAAGAGTTCTGCCATCTTGGGTAATAAAAGTATTTGATTTTAAATATTATACATCTGTCATCACTACTGTAGTATGTGCTTTATTTTTATTTTTTAACAAACAAGCATGATTAAGCTTAACCTATGTTAGTATACACATAGAAAAACAAAATAAAATAAAACACAACAGAGTATCACATTAATAAAAATTATCACAACAAAAAAAAAATTGGAGTGGTAAGTGGTCACTGGACTGGTAAGTGGTAATGCCGTCTTTACCATAAGGCCGCTCGGGGCCAGACCCCATGTCCCATCGTCAAAGGGCCCCGAAGGGCTGACAATTTTTCTCACATTTAGTATCAAAATTTTATGGTCGGGCGCATCACACTTTTCTCGATGCACGAAAGACGACGGGGCCTTTTTGGAATGTAGAGAACATCATATGTTCTTTATATTCCAAAAGGGCCCTGAATTCTTGTGTGCCTAAGGGCCCCAGCATAGTCTAAGACGGCCCTGCATACAGAACAAGTCCCCGGTCGAACCATAAACGTCCTAACACTTCGCAAAATACGCTACTGTCATCATCTTATGTATGTAAATAGTATTTATACAATAGAAATAACAGTTTCAAAAAAAATGATAAGAGTTTTTACTTAAAAGTAGCCATAAATATTGATTATGGATTCATAGAATGCCGGAAAGTTAATTTATAAAATTATCTGTCGTCAACCCATTGTTGTCCCACTGCTGAGCACGGGTCTTCTCTCAGAATGAGAGAGTTTAGGCCATAGTCCACCGCGCTGGCCAAGTGCGAATTGGTGGACATAAAATTATCAGCGTGCACCAAACTGGAAGCTTTTAAGCTCTTTGTAAGCTCATGTTCCGCTGTAAAATATAGTAAACCAGCTATTCAAGATACGTATATAGTTTTTGTAAAACGAGACACAGAGGTACAACCTTACGAAAAGTTTTGTTACAAATCGTTTACTTTTTATTTTTTAGATAAAAGTAATATACATAATAAGCGAACGTGATTACTGCTGCTAGTTTGAATCCAGATAAGACTACTCTTGCTTGCAATTGACCACAGATGCGTTGATAAGGATTGCCGTTGCCGTCCTCCGTGGACAAAAAGTCACGGAACACAAACAAGACATGTTTTTGTTGTAATTTACACTTTGAAATATTTGTAGGTAGATTTACACCTCATATACTGTATAGATATATAACTCAATTATGATTTATTTATATTTTACTTATAAATGTAATATCTGTAATCAAAATTATCCGGAACTGACGGATTTTTCAAAATGATTACATATACCATATCTGTATCTGGAATCTGAAATTTCATACGTAACACCTAACTTTAATACCTATCTTCACTACATAGTATAAACAAGTCGCTTCTCGCTGTCTGTCCCTATGTATGCTTGGATCTTTAAAAGTACGCTACGGAATTTAATGCATTTTTTTAATAGATAGAGTGATTCAAAAGGAAGGATAAAATAATATATAATACGTGTATAAAGTAACACAGAAACAATGATAATTTTAGATTTATGACTTTTAGGAACGAAGTTCGCCGGGTCAATTAGATTTCTATAAATTAAATAATTGATGATAACGATTGTGATGGTTTGAAAAAGGAAGTCGAAAAGAGGCCTATTATGTTTTAGCCTTTAAATATCAGAACCGGCTCACGTACAAGCATCAGTAGACCTTAACCTATACCGATTTGATAGCATCAAAAACTCATTCAATCTGGCTAAAACAAACGCTACAATCGACTCTGTTACTGAGTAAATTAAAATGAAATTGGCGTGTCCCTGTAATTTCAAAGGCTTTCGTTGCCGAATTCAGTGCTTATTTTCTTTGAACGATAAAATCATTTGCTATTTTATATTTGGTCAATTTGTTTATTTTTTTCGGTTGAAAATTTGAGTAATTATTGGAAAGTGACCCGTTTTTTGACGTTTTATGAAGAGCGTATGTTTAATATTTAAAATAGTGCGTTATGAACGGATATGGTGTTGTTATAGTAAAAGTGTACCTACAGGCCTTCATAATAATATCTATACTTATAATAAATCTGTAGAGAGGTCAATTCTGTACATGAAATATATTTCCAAAATAACTATCAGGGGGTTATAAGGAATCGATACTGATGCCAAAAATGCAATCAGTAATTTTTTTGTCTGTCTGTCCATCTGTCTGTCTGTCAGTCTGTATAACCGTTATAGAAACAAAAACTAATGGACGGATTTGAACGAAACTTAGTACGATTATTCTTCATACTCCTGAGGTGGTTATAGTATACATCTCATCACGCTACAATCAATAGGAGCAGAGCAGTAAAGGGATATGTTGGGAAAACGGGAGAAGTTACCCTATCTTTAAACTTCTGTCGCGTGTGCAACCTTAATGGTTAAAGCTAAACAGAAATCATGTATGACGGAAATATTCTCCTTAAAATTATATAAAAAAAAATCCATGACAGCATATGTGTATCTTTTATGGTTGATTCATAATTCGATGCTTTCTGTTTATATTTGTCTACTCTTAAGTTTTTATCGCTCTCAGTCAGCCCTAATTAAAAAAGTTAACATTATTTAGGCGGTACGAAGTTCGTCGGGTCAACTAGTTAATAATATTTTTGGTTAGAAATTTTTAAACCTTGTTTAACTTCACCTTTTATATGATTATTGCTGCAAACACTAGCATAATATTTTAGTTTGAACCTATTTTTATTTATGCCGTTATTATTTTCATGCATTATTTATCAATGCAAATTAAATATAGATTTTCGTACCTTTTTTTTTGTTTTCGAGGGGGAAACTTTCAAAAAATACCCGACGTCGTGGGAGCGACGCGGGTTATGTGGGATTCTTCCCGCACTAAAACCCCCCGGTGGCCGTCCTCGACGCTGCGAAGAGGACTCCGGGAACTCCGATTGACCGCCGCCGGTGTCCTCAGCGTGTGCCCCATCGGGCTCTTCCCTGGTGGGCGTGAACTGCTCACCGCACCTACTGGTTTTTACGGCAGCAAGCAACTACACATGCCACCGTCCTTCCCGGGGTCGCTTGGCCGGACCGTTCGAGCTCTCACTCTTCCCGCCCGCAACCCGCAAGCCTCTTTTAGTCGCCTCTTACGACAGGCAGAGGGTACCGTAGTCCTATTCTGGTCCCGGAACTACAGGGACAAGATTTTCGTACCTTAATATCCAAAAACTGCGTATATATATCTGAGGTGGCGTTTATACATTTACTATTTCACACCGTTGCAAAGAGGGCTTCTGCATTTATTTATTTATTTATTTATTTATTTATTTATTTATTAAAAATTGCACCAACAAAGTATACACTTTACAAAATTATGTTTACACATGCATAATATACAATAAAAGTGCTACTTTAATTATAGGCGCAAATAGCATGCTTAGCGCGTACATCAGTAACAGATAACAGATTTAATAAATAAAAAAGACATTCGTGTATAGACTAATTGAAAATACATTAAAATACAATTATTAATAATAATTATTAAATTACAGGTATTATTAATTATTCAATTACAATTATTATTAATTATTCAATTACAATTATTATTAAATTACGATTATTGTTGATTATTATTAAATTACAATTATTAATAAATTACATTGCGGTAGAAATTATATCCATAGTTTTAGTCTTAGTCTCCTATTACTTGACTTACAATTTGTTTGAACTTATTTTGGGAGTTTGAGAAGATGTCAAGATATCCTTTAACCTTGTGTAGTTCCGAGTTACTGGTAGTTAAATTGTGAATCAGATTATAGCTTCTTAGTGATCGGTTTATTGGAGCGTAATGTCCCAGATTTGTCTTAGAGGTGTCGATAGCAAAGGGAGGTTTCATAAGTCTCTGTAGTTGTTTAGGTACATATAAATTGATTCGAGACAGAAGATCAGGGGTGTCCAAATTTCCATTTATTAATTTGTACAGGAACATGATGTCAAGCAGTTCCCTACGATGCCGTAGTGATTTAACATTAAAATGTAATAGGCGATCGTTGTAGCTTCTGAGACTATGACCCAGGTTACAGCTGTAAGTCAAATGCCACAAAAAACGCTTTTGAACGCTCTCCAAACGCCTTATGTGCACATCGTAGTGTGGGTTCCAGACAATACTGCAATACTCAAGAACGCTGCGTACAAGGCAGGAAAAGATTATAATTTTAGTTTTTGGGTTCCTAAAATCCTTGCAGGTTCGAAGGCTAAATCCTAACATCCTGAAAGCCTTGTTGGCGATATCATCGACATGTAGGTTAAAGCGCAGTTTATTGTCTAAAATGACTCCTAGGTCGCGAGTATGGCTTACCTCGTTCAGTGCCTCCTGATTTATACGGTAGACTCTGTATGGTGCGTTTTTTTTCCTACTGAACCTAACTACGTGGCATTTGCTCGGATTTAGGCTCATTCCGTTTGTTTTACACCACGATACCAAATTGCACAGATCACTTTGCAGTAACGCTGCATCCTCGGCGGTGTTGACAATCCTATAGATTTTTAAATCATCGGCGAACATAAGAAATTGAGAGTTGTTAATGCATCTTCCGACATCTTCCGTTGATGAAAATGTTAAAGAAGATAGGCCCCAGGTGAGAACCTTGAGGCACTCCCGATATAGCTCTAAATTTTTTTGACTTATGGCCACCAGCTACAATTATTGACTGTCTGTCTGACAAGTAAGACTTACACCATTTTAGAAACATGCCGGCTATTCCTATATAGGAGAGTTTGTAGAGCAGCATTTCGTGACTTACCCTGTCGAAGGCCTTGCTAAAATCGGTATATATTGCATCGTATGATAGCCCACGATCAACTCCATTAGCAAGGTCCTCAACGAAGGAAACCAAGTTGGTTGAAGTTGAGCGAGCTTTTGTGAAGCCATGTTGTTCAGGCGTGATAAGTTGCTGAAAATGACTTGATATTATTGGGCACAAAAGGGACTCAAACGTTTTTGCGAAGGTTGAAAGTATGGATATAGGCCTATAGTTTTTTACCTCTGTCATGTCACCGCTCTTGAATAATGGGATCACATAGGAGCTTTTCCAAGCTGTTGGGAATATACCTGAAGATAGAGATTTATTTATAATGACGCAAAGTGGTAGTGCTAGTGCAGCAGCGCATTTTTTGGCGAAAATGGAAGGTATCATATCGGAACCGGCACCCTTAGTAGGATCAAGTCTTTTTAAAACTCTGAAAACTTGGTCTCTAGTTACTGATATTGAAGTCAAGTAATTACTAACTGGTGCTATGTAAGACTGATCTGGTATGGGTAATTTGTCTGTGCTATAAACAGCTGAAAACTGTGATGCAAAAAGTTCGCAAATATCAGAACCTGTAGAAGCCATTTTATTCCCAAGGGACATCTGGGCTGGATACGAACTATTCCCTCCTCTTTTATGTTTAATAAAGCTCCATATAAGTTTAGGGTTTGAGACCAAAGATGACTCAAGCCGTTTCAAATATAATTTATAGCATACGTTGAGCAGTTTTTTACACCTTTCTCTAAGTAATTCAAACGTAAGGGAGTCCCTAGGATTACCGTATTTGCGATACTTTATTCGATATTTGTGTTTCTCGTTTATTATTTTAACTAACGCAGCAGAGAACCAAACTGGATATTTATGGGAACGAGGATTTCTTATCAATTAATTTAACGTCGATCATTATAGGCAGAAATAATGCGTGTCACCACCATTCGAATTTGCAAAAGTTGCATTTTATATTTAACTTGGCAATTTGTTTCTTTAACTTTTCAGTTATTCTTTTGTATATTCTTTTATAAAATTTAGTTATTTAATATATTCATATTGTTATATTAAAATTATTAGATAAAGTACTTATTGCGTAAATTTCATTCTACTTTATATTATTCCATTTCAGCTTATTATTTTATTCATAAATACATTTATTATATACTACATAATATATGTGTACAATACGCATACATTACGTTCGAGATCAGAATTAATAGATTAATGCATTGCAAGCGACTTCATATAGAATTCCATGCATATTTTAAAGACCCTTATGAATATTTTCACATGTTGTAAGTGCAGACAATCATCACTACATAGCATACAACAGAGGCGCTTGGCTGCCTGTCCCTATGTATGCTTAGATCTTTAAAACTACTCTACGGATTTTAAAACAGATTTTTTAATAGAAAGAGTGATTCAAGCGAAATGTTTTTATGTGTAATACATGCATAATACAGCCGAGGAACACTGGATTATTTTTATATTTTATATTTTATTCGCCGGGTCAGCTAGTAAATAATAAAAAGGCTATTTACCTAATCCCCGGCCGTCGTAAGCCTAATATCCTGGCTAGGGTTTCGGGCGGCAGGACTGGGATTTCGAACCCATCCAGCGACCCCGGAAGGGACGGCGCGTTTAGTTTTAAATACTTGTAATGTGGCTGGTATCATGTGTATTAATAATTCGGTCAAAGGGTATGGTGAATTAAAACCGTTACCTGAATAATAAAACATACATAACCGGCTAAGTACGAGTCGGACACGAAGAGTTCCGTACTAAAAAATAATATATAAAATAATGAAAAAATCACGTTTGATGCATGGGAACGTCCCTTAAATATTTATTTTATTCTATTGTTAGTTTTTGTAATGTATTGTTAGTTGTTATAATAGCGGCAACTGAAATACATGATCTATGAAAATTTCAACTGGCTAGCTATTACGGTTCATGAGATACATCCTGGTGAGAGACAGACAGACGCCCTGACGGACAAGAAACTCTTAATAATAAGGTACCGGTTTTATCCTTTCGGTACGAAACCCTAAGTATTATATGTCATATTTCCGTCCGCCACAATACAGCCATATTGTCTCTGAACGCGTTCATATCAATGTCAGCGACAACACATTCAGTCTTCATGTTTTATTTTCCCGCATTTCATGCTGTTTTGACATTTTATGTAGAAGATTTTATTGAAAGTTGACGACCCGCGTGGCAGACCGGTTCTTTACCGGTCTAACACGCAGTGGGTTCCGAGTTCGATCCCTGGTCAGACAGCTATTTGAATGATGAATTTAGATTCTTATACTGGGTCTGGGTATATTATAATCGTCTTTGTGTATCTAATCGCCAACCCATTATTGGCCTATTGCTAGGCACGGGTCTTCTCTCAGAATGAGAGAGTTACAGGCCATAGTCCACCGCGCTGGCCATGTGCGAATTGTGTACTTATGGAATCCAAAACACAGGAGAAAAATCTTTTGTACGGTTATGAGAGAAGAAAGGGTTTAGAATTTTAAAAATACTCGAACCAAAAAGACAATAACCCCATTATTAATAAAAGGAGAGGCAGTCGTTAACAGACGCAACTAAGTGCCTTGTCATCTGCCGATCCAGAAACTAAACATTGTTCATTAACGTTTGAATGCCACTACTTCAAACGCAGGCTTCGCCGAACGGAATTAGAAGTATTTTCACTTCCATTTGGCTTTGGCATAAGCTTTTATACTTCACACAAAAGATATATGATCATTAGTTTGTGTATGGATCAATAAATATCCGAAAAAGACTCGGGTGTTTTTTGACTGAAAATGTACACTTTTGTTTTATAAAACTAGTCACCCATTAAAAAACTAAACTTCATATTGTCCAAAGTATACGAATATTTCTCAAATTCAAATAAAGAATAATTATAAATAATAAGTAATGATTTTCAAGTAATTTTGAACGTACCGTTAAATATAAATAGAGGTTTAATTAGCTAAAGCGTATTTAAAAGTAATAGCGGGTATTTTGACAGACACTGACATTTCTGACGTTATGTGTTTTCGTACTAAGACATTGAATGTTCTATTTCGTTTATTATTTATGTGTTTGTGACAAATACACGGTAGTGTGTGTAATGTGTTTTTAGGTGATTTTATGTATGTTTTAGGCATTATTTGAAAAAAATATTAACATTCTGCACTCCTTGTCTACGTCCACTATAACCGTGCAAAGTTTCATACAAATCCGTCCGCGGCATATTACTTAAAAATGCTTCACAAGTTTTTGCTTCACTTATTAATATATAAAATAGAAATATATGAAAAAGAATGACTGAATTAAAGTCCGCTAGAGATACATAGTTTCTAACACGTTAGAGTTTAGGACTTTGTAGTGTACTTGTGCGAATTGTCCACCAATTTGCACGTGGCCAGCGCGGTGGCCTTCTGGCAGAATAAAAGAGTTCAGGCCATAGGGCCTGAACTCTTTTATTCTGTGAGAAGATCCGTGCCCAGTAGTGTATATTGGGTTGACAAGATACGAGTGTACTGGTTAAATAAAGATGAAGGCTCTTTCTATGACTAGACAGGTCTGAATAGTGAAGATTCATGTGCTGGGCCTAGGAGTTTGTGTATTTTTTTCTATGTGTTCATGGCACCCACGCAACACCAGCCACCCACATAGCAAACAGGACTAAAATTTCAGAAATAATAGAAGCTTTTGTTAAAACAAATATTCCACACAATGGCACCAACGCCGCACTTATTTCTAGCGCGATGCAATTCTCGCGTTTCTTTGCAAAGGTGTTATTGCTGCTCACTTTGCACTTTCAAATGATCACTAGTTTTAATTTCATCCTCGAGATTTACAGGTGGTAGAACCAGTGTAGTTTGACCGGGGAAGTGCCACCGCCAAACCTATTTTTATCGTGAAGCATTTCTCGCGTGTCGATAGAAGGGTGTGGTTGCCGGCACACTTTGTTATGAGGCGACCATTTTAGTCCTCTGGAGTAGCAACAAATCTATGTGACTCATTATAAATACTACTGAACCTATACAACATAGATATATTTAATTTTGCTACTCGACGGTTGAAAATTCATTGCAATTAAAGTAAGTAAGATTATAAAGAGACACGGTCGGTCTCATTCAAAAATGCAACTTCACTGAAAGATACCATTCAGGCTGTCCATAACTATCTTTTCATATGATACAGTACGTAGTCTTTTATAGAATTTATTACTAGAAGCTTTTTACTGTAATTAATATTTCATTTTATCAACTTTATGCCTGCGATTTTATTTCACGAAGCGAAAATTTATAAATTTTAATTCAAAGGTTATTTATTTGGCCTTAATTTTTAAACGGAGCTCCCTTGCAAACCATCTCCCGTTTAAGCCTCTTAGAGAATTTAATAAAATCAGTCTTAGAGAATTGTTTTTTTCGATTCTGTAATAGTGCTTACTGTGATGAATCAATCGGTCAGTCAGTTTAGACATATCTGATTTAAGACTAATATTATTGTTGTATTGATACATTTTAAAACGTAACGAGGACTCATGACAAACGGTTTTTAAAATTATTTTTGTCGATATTACATTTTAACCGACATTTCGTATGTACAGACTAGTGATGTAACCAATATCAATATTTGACATTCGCGAATGCGAATGCAAATGTTGGTATATAAATTGGGCGACTTTTTTTGGTCGGTAACTTTTTTTTTATCTGATAGAAGTAGCAAACGAGCATGCATTCCACCTGATGGTAAGTGGTCATTGCCGCCCATGAACACCTGTAAGCAACTTTAAATAGAACATGAGTTCTATCTGAAGTCAATCACAGACGCGATGCTACTTCCGAGGACTAGGATGGTCGCCTCATATAAAAGTGCGCCGGCAACCACACCCTTCCATCGAAACGCAAGAAATGCTTCACGCTAGAAATAGGTGTGGCGGTGGTACTTCCCCGGTCGAACTGCACTGGTTCTACCACCTTGAGACTACAACTGCAGTCCAAATTATTTTTTTATAGATTTGGCGACCTTTTTTTTTTTTGTAAAGCACTGCAATTCTACATTCGCAAAATTCTTGCGAATGCGAATGCGAATATCTCAAAACAAGCGAATATTTGTTACATCACTAGTACCTTGTCCCTGTAGCCTCGGGGTCAGAATAGGGCTACGGTATCCCCTGCCTGTCGTAAGAGGCGACTAAAAGGGGCTTCCGGGGTTGCAGACGGCTAGAGGGGGAGCTCGAACCGTTCGGTCAGGCAATCCCGGGAAGGACGGCGGTATGTGTGGTCGCATACCGTCGTAAAGACTAGACGGAGCGGTGGGCCCAGCCGCCCATCTGGGAGGAGCCCGATGGGGCAGCGCGCTCGGAGGATTCCGGTTGAAGTCGTTTCGAGATCCCGGAGTCCTCCTTTTCAGCGCCGAGGACGGCCACCGGGGGGGTTTTAGTGCGGTAAAAATCCCACATAACCCTGCGTCGGTCGGGTACCTTTGGAAGGTTTCCCCCTCGAAAACAAAAAAAAAAAAAAAAAAAGTACCTACAGATTCTTAGGTTGACTAAAATAGGTAATCTAAGGTGAATTAATATAACATCAACAGCATATTAAGCCTGAGCTAGTAGAAATACCAGACAGAGCTAACAGTGTGTTAATGAGTAATTTAGTACACGTGTACCTACCTACAATATTCCTTACTGTTTTGCCTCGAAACCTTATTTTGAACCTGATGCATTAGCGTTAAGTGAATTTTGATACATTTCACTACAAATTTCGTGGCTTTATTTTGACATTTTGTTTTCGTTAACGCTGTATTCGTAAAATAGAATATATAAAAATTCATTTCTCAGTTAAAGTACCTATTATGTACGTTTTATTACAATACTAATAACATTCATTGAATGAAAAGAAAAGTAGGGCATAAAAACAAAGGCTTTAGAATTAATAACAGTGGAAGCAGGCGGAGACATATTAGCAACAAGCTGTCGTAAAAAGTAGGTCAAGAAAATGGTTGTCGCGTAACACATAAGTAATTCATAGTTGATAGCTGCGACCGCTATTTTCCTTGTGAAAATTAAACAAACTAAGTTGAAATAAAATATGTTTATCTGATTGAAGTTTTTTTGTTTTATTGATCTGAAGTAGCAAACGAGCATGCGGTTTGAGTAAAAAATTTATAATTCTAATTCCCATTTTGTGGCACAACAACATTATGTTCATATTTTGGATATATTTTTAAACGCGCGTGCATTGTAAAATTTACGTAACATTTTTATTCCAATAATGAAATAGTTTCTTTTTAATGAGCTAATAGACGTTATTAGGAGTAATTTAAAGTTATTAACTCAATTTACCGAAATTTGGAACTCAGCCACTTTCGTTTCAATTTACGATATGTAAAATACGCTGTAGCACTAAGAACTAAGTTGGAATTTTTTGTAAACCAATTATTATCTCACTGTTGGGTACTGGTCTTCTCTCAAAATGAGAGAGTTTTAGACCTTACTCCACCGTGTTGGCCAAGTCCGAATTAGTAGACTTCAAAAAAAAAAAACGCTTTCTACACTCATAGCCCCACCGTAGGATTTTCTTCTGTGTCGTGGGTGCCATGGATACACACAAAGACGAATACACAAACACCCAGACCCAGAACAAGAATCTAAACTCATCATTCAGATACCTGTCTGGCCGGGAATCGAACCCGGGACCCACTACGTGTCAGACCGGTACGGTAACCGCTGTGCCATGCGGGTCGTCAAACCTTTGAGAACATTTTTAACTCTCAGGTGTATAGGTTTCCTCGCGATGTTTACCTTCATCATAAACCAGTGATAATAATTAATTTCTAATACTCTAATTACATAATTAAAAAAAATGTGGTGCGTACCTGTTAATTGAATCTCACACCTTCCGATCGAGAGCGCAAATATCAACTGTTAGGCTCTCATTGGTCATCACTGGGATTGCTCATCGCTCGTATCTGCTTGGGATTATTACCTACATATATTTCCCTTGCTTTGCACACCAGAAAACAGAAGTGCTACTGTGTTATTATACCGTTGAAAAGCGTAGTCAAATTGCAAAAGATTTCCTTTTTGTCCGATTGAAATAGCAAATGATCACGCAGTCCAGCTGATAGTAGGTGGTTACTGCCGCCCATGGACATCTGTAAGCAGCTTTTAGTAGCAGGAGTTCTAAGTGAAGTCAATCACAGACGCGATGCTACACCAAAAAATTAAGAAATACTTCTTAAATAAAAATGAATCCGATTCTATCAAATCTGAAATATTAGTTATTAACTTTATTCATACATGATTGTACTACGTTAGATCTCTTCCAATTATTGCCACGCCTGTCTGGCATTCACAGTGAATTACTATTAAATAAATGTTGGTTTCTATGTATGTATGTTGTTTTTATGTTCTTTATCTTCAAAAACTCCGTATTTGTATAATATTTGTGTGTCCGTGACATTTGCAATTAATAAAATATTACCACATCCTTCATACTCAAACACAATACAGCTGTTGTTTCACGTATACCAAGAAATAGATGTACCAATCGTCAGTTATTTAGCAAACAATATTTTTTGCGTCAACTTTGTTAACTTGCTCAGAATTGTCAGTTACAAAGTGCCTAGAAATGCTCTTATCACGACTATACGTTAGCTGTAATAACTGCTTCACGTCACAAATATATGCCTCCGATATATTTCTGGTCGAATACTTTTTTTTGTTCTCGAGGGGGAAACCTTCAAAAGGTACGGGATCGCCTGACCGAACTGTTTTTTTTTCCTGGTCGAATAAATTTCCTGGCGCTCCCTTTCAATCAAACACTTCTTGCGGGTAGAGCCAAGAAACTTTAACCGGGGAGGTACCACCACTACTCTTAACCCTCTCGGCAACCCATTGTTGTCATACTGCTCGGCACGGTTCTTCTCTCAGAATGAGAGAGTATTAGGCCATAATCTACCGCGCTGGGCAAGTGAGGGTTGGTGGTCTTCACACACCTCCGAAAACTTTTTTTTTAAAGATCTAAAGGTTTACCTTCACCGAAAAGCAGTGATTATTAATTTCTAATACGCACGTAGTTTTAGAAAAAAACAGTGGTGCGTGCCTCGGACCTCGCGATCGGGAGAGTAGGTTTCAACCATTAGGCTATCTCTCTTAACTCTAATATTTAGAATATCGTACATTTCGGTGGCAGTGTGGTTGTCTCCTCACTTTCATACGAGCGACTATCCTCTTAGTAATTGACTTCCTACAAAACCCCTGTTCTATTGAAATTGCTGACAAACGTCCATGGGCAGCAGTGGCCATCAGGACTTCATACTCGTTTGCTACATTAATCAGACAAGAAACTTATCCGTCTAATAACGTTATATGAATGTAATATTTTCAATCCGATAAAAAAAAATCCAGCTAATAACGTCGCAACACGCACTTCCCAAGTCATTATAGTTGCTACGTGGTCCAATTAGCCGGCGACGACATAAACGTTCCCAATTGTGAGATGCTGGTCGAATTCGCACTATTTATAGCACCTCGTCAAGTTAACGACGTACTGGATTAGTTTGCACAGCCTCGCTCTGAGATTGGTCTAATTAAGCGGGATTTTCGTCGCGGCGTACTCGCCTTCGTTTGTTACAAAGCGAACTGGTATGAAATAGAATGAAATAAAATGTGTTTAATAATTATTTTGAACTTATCTCTCAAGTTTTAATTTATTGCTTACAAATTTTAATTAAATCAGGAATTTCTCAACTAAATGTGAAATTTCTGGTTTAATTATGAAGTTATAAAAGCGTATACATTAGCACATGCAGTGGGTTGTTAATTTTTTGACGACGAAAATATTTAAGAAGAAAGAGTCTTTCCACATGTGTGTTAGTGTGTAATAATTGTATATAAATATTAATTTACTCTTTCATTACAGGAGAGATACCAAACGAGGGCTAAATAATTCGGGAAGAAATAAATTATTTTTATAAAGTAATTTGTGTATATTTAGTATTCATTATTATCATTAGACTTTAGTTATTTATTTGACAGTGGAACAGTTTTAGGTACACACCGGTACTAAAATTGGAAATAGTATTCATTTGTACATATTAAAATTAACTATATTTATATGTGAACGTAAGGTTTTAAGAATCGAGACGCATAAACGCAGAGCATGAACCTCATCTTAACAAGTTGCTTTGAACTCCTAATAATTGAATCGTTCAAATTGTCTCGGTTCAGAGGTGACCTAAGTCGACAATACACCTGAATATTGCTATTTTCTAGCATATTCCTCCGTATGATATGTCATTCTTCAAGTAATGAAGATTTGAACTGTTTCTTATTTTACGTTGTTATTTCTTCTTATTTAATTTTGATGAAAATAAAAATAAAAACTTGCCTTTGTTACATAAACAAATTAATTTTCTAGAAAATTGTACAAGAACTACGTCTACACAAATATATATCTTTTTAACAATTGACGACCCGCGTGGCGGAGCGGTTACCATACCGGTCTGACGCGCAATTGATCCCGGGTTCGATTCCCGGCCAGACTGATATCTGAGTGATGAGTTTAGATTCGGGTTCTGGGTCTGGGTGTTTGTCTATTCGTCTTGTGTGTATCCATGGTGCCACGACATAGGAGAAAATCCTACTGTGGGGCTATGAGTGTAGAAAGCGTGTGTTTTTTAAGAATTATTTGTGTAGCCGAGGATTTCTGAGGTACTTGAGACCGATATTTTGACTATAATATAAGTATCGCCTTCATTTAAGGGTATAACAGTTTCACCCGAAAGGTTTCTTTCCGCCATCCATCACCCAATGTCATACATTATTCTTCCATGCAGCAGTTCCAGCATTTCGTGGAAGGATGGGAAAGCTGGCTTATATATAAGGCAATCATATTAGTCCTTAGGAGTGGCAACGATTATGTGATAGGCTTCAGGTAGAACCTCTGGCGATAACAATAGGCAGACTCTGGCGGTAACCAATGGACAACAGGCTACTTTTTAAAAAAAAACACGCTTTCTACATTTATAGCCCCACACTAGGATTTTATCCTGTGTCGTGGGTACTATGGACACACACAAGACGAATACACAAACACCCAGACCCAGAACATGAATCTAAACTCATCATTCAGATACCTGTCTGGCCGGGAATCGAACCCGGGACTCATTGCGCGTCAGACCGGTACGTTAACCGCTCCGCCACGCGGGTCGTCAAACTTTTTCTTCTTCTTCTTCAAAGTTATTAAGAAATTGGTTGTTTACCAAAACTATTAACCTTGCATTGTGTTACTAGTCCCCTCGATGCCAACGAACCCAGTTTAACTCGGTAAAGGCTTTTGATTTTCGATATTTATTAGCCCTTTATCCACTACATTGCCTGCCAATGAGCCGTGTTTATTCGAAAAACAAGTTATCCAACTTTCAGGGCCGGTTAACTTTAATGGTACTATTGGTTATTATCTCAACGAAAATTGGTAGCTCTTAAATATTGATAGTCTTAAATGGTGATAAAGGTGACTTATCGTTTTTGTTTCTCAAATTCACCGGTTTCAGTCACCGGTCACAATGGTGGAAATTGGACCGTAATTTAAATTAAAAAACTAAACCCCATATTGTCCAAAGTAGCACGAATATTTCTCAAATTCAAATTGATTGTAGTTTTCAAGTTATTTTGAAAACACCCGTTAAAGGTAAAAAGAGGTTTAATTAACCGCACTTAAAAGCAATAGTATAATAACACAGGGTATTTTAACACAGACATCTGACATTATTGACGTTATGTGTTTTCATAATAAGACATTGAATGTTTTATTTCGTTTATTATGTATGTGTTTGTGTCAAATCCACAGTTGTGTGTGTGTAATGTATTTTAGTTGATCTTATGTGTGCTTTATGCATTATTTGGAAAAACTATTTTCATTCCGGACACGTGAATACGTGAAGAAAAAACTTGTGAACCGTTTTTAAGATACTTGCCCCAGACGGAGGAGTATGAAATTACGCACGGTTATAGTTCATGTTTAAATACCGGTTTGTTAATTGAACCTCTTTTTATTTTTCACGGGTGTGTTCAAATATCTTGATACTTATTACAATTTATATGAGTTTTAGAAATATTTGTGTTACTTTGGACACTAAGAATTTTAGTTTTTTAATTTAAATTGCGGTCGAATTTCGACCGTTGCGACACCCTTAAGGTCACAAGTTAAACAAATGTAACAGTAGAAGTAATGAATTGCCTTTCAATGCTTTAATCACCTATATTTGCTACTCCAATTACATAAATTACTCATACCTGCTTTAAGTCAGAAAGATATTGTCGTTACAGTACATAATTTGAATACATTGTTATACTTAGTACCTACCTATATGCTATTTTCGGATCGGAAGTAAATTGAACGATTCGCAAATACGAGTACAAAATCTAATTTGTCGAGTCTCGTATAGAAAAAGAAAAGCGAAATGGAATAAATAAATTTTGTCTTTTCAATGAATGCCTATTCATTGCTATTTAAATTGCTCAATTAATTTAGTTAGCTTTTATGCGAATTTCTATAAATCAATTTTTTGCTACGTCCTAAAAGCTTGTATGGCCGTATACATCTCAAATCTTGTATATTTTAGGCGTTATTTAAGTACGATTATTAAAAAATAAACGTTATAAAAATTATTTCAATGACTGCTAGATATTGTGACTGCGGTTTGCTCTGACATTTATTTTTAATTTGAGGGGTGGTGGTGGTAAGTCACCCTATGCTGCGGCGATGTCGTCGCCGCGTGCGCACGGTCTACGCGCCTCGAGGATCCCCTCCATGCCCGGGCAATTCCCTCAGTGGGTGTACTGCCCACTGGTGTTGTAGACTGCCGTTAGGCAGCGCTGTAGGCTTTGGTCTTCAGATCTATGTTAGGCTGCTCTTTCACAGATTTACTTCTCCTGGTCTTCGGAGGATACCTGTCCTTCGATCTCACGAAATTAAAAATATATTCAAATTAATTTAATTTGAATATATTTTTATAACTATGACACTTTATTAAATTCTATGTCCAATTATTGATTTATACGCCATTATATGGCTAGTGTGGGATGGTATATATTATGTTCTGACCAACTTTGCAACCACATTTCAGCAAATGAAGATAAAGATAAATATCACTTGTCTTAGTTCACTCAAACTTCGGAAAACTAATTCTGATAACCCTCTTAAAATCTCAAAGTTCGAAGTCTATTAATTTGTACTTGGCTAGTGCCTACTGTGAACTAAGGCTCTGTGACTAACTCACCGCCCACGTGTCCTTGGGTGGACCTGCGTCAGCAATTTCAACTTAGGTACCTTTTTTATCTGACTGAAGTAGCAAACGAGCATGTAGTCCACCTGATGGTAAGTGGTCACTGCCGCTCATGTACAACTGTAATCAAGTTCATACAGAACATGGGTTCTATCTGAAGTCAATCACAGATGCGTTGCTGCTCCCGAGGACTATGATGGTCGCCTTATATAAAAGTGTACCTATTTCTGGCGTGAAGCATTTCTCGCGTTTTGATGGGTGTGGTTGCCGGCACACTTCCATCAAACGCGAGAAATGCTTCACGCTAGAAATAGGTAGACTTAGGTAACTATTGCTATATCTATAGAGGAATTCGGTTGTTAAGGCAGAATTATATCGAATTCAGTAACTATGACAACTATAAATAATCATTATGATCACAAAAAATAGTATAATAAATAAATAATAGATTTCGTTATATTTAATCAAAATCATTCCGAGGCAAAGCTTAATCGAAAAATATTTGTTTACCAAGCTCGTAAATGATATAAGATTGAAATTAATATATCTGCTGTGGACAAAACGATATAATTATTTACATAGCTATTCTATGATACAATTGTTATATAGGAACCTTTTACAGAGAAAAAAATACTATAATACGTGCCACTAATCACAAACTGGAAATATAATAAGATGTATCAATTAATTTCTGGGATTTTAACAGGATGAATAGCAATCATTTAAATAAATAATCTTTGTCTCAAATCATACTAATATTATAAGGCGAGTTTGTGAGTGTGTATGTTTGTTATTTCTTCACGTCTAAACGGCTAGAACGATTTTCATAAAATTTGGCAATTAGCTGACACTCTGGATTAACATATAGGCTACTTTTTACTATGGGGAAGTATCTCACTCAGACGGGACAATCGATACATCGATTTTTGTACCGCAGGCGAAGCTGGGGGGTTCATCTAGTTTTATTAATTCGTTAGGCCGTTTTTTGGGTGGTTGGCTAAAAAAGTGACATTCATTCATCCTGATTTTTTTTATCTCAAATGTTACAAATAAATAATTTAGAACTGAAAAATTCTACAACGATCACGTCTGAACGAGCCATAATCACCAATGATCCTGAAGCAAATTAATCCTAAGCTCATCAAAAAATTATCTCTTTAGACAATGATTTAGCTCAATTTGACTACTCGATATAACCCGCTGTTTCATCTACTTTTAATTTTAATATAGCATAACTTTAGGGTCATGCAAGCTGGAACGGTAGTTATATCGAGAGATACAATTGCCCCACCTATTTCTTGCGTGACGAGGTTCTCGCGTTTCGGTGATAAGGGGTGGTTGCCGGCACACTTTCCTTACATCACACAACCAACCATCTTAGTCCTCGGGGGTAGCAATACGTAATTGATTTCAGATAGAACCATTCTCTGTATGATGTTGCTAACAAATGCTTATGGACGGCAGTGACAACTTAACGTCAGGTGGAGGTGGTCGTTTACTTCTTGAATCTTATAAAAAACTGTAATAACCTTACAGAGAGATAAGTAGATAGATTTTAATGCAATAATCATTAAATCTCAGGGTTAGTGATTTTATTCTCATTGTTACAAGATACAGTCTATAAATAATTCAATCGCTTAAATTAAATTAAGTAAATTTGGTTAGATGCGATTTCAATCGCACAGACAGACACAATCATTAAAAAAATACAGAATTATCTATCAATGCTTATTTCTCAGTCCACAAAATCTTCCCTTTTTGAATATAAATTCAATGTCCTGTAGATTGAATTTATTTTCAAAAAAGGAAAAAAGCAGAGTGTTTGACACTATTCATTTTCACAGTGCAATATACGGACACGAGAAACTACCACTTTTGTTATAAATACACGTGATTACGTGGTCATTACGTTGAAACCGCACCCAAATGAGATTAGGATTGTTTATGCAGGAGCGAGCAATCGTTACTCTTCACCAGTACGCAAATAATGTTGTAGCACTCTCGTATAATACTGTCACGACTGTTTATGTATTTGCCCTTAGGCAGACAATTAATCGTTCTTAATTAAATTCCCAACCTGAATCCAGGAAAAGTGGATAGGCAAATTGAACCTTGGTGTTGTAACATAGAATCGTTTTTTACTGATACTAAGTTTGCTTCTGATATTAATAAACTCGTGTGTCAGATCATTCGTATACTCAAATGTTACGTACAAAGGAAAACAAATAACAATATTATGTTCCTAACGATATTATGTTCTGGCCGTTTGGGTAGCATGTATAACAGATACGTCAGCAAAACCTATTACTTATTTTGTTTATACGTAACTGTTTTAGAAGGCTGGTAACGTTTTTCGATTGTATAAGGCTAGGATGAATTACAGAAATAACTTTTTGTACTTCATCTCGCGCTGAGCGATTCTTGGTAGAGGCTAGCTGAAATTGAACTAAGATTGATTTTTTTATGAGATACTTTTATGCAACTTCATATAAAGTAGGGGATTAACTGTAGTAGCAAACGCGTTGCTACTCCGTAGGATAGCCGCATCATATGTAAATGAAATGAATCTTTGTTTTGTATTAGCTGTACCCTTTTTTTTTGTTGTCGAGGGGGAAACCTTCAAAAGGTATCCGACGCCGTGGGAGCGACGCAGGGTTATGTGGGATTTTTACTCCCAGATGGGCGGTTGGGCCCATCGCTCCGTCTAGTCTTTACGACGGTATGCGACCACACGTACCACCGTCCTTCCCGGGATCACCTGACTGAACGGTTCGAGCTCCCACTCTAGCCGCTCGCAACCCCGGAAGCCCCTTTTAGTCGCCTCTTACGACAGGCAGGGGATGCCGTAGCCCTATTCTGGTCCCGGAACTACAGGGTATTAGCTGTACTCTAGGCGTGTTTCTACACCATTACAAAAAATACACCAGAAACCTTCGCGAGCTCATGAATAAAAACTTAGCTAAAGATCATCACATGGTCAAATTAATAGTTTACGATTCTATCGAGGACATACAGACATACATTCATTTTATAAAGAAGAAGAGAAGATAAGCCTACGGATGCACTTACAAATTCTTACTTACAATATTTTTTCTACCTCTACCTCCGGATATCCTCGAATATCAGGCAAGAAACTCAGCGAGTTTGTATTTTTTGTTTACACAAACAATATGTATTGTGTTTGTGTAACATGCCCTTTGAAACTCGTTGTTGTTTCTTTGTACATAGCTTTGGAAGTGAGCCGTATTAGTTCTTTTATGTTTCACACAACTGATTCAGAAGGATAGTCATATTTTGCGATTGTAAACAGGCAGTCCATACGGAAATAAATAAATAAAAAACGTGCAGCAGTCGGTGACTGCCGCAGTAAAGCTACAGCATAGCATTTTTTATCAACTTATACAATTACAATTATTTATTTTGTTAATGCAGTATTTTCCACTTTACCTTTATTAATTCAGGTTTTTTCTTTGACACTATATACTTTCTCTCAAACGGTTACTGACAATTCGTCTGATTTCCAAGCAGCTCGTTTCGATCTGTGCGAGCTTCGTACTGTCGTACCATATATACGTTACGTACGTTAAGCGAACGCTCAACCGCGATACATGGTAGGCGGAGTTGGGTGTGTTAAGTATTTTCGTTACGGAATTTTTTGATTCGGTCACCGCGCTCAAAGTCCGAGATAATAGCTATGCAATAGCTTTAAACTACAGGCATAACCATAGAATATTATATCACACTATCACTTATCTAATTAATATTATTAATGCGGAATTTCGTACGGATGGTAGTGTGTTTGTTACTCTATAACCGGTCTTGTGAGTTTCGAACAAAGTGAAACCACCGGTTATCTATACTAATATATAAAGCTGAAGAGTTTGTTTGTTTGTTTGAACGCGCTAATCTCAGGAATTACTGGTTCGAATTTGAAAAATCTTTTTGTATTGAATAGACCATTTATCGAGGAAGGCTTTAGGCTATATAACATCACGCTGCAACTATTAGGAGCGAAGAAATAATGGAAAATGTGAAAAAAACGGGGAAAATTATTCATCCTTGAGGGCTTCTGTTGCGTGCGCTGCGAAAACGGTACAAGATACCAAAAATATATGTATGAAACAATTATTTCTCTTGAAATGATCTAAAAAAATGTCCGCGACAGTATGTGTCTATCTTTTAAGATTAACTCACTAGAACCGTTTTCATGGTAATCAAATTCGGTCGAAATTAGTTAAGAGTTGTATCAACGTAATAATATTATTCTTTGTCCAAATAAATGTGTTGTTGATTAAGAGTATTTAATTGTGAACAAAATTGTCTTTGACATCACTTAATTTCAATGAACATCTTAGAAGATATGACAATTTTAAAATAACACCGATATAAAATTCAGCCGCGCCGATGTGTGATGATGATGTGCAAAACATGACACTGCAGGGAGGAGGGTTGCTTGCGAGGGACGCGGAGAGAGGGGTGAAAATATAACTAAAATATAATTTACGCAGAAGTACTCTAAAATAATTATGTTCTTTTCAAAACTAAATTGTCTAAAATAATAATAGAAAATGAAACGGACAAAGTCGTGGGTAAAAGCTATAATTTATAAAGCTGAGGATGTTGTTTGCAAAAATAAATTATGCCCAAAATAACTATTCCACGCGGACGAAGTCGCGGGCACAGCTAGTATTTTATAAAAAAAATATGACTTATTCAGTTTATGACATAAATTAACACATATGATATTCAAGATCTTGGTAAACGTGATCGAAGCGGACGGTGCTGCTAGAATACCCTTTATTGTTTGTTGACGGGGAGGAAACCTTCAAAATGTATACTCAAGGCTTCTATTATTTGGGATCTTCAAGTATTATTTGGGATTTATATCTACTAAAATCTCCTCGGTGGACTTCCTAAGCGCTTGTAGGGGACTCCGGAATCTTCAATGGAACTACTCCGAGCGCGGCCCTCAAGGGCTATTCTCTTGGGGGACGTGTAACTGCTACTTTTCGGTGTCTACGACGACATGCAGCAGCTCCTGCCGCCGTCTTTCTCGAGGTTGCTGCCTGGGCGGTTCGAGCTCCCACACAAGCCGCCCGCAACACCACCGGGGTTGCGGTCTTTTTTTACTCATCTTTTACGACAGGCAGTGGATACCGTAGCCGTATTCTACACCCTGGCTACAGCAGACTGTTGGAATAAAGTTCGTTGTTTTAGTATAACTTTTAAATTGAACGGGAAACGGTGGTGGTGTAAGAAAAAAAAATAACTGACAATTTGTAAGTAAATCATTATCTCGATCATTTGAATGTGCATTCATTTTTATCAACAAATTGCTAGATATTCTTTAGCTCCGGAACAATAACAAGTACCTACCTACGTATCTACTCATTCGCGGGATATTTTCATGCGCCTACTTTCCGAAGTTCGTAACTTGAAGCTTCTCAATCATTTCCGCAATATCCATATTATTTTATTCCCTTCAAAACATCTGAAAGGGAACATTATAAATGATATTCTTCCCACATTCTTACAAAGACGTCGCAATGGTAGAGGTAATAGGAATTGTAGCTGGTAAAAGGTATAGTAGTTAGGTCTATAATGGTTGTTGTCAACCCATCATTGGCCCACTGCTGGGCAAGAGCCTTCTCTCGGAATGAGAGAGTTTTTAGGCCATTCTCTGCCGCGCTGGCCAAGTGCAAATTGATGGACTTCAAACACCTCCGAGAACTTTTTTTTTTAAAGAGCTCTCGTGTGTGTAGGTTTCCTCACGATGTTTTCTTTCACCGAAAAGCAGTGATGATTAATTGTTAATACGCACATAAATCAGTGGTGCGTGCCTGGGTTTGAACCTCGGGCCTCCCGATTGAGAGGGCAAATTTCAACCATTAGGCTATCACTGCTCTACAAATCTCTATAATGGTAATGACTGTAATTTGTTAACTTTTGTTTGTTTAGACAAGCTGTGATTTTACAAATTCTAGGACATTTATTTTTAACAAAGTATAACATTAGTTTTTTTTTATTATGATTACCTAGTAGAGAGTCAGCCAGTTGTACAACTTTTGTTGTTTAGCTCTGGTACCACCGCCACCACTCCTTTTTCTGCCTAATAAGAGTTGATGTGTTCTGTTTTGTAAAAGGAGACTAATCTTTAGTTCTCAACGTTAAGAACGTATATGTGGTAGAGGAAGAACCAAATTTTACTTATTTTCTGCACTTAGTTTGCCAATAATTATTTAAATTATGCACCCCTATTGAAAAACGGATAAAGTATGATTTTGTCCAATAATAAAAAAAAATACTTCTAAGTGCATGTTACCACTAGAGGCATATAATTTACCAGACTTATTCCTTGTACAAATTACTTTAGTACCTTTTTTTTTGGTTTTTATTTTTATGTGTAATATTTTTTTGAAACTGTGAGGATCTTACAACCAAAAAATAAATCATCCGTTGCTGACATCTCGTGTAATTTTCTTTAAACAAATTGTAAGTTAGTCGGAAATAAGTGACCTTAACGCCATCTCGTGACTAAATGAAGACTCATTTCAGTTTACAGAAAACTTCAGTTATCGCACGTACCTACCCCTGTAAGTATCTAGGTACCTATGTATAATAGGTACGTAGGTTTGCCTGCTTAAAAGGTGAGAAACTTGGCAGCATTTAATATACTTTGTTCATCAACAGATAGCGCTTATTCACAACATTAATTACATTTATCTAACGGACTTATGGTGAACTATTTGATACCTCACTGTTGATATTATGTCATTGTACTAATAGATGGCGCTTAGTTACAACGTAATTGATAATAACGACATCTAACGAATTTGTGGTAAACTATTTAGTGCTGATAGTATGTTAGGTGACTAGTTTGGGTTGCAGTAAGCATTCGCTTTAACAGATGGTACAATTGTGTTAAATATACCTATTTTTATTTAAATTCAGATTTTATTTTCAATAGAGTTATCAGCCGAAGATGTAACGACACTAACAATAAATATAATATTTTAGAGCTTATGTAAGTATTTCTATTTCTTCGCCACGCTCTACATCCCAAAGCGCTTGGCAGATGACTACATAATATAAAACAAAGTCGCTTCCCGCTGTCTGTCCCTATTTATACTTAGGTCTTTAAAACTACGTTACAATTTTAATGCAGTTTTTTTAATATATTGCTTGATTCAAGAGGAAGTTTTTTACGTATATAATATAGGGGAGAAACACTGATAATTTTAGATTTTTGACTTTTAGGCGGATCGAAGTTCGCCGGGTCAACTAGTTTTAACATAATTACCTATTATAGTCGTTTGATTTATTCACCCAATAATTGCGACATAAGCTTTATAAGTATTAAACATAGCGTCTGCGACTAGAAATAGAGAGAAGGATCGTTTCTCTATAATAACATATGGATTTTAAATGTTTCGCAAATTCCTAAATATTTTTTGGCAAAATAAGTCTGTTATGTTATACCTATGTTATATTAAGACCAATATTATGTAATACATGACTGTCTTTGTCCAGAATAAAATAAATTAATAAATAAATAAAAGCGGTTGATTACGTAAATTTGGTAAAATGAACTGCAAAAACGGAAGCAAGTGGTAAAAAAATGAGTTCAATGCACGCATTTCTTCGCCCTATAATGAAATCAAAACAATACAAAGAACATGTCGTCAACCCATTACTGTCCCACTGCTGGGCACGGGTGTTCTCTCAGAATGATAGAGTTTTAGACTAAAGTCCACCGCGCTGGCCAAGTGCGATTTGGTGGACTTCACACACCTCCGAGATTTTATTTTAAAGAACTCTCGGGTGTGTAGGGTCCCTCACGATGTTTTCCTTCATCGAAAAGCAGAGATAATTGATTTCTAAAACGCACATAAATCACTGGGGCGTGCCTGGGTTTGAACCTCGGACCTCCCGATTGAGAGGCCAAGTTTGAACCATTAGGCTATCACTGCACAAAGAATGTGACAAAGAACATGCTACTTATTAATTGTTAAATGGTTATCGCTCTCCTTGAGTTTAAATTGTATAGAATTTCTAAACGTGGTAAAATATTAATTTATTTCCTGACGCATATAATTAGTAATTCTACTTTACTTTCTACTTTATTACTACTACTACTACTACTTACTACTTTATTTTCTACTTTACAGCGTCAAAAGAAAATGTTTTAATATTGAAGGTTTGGCAATGTTTGCCATTACAGGAACCTGGGCCTCATAGCCTCATTTTTACCCGACAGGAGGGTGATGTTTTTCGAGCGTATGTATGTATATATGTATGTGTGTAAATTCTTTATTAATTTGATTATGACGAAATATTAAATAATTAAAATTAAATTACATTTCATAATTATATGTATGTACAAAATAATAACTTAAATTTAAAAGAAACAAATTTCCAAATTAAAAATATGTACGTGTGTTAAGTATAAAGAGGTGTAAAAAGCGTAAAATTATTTATTTTCTCCAATGAAATAAATACCTATTCACTAACAGACATTTTTTTTTTGTTTTCATAGAAAAAAAACCTAGTTTATTACTATAATTATATTTTGCTACAGATAAGTAAGATATACATTAGAGATAACATAGATCTACAAAACGTAAAGTACAGTGGGCAACGCATAAATCTCGCGAGAACGGATCACGTGCCAGCAACGTTAGTATTAAACTTTCAGCCGTCTCTACCGCCGACTGTACTTTTCTAGTTATTGGATAGAGTTCAAAGTTTTAATTTATTTAATTTAATCGTTGAATATAATAGTTATATAAAATAAACTGCAAACCAATACCAAAAAAATTCGTCATTTTTAGGTTTATTTTATTAATTCGGAGGCTTCGGATTCTGTCACTGCGTTTACTGAAGCCATTGTGTAACGTTACACAAGATGCCAACCTCCGGGATCAGATAAGTGTTTTTATCTTTTTTTTTATCTGACGAAGTAGGAAATGAGCATGCAGTCCACTTGATGGTAAGTGGTCACTGCCGCCCATGGACATCTGTAATCAACTACATACAGAACATGGGTTCCATCTGAAATCAATCACAGATGCGTTGCTACTCTTGAGGACTGTGATGGTCGCCTCACGACATAATTCGACTGTGAAAGTGTGCCGGCACCCTTTATCGAAACGCAACAAATGCTTCACGCTAGAAATAGGGGAGGCGGTGGTACTTCTACCACCTTGCAATTATAAGAGATGCACCAAATATTTGGTTGTTATTCGGTATTCAGCGTAATTGGCATGTTATTCACTATTCGTATTTGGCCGAATTATTGGGTTTTAGTGCCGAATATATTTGGTTCGAGATTTTCGATTTTCTTGGCTATATGTCACGGTATAGAACAAAAAGACAAATCTTTTTACGTAAGATTTATGTTATCAGTTAAAGAAATCCTATGAAGAGCGTTTTAATAAAGCTTATAATATAAAGCAATTAAACTTCAAATTAACATTTTTAAAACCTCAGTCATTTTCTACTTTTCCTAACTTTTATATGAACATTTAGTTTTAAACCTCAAATAACATTTTATTTTTTTACGAACTCACATAGTTGTTTCTTAAAAAGAAATGATAAACCAAATAATTCCGCAAAATATCCGGTTCGGTAAAAGTTAAACCGAATAGTATTCGGTATTCGGTTATGCGGTGAAACCCCTATTCGGCGCATCTCTAGTGTTTATCAATGGTAAACGGACCTAATACAATACCCAGGAACCTAAGCACTATGGGGTTCATATTCAAGACTGTAATATATTTTTGAATAAATTTAAGCGACCGTTATTCGAACATAAACATCATCTTTTACTACTTCTAGGTACTGTTTAAGCTCAAATAACACGAAGAGTATTTTCTCCGCCGCTGCTTAATTCCTGAAACCAAAAATTTCATTTAAATTAAACGCCCCTATTCGACTGTACCATAGATCATGCAGCTCCAATTCCAGCATCACGCCGGTGGGTTTTGAATAATTAAATCTGGGGCTGTTCTGGAGAAAAATTGATAGCGATCCGAAGCCAATCCCAATATTGAACGCGTGACTCGAATGCTGCTCTTGCTCGCTTATTAAGCTGACTACAGAACATACGTTACTTTTAAATAAAATTTGAGAGTATATTTTAAAAATTGCACTTAATACTTAAAATACTTAAGATCACATGCGATGCTTTTTGTAGCAATATTTTACGGAATCGTTTTTTTTTTAAATCGGGAGACAAATACTTAAATCAAGCCGGCTACGTAGCTCATATGCTACTTTTTATAAGAAGGTTATTAAATATGTCTTCAGAATTGGAAGTTAATGCTAAATTAAATACGTCAGAGTACCTATTCTTTCTCAAGAACCAGATAAATAAAATGAAATGTCTTTATTTTGCATAGGCCTTCGGGGGCGCTTACAAATTGTCAGTTACATATATATATATATATATATTTTTACACTACCACCGGATCGGAACACGACCTTAACTGAGAAGATCCGGCAAGAAACTCAGTGGGTTTGTCTTTTTTCTTTGTATATCTTTTTTATTTTTTTTATTTGCCATCTTGTTTTTACATGGGTAACAAAAGTTAGCTCCAGTATCCGGCCCTAAATTTGGCCTAACAAGGAGCACGTTTGGCAAGATACGCTACACTTTGACATTTTATTAATTACGTATTGTTCAGTCCCAAGCTGTTTTATGATAAGTGGTCACTACCGCTCTTGAGCATTTGTTATTAATTAACTCTACGTATAACAGGAGTTATTGCCACCCATAACGAATTAAGATGGTCGGCTCCAACTTCTTTCATCTTAGCTATAGGACTAAAAAAATTAAACTTTTTAAAAAAATAATCTAAAGACATGTCGGAAGAAATGCCATCAGTTTTCCAGTATTACGACTCGGCTTTGTCAATAAGTGATAGTATTGGCCGAATAAAATGTTCAAAAATTTGAAGGAAAAAGTATTGACCGATCGTAAAATATAATTGCGACACATACCTGAAGACTTACGAATTAGTAAATAATGAATCAGTTTTTTTTACATCAAAAGATAAAACAACAAAATATATAAAAACAACTACGATTGGCAATAGATAAGTAACGAGTTTTCGAAGTTGTATCAAAGCGATTTCGACGTAGTTGCATTGTGACCGTAGGCGAAACTTGGTTTTGTGGCTATGTAGTATATAGATATGACGGAGGAGGTGGTTCTTTTTCGCTCATCGTATCAGGATAACCTACTGTGGGCTCTGATAGGGAATGTTAGCACGAGAATAAATTGCAGACTTGATTTTAACACACAGTATATTGCCGAATTAAACTTGTTACAATCACTGAATTAATCAAACTAAATTAAGTAGGCAAGTAATCGTAGCACTAAGAACGCGGGATGATTTTAGAGTTGTCTGCTTCGGCCGATCGTCAACGATAGACTGAGGTGTCGGCCATTAAACTGGTACAACCCTAACTTCATCGAATGCCACTAGATGGCGCTGGCGTTCCGGTGTTGCCACAATACCGCCATTTCCGACAGATATTAATTTGGTCTTAATTTGGTCTCTTCATAAGTATGTAATTTAGCGATTATTTTCTACCTTTTTCTATCGAAACGTAGAACTGCCTCGCGTTAGAAATAGAAGTGGCGGTGGTACCTTTAAAGTCGAACTGTACTGTTCTTACTACTTTTCAAGTTCTCTACCTATAAACACTTGTAGAGCATTGATAGCCTAATGGATGAAACTTGCCCTTTCAATCGGGAGGTCTGAGGTTCAAAACCAGACACGCACCATTGATTTATGTGCGTATTAGAAATTAACTATCACTGCTTTACGGTGAAGGAAAACATCGTGAAGAAACCTACACACCCGAGAGTTCTTTAAAAAACAGGGCTCGGAGGTGTGTGAAGTCCACCAATTCGCACTTGGCCAGCGCGGTCGGCTGTGGCCTAAAACTCTCTCATTCTGAGAGAAGACTCGTGCCCAGCAGTGGGACAATATAAGTTGTACCCAAACACTTGTACAGTGCATTAGATTACGCCTAGCTGCCTAGCAGTACGACTATTATGGGATCACGACGATCCTTAAAGATTGTAACGTATTTTAACATAACGTCCATAATCTTATGTGAACTTATTCGCCCTTTAGGCGTTAAGTATACTTCGTTTCGAGCACTCAAATTCAGAATGATTTTCTCTAAACGTCTTATTTCTCGCGAATACGAAGAAACGTTATTAAATATTTATAGGCTTCTAAAACGACTCACGAATGCCGATGTATCTACACATGATATGGAAAGGGGGAAAAGTGGAGTTAAAAGTAGAGGTAGTAGCTACCAACGATTCGAAAGTCAGTGAAAAAATACTTCTATTTAAATTAGGGAGGCAATTTTTTTTGAAACATTACTTATATGTTTTTTTTTATATCTGACTGAAGTAGCAAACGAGCATGCAGTCCACCTGATGGTAAGTGGTCACTGCCGCTCATGGACATCTGTAATCAAATTCATACAGAACATAATTTCTATCTGAAGTCAATCACAGATGCCTTGCCAATCCCGAGGACTATGATGGTCTCCACATATAAAAGCGTGCCGGCAACCACACCTTTCCATCGAAACGTAAGAAATGCTTCATGCTTGAAATAGGTGTGGCGGTGGCACTTCTCCGGTCGTACTAAACTGGTTCTACCATCTTCCAATTAAAGTAGAATTAACTGGTAGAGGAAAGCTTGAGTAAAGAGTGTTGACCGAAAACAAAATACATATAGACTACTAACCTTAACGAGTTTTTATTTATTTTTGATACCAAGTTTTGTAACTAAATGTAATTCAAATAGTTGTTGATTGAGTATGTACTACATTGATACTGAATAGGATTCAGCTTTTTCCAGTCTGCGATTTAATAACCAATTGCTCAGCCTTCATAAAAAGTATCCTATAAATATTTACACCTTCACAAAAAGATGTGCACTCGAGATGCCGTAAAGCAGTAGAAGCGGTGTCGGCGGGGGTATAGCCACACTATAGTGCTAGTTCAGATTTAACCAGCTACGCAGTTCATAACTATAGACATTGATCATACAAGACAGGTTATGTTACACTTGTACAACATGAATTGAAGCATGATGACACTTAAAGATTTGTTAGGTTAGACACAATCTTGTTAATATTATAAATATGAAAGTTTATGAGAATGCGTGTATGTTTGTTACTCTTTTACGAAAAAACTAGATTTCACTGAACACACACAGATAGAATGACCTTGACTAACACAATATTCTTTACCATGGTAAACGTCACCAAAGGGGGCGAAGCCGCAGGAATAAACTAGTAGGTACAGTAATACCCCGAACTTACGCGGTGGGACCGACTGATAACCGCGTAAGTCGAATTCGCGTAAGTCGAGGTACAAGAAATACGTAACACAAAATAAAATGTAGCTGTCATACATAGTACATAGTATTACTATTCCACACTCTTTTTAATAGTGTAGGATAGTAAGGCTATGTAATCCATAATATAGAGATTATGTGACGCAGCTGGCACTCAATAAAAGACAAATTGAGAAGATTTGAAAACCGCGTAACTCCAAGATCGCGTAAGTCGGGGTAGCGTAAGTCTAGGTATTACTGTATTATGTATTTATGTCAAACAGTAGTAGTATTTGGTGTTGATCCTCGCCATCATCGTCAACCTATTAATGTCTGACGAGTTTCTTCTCAAAGTAAAAGAGGTATATGCACTGTGCTGGCAAAGTCCATTCTTATAGACTTCTTACAACTTTCTGAAGTTTCCTGTAATATTTCCTCTCGGTGTATTTCCTTACAGCGTAAGCAAGTAGTTTATTAATTTCTAATATTTGTAACTAAAGTCCGAGCTTTGGAATTTAACTACGGGCAACCCGATTGAGAACCAGAATTTTAATCCACAAGGTCACCAATGCCAGTGCTTTGATAGAATAGAACAGCCAATATAGTGGGAACCAACCCCAAACAGGAAATATTATATTATCAGCGGTATGAACGACTGCAATAAACGTGTAGATTTTTATGCGTTCCATAAAAGTCGGTTTTGTTTGCCGATCTACGAATCAGCGATTTGAGAAGCACAGGTGTATTCTGAATATTTTGCGTGTTACTTTCTTGTTAAGAAATCTTCATTTGTTAATGTTCAAATTATTAATTATACAGTGCTATTCAAAGATACACGGAGTGGAAAATAGTGTTTTTTTGAGTCTTACTTAAACTTACTATAAATACATCGAGTGTTATTGGACTTGTTTTGCCAGAAAGCCAAATACTAAAGTTACTTATGTTAAAATTAATATTGGCGCACTTTCATTCAGACTTTTATCCCCATTTCACCCTCTTAGTAACTGAATTGCTGAAAATCCTTCCTTAGCGGATGCTTACGTGATAAAAGAAACACGTGTGTCAAAATTTAAGTATTGCATATTATATTATTGATATCTAGAATCCATGACCTGGTGATGATCTGATGATCCTGGTATCAGGACTTCCTATAAGATGGACTTCATGCTCGTTTGCTACTTCAATCGTCGTCAACCCATTATTGTCCCACTGCTGGAAACGGGTCTTCTCTCAGAGAGAGTTTAGGCCATAGTCCACCGCGCTGGCCAAGTGCGTATTGGTGGACTTCACACACCTCCTAGAACTTTTTTTTTTATAAAGAACTCTCGGGTGTGTAGGTTTCCTCACGATGTTTTTCTTCACCGAAAAGCAGTGATAATTAATGTATAATACGCACATAAATCAGTGGTGCGTGCCTGGGATTGAACCTCGGACCTCCCGATTGAGAGGGCAAGTTTCAACCATTAGGCTATCACTGCTCTCAATCTATCGCTACGAGAAGCTATTTATATTTGCTGATTAGTTTTTGCGATCTACAGATCTTATCATCCCTTACGTATCTGCTGATAACCGACTCAAAGAAATGATAAATTGCACCACCTTGTATGTTTCAAAATGTCAATCAAGAGATTTTATCCATTCTACCACCTACCTTTATCTTATATTAATCAGTTTTATTTTTAAATTGTTTTGCATTTTTGTAACTGATTTTAAGATACAGAATATTAATTTTAGTGATAAAGGTAATTTATTTCAATTATAATTGAGGATTTACGGCTTCCTTGATATTGAGATTGGAATTTGATAAGTATCTGATTTTTTGTCATTGTTTTAAGAAAATTCACGACGCTCAAATATATACTTACCATAGATAGTTTTACCATAGAGTATAAATAAAAAAAACTAAGAATTTTTCGAAGTAAACATTTTTAGATACACATAACAGACAAACATAAAAACAGACTGACAGGTAGACAAGGACGACAGACAAATAGCCTGACAAAAAGATAGTCAGTAGTAAGGCAGTTAGATAAGTAACCAAATAAATAGACAGACAAACATGCTAACAGACCGAAACACAGACATAAATACTGATAGACAAGCAGGAACCACGACAGAAAGGACCGCGTAGGTTCAGTAATTCTGTTCTGCATAAAAACGACATCGTCATAATAAACTCAACATAAATCTCAGAATACGGCCCAGGTACAGCGGTATACACTGTATTCATTCGGAATTTCAATGGCGGTTATCTCCCAGGCAACGAGCCATAAACATCGCCATAAATTGTTGTTATTCGTGAAAACATCGCGTTCTTACTTATCTTTGCTTCTCTGTATCTTATCTTTTTATATCATATACGTGTGGATACTGGCGATTGAAATCTATAAGCAACGTCAGAAGTTATCTGACTTTATCTTAACATTCATAGCTTAATGAGCCAAGTATGCGAGAACTATTTGGTTCGACCGGAAACGAACCAACGATACACCTATTTCTATTATTAAGTTTTTGCTTTTCGGTAAAGGGTGAAGTTTCCGGCTTTTTATCTGACTGAAGTAGCAAACGAGCATGCAGTCCACCTGATGGTAAGTGGCCACAGCCCATAGACATCTGTAATCAACTTCATACAGAACATGGGTTTTATCTGAAGTAAATCACATATGCGTTGCTACTCCCGAGGATTATGATGGTCGCCTGATGTGAAAGTGTGCCGGCAATTACACCCTTCCATCGAAACGCAAGAAATACTTCACGCTAGAAATAGGTGTGGCGGTGGTACTTCCCTTGGCCACCTTGGCTTACTTGACTTACTTTTACCACCTTGACTTACTTGGCTTTCCTTCATATGAAATGGCTTTAAAGGTGGTAAAACTCCTAGAGGCTCGGTTCCTAAGCAACATCGCCACACCTGCTTCTGCAATGTTAGGCGCTGCTGTGTTCCGATCTGAAGGGTGTGGCAGAGGTGGCATACTTTTTGAGGCGATCCAACATGGTATTCACAGATAGCAACACATCACGACGAACTCATGTTTGACGACCCGCGTGGCAGAGCGTTTACCATACCGGTCTGACGCGCAATGGATTCCGGGGTTGATTCGCGGCGAGACAGTTATCTGAATGATGAGTTTAGATTCATGTTCTGGGTCTGGGTGTTTGTGTATTTGTCTTGTGTGTGTCCATGGTACCCACAACACAGGAGAAAATGCTAGTATGGCTATGAGTGTGGAAAGCGTGTCTTTTTTATCATTAGCTAACGTTAACTTAGACCAAAACTCATACTACATTGTCAATATATCCACTTTGTGTGGTTGCCGGCACACTTTTATATGAGGAGACCACCGTAGTAGTCGGGAGTAGCAACGCATCTGTGATTTACTTCAGATAGAACCTATGTTCTATTTGAAGTTGCTTGCGGATATCCATGAGCGGCAGTGACCACTTACCATCAGGTGGACTGCATGCTCGTTTGCTACATTGATCACATAAATATTAAAGGATATTTAAAAGTTAGTATTTGTTATCGCAACTCTCAACCATGCTGTTATAAGGCAGAAATAAACGTGTCTCGGGAACCTCGGACACAGGACTCTAGGTACATATAACCATTTGTCTCCCTTTTTTCTTAAGTGATCGGTATGCCCAAACTAAATGTAGATTACTATTTTAGTAATAAACGCTCCTGTGAACATAAAACTATAAAATAACTCAAATAGTATTAATTCCGAACATGTAATACTTAATTCAAACTTATTTCTGACTATTTCAATAAATAATTTCACATTATAACCCATAAATATTCTTAAGCTCTCCTCTTAGATCTATTCAAAATCTTAATACTGGTTGAATAGCTTATATCTCGCGAATAGGACGGCTAAGCTTATCTCCCGACCTACTGCAACCCCTAGTGGCTTACAATTGTCAAATTTTACAAGTACAAAAGCAATAAAATAAAATTTACAGCGCGCCCCCACAACACCGCTGCGCTGACGATAACCCGGGCTTAAAGTATATTTATAGGTAATATTATAGTCTTTTATGCACATAGTATTCTTAGTGTTGTGTCCGTAAATGTAAGGTATTTAAGGACTTATTTTATTTCACTAAAACTTATGTTAATTGCGTGTAATTAAATATGTAATGTATTTGTGAATTTATTTATATAGGTAAAATACCTGCTTTCACCCTGTAGTCGGGGAGTAGAATACGGCTACGGTATCCCCTGCCTGTCGTACGAGGCGACTAACGGGGCCTCTGGGGTTGCGGACGGCTAGAGTGGGAGCTCGAACCGTCCAACAAGCAACCCCGAGAAGGATGGCGGGATGTGTGCCTGCTTCTCGCCGTAAGCACCGGATGGTGAAGGGGGATGGTACACGTCCCCCAAGAGATGAGCCCGTGAAGGGCGCTGCGATAGAGAACACCGGTTCGTTCCGTTAGAGTTTCCGAGTCCCCTACTACAAGCGCTGAGGAAGGCCACCGAGGAGGTTTTAGTGAGTAAAAATCCCACATAACCCGGAGTCTCTCCCAAGACTTCGGTGTACCTTTTTTCCTCCCCATAACAAAAAAAAAGGTATAATACTTGCTTAGGAGTAGTTGATTAAATACATATCTCTCTTCAGTCGTGCCTCAATACTGAGGATCATGATTTTGATGCGAAGCCTTTTCAATTAGCTGTCTCCACTTATTGCGATCGGCAGCTTGGTGGTCACCATCAGTTTCTCCATATTGTCGGGAGGTCTTCTGGCAATGTGCCCAAAATATTTGAGGATTTGGTGCAGGCAAATACTGGAGAGCCTAGGAGAATCCAAGATCTTAAGATCATTGAGGATCGATACATTGGTCCGCGGCGCAGTCCAGGGTATTCTCAGCAAGCATTTCAAACGCATCCACTCTTTTTCTGTCTGTGGCTTTTAAGGTCCATGATTTCATATACTGGATAATATTTAATGCTGTACAGAAATACAAGCCTTATATTGCATGTAAAGTGCGAAACGGATCAAACAACATTTGAAAATGTGTTGGAACTATGTCACCGTCATAATCGGTCATAATATACGGTCATAAAATACAAATATTATTATAAATTTTAATATATCATTTATATATTAAAATTTGTATTTTATGACCGTAGTACATATTTTTGTTCAATAATTTGGTTAATTATCTTTAAGTATTATGGATGATGATGGATTATTTGAAGCTATCTTTTTCAATTGATCTTATCCGTATAAATATGTTTAAATCTTTTGACATGTCAAGCATAATGAAATTGTTTAATACCATATCATTCCGATTATTAGTTTGAAACTTATCACTGTAAGTGTTAAGCGCAACCAACAATTTTTACCAGCAAGAAAAAGAGGGCTAGGTTAAGCTTTTCTGCGTTATCGAATGATTAAAGCGGTAAAGTAAGCTTGCCCCTGTAGTTTCGGGACAAGAATAGACGCACGCTTTCTACACTCATAGCCCCACACTAGAATTTTCTCCTGTGCCATGAGTACCATGGACACACACAAGACGAATACACAAACATCCAGACCCAGAACAAGAATCTAAACTCATCATTCAGATACCTGTGTGACCGGGAATCGAACCCGGGACCCATTGCGAGTCGGACCGGGTCCGCCACGCGGGTCGTCAATAGAGCTACGGTATTTCCTGCTTGACGTGTGAGAAGGTTTAAATGGTCCTTTGGGGGTTAAAGCGACTAGAGTGTAAGTTCGAACTATCCAGTCCGATCTCAGATCAGTCGAGGATAGACGTTGTCGCATACCATTGTACACACTCGAATGTCATAAAGACATTGCTCTCCTGAATGGTGTTCTACAATGGTGATACGTCCGAGGACTCTGGCTGCGTTCCATTGGACATTCTGGAGTCCTCTATATATCATCAAGGAAGGCTACCGCTGGGTTTAGTACTAGGTTTTAGTTACTCCTACCACATGTAAAAAATGCCTTTGAAACAATATCACATATTATCACCTACAAAAGGATACCAAACCCAATGTTACCCACATTGGGTTTTCGTCATATCAGGTAAAAATGCCTTTCAAACAAAATCATATAAAAATCCACTGTAAGTCAAACGTCCAACAAAATCATCTTCCACTCCCCTATACGAATTAAGGCGCTCAATCACAATAACAAAAGGTGCTCATACTTATACGTAGTTATGTTCGCGTCTCAGGTCTGGAACACCCGGCCAATTACGTCGTTATCTGACCGTCTAACTGAATAAAACGGGGGCCCATTTCATCATTTTCGCGCTCCCAACTTTTAGTTAGTTTTTGTACGAACTTCTGATTTACGACCGGCGGAGCATCCCTCGCGGGGTGACTCACCCCCGCTCTAATAAAGAGAACTTGAAAAATCACACCGAATTATTTTTTCGGGAGTCGGCAGCTGGGGTGCACAATGTTAGATAGTATAGATTGTTTTCAAGTGTGCCGTAATGGATTAAATATAGGTAAATAATAAGTTCGAAGTAATTTTATGCATTATTTATAAGTGGAAACTTTGCTGGTAAAATGCTATATGTTGTATCTTTCCCAAATAAAAATAAAATAAAGAATACTTTCTGGTATACTTTGTAGGAGATTTGTATATTACTAGTTGAGCCGGCGAACTTCGTTCTGCCTAAAAGTTAAAAATCTAAAATTATCTTCACTATATACTACATTTATTATACGTAAAAATATCTTCTTCCTCTTGAATCACTTTATCTATTAAAGAAACTGCATTAAAATCCGTAGCGTAGTTTTAAAGATCTAAGCATACATACGAATAGACAGTGAGTTTGTTTTATAACGACGACGACTTTGTATTATAATATGTAGTGATACAGTATAAGTAGTGTGAGCCTAATGGATGACACTGGGCCTCCCAATAGAGTTTCTGGGGTTCGAATGGATGATTAACGGCAAATAAGAACGTTATGATGAATCTAAGTGGACACAAAAAAGTTGCAATTGGCCACCACAGTTGACTATGGTCTCAAACTCCCTAATTCTGACAGGAGACCCGAGTCCAGTAGAAGGGCAATTATGAGTTGACTAAGATATTTCATACTACACAACAGTAGTTTCTCGGACCGTAATGTTCTAAATCAAAAGGCAAAACCAGAATAAGACAGAAATATAATTACACGTAAATTTCCAAATAAGTCCTTATATATAGCAACGTAACCTTCAAAAGATGATCTTAATCCTATTTACAGTTGACTGTGTGTGCATGGCACTGGCCACGTAATAACAAACTGCATGCTCGTTTGCTATTTGATTTTCAATAAAAATGCATTTTAACACAAATTTACAAGAACGAGTATACAAAGACACTGAAGGCAAAAATATATCATGTTATCATTCAAACATTTGTCTTACAGGTGAGGTACTCTGATACTTTAGCTAGTCAAACTAGTCTACTCTGAATAAATAATGTTTGATATTTATAAAAATTCATAAAAGTTGAACATGTACGTACGTGAAATTCGAAGCATCGCTCTTACGTTTAACAATAAAATGAAATAAGTAACTCAATAAACCATCTATTTTATAGTAAGCTTTTTCTCCGAGTTTCAGTTGGCGTTTTATTCACCACCTTTTGAATATTTTACACCGGCTACGTGTTTCAGTGTCTCTCTTGCTGAATTTACAGTGGCTTATATACTACCGAATTGTTTTATGTGGACTGAGATGTAAAAGGGACTGGGGTGTCTGAAAAATTTACTCTGACAATTATTTATTTAACACGTTTCGTGCCAAAAATCGTGTAAAGGCTTCATGTTAAATATGAGTGGCGTTGCCAATTAATCCTAAAGTGCATGCTGTTTATGTATAGAAAATAGAAGTGTGGTATAAAAAAGGGAAGACATTTAATGTGAAAAGATATTAATTATGAATTTATAAAGATTGTCTTTAACTATCTATCCGTCTACCCCGCCTCATTATCACATGCATTAGTTTTCTAAGTATGCAAAATGTTTTAACTAAATACTTCAATATAATGATTTATTGTTAGCGTTATTCAAATGATTGGCTAAGTGCGAATTACAATATTGATATAACAGTACCCTTGCACGTGTAATTATGCGGAAGGTTCCGTACCATCACTATTTACTACAGCTTGTAATATTATATATTATACAGATATGTAAGTACATGCATTTTGAAAAAAAAAAGTATAGATTTATTAAGGTTCAATAGATAGAGTTCAAATTCGGAATATAAATTCAACATTCAGATACCGGTCCAGATACGGTCTGGTCGGAAATTGAACCCAGAACCCATTTCGTGTCCGATCGGTATGGTGACCACTCCGCCAGGCGGGTCATTATCATACCATCTTGCAATTTACTCGGTTTCTTCACCCAAATTTGAGTTCAATCAAATAAGGGTGTATTTAAATATTCAAAGCGGCCACCAAGTTATGGCGCTGCCCTATAGCCACTTCCTAAGGGGTCCGGATTGATGACTCGCCCGCTATCTCCCGATTCATATCATTGATACAAGATTCTGCTTGAGAATGACCTCGTAAGGCTTCGAGGCATCTTTTAGTGAGATTATTTTTGTAATGATAGGTACTTTGTTTTGATTTATTTTGTAAAGTGATTTGTATCTTGTAGCACAATGGTCAGTGATTTTATTGTATTTTTAATGATTTTATTTAGCTTTCGTCCACCACTGGCTGTTACTTTCGTTACGTGGCTGGCGCGGTGGATTATGGCCTATAACTCTCTCATTCCAAGAGACGACCCGTGCCCAGCAGTGGGACAATAATGGTCTGATGATATTTACCTTGCCCTGTTTGTCTATCTTTTTGTTTGGGCTAAATGGAGTAATTAAAATTTCACCATCTTCCTGTCCTTCCTCTTCCTTCACCGGGTTATTTATGGCGAGGCTCAAGCCGGGACTAGAAGACTGTGAGATTCGTCCCTCTTTCTGTTGACAGATTAATTTGATATGAAGTTTATGTTACGTAGGTACGTTTAGTTTTGATGAAATTTTTTTGAACAATGAAATATATTGACGTGGAAAATGGTTGAATGACTGGTACCTTTTTTTTTGGATTTCGAGGGGGAAACCTTCAAAAGGTACCCAACGCCGTGGGAGCAACGCCGAGTTATATGGGATTTTTACCTCACTAAAACCCCCCCGGTGGCCATCCTCGGCTCTGTGTGGAGGACACCGGGATCTCCAACGGACCGCTGCCGGAGTCCTCTGAGCGCGATGCCCTCTTTGGGCTCAGCATTGTACTCAGTGCGCCTCCCTGGTGTTTACGATAGCATGTGGCCACACATGCCGTCGTCCTACACGGGGTTGCTTGGCAGGACGGTTCGAACTCCCACTCTTACCGCCCGCAACCCCGGAAGCCCCTTTTAGTCGCCTCTTACGACAGGCAGGGAATGACTGGTACCTAGGATTTACCCTATTTTTTTAAATAAATCCGTTTAAAAACAACTTACTCTATTAATACAATAAAAAGTGTCTATACTAAGAATACTTTAGTCCATACGAAGTTAATCGAGAAGTCTTCGTGGGAGCAACTAACCTTTGAGAGATTTTAAATAGGAAATTGGTTCGTAGGTATTCGAAGTTGTAATTTATGTTTATAAACAAAAATATTTCTGTTGCAGCATAATTTATGATACAAATAGAACGCATTAAATGGAATGCATAAATACAATTATTAAGCAACAAAAGGAATGTCATACAATATATAGTGACTATTACAAATGATAATAATAAATAATTAACGCTTTTTAAAGTTAATCACAAAGACGTTATATGAAAGTGAGGCAAAGAAAAAATACTTGAATAATACAAAGAAAAAAAACTTAGATAAATAATAATAATTCCATGAGTTGCTAAAATGCTATGCAATAGCTTTACCGCGGCAGTCCCCGAGTGCCGCTTGTTTTTTTTGATCTGATTGAAGTACCAAACGAGCATGCAGCTCACCTGATGCCTACGGGTGTGAGTGACCACTTAAATCTGTAAGAAACTTGACAAATTGAGCATTTCTATCTAGACGTTATAGCGGGCTGGCCCATTGCGAATTAGTAGTCTTCAGGCAAATTTGAGACCTTTCCTTTTTATTTTAAAGAACTCTTACGTATATGCGTTTCCTTAAAATGTTTATCTTCACTGTAATGCAGTGTTAAATAATTTCTAATAGGCGCATCGTTTTAGAAACATTTGTGGTGTGTTCCTAAGATTCTAACCTGGAACCTTCGATTGAGAGGCTGAGATTCAACCATAAGACAATTACTGTAATATTTTTTCAATCATCTTTTACATGTTCAATATTACAACAGTTACGAAGTATAATAAATTTGCGTTCAGCTCATTCCAGTCGCTGACGAAGTCGCTCTAGCCGACTAGTAGAAAATAAAGACTTGAATATAGAACAACGTGCGTCAATGGCTCTCAAAACAAAATGCGAAGCAAGGCCAGGCGGGCTTTTCCAGCCATATAAAAGTTGTATGTTTTCAACGAGGTGCATAGATTACAGCGAGCGAAAACTCGTCAAGAGCGACAGTAATCAGCGCGACATGTAGTTCGTGGAGCTGCGATAGTTTGGATGTGGTATTATGATTCACTAGTATATTTCCGCGGCTTTGCCTGCTTCGGTCACGTCTACCATGATAATGAGTGTGCTAATCTCATAAACAACTTGCGCCTTGCTGTTGGAGGGGAGCTTAATCAGCTTCATGCTCCACGCGAGGGGGCTGCGGCAGCGGCCAGGCACCGGCGCGTTCGCGGATAAATACGAAAGCCTGCCCGTGTTCCCGCCATACGGTGCTAGGATAAAACACAATGGGGGTCTAGCTGGTAGGAGTCTGGCATAATCCAGGTGCTGCCCCGTGCGGCTGGGTATCCATGAGGATTACCCACTTAAAAAAAGTCATAAACTTCTTTAATTTTCAGCGAAATCTGATCCCTAGTTTTTGTTTCAAAGCGTAACATTATGATAATAAAAAGATAAGACTATGCTACCACTCCACTCCACACCACCACTCCACGACGGTGGGACTTTTGAATGTTGGACTCCGAATGCACAACCACGTAATACTGCGTTGAATGAACACTATCAAGCTCTGCTGTGTTCTGGTTCAAGGATATAGCATGGAAGCCGTACTTATTTAAGGAATTGTAATTCGGTTCCCGTTAATCACATAACTATCTCTTGTGGTGGTAAGTGGGACTCCAATTCTAGGGGTTTATTATCGATGTCCATAAGCGGGTTTGGCATTTAACAAGGGCATTTATTGGCAGCAGTGGTCGGGAAGACTATTAAAAATAGTGAAAAAAGGAGTATAAAATAATAAAGCAAGCGGTGCAGTAAATAATTTATAACGTTTGGGCATATAAGTATTTGCGGTAAGTCAATATAATATTAGGAATTCAGTTTTAAGGGCTCTTTCTAGACAAATTGACAAACGTCCAGGCCCAGAATATAAATCTATATTAAGCATTAATACATTTAACTTCTAAATAATTGATGGGTATGGGGCCCAAATTGGATAAGAAAATTTTTTTTTTTTTTCATTATTTTACAAAATCCACTGCATGTCACATACACATCTTCGTACATTCGTGAGAGCACTTCGTTACCATGTGTGCATAACCCGTTATCTCCTATCCCCTGCATTCCCTTTTATGCTTCTTAATTTGTAACTGCAACTTAATTTAGCGAAATGCCTTTAAATCTATTAAAAAAATGCATAAAATGTTCGTTTGAACGTAAATCATCGTCAGCAACTCGATCTTTTGTATTGGTATGAATATTTTTAGTTCTACTGTTTTCATTACTTTCTACATTGACAGTGGTTCGTACAACTGATTATGCTCTTACGACAAGTTTATTACATTCTTCATAACGATCACCGTTTACGTTTTCACTCGTCGCTGCAAAGTACATTGCAAGATATAGTCAAAAACATATGCAAATTACTTTGTATTGCAAGGACGGAAAAGTACAGACAAATATCTTGTTTCATTTGAAATCGCTAATTGCTCCAAGATGAGGTTATTGAATAAAATAATGAAGTCAAACAAATTCTAACACGTTCAGATATGGGTAACATGAACGACTTTAACAAAACACTATTCGTATAGTGGAATAATCTAAGATCAGCAAAAACAAGTTCTAAGCAACATACCGTCTGAATATCGGGGCCTATCGGCAAAAAACGTGGCCGTATATTATATTTCTGATCACGACTTAATCGTAAATATGAAGGGTTGGGGCGCACCTTCTGGCAGCTATTGCAAAAAGAGTATAGCACTCTCCATAAAATATATCTGGGGGGTTCAGACACATATTCAGTTGAAACGTACGCAAAACTCCATTCGTTTAGGCCTTCCATCTTATTCTTAACTATTCAGAGTGATAGGGACAGAAGAAGTTGTCTCACCAGAATAGGCACGCCGGAGCAGCAGCTGGATGTATATTACGTATTTATATAGGGACGCCTGTTCCTCACATATGTTCCCAGCTGTTTTATTCGTGTGAATAAAGAACATTTACTCGTGGATATGCTATATCCTTTTTGCGAGACTTTGGGGTTAATTAGATGTTGGCTCGCTATGGCGAAAATGTTTTTCTTAGGTCACTAGAGCAAAGGTTTTCCGTCAATCTTCTAGCTTTTCGTGTTTTATTATAATTCTAATATGGAGTTTCATTTCTGTTTTCCAAGCACAAGATTTAAGAATATCTTACTAGATCTACACTGAGACATCAGTTTCAGTTTTTATATGATATCAGAATTTGTCCGAATAGAAAGCATGGGTTGAAAACACTAGACGTAGGTTACCTATGATTTCGTCCCTGTAGCCTCGGGGTCAGAATAGGGCTACGGTATCCCCTGCCTGTCGTAAGAGGCGACTAAAAGGGGCTTCCGGGGTTGCAGACGGCTAGAGTGGGAGCTCGAACCGTTCGGTCAGGCAATCCCGGGAAGGACGGCGGTATGTGTGGTCGCATACCGTTGTAAAGATTAGACGGAGCGGTGGGCCCAGCCGCCCATCCGGGAGGAGCCCGATGGGGCAGCGCGCTCGAGGATTCCGGTTGTAGTCGTTTTGAGATCCCGGAGTCCTCCTTTTCAGCGCCGAGGACGGCCACCGGGGGGGTTTTAGTGCGGTAAAAATCCCACATAACCCTGCGTCGCTCCCACGGCGTCGGGTACCTTTGGAAGGTTTCCCCCTCGAAAACAAAAAAAAAAAAAAAAACTTATGATTTATAAGCCTTGCACAAAACTGCTTTGAAAAGCATGGGAAATTAAATTATTACAATTAAAACAAATTTTACACAATTGATTCATTTCATTTTCATTTGTTTTTTTGACACGTCAACACTATAACATACAAACATATAAAGTGTCTTAATTTTTAAAATGAACCAGTAGCCATGAAAAACTTAGAAGCAGTGGTAATAGTTATATGGCTATGTATCTATTTATCTGTAAGACTTAAGTAGTGCCCTGGTGGATACGGGCCTTCCCTAACCTGCGTCGTTCCGACCGGTCCTAAGCCATTGAAATCCATTAGTCATCAGTTCAGATGTTGTCTCCATTCGAGATAAAATAATAATAAAAAATTGTACGTGACGAATAATAACTATAACTTACAGAAAAAAGTAAAAAAGATGTGAAGTGAGTTTTTTTTTATCTGACTGAAGTAACAAACGAACATGCCCCCCTGATGGTAAGTGGCCACTGCCGCCCATGGACATATGTAATCAACTTCATACAGAACATGGGTTCCATCTGAAGTCAATCACAGATTCGTTGCTACTCCCGAGGACTATGATGGTCGCCTCATGTAAAAGTGTGCCGGAAACGCAAGAAATGCTTCACGCTAGAAATAGGTGTGGCGGTGGTACTTCCTCGATCGAAGTACACTGGTTCTACCACCTTGAGCTTCCTTTTAAACGTAAGAATACAGTCGAAAATATGTAATTAAAAATGGTTTGTTGGATACCACTATTTAAATATTTATTTTGTTGATACTGAATAAAATTACCCACGAAACTGAGTATCTCTGTACTATATTACTGAAGTCTAGATTTCTTTAAAGGTAAATTTCAGTGCTTGCTCTTTTAGATAATAAAATAGTAAATTTCAATCTACAAAGTACACAGTCCTGAATATAGGGTGTGCTCACAATTATTTTTATTTAAAGAATTTATGATTTTCTGTCTCCGTAAATGTGAAGAGTTTACTACACATAGTTCATTACAGTTCACAATGTTAGAGATAACTTCATTTTACATAGTTCGTGGTTGTAGACAAAATCTGTATGCAATTCTATTTCACTGAGAAGGTTATAATAAATTCTTTACGCCGTAAAACATATTTAGGAATTTTTGTAAGGCTATAAACGCGGAAAGTTCATGCCACGGTATAGTTATATGTACAGTTTGACTTGACCAAACTCTCTTAAATCAAATCAAATCAAATTATTATGTTTATTATGGAATGTAGGTATAATGAAATGTACAGTAAAGTAATAAATATTCTACTACATTCCCGCCGGGCATTTCATTCAAACGGGCATATAATAATTATAAGAAACGTAAAAATAATCAATGTCAAAAATACAAATAATGTAAAACTAGTTGACCCGGCGAACTTCGTTCCCCCTAAAAGTCGAAAATCTAAAATTATCAGTGTTCCTCCACTATATTATTCATGTACACATGTATACATAATACCTTCTTGATTCACTCTATTAAAAGACTGTATTAAAATCCGTAGCGTAGTTTTAAAGATCTAAGCATACATAGGGACAAACAGCGGGAAGCGACACTGTTTTATACTATTTAGTGATTAATTTAGATGTTATTATTAGGCAGACCATTATCGTCCCACTGCTGGACACTGCTGGTCTTCTTTCAGAATAAGAGAGTTTTAAGCCATAGTCCACTACGCTGGCCAAGTGTCTTGTCTCAAATTGTCAGTTATATATATATATATATATATATATATATATATATATATATATATATATATATATATATATATATATATATATATATATATATATATATATATTTACACTACCACCGGATCGGAACACGACCTCAACTGAGAAGATTCGGCAAGAAACTCAGTGGGTTTGTTGTTTTTTTTGGATATCTTTTTTTTATTTGTCATCTTGATTTTACAAGGGTAACAAAAGAGGGACGTTAATGTTAGGATTTTGAACACTTTAACCATTAAACAATATTTAATAACATAACTATTAAACTGGACATGCTGTATAAGGCCAAGACAGGTAACACGGAACTCAGTGAAAGCTTTGCAGTTCCTAATGACATTTTGGGTAAAGGATTGAAAAAATTGTAAGGAGAAATGACACAATCATCGTCCAATTAAGCCCGGGAGGAAATAATCAGGGCTCATCACACGGCCGCGATAAATCCCCCGCCAGACACAATGGCGAGTTTCTTAACTTTTCGCCCGCGAATAACGAGTTTTTAACTTTGTGGCAAAGCGAAAAATGTCTCTATCTCAGCTGGTGTATGGTGTGACGTGTATAAGCGGAGCGGGTTGTCACTTTATAGGACATATGCCAAAAATGTTTATGTTATTTATCTATTTCTTCATTTATAATATTTTATTATTGTGATTTATTGACACGTCTTTGTGTATGATATTTTTGTTACAACTTTTAAGAAGTTTCGTAATAGTTAAATTGATAATGTTTAATATTTATGGCCATGTACCTTTCTCAAGAATATTATTAATGTTATTTTTTTTGGAGATATATGTTTATCATACAAAACTACCAACATGCAAAAACTACCAGCCATATTTTTCTGAAACAGTTTATAATCTAGATTAACACGCAAAATACCCATTATCGGTGGTACATGTGATCAAAGAGGTCTAAGGTGCAGGAATAACGTCGTCTAAAATAACTTTTTAGTTATTTTAGACGACGTTGATCATGATAATAAGCAAGCTATCATGGTAATTGATACATTGATGATTCTAAAAATAACATATTCATCGCTTTCTATTTTATTTCTTACGTATATTGTTAAAAACCGTGAATCATTCTTTTATCTGCCATTGTTACATCGTTATGACATGCATTCGCTTTTCTCTTGGACCGTTCCTCAAGGGTGGCACGAGGAAATTACAGAAGGAAAACGGCCCTACTTTCAATAAAACTGTCGTCTTTATTTAACAGGGTAAAAGTTATCTCGCTCGCCATTCTTCGCAACTTCTCCAGCGGCAATGTCATGATTATCCGTGATTTTCAATATTTTATCACCTTTTTATTGATCGACGGGTAATAACCTTTTACGCTGTAACTTTGTGACTGAGACGATTTTTTTAAATTTTCATGATACCTAGTGTTTATTTAAGATTGTTTGTGTACTTGAATTGTGCGGTCCACGATTTAAAGTGATTTTATAGAGTCAAAGCATTAATCTATATTATATTTTTGGACTATTATCTACGTTACTGTTGCCTTGGAATTCTTTGTTCCTTTATCTGAAAAGAAAGTTGTGTCTCTTTAGTAATAGTGTCAAAAACGTCATTGACATCGACACCAATGTTGCCGTTGCTAGATTTTGCACAATCTTTGTCTTCATATTTATTCGACTTATGGTTATTAGAGTTTTAGTAGGAATGTATATCACAAGTATTGCTTTAAGTATACGATATAGATAGTGTATAGATGGTTGAACGATTATGAACATGTGCCATCATCGCTATTTCTAGTGTATAGCAGTTTTTTTTATCTAATTGAAGTAGCAAACGAGAATGCAATCCACCTGATGGTAAGTGGTCACTGCCGCCCATTGACATTGGTGAGCAACTTTAAATAGAACATGGGTTCTGTCTGAAGTCCATCACAGATGCGTTGCTACTCCCGAGGACTATGATGGTCGCCTCATGTGACAGTGTGCCGGCAACCACACCCTTCCATCGAAACGCGCTAGAAATAGGTGTGCCGGTGGTACTTCCCCGGGCAAACTACACTGGTACCAGTGTAGTAGAACTACCACCTATTAAACAGTGATTGACTTTACATGCAATCTCCATCCTATATGAAGTTGTTTGCAGACGTCCATGGGTGACTTTGGCCACGTGTTATCCGGTGGACTGCATGCTTATTTACTACTTCTATCTATTGAAAAAAAAATAAAAATCAAAACATATTATAGACAAATACATAATAGTAAATACATAATAGTAAAGATAACATCAATTGTGAACACCTATGCCTTAAATTTAGATACATAGGAAACAAAGACCTTGTACCAGGGAGGTCAAAAACAGAAGTTAGTTATGAATCATAAAAATATAAAACATTAGAAAAAATAATTTATCACCAGCTCGCGAATTTGGAATGGTGAAATTAAGAAGGTGAAACTTTTTATTGTCACGACCCTCAAGATTTATCTTGTCGTCACCGCAATATGGCGCGGATGCTTTAAATTTTTATTTTCCATCTCAGCCCATTTGTTCTTCAAACATGAACACTTTGTTCTGTTTCTTTGAAAATAGCGGAGAGAAACTTCTGTGAAAATATGTATGGCAGTAAAAGTACCTGGATTGGCAGAATATTTCTAAAGAAATCATCGAGTATTGTAATAAAAATCAATAAGTATGACTTGTTGATTTTTATTCGGTATATTGTTAACTTTATAAAAAATTTTTGTTAAACTGATACTAATTGTTATTAATATAATATAAAGAACACGACATACCATCACTAAATGTGTATTTTAATTAAATAAAGACGTACATAGACAATCTTGGCCACCTGAAATTGCTGCTGCAAACGTGCACCTGTACATAAAAATCCTGTATTAAATTCTTAATCGCAACCGACTCTGTCAATGTGTTATAAATAACAAGGAATATTATTAAATCATTAATACAAACCAAGACGTTAAACAAAAAATCGTCCTAAAATTGTATAATTATCCTAAAATTGTAATATATAATAATAAATAGTTAAAATATATAAAAATTGTCAATGTCACTTTGACAATTGAGTTGATATCAATATGACAATATTACTTTTATATGAGGCGACCATCATAGTTTTCGGGAGTAGCAACGCATTTGTGTAGAAGTCAATATCTGAAGAGATAGAACCTATGTTCTGAATGAAGTTGATTACAGATATCCATGAGCGGCAGTGACCACTAACCATCTGGTGGACTGCATGCTCGTTTGCTACTTCAATTAGATAAAAAAAGCTAACTTTCATTACAATGTAAAAAAAACATAATTGAAAAAAAATACAACATAACAAAAAAGACAAACCCGGTGAGTTTCTGGCCGGATTTTCTTTGTTGAGATCGTGTTCCGATCCGGTGGTAGTGTAAAAAAATGTGTAACTGACAATTTGTAAGTGCCCCCGTAGAACTATACAAAATAAAGACATTTCGTTTTATTTCATTTCTAAATAATGACACTCTAATCGACATGTTTCAATCTGTCAAGCCGTTTGGGTCGTAGTATGCCAAAGAAATGGATATACATACAGACATACATACGCTCGAAAAACATTGCTTTTCTCCTGGCTTAGTTCAGTAAAAATCACGTTATTACGAAAAGTCAATGATTCTTGCTATATAGTTGATAGTTGACTTGTTAAAACCGCAAACAGGTAATTTGTAACTAATTGTTACATTAGTTATGCTTTGATATTATTTAGGTCAAACTACCTTTAAAGTTAACATTAATTCGGCATACAACTTAAAGTTCTCTTCCATGTGCCACTGAAATACAACACATTAAACAAGTCGCAATCATTTTCGACGTCATCAAAACCCATTTGAATGGGTATGAGTAGCATGAAGTATGCAATTTTCCCGTTTGACGTATTTTCCACGTTTGTGGTAAATACGTCGTGGGTCGGATTAAGTATACTTAGTTCCATTTCAAATCTTACTTCTATTTTTTAGCATTCAAATCTGTACATATGGTTTTCTTACTCGTATCCTGTGACTGGAAATTACAAGCATTCATAATGAATTCCTTCTCACAAGTTTTTCAATTAAGAAGATTTTGTGAGCCAGCGTTATAAAATCTATAATATGAAATGAAATGAAATGTCTTTATTTTGTATAGGCCTACGGGGGCACTTACAAATTGTCAGTTACATTTTTTTTCTAACACTACCACCGGATCGGAATACCACCTCAACTGAGAAGATCCGGCAAGAAACTCAGCGGGTTTGTCTTTTTTTCTTATTTATATTCATTTTTTTGATATTATTACAATCATGTTTTTTTTTACATGGTAATGAAAGTTAGCTCCAGTATCTTGCCTTATTAATAGCTATTATAACAATAGTTAATTTTCTTTTTTTTAACCGACTTCCAAAAAGGAGGAGGTTATCAATTCGTCTGTATTTTTTTTTTTTTTTTTTTTTTTTTTTATATTTGTTACCTCATTTCTCCGGACTGGGTGAACCGATTTAGATGATTTTTTTTTATTTGAAAGGTAGTGCGTGTCATAGGGTCCCATTTTTTTTTAGTATTTTTTTGACTAGGGCATCCATAAGAAAAACGCATAAGTCTTAAATTTGCATTTTCAATGTACGCGATAAATGTATGAATAACTCAATATCCCGCCAACCGATTTTGATGATTCTTTTTTTATTAGAAAGGATGTACTCCAGGGGTAGTCTGATAAGAGTTTGATAAGGTTCTAATCATAGGATCTTCAACTTTTTGGAGCAAAATAATAAAATTAGTGATAGTCGGCCGAACCTTAGCTGGAGAAGTCCAATTGAGTAAAATATAGAATAAAATTACTATGTAGGTATTTACTATGAAAAATTTGACCTTCAACTCTTCAGTCCTGATGATGCAGGGGTACTGCTAGCCTGAACTATAAAAGTTGGTCGTTTGATGTTTGCGAATATATAATGAAATTGTTAAGCAAATTCATGGGACAAAAATTTGACCTTCAACTCCTCAACCCTGTTGATGCAGGGGTACTTAAAGCCAAAACCATAGGAATAAGCCATTTGGTGCTTACGTATATGTTATAAGATTACTGAGCAAAAACATAAGATGAAAAATTTGACCTTCAACTCCTCAACCCTGATGATGGAGGGATACTTCAATCCTAAACCATAGAAGTTGGCAATTTGGTGCTTACGGTTATGTAAAGAAAATACTAAGCAAAAATATAAAATCAAAAATTTGACCTTCAACTCCTCAACTCTGATGATGAAGGGGTACTTCAATCCTAAACCATAGGAGTTGGCAATTTGGTGCTTACGGGTATGTAAAAATAATACCAAACAGAGGCACAAAATTAAAATTTTGACCTTCAACTCCTAAACCCTGATGATGCAGGGTACTGCAAGCCTGAGCCATAGAAGTTAGTCACCTGGTACTAACGTATATGTTATAAGATTACTAAGCAACAATATAAGATGAAAAATTTGACCTTCAACTCCTCAACCCTGATGATGGAGGGATACTTCAATCCTAAACCATAGAAGTTGGCAATTTGGTGCTTACGGTTATGTAAAAATAATACTAAGCAGAGGCACAAAATTAAAATTTTGACCTTCAACTCCTCGACCCTGATGATGAAGGGGTACTTCAATTCTAAACCATAGGAGTTGGCAATTTGGTGCTTACGGGTATGTAAAAATAATACCAAACAGAGGCACAAAATTAAAATTTTGACCTTCAACTCCTAAACCCTGATGATGCAGGGTACTGCAAGCCTGAGCCATAGAAGTTAGTCACCTGGTACTAACGTATATGTTATAAGATTACTAAGCAACAATATAAGATGAAAAATTTGACCTTCAACTCCTCAACCCTGATGATGGAGGGGTACTTCCAGAGGGGGCGCCCTGTTTGTATGAATTGTAAAAGTGTTTTATGTTTAATTTTTGTGAATATGTAGATGCACAAAGCAAACTTAGAGGCTTTATTTAAATACAAACATAAAAATATAGTCACTAAAAAGTGTAAAATAAAAACTTTTTAACAAAAAATATCTACCGACTTCCATGTCACAAAAAAGTAAAAAATAATTTAAATATATTTTGGTCTAGAACATACTCAGTACTTAGTACATAGTTCTGAAGTCGGTGCTCATATAGGACGTAGTTACCGTCGTCCAGCGAAATATGTCGAGCACCGACTTCAGGACTATGTACTAAGTACTGAGTATGTTCTAGACCAAAATATATTTAAATTATTTTTTACTTTTTTGTGACATGGAAGTCGGCAGATATTTTTTGTTAAAAAGTTTTTATTGACTTTTTGCTTGTTTAATTTCTTTATGTTAAGTTTTAACCGTCTCATGTTTTCATTATAAATGCAACTTATGATACATCTTCAACATTTTGTTACTCAGAATAAAATATTTGTTAATTATGAACTCAAAGAGATGCTCCATCGTCTTGATCCGTATCGTTTTCCTTAGTTTGTGTGTTTATATAATTAAATTTCTGTAATAGCTTACTTTTTGTAATACTTAGTTTCTAAGAGTTAATGTATCTATCAAAAAAGGAAGATATCATTTTATCTAGGCTGTGGCTACTAGTGGAATGAAAAAAATAATGATGAGTTTAAAAATATCCAGATTATTAAAGACATCCAGACCATTATGATACATTACTTCAAGAAGAATTTAAGAAGTAATATATATTTATATAGTTATTTATTATTTTATGAAAAGTTGTGAAGCGCATATATTAAGCATCATTTTAATTTAGCATCATTTTAATCAGCAATAATATTGCGCATCTATAAAATAAACTGCGGCCTACCGGTAGCCTTTGCGGGAAATGATTGAATGTGCTCACAGCGAAATGAGGCGCCTATTAAGTACATATTCATTAACTTTGGTTTTCATCATGGTAATTTTCATCTACTTGCTGTATGTATGTTAAAATAACTCATCATTCTACCTGGTTTTGCCTAGTTATTTCAGATATATTTATGTGACTTTCACATATTTCATTGTCTATACTGTTCGCTGTAAATTACATTAAGATGTGTATCAAATACCTAATCGTCGTAATCATAACTAATAAATGGTGTACTACATAAAATGTAAGATACCTACGTGTGTGCATATGTAAAAATCACGTAGCAATCTTATAAATTATAATAATGCTGTTTTCATTCAATTTCAATTTTCTTCTAGGGGTCCGTCGATATGTTAATCAAAACAGCTATTTAATTGCATACATGCCCTTTAATAACAAAATTATCAACATTTTCTTAATAGAGGGTATTCAATCGTTCACTAGTTAAATAAGATATCATTATATGTATTCAAAATTAAACAACTTAAATTACGAAACGCCAAACTTTGTTAAAAAGAAAAATAAATTTAAGACTCCTAATTTAAAGTTGTGTCGTAGTATGGCACTAAATCTAAAAATTGAAAATAAAATATCTTAGAAAAGTTGAATTTCATATACTTGTGGCAGCTAAACTTTCGAGATACTCGTAAGTGGCGGGCCAACTCGCCCGGCGCAAACAATGCCCGAGTTTCTGCACATAAATATCTAAGCAGACACGCCAACTTGTGATTGCTTGCCACTTTACGTATTAACAATAAATCAAAAGTATTTAAGTTGGAATGAAAATTGAATATCCTATGAGATTATTGAAACTTTTATGTCCTTGACATTTTTATAAATTACTAGGTTATGCCTGCGGTTTTGCCCGCTGCGGTCACATCTAACACGGTAATGAGTTGGTGCCAACCCATTATTGTTCAACTGCTGGGCACGGGTCTTCTCTCAGGATGAGTTTTAGGCCATAGTCCACTGCGCTGGCCAAGTGCGAATTGGTGGACTTCACACACCTCCGAGAATTTTTTTTAAAGAGTTCTCGGGTGTGTAGGTTTATTTACGATGATTTCCTTCACCGAACAGCAGTGATAATTAATTTCTAATACGCATATAATTTTGAAAAATCAGTGGTTTGTTTGAACCTCGGACCTCCCGATCGAGAGAGCAAGTTTCAACCATTAGGCTATCACTGCTCAATGAATATCCTATGTTAATCAAGGTCTCAAACTATGTTTTTGGCAAGTTTCAGTTATATTGCGTTTAAGTTTAAGTTTAAGAAGTGCGTTAGAGAGTAACTAACACACAAACATTCTGAGAAACATATACATTTGCATTTATAATATTAGTAAGATATGCAAGATGAAGGTAGTTTGCTGTTTCTTCGTATTTCTATATTTATTTGGCAATCTTTGTATTTTGATAACGTTAATCGTAGTGCTACGTATTGTTTTGTCACATGTACACATTATATGTCACAACGTACGTACATTGACTGACTCTAGAGATAAAATTAATTTCAAATATCACTTGAAAGAAAGACATCGCGAGATATTGCACAGTCGCTGTACTGATACATTTGAAGATTATACTTCAGTAACGTCAATTAAAGTATTAAAGTATTAAATAATTTATTTTTACTAGACAAGACGGATTCACAAATACAAGACAGACTAAGTCTTGTATTTGTGAATCCATCGATGTATCATCAGCCTTTAAAGTCCACTGCTGGACATAGGCCTCCCCTAATCTGCGCCACTTGGACCGGTTCTGAGCCATCTGAATCCAGTGTGTGGGGTACAACCCATTATTATCCCACTGCTGGGCACGGGTCTTCTCTCAGGATGAGAGAGTTTTAGGCCATAGGCCACCTCGCTGGCCAAGTGCGAATTGGTGGACTAGAATCCAGTGTTTACCCGCCGTTTTTTTCAATTCATCACTCCAACTGGTCCACATTTTATGCATATTTAATTTATACCTGTATTTTTTAATCTTTTTCGAAGGATTTTTTTATCTTATGGGATTAATCGACGAAGAAATAATATGCAAAGTAAAATTTATAATACCTTGTAGTTATAAAATATTTAGTTAAAGAAACTAAACAACCACGCCTTGTTTCGATCTGAAACCTATAAAACGGTTAAACTAACTTTATTTTAGAGTAAACACAAATATATTTTTAGCAATACGTAGTGTATGATAGCGTAGATAGTTAGCAGAACGAGTGAGCTTATCATCCTTTTATATTTACTTCTAACGACATTTCATATACAAATAGCTGAATTATCCTTGCTCCGGGGCATTATTGTCGCAAAATCACATCCTTGCTTGCCACGGGACATGAATGTCACACAAATAGTTGCCATCTTTAAATAAAAGTAGCCAGACTGACCAGTAAATTAAGCTACATCGATGCAAAATTTCAAGTGTAGAACTAATGTAGGACTAGTGTAGTTCGACCGAAGAAGTACCACCGCCACACCTATTTCTAACGTGAAGCATTTCTTGCGTTTCGTTAGAAGGGTGTGGCTGCCGGCACATTTTTATATGAGGCGACCATCATAGTCCTCGGAATTAGCAACGCATCTGTGATTGACTTCAGATACATGGGTTGTATTCCTTTAAATATTCATATACATTTCTCTCGCAATGGGTGCAATTTAACAAAGTCCATTAAACTCTAATGTACTGTATCCAAAGTAATCACAATTTAAAGTTATGTTCATATTTTAAACGTGGACAAAACCATGAGTAAAATAAAACAACCTTTGAACGGTAAAAATGGTGTTAAAATCCATTGCATTTAATAAAAAGCTTCGAAACAGACGGACAGACGACAGCTCTTTGTTTTATATTATGAAAAGAAATAAATATACCTAATTTGAAGATTTTACTCAACTGTTATTTCTACCTGGCATTAATTGTAAAAGATAAAGTAACGTGAAGTGTAGCTCTTCAGTCGAGATGTATTGATATGTTATCAATGAAAACAAAGTTTTATCTATCTAATATTTAAAATAACATCCTGTACAGTTTTATAATCCACAGCATTAGACAATGCTACATGTCTTATGCCCATCATTGTAATAATCACTTTTGATCACCAAGTTCTATAGCTTATAACTATTCTTAGTAATAAAATACTTGACTTTTTTCTATGTATTCCGCGTATAAGTAAGAAAAAATAAGACACAAAAAACATCTATAACCGATCTTAAGGTATAAAAACAGTATAATTTCTAGTTGATAAATTCTGAAGAAGCGCTAAGATAAAGTTAAGTGTGATAGTAAACCTCGGTCCGACAACATGTTCCGGCTCACGTTTGTCCTTATATCTTTAACATATGCACATAGTCTTACGGATGAAGATCCCTTGGTAGAAACGAATCTAGGAGTAATAAAGGGACTGAAGGCGTCTGATGGTGATTACTCTAAGTTCCTGGGCATCCCTTACGCTTCGGTTGATAAAGATAATCCGTTTGGAGTAAGTGTAATTTAAAAAATGGATGATAATTTTATTATTAAATTAAATAACTACTTAAAATAACAATCATTTAAAATAATATTTCACTTCATAATTATAAATATATACAATAATACACTAGTGCTTAAAATAAACGTGGATGGTTTTGAGTTCACTGTGTATGCACAAATGTTAAAATAAATGAAATCAAACAATGACATCAACTTACCGTTTAGGAAGCATGTAGTCATAAGGTGGTGGAAAAAACATTATGGATTCGATAGAACAAATATTTCGATGAGCAATTCCTTAAGTTACGAGGTCGAGGGAACTACTTACTACAGAGTTAACAATATGAGTATATGATGTCATTTTTATTACCGCTGCTACTCAAATTATAGAACATATAGGGCCGGATAACTGTTATGTGTCAATTGCCCAAACTTGTCTATCATTTACAAACTTTTCTATTAAATATCATATATGTAATAATTTCTATTCCAGCTATCAACTCCACAGCCTCCATTTGATACAGTTTTTGAAGCATTCAATGAATCAGCTATCTGTCCTCAATATGACAAAACGGTAAATGGAGCCATAGGTACTATTGATTGCTTGCATATGAATATTTTCGTTCCGAACTCAGCTAGTTCTCAAAATCCCCTTCCAGTTTTGGTGTGGATATATGGCGGGAGGTTTGAAAAAGGAAATTTTCAATCACAAAGATTTGCACCGCAGTTCCTATTAGAACATAATGTTATTGTAGTAACATTTAATTACCGCGTTGGTCCATATGGATTCATGTGTCTTGATATTCCTGAAGTCCCAGGAAATGCGGGCTTAAAGGATCAATTGCTGGCACTAAAATGGATAAAAAAAAATATCAACGCTTTTGGTGGTGATTCCAATAAAATAACCATAGGTGGACAAAGTGCAGGAGGGGTCTCCGTGGATTTCCATCTTATATACGATAAAGAATCTTATTTTAATCAAGTAATCATTGGCAGTGGAACTACACAATGCCCTTGGGCGATCATAGACTCGGACCGAAATGAACCGATTCAAATAGCTGAACTGCTCGGTTTTGAAACGTTTGATTTTAGAGAAGCTTTGCATTTTCTTTCGAATACCGATCCTGCGTTGGTCATAAAAGCCAAAGCAAGTCTTGGAACAGATTCTAGGCCGTGTGTCGAAAAAACATTTGATAATGTTACACGTTTTATCGCCGACTATCCAATTAACTTAGATATACCCAGAGCACGAACGATGCCCATTTTAGCAGGATATACGTACGACGAAATGACTTACGACTATTTGAAATTTCCCATGGAATTTTTTGAAAATCCCAATGTGTTCGCAGAAGAAATATCAATTTCTTTCGACTTTGGAAATAGGGTTGAAAAAATGGGAAATTATTTTAAACATTTTTATGTTGGCGAGACCATGGGTGCTGAGTCAAAATTGAAAATTGTTGATTTTGAGTCAGATTTTCGATTTAATCATCCTACGCAAAGGAGTTTAATGATGTACCTAGAAAACGGAGCGGAAACAGTATTTCATTATTTTTTTACATATTTAGGTAACAGAAATATAAATAGAATTTCAACTAACACAACAATAGGAGGTGCAACCCATGGAGATGAAAATGGTTATTTATTTGACATAGCTAGCTTGCAAGGGGTAATGTCCGAAGAAGACCAAGTAATTGTAGACAGGATGACGGAGATGTGGACTAACTTTATAAAATATGGGTTGGTTTCAAATCTCATTATTTTATATTAGTAGTGAATTAGTCGTATTTTTTAATTCTTTTGAAATATATTTGGTATTTAACGGCATTTAAACTAAAAACTTATGAATAATATCTATAACTAATTAAAATAATTCTTGATATAAGCATAAGCGCTTCTACGTTTCTATTTAATTAAACTAGCAAACGAACAAGCAGTCTTAATGATGGTAAGTAGTTACTGCTCATGGATATTTGTAAGCAATTTCATATAAAACAGGGTTTCACAATCACAGATGAGTTACCAGTTCTGAAGACTATGGTGGTCGCCACATATGAAAATGAGTTGCAAACGTATCTTTCGAGCTACATGAGATCTGTTTCATGACAGAAATATGTTTCTATACTAATAATATTATTGTGCTGATTGATATTTAAAATTTGCATAACTATCTTAAAGATATAAGTAACCTTTCTGGCTAAAAACATTAATATCATTTTATATTTTCAGTAATCCAACCCCAGAAACTACAGAATTATTGCCAATAAAATGGACTCCTATAACAAAGGAATCTTTGAAGTATCTCGAAATAAATTCGGAGTTGAAGATGAACAGTAGGCCGTTTAACGAAAGACTAACTTTCTGGGACTTCTTTTATGATGTTAATAGGAGTTTTCAAAAAGGATACAGGGAACGTGGTCAAAACTAATTTCAAGTGATAATATCATGAATAAAAAGCTTTGATTGAATTTGTTGTTTATACCACTCCCCTCAATAGTGTTCCACATGAAATGAGTATGTAGAATGAACATACAATATTTCGTTACTTAATAGTCGCAATCACACTTTCTACACTCACACATCCACAGTAAGATTTTTTCTGTGGTGTGGGTGCCAAGGACATACAAAGAAGAATACACCAACACCCAGACCCAGGACAGAAATCTAAATTCGTCATTTAGATATCTGTCTGGCCGGGAATCGAAGCCGGAATCAAATTTCCTAAATCCACTTCCACTGGCGCCTAGGCTGGGAAAAGAGGATATCATCGAAAATAACTGTCAGGTGTCTTGCACGCCTGCGACGAGGCGACTTCGAACATAAGTGTTTTTTTCAAAACCTTTTATATTTTTGTAAAATGAAACATACAACTTTAAATTTATTTACTAGAATGTCTATGCTAATAAAAATTAACTTCCGTTGAGACATTTTGAAATGATTGAGTCAAACAATTCAATCATTCGACCTTATAATATTGGAAATATATAATATTAGTAAATATTTAGTTCTATATGAATCTAAGTAAAAATCAGTTCAGAACAGGTATAGGTGATAGAAACCACCTGTATCGATTTTGAGAACTACGTCAAGCTGCCAAACACTATCTCCCATAAATAATCTAAAACTCCAAATCAGATACCACATACATGCAAGTCCAAAACACTGAGGTTTTTATCACAAACATGTTATATAATTGGCACTTTTAGATTAGATTTAGATATGATAAAGACTGAAAGATCATAACTTAGAAAACTAAATATAGAAACTAGCATGAAGCAAATGTACATTATTAAATCATCATATACGAGTATATCTCTATATATATATATATATATATATATATATATATATATATATATATATATATATATATATATTTATCTGATTGAAGTAGCAAACGAACATGTAGTCCTGGTGGAAAGTGGTCACTGCGACCCGTGGACATCTTTAAGCAACTTTAAATAGCACATGGGTTTTATCTGAAGTCAATCACAGATGCGTTGCTGCTCCCTAAGACTATGATGGTCGCCTCATGTAAAAGTGATCATAGTCCATCAAAACGAAAATCAAACTCAAAATCAACAATGTGCCAATGTGCAAAATGTTGTCGGTCACATATGTAGTTTAGGCGTGAAAGCGTAACAAACAAACAAAAATTTACATTTATGATATTATTTAGTAGGTTAAAAGATAGGAACTTGACCGTTACTGTATTAACCATGTTATGAAAAAGGTATTAGAAGCATGCATGAAAAGGTAATGTAGGGCGCAATGAAATTGACAAGTAGTTGATTTAGGCGTAATAAAATAACACATTTAAATTTTAGTATATTATTTGATCGGACATTGTCTTTATAAAAAAACATAGATACGTTGACATATAAACATAAAATTGGAATTCAGTATCTAACAAAACGCAGAAGAAACACTAAGTATATTAAGTAAAATAACATAAAACATACACCAATGACGCAAGACAGAAACAATAATCAGTAGTGATGATGTAAGAAAAGAACAAATATTCAGATTATAAAATCAGCACTTATAATTTGGATGATAACCAAATTGGATTTCAACGACAATAAATTCCGGTGAGACGCTACAAGACATTACTTTCTGTGGAAGTGTTGCGAAGACAAAATGTCTTCCTTGAAAGTTGTTCTGTTTTTTTGCTTAAGTTGGACTTATTTTGACTTGTATGTTGATGGGTTTGCGCGATCCAGTTGGAGAGAAACGGATGGACCCTTAGTAGAAACGAATCAAGGAATAGTAAGAGGCTTGAGAGCTACAGATGGCAATTATTCAATGTTTCTTGGAATTCCGTTTGCTAAAGTTGATGAGAATAATCCCTTTGGAGTAAGTATTTTGATGCAATGATATTATTTCTAAAATATTATTATTGAAATTTATTTTTAAAATTATTATTTAAAGTACTTTAAAAAAAGTGGCTATTTCAAAAAGATATTAACATTGCGCCAATATACATGACATATGCTTAATAAAAAGCTGCTGAAGGTACTAGAAACTAGAAAGAATAACAAAGGTATCAAAACCATTAGCTTAAAAGGCTAATAGTTTTTAGTACATTTGTTTAAATAAATAACACTTTTAAAAGAAATGTTTTTGCATAACAGTAATAAGTTAAAAATTTCACTTCCGAATCTATTTATGTTAAATTTGTCTATTTTTATGATATCCTTAATAAACTTTTTTTTTAGTTTTACTCTTTGATTGCTTGAATGTTGTGATAGTATCATGTCAATTTAGTTAAAGTGAAAGAAAGTAAGAAAACGTTTTTATATGAAGTTGTCCATAGGTACCAGTGATTATTTATTATCAGTTGGATATTTAATACTTTACATATAATTATATATAATAAAATATTATATTTTCCCTTTTGCGGTTCAACTCCGGTAACAACATTCCAACATCTAATTCATATATGAAGTTGTCCATAGGTACCAGTGATTATTTATTATCAGTTGGATATTTAATACTTTACGTATAATCATATATAATAAAATATTATATTTTCCCTTTTGCGGTTCAACTCCGGTAACAACATTCCAACATCTGATTCTATTAAAACAAGAATATTAACAGCTGCATTAGGTATGCTTTTCTTTGAAAACCCTAAAAATATTTGATTGTAAGTACAGACGTCTATGCGCGATAGTTGCTATTAACTATTATGTGGACTGCAAGCTATATTAAATAAATATCCATATGGTTGATATTTTATTTATGAATGTAATTTTATTTTCAGGCTTCAATCCCACACCCGAAATTTGAAGAAATATTTGATGCTTTTGATGATTCGGCTATTTGCCCTCAGTTCGATGATGCTAGACGTGTTGCCATCGGTAAAATCGACTGTCTTCATATAAACGTTTTCGTCCCTGATTCCGCTAGCTCTAAAAATCGCCTTCCAGTGTATGTTTACCTATTCGGGGGACGATTTCAAAGGGGAAATTTCGGAACAAATAACCATGCACCCAGGTTTCTAGTACAACATGACATTATCTTTGTTTCTTTGAACTATCGCGTCGGACCTTACGGGTTTATGTGTCTTGATACTCCAGAAGTCCCAGGAAACTCAGGCTTAAAAGATCAGTTACTCGCATTGAGGTGGATTAAGGCAAATATAGAAGCCTTTGGTGGTGACGTAAATAAAATAACCTTAGGTGGACATAGCGCTGGTGCTGTTTCAGTAGATTTTCACTTACTGTATGATAAAGAGATTTATTTTCATCAAATCATAACAAAAAGTGGAACTGCACAATGCCCTTGGGCGATCATCGATTCGGATAGAAAGGAACCAATACAGTTAGCTGAACTACTCGGATTTAGAACTGATAATTTTGAAGAAGCATTGAACTTCTTATCAAAAATGGATCCAATATTGGTTACAGAAGCAAAAGCGAAACTCGGAACTGTTTCTAGAGCATGTGTTGAGAAAGAGTTCGATGGCGTCGAACGCTTTATAACAGACTATCCATATAATATACCTATACCTAGAGCTCGTACAATGCCTATTTTGTCAGGGTTTGCTCAAGATGAAATGACATTTGAATACTTGAATTATCCAATGGATTTTTTCGAAAATCCTGATGTATTTGCTGAAGAAATATCAATGTCTTTCAATCTAGGAAATATGACTAAAAAAATGGGAGATTTTTATAAACATTTCTATGTTGGCGAAACTATGGGAAGCGAATCTAAATTAAAAATTATTGATTTTGAATCCGACTTTCGTTTTAATCACCCAACGCAAAGAAGTTTGTTAGCTTATTTAGAAATGGGGGGCGAAAAAGTATATCATTACCTATTTACATATATAGGTGATAGAAATATCAGGAGAATTTTAAGTAACATCACAGTAGGGGGTGCCACTCATGGTGATATAATGGGTTATCTATTCGACCACGCAGCTTTTCGTGAAATAATGCCTCCAAAAGACAAAATTATGCTTGATAGGCTGACAACAATGTGGACTAATTTTGTGAAAACTGGGTACGTCGCATAAATAATAATTATTGTACTTCTCTCTTTTTATCATGTTATTATTTCCTCTGCTTTACAATTGTCTTGGTGTTATATTTACCGGGTGGTGAAACTAGTGAATTCGACGGACGAGGTACCACCGTCATCTTTTTCTAACATGAGAGTTCTTACGTTTCAATGCAAGTATTACTGTCTCACTTGTATATAAGGCGACCATCTTAGTCCTCGGAAGTAGCAACGCGTCTATGATTGATGTTATTTACATATGTCCATGGATAGCAGTGACCACTTACTATCAGGTGGACTACATGCTTGTTTGCTCTTTCAAGCGGAGTAAAAAAATATTATTCGAAAAATACTGGTCACTTACATTGAGCAGACTGAATTAAAACTATGATTTAGAATTGCAGCAGAATAGAGCAATTTAATACATTTATCGGAAGCTACGTTTAAATATAAAGTTTATTAATGTAAAATTCCCAGATACATTTAATTTTTGCACATACGTATAAAATGTAATAACTCTTACACTTTCAGCGACCCGACTCCAGAAAGAACAGAATTGTTACCAGTAAAATGGGAGCCAATTACTAAGCAATCGTTGAAGTACCTCGAACTGGACACAGAGTTTAAAATGAGCACTAGGCCGTTCAATAAGAGACTGACATTCTGGGATTTCTTCTATGACGTTAACCAAAAGTTCCTGAAAGGGTATCGGAATTAAAACTATAGTATATATGCATTTAAACATATCTATTCCGTATTATTATGAAATAACATAATAGAATTGCAAAATTGGTTTGATACCGCATTCCTTTGAAAATGATCAATCAACAGTCCCATATTCTTTAATAAAAATATTGCTACGATTTAAATTGTTTATTTACTGTAATATAAACCACGCGATTTACAAGCCAGAATATAATACAGACGTTGAAATCGAGCAAAGAAAAAGAATTACGCGATATTTTGGCGAATAACAACAATTTATGGCGATGTTTATGGCTCGTTGCTGGCAGATAAACGCCATTGAAATTCCGAATGAATACAGTACACATTGCCGTACCTGTACTGTTTTTGAAGATATTGTATTATTGATTTTATTGTAAGATATGAGTCGGTGATTTAAAGATTGTTAAGAGTAACATAAGACAAAATGAAAAGCTCAGATGAATTATTGTAAGTCAGACTATTTGTATATTATAATCTCTTATTAAACGCAATCTTTTTCTAAGATGACGTGAAATAGATATGCGATTTTTTTTATCTGACTGAAGTAGCAAACGAGCATGCAGTCCACCTGATGGTAAGTGGCCACTGCCACCCATGGACATCTGCAATCAATTTCATAAAGAACATGGGTCTGAAGTCAATCACAGATGCGTTGCTACTCCAGAGGACTATGATGATCGCATTGTGTGAAAGTGTGCCGGCAACCACACCCTTCCATCGAAACGCAAGAAATGCTTCATGCTAGAAATAGGTGAGGCGATGCATTTATATTAAATCCTTTAACGCTTCTGTGGTCGTAGTCGGGAGAAATTTCTATCATACTTGGGGTAATGTACATTTGTACAGTTGCGATATTAATAACTTACTCTAAAATGGACTGGATTTCTCTTTTGTTACTTTATATAATTTTATGTTAAAAACTGATCAATTGTTTGCGCCGACTCTTGCACTCTAACATAATTAGTGTTGTTATGCCATCACACGACATGCCAAAAAATACCAAATGGCCACGAAAACATACCAAGGTCTCTATCACTACATGTATAAGTATATATCTGGTAATTGAAGAAAAATAAAACAAGACAATCATCCTTTAATTTCTTATACCCAAGTAATTTAATTAAATTGTACGTGTAGTACCTACTAGTTGCGGTTTCTTTAATACGAATTTAATGTATGCATGTTCATTTGTACGATATTCTGTTTCATCGCTTAAAGAAACCATGCTCACAATTTAATAATTAAAATTACTTATAAACATATAATAATAAATAACCACAGCCACTTGTTTAGATTACGATAAAACTTCACTTTTTCATCTTACGGTATTTATAAGCATACTTCCATAGTTGATAAGCTTCCGGATTTGGCATTGGACCCATTTTCAATTCATTGTCTATATACAAAAAGTTTACTTCATCCTTCTTATTTGGAATCCACTTGACCTTTGAAAAGTTAGGTGTCGGGTCCCTAGAAAGAAAAGAAATACAGTAAATATTTTTGTACTTCCTACATTTTCTAACTAAGGAGTCTAAGGAATATATATGTGCATGTAATTTTACTGCAATATATTTTTTTAAATTTTATCTAGATTAACTTTATGATTTTTAAAACGAGAACTAATTTATTAATAAAAGATGGAATTTAATCACAGTTATTTTTTGGTAAATGACTGTTAACTGTGAATTAACAGCTTTTTAAATTATTTACAAAATATCCACATATCACACTGGACTCTTTAATTAAAATTTGAAGAATATAAATTACGTACCCATATTTAGCGAAGTTAGTCCACATAGAAGTCATTGACTCTATCATATTACGGTCCCTTTCACTTTTTGGAAATATAATTATTCTTGCATCAAACAGATAAAATACTTCATCGGCATGACAAGCACCACTTTCTTTAGAATAACCTGTACGCGTTTTCAAAAAGTTTCTGTCACCAGAATAATTAAAGTAGTAATTGTAAACTGGTGCTGTATTTTTCTTAGCTAGAATTTCTGCTTCAAATATCGACGGTATCTCAAAATAGAGGTGTGTATATAATTCGGCCACATTCATTAGATTATTCATATTCATTTCATCTTGGCCAAAGTAAAACTCTTTTACTTTTTTTGCAACAACTTCAGCTTCCACTTCTGTATTAAAACTTAAATCACTTGCAAATAAATATTTACCATGTCTCTCTTTAAGCGATTCATTGGTAGCTAAACCCGTTAAAAATAAACCTTCCTTGCTGTTAGATCCAATAATAACTGGTATATTTTTTGGATTTTTATTTAAAATATTGTAAGGTAAATCATCTATAATAGCTTCAACGCCTTCTATATTATTTTCCACGCAAGGTAGATGCATCAGTTGAGTGTCATAAAATTTGCCTAAAGTTTTGGTAGCGTTCAACAAAATTAAGTCTGAGTATTCCATTTTTGAGAAAATCTTATATAATTCGTGTGGATCTTTAGTATCATAGCCTAATGTTTTCGCTAGTAAACTAGCTGATTGAACAGGCTCTCTATTTATTGCCCAATTCGATAAGGATGACCCGCTCTGCATTATAGCTCTGTTAAACAGTCCTTCTGTAGCTTTACTTAAAATCAATATAGATGTAGATGTAGCACCGGCGCTTTCTCCAAATAATGTTATATTTTCAGGGTCACCTCCAAACGCTGCTATATTCTTTTTGACCCATTTTAAAGCAGCCACTTGGTCTTTTAAACCAGCATTCCCAGGTGCCTCTTTTATTCCTAAGCATAGAAAACCAAGTATTCCAAGTCTATAGTTAAAAGTGACTAGAATTACATCTTTTTGGACAAGAAAATCAGGCGCGTACAACAACTTTCCACCGCTTCCCAATATAAAGGCGCCACCGTGAATATAAACCATAACTGGCAAGGGTCTTTTAGCTGTTACTGGCACATATACGTTGATTTTTAAGCAATCTTCGGAGCCCATGGTTCCAATGTATGCCTTTTGTACACATGAGTGCATTTCGTCTACAGCTTTGTATACTCCTTTCCATGTTGGAGGTGGTCCCGGGGCCTGAAATGATACATATTTCTAATGAGTCAAAATATTTAGTAGAAAGATATTTGGTAGGTTTAGAATTACTTGTCAAAGATGGAGGTTATCATAACAAGTCATATTTTAATAATAATATCTTTACTATATTAGACTAGAATATTCTCAATAATAATTTCTAGATAATTTAATCAGCGCTCTTAGTAAGCATTCTTGCGGTGGCAAATATCTAACAATGCTCAATAATGGCCTTGATGTAGTAAAATTATCAGAAAAAAGTTGTATTTGATAAAGTCTGCTGCGTGTCCCATCGAACGTTGATCTTAATACAAATAACAGTTTTATTAATGTAAGAAATATTATTCTTGGAACATATTTACACAAGCGGGTACTAAAACAAAACGCATATCAAAAACATTTACTGCGAAACGCAGGTATTTCTCATATATTATAGTAGAAACAATAACAAATGAGGATAAAAAACTACCTGAAACCGAGTGTTTCTGTCAGCTGTCGCATACGGGATGCCGAGGTATTCGAAAAACGTACCATCTCCGCTTATTTTACCGCTCACAATCCCTTGTTCGATTGTTACTTCGGGGGCCGGCTGGTCGACCAAGTTCGAGGCAAATAGTGAGAATAGAACCAACAGCTTCCTGTACTTCATTGTTTACCGTAAATTATTCAGTCACTAACAGAATGTTTCTTTCATAATTATTATTTATTTATCACATTTCCTTGGTAATTACTTGATTCGTTTATAGAACTAAACTCCTTCCATCAAACAGGTTAGAAACATTATTATCTTTAACACATTTATCTATTAGATACGCCGCACTCATTTTGATAACAATATTATGTAGCGTTGTTGGCGTGTAGAATCTCTTTTCCATGTTAAACTGTTTATAACTTCTGCATTTCAATGATAATTTAGATTTAGCTATCGCTCAAACACTATTATTTCACATTTACGATGAATTCTACGTTGATTATGGATGTATATAAACTGGGCAACCTTGACGATACTTTAACACGACCACTGCGTAAGCGCTGTGGCCTTCGACTGACGTATTGACATAAATAGCTACGTATGCGAGGGCATTAGACCTTATTAGTTGATGTAAATTGTAAATGGTAATTGGGTGTTTTTGCTATGGTGCATGCGCTTGGAATAACAATACTTAACGTTTTTTTTTTCACGTTTTTGTGCATTAGGTCCATTAGCTCGAGTCTTAAGTATTTTATGTATACACATTTAAGTATTTTTTCATTTAAATAAGCTTTTAAGTAAGATATAAAATGTTCAATCTCTAAGTATATCTTACTATACTATCTTATAAATGTTCAATCTCTAAGGGGGTTAATACAACATTTTTTTTGGTCAACTGTGTCAGTAGGTGGGTAATGTTTTCCGTGCTTATGTACATACATAAGCACGGAAAACATTACCCATACAACATACAAACATCCATATTCACATACATATGTGAATATGGATGTTTGTATGTCTGTCTATTTTTTGGCACATATATAAGGTGATTATACTGTATATCGATAACAATGATATATCATTATTATGACATATTATTGGTGTCGACTTAGTTTGAAAGTGACGTAGGCTACATGATTTATAAAAAGGTGTATGTTGATTTCGGCGATCAAAAAAATGGGTTACGATTTTCATTATCATTGTAATGTAGGTATAAAATAAAAGCTAATAAATGTACCATTAAAGTATTAATTAAATATTATAATACTTTTATGTTGCTATCTTGGCACGAACTCCTATATATAGTTATATTTATTAAATTTAACTATTTTTAAAAAATAACATATTCTAATGCAAGTTGTAATTTTAGCTCACAGGTTTTTTCTTCTCTAATAATATGTAGTTTTAAGTTCATTTTTTTATTTCCAATTGGAACGTCTTACACTTTCTTCTGCTTTGATCCTTAAGAATTTTGAAATGTACAAGATATTATCTAATCTTACATTCTTGAAGGCAGAATAGTCATTACATTGGCACCACAAACAAACCCTAATATACGTAGTATACCTTTTTTTTTGTTTTCGAGAGGGAACCCTTCCAAAGGTACCCGACGCCGTGGGAGCGACGCAGGGTTATGTGGGATTTTTACCGCACTAAAACTCCCCCGGTGGCCGTCCTCGGCGCTGAATAGGAGAACTCCGGGATCTCGAAATGATTTCAACCGGAATCCTCCGAGCGCGCTGCCCCATCGGGCTCCTCCCAGATGGGCAGCTGGGCCCACCGCTCCGCCTATAGGCAGTGGATATCGTAGCCCTATTCTCCCCGAGGCTACAGGGACGATACGTAGTATACCTAGCCGTGAATAAATACTACAATTTAACTACTACCCTAATATAATATGCAGGGCTCGCTCGCCGCAGCGAACTAAACAGGCCATTTTCTCATCTCTTCGCATGTCCGAAATTTAGTTGAATAAATTACGCGAAAGGCGAAAACTGTTGAATTTTAACCCTATCCCGCGCGTGACCGCCCGCGCCGCCGCCTGAATATTAATATTTCATGCCTTACATACTATATGGCTATAATAAAATTTCGTCAGCAATGTCTGTTGATCACATTTATGGTTAAGGAACTTTATCCTCACTAAGAATTAAGAATTCACTTACATGAGAAATTAAACATTACAAACATTAGTATCTTATTCATAAAGTACTGCGATTTTATACATAAAGTGGATAGCAACAAAATACGTCGTCGACAGAGTGGACTAGTGTGTTACATAACCCTAACTCTAATGCACAGCCATACCCAGCCAGCCACCAGAAGAGCTGACGCAGCACCTCGAACGTTTCCACATATCGTGAGAATACACGGCATTCCGAGATCTCACATCGACTCGGTCTCACCGCTTCAGTTTTAAGTTTAAATGTATCCTAATTTTTAGTTTAAATTAAATAATAAGTATTGTTTTGAGTTTCTCTGCGACCTTCGGCCGCCACCAACTAGTGCGTAAACAAGACATGGAATTCATTTCTACTTTTAAACGTAAAACACCTTCATGACTTTTATGAATTTTTAATTTTGATAGTACTGTTTAATCGGTATTTTGATAATGTTTTGTGCCTGAGAATGTCCGAGAATATTGTTAGCATTTCAAATCCCTTTATTGGAGATATATTTTTTGAACTAGTCACCCGTCATAACGGTCGAAATTGGACCGTAATTTAAATTAAAAAACTAAACTTCATATTGTCCAAAGTAGCACGAATATTTCTCAAATTCAAATAAATTGTTATAATTCTCGAGTTATTTTTAACGCACCCGTTAAAGGTAAAAAGAGGTTTAATTAACTAAGCTGCATTTAAAAGTAATAGCGGGGTTAGCGGCTATTTTGACAAAGACATCTGACATTTTTGACGTTACGTGTGTTTTATTCATTATTCAAAAAAAAATTTGCATAATCCTTCTATACATCAACTATAACCGTGCGTGATTCCATAGTCCTCCGTCTGCGGTAAGTATCTTAAAAACGGATCATAAGTTTTTGCTTCACGTATTAATATATGGGTACTATCATGCCAAACAAGCAAGCATTACGCCTAATGATAAATAAAAGTCATTGATAAGCAACAAAAGCAGTTCTGAAGTCAATCACAAATGCTTTGTCACTCCTTTGGATGAAGGTAATTGTCTCCTATGAAGTCAGCAAAAGTTTATAACCTTCAGCCTAAACACATAACAAATTCACACATAATGACACATGACACATTCAAACACATAACATACAACTGTGGGAAGGAAATTTAATAATAAACATTATTATTGTTAAGAACACATTTCATATAGTTAACTACTGCAAAAACTGTTTACATGATGATAATATACTTCTTTATTTTTTAGATATTTTGTTGATATTTCATCTGTGTAGTGTAAGTAGTGTGTCTAATTTACATTAACTATTTAAACAGGACTATGTATAGGGCGTCCACTAATTCGCACTTGTCCAGCGCGGTGGACTATGGCCTAAACTCTCTCATTCTGATTGAAGACCCGTGCCCAGCAGTGGGACAATAATGGGTTGATGGGGATGGGGATGTATATGGCAATTAAAAACATTAATTTACTTAATGTTAAAAAAAAACTTACTTAGTTCAAAAGCTGTTGGACAACATTAGAACTAATTCAGACTTTATTCCCATACTTGTAAGAGGATAACATTATTATAAAATAGGTTAATAATTACGTGCAAAGTTCCTAAACATTTTGACTTACTCTGTTACTAACTGGACTGAATTGACATGACATGAACATCCATTGGGTAGTAAGAAATATTATTATTTCTATAATTAATATGTTCTTTGCCTTTTGATATGTATCCTTCAACCCCTCATAGTTATCCAACGATTTCTCTTAAGATGTGTATTTATAACATATATTCATAACTCAAGAATGTATTTCTATACGAAAAACTTCATAAACGTTAACTTTTTCCTAACAAAATTATAGAAAATGTAATCATTTATATAATGATGTCGTTATTCTGTTTGGAAGGTTACTACTATTTTCATATTGTTTTTTGACTTTTCGATTTTCTTCATAAAAATATTAGATAACTGTTAATTATACTTTCCCACCCTACTTCAGTCATATCAGTGGAATTGTAAAAAAAAAACGACCATAGTAATAAGTAGGTAATCGTATTACATTTCGCTATTAGTAAAATCACAAACAAGAACAAAAATCAACTCCACGGCTTCCCAGTTCGCTTTCAAAGGAGCATCACTACTTAGCACTTTGAAGATTAGTTCCCGAGTCGTAACAGCTGACTTCGCGCCTCCGTCTTCGATGCAAATGATCGAATCATCAAGAGCTCTGGATTACTCTCCACGTAAGTGACTTGCGATGGAAAAGTTCGTATCCTTAAAGATTAATTCGCTGGAATTAAAAGGATTATTAATATTCATTGGAATGCCTCTTGACGTGATCGTGGTCTGCCATTTTGAAATTATTCCCTTCTAAAGTCAAAAGTGCTTCTTCTGTTTACATCGCCTGTGGTAAACTTTTTAATTACTTACTTCCTTTGATAGAAAAAACATTTGAGTTAAAGAATACTAATATTACTTAAAGAAGTATTGCAAGATAATGGAACGAGAGAGAATTGTGAGACCGTTAGACCCTCTTCATTATCTGTAGTTAGCGTGAAGGCCATGTGTTTTCTTGGAAGGATGTGGTTGCCAGTTCAACATAGTATCTACGACGTCCTTCGGCAGCGGAGAAACGACTGTGTGTGACATTAAAATTTGTGTGTTATCTGGGGTTGATTACGTCATGAGCGTGGGTGACCACTTTAGGCATTTAGATCATCAGTCAAAAGTCGAAGTAGGAAACGTACATCCACATGTTCGTTCCCCACTTTGACTTTAATCCTTACTTGTTATTTACAATGTTTTCACAAAGCTTTGTCTATTTTCTAAAAAGGTTTTCTAAAAGATTTGTAATTTACAACACAACGTTCACATAAAGGTAAGGTAACAAAACAACTATACGGCACATAGGTACAATAACAATACGTTAAGCGGAGTTTGACCACTTCAGCACGTGCGCTTTGTCGTGGAAAGCCAAAAACTCGTTACATTCCAGTGTTTCATTGCAGTACGTTTTTCGTTTGCGTTTTTGTAATGTCGAATATTAATAAAAACTTTTTAACAAAAAATATCTACCGACTTCCATGTCACAAAAAAGTAAAAAATAATTTAAATATATTTTGGTCTAGAACATACTCAGTACTTAGTACATAGTCCTGAAGTCGGTGCTCGACATATTTCGCTGGACGACGGTAACTACGTCCTATATGAGCACCGACTTCAGAACTATGTACTAAGTACGTTTTTGGTTTTTGGAATATTAAAAATTAAAGTGAATGCTTTTACACTCGCTGTGTAGATATACAATGGATCACCTAGCCTAATAGTAGTGTAGTGCCAACCCATTATTGTCCCACTGCTGGGCACGGGTCTTCTCTCAGAAAGAGAGAGTTTAGGCCATCGTCCACCGCGCTGGCCAAGTGCGAATTGGTGGACAGCATAACTAATGGATATATGAAATACCTAGCTAATGAAGCATCCCAGACTAATAAATATAAATACATAACCTAAGTATATTGTCTAATCAGGAAAAAAGAAAAAGAAAGAAAAGAAATATTTATTTGTACAAAAATACTACAACATAATGTGGCATAAATAACAGTATACATTACTTGTATATTAGTCCATTCTGTCGTCTGTCATCTGCTGTTATCCACAGAAAAAAAAACCTGACAGACACACAAAATGTCAGAAGTTGGTATCGAGAAAATAGAAAAAAATGTTATTCAGGAAATTTTGACAAATTTTTGTTCAGTAAGTCATTACAAACACATATGTTCGCTACGGTGAATATAAATATATTTAGCCCATCCCCGCTTTTAACCCTTCAAAAGGTGGTACTAACTAAAGTAGGTACTACTTATATTTTAGTAATGCATATCCATTACAACTAGTCACCTATCGCATCGGTCGAAATTCGACCGTAATTTAAATTAAAAAACTAAACTTCACATTGTCCAAAGGAGTACGAATATTTCACAAATTCAAATAAAATGTAATAATTTTCAAGTAATTTTGAACGTCCCGTTAAATATGAAAAGAGGTTTAATTAGCCAAGCCGCATTTAAAAGCAATACCGGGTATTTTGATAAAGACACTGACAGTTCTGACGTTATGTGTCTTCATAGTACGACATCGAATGTTCTATTTCGTTTATTATTTATGTGTTTGTGACAAATGCACGGTAGTGTGTGTAATGTGTTTTTAGTTGATTTTACGTATGTTACATAAAATCAACTAAAACACATTTTGCACTCCTTCTCTACGTCCACTATAGCCGTGCAAAATTTCATACTAATCCGTCCGCGGCATATTATTATTTAAAAATGCACCACAAGTTTTTGCTTCACGTATTAATATATAGATACTAGCTGTCCCGACAAACGTTGTTTTGCCATATAAAAAATAAAAAAATAAAATTGAGGGGTGGACCACCCTTATTATTTAGGGGTGTGAAAAATAGATGTTAGCCGATTCTCAGACCTACCCAATATGCTTACCAAATTTCAGAGGAATCGGTCAAGCCGTTTCGGAGGAGTATGAAGGCTAACATTGTGACACGAGAATTTTATATATAAGATAATGCATTATAAAGTATATCTTTACAAAACTTCTATCTAGAATGTACATCGCACAGTTAAATTTAAATGAAGATGAATTCAAGCTCCATATTTCGTTTAGTACGATGCAGTTGGAGCTTCTTAAAAATTCTTCTTAACGTAGCGCCAAAGTTGAGACGCATCGTGAAACTTACTATGTCGTGGAGCACTGCGCACTAAGCAGTTAAGGTATTTCATTTTTGATATAGCATATGGCTAACGATACATATAAGTTTGTAAAAAAAATAGCACAATTAAAAAAAATGTGTGCGTGTACTAGTGTACACTCGTAAGAAGTGAAACTTCTTTATGACGTTATTTTTCAAAAAATAATTTACTTTAAGCAACTTTACAGAAATTGGTTAAATAAAGTTAAATTAGATAAAGTTTAATAAAAGGCTTTTATTAAACTTTATCTAATAATCTAATCTATAATAATCTATCTAATATCACGCGTGGTAGGGATAAGAAAAAGATAGCGCGTAACGGAAAAAAAGATGGCGCGTAACGAAAAAATTTTACACTAAATTTTTTCCAACCCTGATAAAGAAGTTTCACTTCAAAATTCCTCGATTTTACAAAGACAAAGGCCTAGAAGGGAAGTCTTGATGCGTTGACTACATTGCCGTATTGAAGCAGTAGGTAATTGTTTATTAATTAAAATAAAAAAGTAAAAAAACAATTTTAAGTTAAACGGTTCTATATTGCAAATAAATGTATTAAAAGCTAAAAAATAATTTCATGGATACAGTGATGGGTACCAATATGTATACATTGTTATATTTTCAAAATAAAGTAACTCATAACCTACTCACTTTCTGGAAATATCTATGGTCACATAAATTTCTAAAAATGCAATATACATTTATGTAAACACCTATAACAAAAGATGTAATTCTTGAAATATACAAATTTTAAACATACGCATTGATTAAACTAAAATAAAATCGCGGGGCACGTCCAATATTTACAATCGAAACACATGGCATGTGACTTCACCCACCTAGTAGATATACACAGGTAGAACTACACAGCTTCTACCACGAAGCTGTGTAGTTCGACCGCGGAAGTACCACGGCCAAACCTATTTCTAACGTGAAGCATTCCTTGAGTTTCGATGGAAGTGTGTGGTTGCCGACACACTTTTATATGACCATGTTTATTCTAGAAATAGCAACGTATCTGTTATTGAATTCAGATAGAACCTATGTTCAATATGAAGTTGCTAACGGATGTCCATGAGCGGCAGTGACCACTTAACATCAGGTGGACTGCATGCTCGTTTACTTTATTTGTTTTATAAAAAAATCACCGCGCCTGAGAAGTGTGTTGGCTACCGCAATGCTATTCAAATCCAACACCGTATGACATATATCGTCAACCCATTATTGTCCCACTGCTGGGCACGAGTCTTCTCTCGGAATGAGAGAGTTTTAGCCCATAGTCCAGCGCGCTGGCCAAGTGCGAATTGGTGGACTTCACACACCTCCGAGAACATTTTTTTTTAAAGAACTCTCGTGTGTGTAGGTTTTCTGACGATGTTTTCCTTCCCAGAAAAGCAGTGATAATTAATTTCTAATACGCATATAAATCAGTGGTGCGTGCCTAGGTTTGAACCTCGAACCTCCCAATTGAGAGGACAAGTTTCAACCATTAGACTATCACTGCTTGCCGTATGAAATGCTGATTAATATTTGATAACTGAACCCTAAATTTCTATAGTGAAAAGAAACTTGCGTTGTTAATAAACCATACCTAATGCAAATAAGCCATCTGGAGGTAAGCTATCCAATGAGAGTGTACATTATTTATTGCGATAGTTATAAACAGAACAAACCAAGTTCCGACTGGGCTTATGCATATTAAACAGGTTTTAGTCGGTAGTTAGGTACTAAATAATATCCGTGGTGTATCCCGTTATCTCGTGGACTTGTCGTTTCTACCAGCAACCTGTGTTGTGTAAATACTTATTTAACGATGTTCATACATGTACAAAGACTTTATAATTTGTCCTTTTATGTGGTTACAAGTATCATTACATAGTATAAAACTAAGCAGCTTCCCGCTGTCTGTCCCTACAGACAGCGGGAAGCTGCTTAGTTACTTAGGGATGTATGCTTAGATCTTTAAACTACGCTATGGATTTTAATGCAGTTTTTTTTAAATAGATAGAGTGATTCAACAGAAAGGTTGTGTGTATAACACATGTGTAATATAGTGGAGAAACACTTTTAATTTTAGATTTTTGTCTTTTAGGCGGAACGAAGTTCGCCGTGCCACCCCGACCCGTTTGACGACCCGCGTGGCGGAGCAGTTACCATACCGGTCGGACGCGCAATGGTTTCCGAGTTCGATTCCCGGCCAGACAGGTATCTGAATGATGAGTTTAGATTCGTGTTCTGGGTTCGGGTATTTGTGTATTCGTCTTGTGTGTGTCCATGGTACCCACGATACAGGAGAAAATCCTACTGTGGGGCTATGAGTGTAGAAAGCGTGTGTCACCTAGTTTTAATTATAACATTGAAATAGTAAATGAGTTTTCAGTTATCCTAATGGTAAGTGGTCACTCCCGTAATGATTATTTGTAATCAACTTCAACTTCAACATCAATTGAAGACAGTCACAGATGCGTTGTACTCCCGGGGACTGAGATGGTCGCCTCATACAAAAGAGACCCGACAACCACACGACGCCTTTCAACCACCTTCTAGCTAAACGCACAAACAGTTTTACGTCAGAAATAGGTGTGGCGGTAGTACCTCCACGGCCGACCACACTCCTTACACCACCATAATTAAAGCCAATTTAGAACATTATTTCTGCTCTGGTCGTGGGTTTCAAGTTTCAAGTAAAGTGAAATAAATACAACCGCATATCATGAGTATCCTTTACATAATAAAATGGTTTAATTTTTGTCCTACTTATAAGATTACCAGTACGATTACTAATTATTTGTTCAGTTGTCAAGGAAAAATGTTTTTTTTTCCTGGCTATTTATTACAAATTTCTTATACATAAACATAAAACTGGAAGCATAATAAATTGTATTCCAATTTTATCCTTACGACTACTAAGTATAACCTTCATATAAGTACTACCTTCATTATCCCTCTTCCTAAAGTATGTAACCCCTGCTCTCTTAATCATTTCAGACCTATTTCTATTCTCCCCTTTCTTTCAAAAATCCTAGAAGCCACTGTACATAAACAAGTATCCTCTTTCATCTTTAATAACAACCTCCTCTGTCCCTTTCAGTCTGGTTTTCGACCTGGACACAGCACTACAACTGCCCTACTCAAAGTTCTGGAAGATGTTCGTGATGGCATGGAAGATAAAATGGTCACCATTCTTGTACTTATTGATTTTTCGAATGCTTTCAATATGGTAGACCATGATATCCTTCTTGCCGCTCTCCAACATCTAAGGTTCTCGTCAAAAGTTCTGGAATGGTTTTCTTCTTATCTTCGGGAGCGTCTACAAGCTACCCGCGTAGATCATGCACATTCTGAGTGGTGTCATGTTACTTCTGGGGTACCTCAAGGTGGTATCCTATCTCCTCTGCTTTTCTCGATTTTCATTAATTTTCTCACTTTTTCCCTTGACTGCTCTTTCCACCTGTATGCTGACGATCTGCAAATATATGCAAAAGCTGAAGTCTCCAATGTTAACAATGCGGTACGCGTAATAAATAAGAATCTTGACAATATAAGTCACTGGTCCAGCAGGTTTGGTGTTAAGGTTAATCCTGCTAAATGCCAAGCAATTATATTGGGCAGTTCGCGTCAATTGGTAAAATTGGTTATGGATTCCGTTGCACCTATCGTGTTTGAAGATTCTGTTGTGCCATTCTCTTCTAGCGTCAAAGATCTCGGTTTGCATATAGACTCATCTCTGACCTGGTCAGTACACGTCAGCGAGGTCAGTAAGTCGGTATTTGCTGCGCTGCACAACCTTAATCGACTGCGAAACTTTCTTCCTGAACAGGTGAAAGTTACCCTTGTCCAGGCTCTCATACTCCCGATCATCGATTATGCTGATGTGTGTTGCTCCGAAATTAGTGGAGAGCTGCTGAACAAATTAGATAGACTCTTAAATTATGCCATACGTTTTATCTTCTGTCTACGCAAATATGATCACATTTCATCCTATCGTCGCCATCTCAAATGGCTTCCCATTCGTGATCGTAGACAGGTCAGATCTCTCAATACTCTTCACTCCATACTTTTCGATCCGGTTGCTCCGAGATATTTGAAGCAAAAGTTTCAATATCTTTGTGATTCCCATGAACGTCAGCTGCGATCCCTTGATTCTCTCACTTTGTCTTTCCCTTTACACCGTTCCAACTTTCTATCTCACTCTTTTGCCATTCAATCTGCCCGCCTTTGGAACATCCTCCCGTTACAATTTAAGAAGATAATGTGCAGGCAGGCATTTAAAGATAAAGTCAAAGGTTATTATCTTAATAAACTTTACCGAAACTAATTTACAAAATTATTATTATTTTTATTTCATTCCTATGTATATATGTTTTCATTAATGTTTATATACTATGTTTAAATATTAGTGTTTATTTATAATATATTATACTTGCATATTTATATTTAATATCTATTTTTGCTCTTTTATTTCATTTTATTAAAATTTACTTTAATAAAATACCGCCTTCGTTGATTTCTGCTTCACCTAAAGGTCGACTGGGAGAGAATGCCTATGGCATTAAGTCCGCCTTTGTACCACTCTAGGTATATAAGAATAAATAAATAAAAATAAAATAAATAAATAAGTCGTGTGTCCCCTAGTTATATGTTCTAATCCTTCAATCGTGCAGTTCGCCCCGGGAGTGCAATATCCCGGTTAGTACAAAATAACTTTCAAACTTCTACCGTGTACAGTAAATTTGTGTAACTGCCCAACTTCTGGAATACATCATAACTTTAAAAGAAAATTTTGAGAAACTTTTCAAGTAACAAATATATCACCAGGCTTGGCATAAGCCGTAAAATTATTTCCTTGTAAACCATAATTTTTAAATTTTGGTCTATATATCTGTCTGGATCTAATCTGGTGGAATGTTGAAAATTTTAATTTACCAATTTGTTGAATATTGAACATAGGTATTTAAAAAAAACTATTCAGAGCTTATTCTGGTGTAGTAGACACCTGAAAAAGAAGTTATAAATATTACATAAGTATATCATTGTATGTCGACATTTTCACATTATTATTTTCTTTACACAGAGGACAATTACATAAGGTGAATTCTTGCCACAATTTCCTACACGATACGATGGACCTAGTGAAAAGACTCAAACGGACTAAGCCCTTTGAGTTAGTGATATAACATAGTGTAGTGTTAGTGAAATAGTGACTTAATTAAATCATAGAACACAAGAACAATGTGTTTTCTTTTATGTTAGAACAAGAGTGCAGTATCAATGGACGCCTCTTTCACTAAACAATTATTTAGCAATTTAAGTTACATTAGAATTACTCATAAGCCTTATATATGGCTAGATTGTAATTAATATGAAGTACCGTATTACTCATTCGGTACTTTATATATAACCTAAAAAAATCCACACACCGACTACACAACTCTTTATTACCGCATCATTTTTACCTTTTTTCATTATTCTTTCTCTTTTCTCTATTCTTTCAGGTAATTTTATACTTCTACAAATTATTTTTATTATATTTTAACGTAAAGATATTTCATTAGAGTAAAATAATAAATAGTACTGTACAGTACAACGTTATCTGAGCACGCAGCAAGTTCTGCTATGCATTGCAACTTTGAATCTATTGCGACGATTTATGCGAAAGTTTTAAAGTCAGATACATCATTAAACTGGGAACTAACTTCCACTATACTCGTTCGCTCAATCGTATAGTCGAAATATACATATTTTGTAGCAACTTGTACATTTTGATAATGTTAATGTATAATATGTCCTTTTGTATGGTATTGATACGTAAGAAATGATGTAGTATCTTGATAGTACGTCAATGCAGATCTTGAACGTCTGTGACGAATTTCATATGGAACGTTGGTTCTAGCTACTATAATAGATGTTTGGCAAAGGGAGATCTTTTGCCAGGCTAGGTGATCATACCTGGGAAGCGGCCGTGCTATGACAGTCGTTGTTTGGAACTTGTATATCTGCAGGGTATTGATAATACTTCGATAGCGTGTTTCAGAATATTAGTAGCGCCATGTCTTGACGAGTTGCAGGAGGTCGCCACAGATGCATTGCTACTCCTCAAGACTGTGCCCGCTTGTATATTTATCTCTGCTTGCCTCCACACCCTCGCAAGAAGTACTTCATTCTAGAAAGAGGCATTTTTATTTGTCTTTCTGTCTCGTTTTTAATCTCTATCCTCCTAAACCAATTTCACGATGATCCTTAGATGGTGCAGCTCTTGCGATGTGCCTCCAATTACTATGGTCTTCAGCATCCTGTGCACATTGAATAATGGATGTTTGTGTCGCCATTTTTATAAAGTCTGTCCAGCGCGTAGGTTCGACACCGTCTGCTTGCAATTCATCACATTTTAGGTACATATTACTTGTATAAAATTATTGTAAACTATTAGTAGATAGCACAGTAGAACAAAGATAGAATAGACGAGTAAACTCTTTTTAAAATGTTATGTTATGCATGTTCAAATCTATATTATAAAATACGGAAACCAATTGAATAAAATCCTCTCAGTTATTTTTTGTGTCTGAATAACAATCAATTTAATATACAAATATTCATTAATAATATTCATAGGATTATCTAAACCGGACCATGCTTCGCTGTCAGTTCGATATTATACCGCTGGGATTTTGGAATTAAAAGTATAGAAATACTTCATACGAAAACACATGTGAATCTATCGACTATTTTTCGAGTTTAAAGAAATATGTAAGTTACCTTTTAATACGTATTTATAAATAAAATGAAGAAAAGAAACCAATAAAATACTGGCATTCTTATAAAATATAGTATTAGATATACGATGATGCGCCCTGTAGCTCCGGGATCAGAATAGGGCTACGGCATCCCCTGCCTGTCGTAAGAGGCGACTAATTGGGACTTTCGGGGTCGCGGGCGGCTAGAGTGGGAGCTCGAACCGTTTGTCCAGGCGATCCCGGAAAGGACGGCGGTTTGTGTGGTCGCATACCGCCGTAAAGACTAGACGCGGTGGTGAGCCCAACCGCCCATCTGGGAGGAGCTCGATGGGGCAACGCGCTGAGAGGATTCCGGCTGCTGTCCGTTGGAGGTCCCGGAGTCCTCTCTATAGTAGCTATCGAGGACGGCCACCGGGGGGGTTTAGTGCGGTAAAAATCCCACATAACCCTGCGTCGCTCCCACGGCGTCGGGTACCTTTTGAAGGTTTCCCCCTCGAAAACAAAAAAAAAGATATACGATTATAATAATAAAGTAACTTTAAGTATACGGTATATAAATAAAACGTTGCAAGCATTTCACAGTCTAATGTATGTACCGAACAGTTGAAAGAGAATTTTCAACCATGCTACAAATGAAATATGAAAATTTATTTAAATTGAACCACTATACGTGCGTCGGAGTTTCAGTCGCTTAAAAATATTAATGTTAAACCTCATATATTTTTAAGAACATTAACCAGTTAACTCATTCTAGAGTTACATAGTCACGTAGACACGAAGGAGTTTTTACTTTTTTGTAATTTAACCTAACGATAAGGCAGACGGACTACCTGGTGGAAAGTAGTTACTGAGTGTACATTTTTTTTCACGACTGCGTTCGAAAAAGAATGTTCTTCAGAGGATGTATGTTTGTACGTACATATTAACTCTTAACTCTGTTAAAATCTGTCCTCTCTCTGTTCCACACGAATACACAAACACCCAGACCCAGAACAAGAATCTAAGCTCATCATTCAGATACCTGTCTGGCCGGGTATCGAATCCGGGACCCACCGCATGTCAGCAGTGGGTCCCGGGTCCCGTGGGACCGGTATGGTAACCGCTGCGTCACGCGGGTCTAGAAGGTCTAAAACCTTTGGAATTCCGTAGTTTAAGTTTACCTACATATATGTACAAGGACATTAAAACGCAAGCAGCGCTTAACACTGCAGTTGGTACAAACAGAGATGTGGATACCTCAGCAATCCACCACGGAAGGCAGAAACCTTAAAATATACGCATAATGGTTCTCGAAAAAGGATTTTAGTGAATAATAAAACTTAGGCATGAATATCTAAAGCGAATAGGTCCATTACCGCGCATAAATTTCGTTTGAAGGTTTTAAACTTGCATCGTTCGCGTAGGAACGTAGACAAGTTACTTTATAGACTCCCAGTTTGAAGTCCAAAGCTGAAATACATTCAGCCCAACCAAGAGGTTCTCTTTCCTGTTCGTCATATTGAATGTAGATATGAATAGGATCGCAAGTACCCTTACATATGATAAATATAATATTTTTTTCGTGAGATTGAAGTGGCTAACGAATATGCAGTCCACTTGCTGGAAACTGAGCACTACTGCCCATGAACATCTGTATGAATCTTCATATTTCATATTCATAGAACATGGGTTCTATCTGTAGTCAATTACAAATGCGTTGCTACTCCCGAGGACTAAGATGGTCGCCTCATATAGTAGTGTGCCGGCAACCACACCCTTACAACGAATCGCAAAACCGCTTCACGCTAGAAATAAGTGTGGCGGTAGTACCTCCCCGGTCACTGCTCTGGTTCTACCACCTGATATAATATGGTAATAGAATGAATCTGTTTTATATTAGGAGTCTATATAGATAACTCGTCTATTCCTACAACATACGGACGATAAATTCAGTAGAATTTATACAGTTTCGGATAAATACGGCCTCAGTCGATCTGACCTCGTTGTGGGAGTTTGATGTGATCATACAATATGTTTTAGGGTATGTTTTAAGAGTATACTTTATTTCCCTAAATAAATTCTAATTCCACGCATTCGCTTCATATATGCAGCATTTGTTGAAAATTTTGTGTGAAGTTCGTTTCCGTTGAAGAACCCTATTCGGCGACCATGTTATACATGAAAAGTGTATCACGCACGTGTGTCAAGTCGATATTACTGATGTTCATGGGCAGCAGAGACTACTTACCATCTGATGGACTTCATGCTATTTTATTAACATAAATCGTATACATTAATATTATAAACCCGTCATTCTAGTTTCAAAGATATACTACATATTCGTAATTTGAATTAAATTTTCAAAATTACTATTATTATTTATTTACAAAGGCTACTATCTCCGTCAGTCACTTTACCCGTCGTAGTACCTTAACGACGTCATAAATACCGGTAGGTGTGACTGCACGGGGGTTTATATGTAATGCACGCCATCTATTAGCCAGATGCGGAAGCTAAGCCATGTAAATTCCTCTGCTTAGAATTCCGGCGGTGCAAAGCTCTGCTTTAGAGTGCAAAGTCATTATAATGTGTAAATTGCTTAGTCAGTTGCTCGCTAAGCTAGCATTACCTTGAGATGCAAATGGCTTAGAATGCAAAACTTGGGCTCTAAATAATTACGTGGTAAGACGTGTTCGACGTAAGTTTCCAATTATTTTTATTTTTATTATTCCATTTAAATGACAATATATCATATATACGTTGTTTAATTACTTTAACATCACATATTTTCACTGCTCAAATGCTTAAATATTTTTGAGAGAATCGCCTATCAATGCATGAAAATCCCATCAAAATAGCTTAATGAAACTATATAAAAATCTCGCATAAAAAAGACAAACACTTACTTAAATAAATAAAAGATTACACTCCAAAATATTAGATATTATTATCATTGTTGAAACCAAATAAGAATACATTTGAAGTTTTATCTACTTTTTTATTATGCTACGTTACCTTTCGTTTCGCTTTTCTAATCAAGTAGATACCTAGTAAGAGAGGAAAACATACCTTTACCTTACATCTATATATTCTGCAAAAAACAACTTCATATACAACCAAAAAATATGACTTTTACTTTTATATTAAGTTTGGTTCCATATGGTGATAAGATAGCATTTTATTTCAACACTAAACCATTTACAAGTATGTACGTGAAACTATCCTTTACAATTGATATTTAACGTATATTAAACCTATCTAGTTAAAAATAAAGTTCGTATGAGATATTTCTCAGAATTCCTTAAGAACAAGCTTTAAAAGTGCATCTTTCTTCCAGGTGTACATACTTTTGTACGTTCGTCTTTAGCTATAAATCCGTCGCGTCGCACTAACGGCCATATAAATACTGAGACGGGCCGAGTTACAGTTTAATACACGCCATCTATTAGCAGATAGAGGAATCTATGCAACATAGATTTCTATAACGATGGTCCTAATTTGTATTGTCAGTGATAGAAATTGAACCAAGTGAATAAATAAAAATAATGATCAATTGCCTTGTACTACACAAACTAAATTTATGTCTGCGTTCATTTCATTTATTAAATTCATGATTATTTCTTTGCAATCAAAGTATGCCCCTTTTTTCATTCTCGAGGGGGAACCTTCAAAAGGTATGCAACGCCGTGGGAGCGACGCAGGGTTGTATGGGATTTTTACCGCACTAAAATCTCCCCGGTGGCCATCTTCAGCGCTACAAAGAGTCCTCTGAGCGCGTTGCCCCATCGGGCTCGTCCCAGGTGGACGGCTGGGCCCAACTCCGTGTAATCTTTACGACGGTATGCGACCACATACCGCCGTCCTCCGTGGTGTCGCCTGACCGAACAGCGGGAGCTCCTAATTTAGCCGCCCGCAACTCTGGAAACTTCCTTTGAGTCGCCTCTTACGCCAGGCAGCGGCTCGGGTCTTCTCTCAGGATGAGAGAGTGTTAGGCCATAGTCCACCGCGCTGGCCTAGTGCGAATTGATGGACTTCACACACCTCCGAGAACTTTTTTTTTTAAGAACTTTCGGGTGAGTAGGTTTCCTCACGATGTTTTCACTGAAAAGCAGTGATAATTAATTTCTAATACGCACATAAATCAGTGGTGCGTGCCTGGGTTTGAACCTCGGACCTCCCGATCGAGAGGGCAAGTTTTCAACCATTAGGCTATCACTGCTCTCATTTCACTGTTTAACTACAATTAATAAACTAAACTAAAAGTAGCTGTCAGTAGTCAATTATCATTTGTTATTACTATCGCAATATTTCACTTCCAATTGTTTTTGTTGAAATTGTAATTCCACGTAAATTTGCACTGGAAACTTAAACTGTCCAGTATATTTTGTTGATCTAACCACGTCGGTCCATCGCCATAAATTCCCCGCGGCGCCTTAACGATCCCATAAATACTGTGGGGGTGGAGGGATGGAGGGGGATAAGTTCTGTGTAATTGCACGCCATCTATTAGCCAGATGTGGAAGCTAGAAATGTGAATTCCTGTACTTAGTGCAGAAAGTTGACAAAGTTTGGTGTAGGAATACATGCCCATAAATAAATCACTTCTTTTCTTAAATAACACAAGTCAATAATAAAATATACAGGAGACCTACTTAAAAATAAACATTGCTTTTAGTATTATCTTATTAGTATTATGAAAGAATAAAAAAAAAAAAAAACTAAACTGAAATAAACCAAATATAACCAAATTTAATCTTTAACGTAAAATTAATTTTGTAATAATAAAATATCACAATAGAAATTATGAAGAAATAAGTATTTGGATCCTATTTTAGCCTTTTAGTTTTAACCAAAGTATTTACGAGATTGGTGGACGTTTAACGAGGAGACGTATAACAGGAAAACTGGGATAAATACATTTTCCTAGTTTTGTCCCCGTTAATTGGAAATGGACACCGTCCCATTGTATCAATTGCACACTGCAGTGCTCTGTTTTTAATAATATATCTATTCTCGTTATTATTGCTTTAATGAATTCAACAATATTTTGTTTCCAAGTTATAATAACATTTTTAAATTATTACTTTTTCTTTTTTATAATTTTCTCCATCCACCAACATTGAGCAGGCTCTACCAGGCGAACTCATCACAGATGCATTACCACTGCAGACTAAGATGACCGTTTGATACATAAGTCAACCTGAATTCACACCTTTCGCAAGAACTACTTCAAGCTATGAATAGGTGTAGCCGTGGTACCTCTCTGGTTGAACCAGGTCGAAATTCGACCGTAGTTTTGATTAAAAAAAAATAAACTTCATATTGACCAAAGTAGCACCAATATTACTCCAATTTAAATAAGTTGTAATTTTCAAGTTATTTTGAACGCACCCGTAAAAGGTATAAAAGGTCCATTCAATAAGTTAGCTGTATTTAAAAGCAATAGCGGGTATTTTGACAAAGATGAAAACACAAAACGTCAAAAATGACAGATATTTTTGACATTATATATTTTCATAGTAAGACATTGATTGTTCTATTTAATATAATATGTATGTGTTTATGTCATATGGTAGGTAGTGAGTGTAATGTGTTTTTAGTTGATTTTATGTATGTTTTATGCATTATTTGGAAAAAATATTAGCATTGCGCAATCCTTCTCTACGTCAACTATAACCGTGCGTAATTTCATACTCCTCCGCCTGCGGCAAGTATCTTAAAAACGAATCAAAAATTTTTGCTTCACGTATTAATATATCTAGATATTTCAGGTCATTTAGCATTTCGATATGTATGAAAGAAGTACAAACCTTAGACAGTCTACATAAGTGGCTACCTTCATCTCATTTCTGTGCCTTTCCGGCTTCCTTCTTAAAAGTACGATAAGTCTGGACTATTTTAGCAAGCTGCTTCTATGCAGATGGTATAACCAAATAACACTCAGTTATATACGAGTATATTACATTAAGCACTTTTGGCATTGCGTCCAATGTCAATACCAATATAATCATGAAATGTTGTAGGTCAGGGATCGACAACCATCGGCTCGGGAGTTATTTTAGTTATTATTTATAATATAGAATTTGTAAACAGAGTGCAGTCCACCTGATGGTATGATGGTTATTAGCCAATGCCGACTATAGACATCTAAATAATTCCAGGTAAACATAGTTTTACCAAAGGCGGGTCATATATGTGTTGCTACCCTTGAAAACAAAGTTGGAGCGGTTCGGATTAATATTTCGCCTTATAAAAACCTTACGCCTTTCAAACAAGTATACAGCAACACCTGACACTCGTAATTATGCGAAAATTCGCGTGACGGTGGTACCGAAACTACAAAAGGTTGAACCGCTCTTGTCTTATGTCTTTATAAATCTTATTAAGTTTGTTTTTATCATAATATATATGAATAGTTGGATAGCTTCATATATAAGTATTTGGTTTTAAATTCAAACGTAATTAAATAATTGTCGAAAAAACAAAAATCCAACAAAAAAACTAATTAGTGAAATGAGAATAATTAACGTCAATGTGAAGCCATATATGATTGATTATAAATATACATAAGAATATTGATAATAAACACTTACAATTACAATTCTTTGTCGTAATAAAACTAGGTAATTTCCGAAGCTTCGCCCGCTGCGGTTACGCGATTAAGCGAAGTCCGACCGGAATGTTTTGCGTGAAAGACTAACAAACAGACACACATACTTACAAACTTTTACGTTTATGTTTTTATTAAAATTTAGTATTCAGCGGAAATGTTGCCGACGCCTGTTAAAGCAATGCTGTTAGATACTTCAAGCGACAAACACGTAGTGAAATTAACTGCAAACTGAAATGGATGCAAATGTGATCGTCGTGGGACCCGTCATACACTGAGATCTGTTATTTGCTACATCACTGTTATATTATCACTAGCTCTTACCCGCGGCTTCGCCCGCACGGTCAAAGGAAATTAACATTAGCATTCGATAGCGTGATTCGGAACTTGCAAATGAATTTTACTAACGCCATCCATTAACAACGTTTGGGACTACTAAATATGCATCAACTAATAAAACATCGATCTCTTATAAACCCATTATTGTCCCACTGCTGGGCACGGATCTTCTCTCAGAATGAGAGAGTTTTTAGGCCATAGTCCACCGCGCCGGCCAATTGCGAATTGGTGGACAACATTGAAAAATATTAACAGCTGGTGAAAACATCTATATTCTCATCGAAATGAGAGATCGCGGTAAAAGTAGCCTACGTCACTCTCCGACCTCCTAACTATCTCCCAACATATAAACCATATTATATAATAGCTATGTGGCGACGTGAAAGAGGAACAAACAAACACACTTTCACATTTATAATATTAGTATGGATTATTCACTGACTGTTAAATTATCAATATTCAGTATTACATCACTGTTAACTCATAATTGCTAACTCATAACTCGAAGGTGGTAGAACTAGTGTAGTTCGACCTGGGAAGTACCAACGTCACACCTATTTCTAGCGTGAAACATTTCTTGCGTTTCGTTGGAAGGTTGTGGTTGCCGCAAATTATTCAATGAAAATATGAAAAAATGCTCAAACTCTTCAATATCACATAGACCTGCAAAGATTTGAGTCACAATACCGTACGCAATAATCGAGAACCTGTGATTCCGTCTATGTATTTCAATTAAAAAATCCCCACAGATAAACAAGAAAAGAGCGTAAATAAAATAACTTGTGACTGTATTTATAAAAAAATACCTTAGAAAACTTACCGTATGGCAATCATATCAATACTTTTGGTTGCCGGCACACTTTCACATGAGGCGACCATCATAGTCCTCGGGAGTAGCAACGCATCTGTGATTGACTTCAGATAGAATCCATGTTCTGTTTAGAGTTGCTTACAGATGTCCAGGCAGCAGTGACCACTTACCATCAGGTGAGCTGCTGGCTCGTTTGCTACTTCGATCAGATACAAAAAAATTGTTCCACTGGGCGCCGCTTCTTGCAGAATCAGGAAGGTTTTACACCATATACACCGCGCGGGCGATGTACGATTTGGTAGACTTAACACACTTTTGGGACCTTTTTTTAAGAACTCGTAGGTTTGTTGGTTTCCTCACGATGTCTTCATTCACTGTAAAGAAGTAATAACAAATTTCTAAAGTGCACATAATTTTTAAAAAGATGTGGAACAAATTCATCTTGAATTCATATTCTCCGAACACTATGGCATATGGGTAATGTATTTATGACTATTTCGGTGTTGTAAGGACAGTGTCAACTTTAGTATGACGCTCTGCCTTTTTTTTCTTGTTCTCGAGGGGGAAACCTTCAAAAGGTACCCGACGCCGTGGGAGCGACGCGGGGTTATGTGGGATTTTTACCGCACTAAAACCCCTCCGGTGGCCGTTCTCGGCGCTATAAAGAGGACCCGGGGACTCGGTCCGACCGCAACCGGAATCCTCTGAGCGCGTTGCCCCATCGGGCTCCTCCCAGATGGGTGGCTGGGCCCACCGCTCCGTCTTGTCTTTACGACGGTATGCGACCACATATACCGCCGTCCTTCCCGGGATCGTCTAACCGAACGGTTCGAGCTCCCACTCTAGCCGCCTGCAACCTAGGAAACCCCTTTTAGTCGCCTCTTACGACAGACAGGGGATACCGTAGCCCTATTCTGACCCCGAGGCTACGGGGACGATGACGCTCTGCCTAGCTTCTCAAATTTCACGTAGGATTTTTATTTATTTATTTTTTTGGTTAGGGTATACAAAATATAATAATTAAATAATTTCAAAATCCATGAACTAGGATTTTTTTGTAGATCTAAGGATTATAGCTCATCTTCAACATTGCTACGTTTAGTTTTTGCTAATAAATAAAAATAAGTGGAAAATATAATTATTATAAATGTGCTATACCAACAACTATTTTAGTATGATTATGATTTAATATTACAATTAAAATAAATAAACTATAATTTGGAATATAGTTATGTGTAATTATTTATTTATTTTTTTGTTTCATGCTAGAAACCAAATAATTATTGGGCTTAATAACCCGGTCGCAAAAAATATTTTATAGATTTATAATGTATCTACCTAGTTACTTAAGGCAAAATGTACGATAATTTATGTATAGTATATAGTTTAGAGTAATTATTATTAGACATGGCAACTAGGCTGAAACTTCCTTTAATAGATAACGATGACTACTTTTGATGAAGTACTTAACCGTAAGGTGTGCTTTACATAATAGCGTTTTCTAGCGTGACGCAGTTTTTGCGTTTCGGTGGATGGAGTGGTAGTGATGCGGTTGCTATGCACATAGTAACGAATCTGCAAGAGACTTCACATAAAATGCCTGTTCTATATGGAGTTGCTTACAATGTCCATGGGCGACATTGGCCACTACCATCAGGTGTATTGCACGCTCAAGTTGCTACGTCAATGTGGTAAAAAATAGAAGTAATAAATAAAAATGCAGTCCACTTCATGGTCACCATCGCCCATGGACATCCGAAAGCAAGGAATTGAATCCTCAAATATCACTCATATTACTCATCACCTCAATATTTTGAAGGTGGCAGAACCAGCGTAGTTCGACCGGGGAAGTACCACCGCCACACTTACTTCCAACGTGAAGTATTTCTTGCGTTACGATGGAAAGGTGTGGTTGCCGGCACACTTTCACATGAGGCGACCATCATAGTCCTCGAAAACAACTACACATCTGTGATTGACTTCAGATGGAACCCATGTTCTGTATGAAGTTGATTACAGATATCCATGGGCGGCAGTGACCACTTACCATCAGGTGGACTGCATGCTCGTTTGCTTCTTCAATCAGATAGAAAAAAAATCACATAGAGTCTCTGTCTACATATACTTGGTGTTAATATTTTCCATTATTTACCATCAAGTATATAAAATATGAACTAACGAAATACAATAACAGTTTGTAGCTAAAGGTGACTATTTACATTTTTATAAGAATGTGTAAAAAGGCTTTACCGCCCCGCGGGACGGTGTGATATTTCATCCCCCCAGGTAGCACCGATCATGAGTTTATTTTCTAACCCATTTTATTTACGTAGAACATAAGCCAGCTGGTTGGTAGTAACGAGTTATTGAATAGATATTGAATAGAAGTTTTCCGAGTATAAACGCGAAGTTTTTTTTTATCTGACTAAAGTAGTAAACGAGCATGCAGCTCACCTGATGGTAAGTGGTTACTGCCGCTCATGGACATCTGTAACCAACTACATACAGAACATGAGTTCCATCTGAAGTCAATCACAGATGCGTTGCTACTCTCGAGGACTATGATGGTCGCTTATGTGAAAGTGTGCCGACAACCAAAAGTTTTGATATGATTGCCACACGGTAAGTTTTCTACGGTCTTTTTTTTATAAATACAGTCACAAGTTATTTATTTACACTTTTACCCCTTTATCTGTGGGGATGCTTTGATCGATATAAAACGGAATCACAGATTCTCGATTATTTCATACCGTATTGTGACTCAAATCTTTGCAGCTCTATGTGATTTTTAAATAGTACGCTCAAACAAACTTTTAATTTATTTTATTGAATAGTAATTTGCGTTAATGCTGATGCTTGCAATGCAAAACTTTTATTTGAAGCTATAGTAATCCTTAGGTTATTGATTTTGGCGGCAAACTTTTATGTGTCTAACCCCTAAACGAATTCATAAAATAATTTCCTATTCGTAATCTTCTTTTTTAAAGGAAATAATTGCTATATTTCCTTATTATTTATATTAAAAATTATGCTTGATTTATTATTTAATTATTGTCAATTCTATATATATAAATGTATTATTTTTTTGTATTATTTCAACAGTTTTTGGCAATAAACGTTTATTATTATTATTATTATTTAAACTTCTTCAACCTTAATGCAACTGCAAGAACTTATTATAAGAAAAGATCTTATTTCCAATTAACAATAAATTCAAACCTCACGAAGCCGCACCGCAGTGCACAAGATTTCCCAAACAAACTTCTAATTATACTAATGTTGAGACCATCAGCGGTGCAGGAAACAGCAATATTTGCTCAGAACAACATAATATATAAATACGATGTGCACGAGTACACACACATAATAATGTGATGTGCACACACGTGATATGTATACGAAACCTGTACCCATGTGTGTTTATGGGCGTTTACGATGTATGCCTCCAGTGTCGGGTTTAAGTTTAATTTTTTGTAAAGATTGGATTTGAAAAAGCACTGCTACTGTCTCTTAATCGTCTATTATTTTATACTTTTATACAATAATTTTATGTATGTTATAGATTTAATGTGTGTATTGTATATATTTAAAATGTACTTGTATCAAATGATACTATAATTACGTAAATATATTAAATATTGCTGCTTCCAGGCACCCAGGGTTGCCTGGTAGATAATCTAATAAGACATTAACTTTGTCCTATTATAACTTTTATAAAGGTGCAATAAATATATAAATAAATCTGTCTTTGTTCAAATAAGTTTCTGACGACCCCCGTGGCGCAGCGGTTATCATACTGGTCTGAAGCGCAATGGGTCCCGGGTTCGATTCCCGGCCAGACAGGTATCTGAATGATGAGTTTAGATTCCTGTTCTGGGTATGGGTGTTTGTGTATTCGTCTTGTGTGTCCATGGTACCCACGACACAGGAGAAAATCCTAGTATGGGGCTATGAGTGTAGAAAGCGTGTTTTTTTTTTTTAAATAAGACAACTCAACTGCTATATATTTATTTTCATATTAGATTTGTAATACCTATATTAAGCGCTGCTGTGTTTCTGTTCGAAGGGTGTAGTTAAGCACATAGACATTACATTACATAAAGCAAAACAACTTCGTAACGAGGATAGGGGTGAGTGATGACACTTGTCTTCTATCTGCAGAAGCAACTTACAGTAACGGATAATACCTAGTCATTATTAATTTAATTACGACCCGCGTGGCGTAGCGGTTACCATGGCGGACTGAAGCGCAATGGATCCCGGGTTCGATTCCCGGCCAGACAGAAAATTACGAAACTTAAACTTAAATAAAAAAATAAATACTTAAATAACTTAAACTTAACTTTAAGAAACTTTGTTCAGTATAAAGTTTCTTACAGATGTCCATGGACGGCAGAGAGCACTTAGAATCAAGCAGAATAAATATTCGTTTGCTACTTCAAACTTATAAAAAAACGACATTTGGAACTTAATTTATTCTTCTGCATAAGTAGAAACTAGATGCAAAGTTTGCATGTTATTGGAACACGAGATAAACGCCGATAACGATACGATCTTATACCTACCCTTGTTTACACCAAAATCCACGTCTCGATTGACAACCTGTCATACCATAAGATGTATGCGAGAAACGACTAAATACAAATAATTTTTACGCAGAAAAAATCCAGTAGCGTGTCATTCTTGTTCTATATTTCAAAGTAATTTTAAATACAAAACACAATAATTTGTGTTCAATTTCTAATTTTGTTACAGCCAGTACTATACGGACGAAAGAGTATTATAATTCCCGCAATAACAATATTATCATAGAACAATCGACATACCTAACCTTTGTCGAGTTCAAGTTTTTTTTTTCTTACTTTTAATGTAATTAGTACTTGGTATGTAAGATGCTATAAGGCACATTAGTCTGACGAGGCAGGTACAATGGCCACACTTAGATCTTTGTCATATTTTAAAATTATCTACTATACTATTAATATTTTTTTCAATTACTTTTTTTTTTTCATCTCTATCGAATTTTGTAATTATCTTGAATTTCTTGCCGGATCTTCTCAGTTGAGGTCGTGTTCTGATTCGGTGGTAGTGTAAAAAATATATATATATGTAACTGACAATGTACCTCTATAGGCCTATGCAAAATATAGACATTTCATTTCATTTCTGGTTTACTACTATTTTTATTCAATCCAGTACTTGATTTTTTTGTTTATTGGAAAATATTTCTTTTTCTACTCGTTTTGTCGTCGATACTGCAACTTGCCTTTACGAAGTGCGGGGAGATAGGGTGTTTGCTTAAGATAATTAATGTATAGCACAACCGCTGCACGCTGTGCCCGTGATAGTGTATGTAGTTCGTGTAACTTTGTTACGCGCTACAGCTACGTGAACACACCGAAATCTAACGTACAGTGTGGATCAGCTTTAGATAATCTACTCTACATCCTGGAACTTGTAATTTGTGTTCTAACAGCTATTTTTGGCTTATGCAACTAGATGTTATGTTAATCGTTTTTAGGGTCCCATACCCATAAAAACAGAACCTCCGCTGAAGACTCCGCTGTCCGTCGGTCCGTCTGTCTGTTACCAGGCTGTATCTTATGAACGATGGTAACTAGACTTGAAACTCTGATGATGTATTTCTGTTGCCGCAACAACTACTAATACTAAAAATGTAAAAACATAAGTATTTAAGGGGGGTCTCCCATACTACAAGCATGCTATTTTTGCCGTTTTTATAGATAATGGTACAGAACCCTTCGTGCGCCAACTTGCACTTAGCCGGTTTTTAATATTAAAATAGCAAAAGTATGTGCAGTTACTTGATGGTAAGTGGTGACTGTCCATAGATGTCTCTAAACAACTTTCAATTAAACACGGTTGCTATCTTAAGTGAGTTTCAGATTGTTGCTACTCCTTAAGACTCCTTAGTCGCCTTACATGAAAGTGATGCTACCAGAATCTTTCACTTGTTTAGATGGCGAGTGTGGTTCAAGCTTGCCATGCGTTACTGTACTTTCTAAAATTATGTGCATGCAGAAGCTACTTCTTTACGATGAAGAAAAAAATCTATACTTATAATAAAGTTGTAGAGAGGTCAATTCTGTACATGAAATATTTTTCCAAAATAACTATCAGGGCGTGATTAGGGATCGATACTGATGCCAAAAATGCAATCAGTAAAATTTTTGTCTGTCTGTCTGTCTGTCTGTCTGTCTGTCTGTCTGTCTGTCTGTCTGTCTGTCTGTCTGTCTGTATAACCGTTATAGAAACAAAAACTACTCAGTGGATTTTAACGAAACTTGGTACGATTATTCTTTATACTCCTGGGCTGGTTATAGTATACTTTTCATCCCGCTACAATCAATAGGAGCAGAGCAGTAAAGGGAAATGTTGGGAAAACGGGAGAAGTTACTTTTTTAAGCTTCTGTCGCGTGTGCAACCTTAATGGTTAAAGCTACACAGAAATCATGTATGAGGGAAATATTTTCCTTAAAATTATCTAAAAAATATCCTACGACAGCATATGTCTATCTTTTATGGTTGACTCACAATAACACGTGTAACTCCCGATAGCTTAGCAGTTCAAAGCTTTCTGATTATATTTGTCTACTCTTACGTTTATAACTCAGTCATCTATCTGTACGAAAATGAACATGAAAATGAAAAATGAAAAATGAAAAATGAAAAATGAAAAATGAAAAATGAAAAATGAAAAATGAAAAATGAAAAATGAAAAATGAAAAATGAAAAATGAAAAATGAAAAATGAAAAATCAAAAATGAAAAATCAAAAATCAAAAATCAAAAATCAAAAATCAAAAATCAAAAATCAAAAATCAAAAATCAAAAATCAAAAATCAAAAATCAAAAATCAAAAATCAAAAATCAAAAATCAAAATTGAAAAATGAAAAATGAAAGATGAAATTTTTAAAAATGAAAAATGAAAAATGAGATATAACCCGGATGATCGTCAATTTTCTGATACACTGTTAAAGATTGGCGAAGGTACCTATCCACAACTACACCAAGGAAAAGTTATTCTGAAATTTGTTTAAGAATTGGCATTCCGATTATTCTGCTCCGAAATTTAAGACCACCACAACTTTGCAATGGAACTCGGCTAAAAGTAACCCGGTTGCAACAAAATATAATCGAGGCTCAAATTTTAACAGGTTGCGGTGCAGGAGAAACCGTCTTTATTCCCAGAATTCCCTTAGTACCTAATAATTTTCCATTCCAATTTAAAAGAACGCAATTCCCAGTATCGGTGTGTTATGCAATGACAATTAATAAGGCTCAAGGGCAGACTTTTCGTGTTGCTGGAGTAGATCTCGGTGTCAGTTGTTTCTCGCATGGTCAGTTGTACGTCGCTCTTTCCCGGGTCAGTAGTTCCAAAAATCTTTACGTTCACGTGCCGGATGGATCAACATTCAACATAGTTTACCCGGAAGCTTTGCATTGAAGTATTTTTAACCGACTTCCAAAAAGGAGGAGGTTATCAATTCGTCTGTATTTTTATTTTTTTTTTTATATTTGTTACCTGATTTCTCCGGACTGGGTGAACCGATTTAGATGATTTTTTTTTTATTTGAAAGGTAGTGCGTGTCATAGGGTCCCATTTTTTTTTAGTATTTTTTTGACAAGGGCATCTATAAGAAAAACGCATAAGTCTTAAATTTGCATTTTCAATGTGCCCGATAAATGTATGAATAACTCAATATCCCGCCAACCGATTTTGATGATTCTTTTTTTATTAGAAAGGATGTACTTCAGGGGTAGTCTGATAAGAGTTTGATAAGGTTCTAATCATAGGATCTTAAACTTTTTGGAGCAAAATAATAAAATTAGTGATAGTCTGCCGAACCTTAGCTGCAGAAGTCCGATTGAGTAAAATATAGAATAAAATTACTAAGTAGGTATTTACTATGAAAAATTTGACCTTCAACTCTTCAATCCTGATGATGCAGGGGTACTGCTAGCCTGAACTATAAAAGTTGGTCATTTGATGTTTACGAATATATAATGGAATTGATAAGCAAATTCATGGGACAAAAATTTGACCTTCAACTCCTCAACCCTGATGATGCAGGGGTACTTCAAGCCAAAACCACAAGAGTAAGCCATTTGGTGCTTACGTATATGTTATAAGATTACTGAGCAGAAATATAAGATGAAAAATTTGACCTTCAACTCCTCAGCCCTGATGATGCAGGGTACTGCATGCCTAAGCCATACAAGTTGGCCACCTGGTGCTTACGTGTATATTATAAGATTACTGAGCAAACATATTAGATGGAAAATTTGTCATGTTATGACTAAGATTTAGCTTTAAATTTAAATGTATTGTGGGTTAGGTTAGGTTGGAACATAAAAGAAAACATAAAAACTAAGCGAGCAGGGCGCGGCAGCGCCCTGCGAGCGGGTGCGTTCAGTTCGTATGAATTGATAGTGTTGTATGTTGTGTCTAAGCTTATGTTTAATTTGTTATTTTATGTTGATGTTTATTTAATGTTTGCATATGTGTATGCACAAAGCAAACTTAGCGATTTTATTTTAATACAAATAGATGAATATCGTCACTAAAAAGCATGAAATAAAAAATTTTTGACAAAAAAATATCCACCGACTTCCATGCCACAAAAAAGTTAAAAATAATTTAAATATATTTTAGTTTAAAACATACTCAGTACTTAGGACATAGTTCTGAAGTCGGTGCTCATATAGGACATAGTTACCGTCGTCCAGCGAAATATGTCGAGCACCGACTTCAGGACTATGTCCTAAGTACTGAGTATGTTTTAAACTAAAATATATTTAAATTATTTTTAACTTTTTTGTGGCATGGAAGTCGGTGGATATTTTTTTGTCAAAAATTTTTTATCGTTATATAAGTACTTAAGCCTTCGGCAGGATCAGAATAGGGCTACGGTATCCCTGCCTGTCGTAAGAGGCGACTAAAAGGGGCTTCCGGGGTTGCGGGCGGCTAGAGTGAGAGCTTGAACCGTCCAGCCAGGCGATACCGGGAAGGTGGCGATATGTGTGGTCGCATACCGCCGTAAAGACTAGATTGGGTGGTGGGCCCATCCGCCCATCTGGGAGGAGCCCGAGTCCTCTTTATAGCACCGAAGACGGTCACCGGGGGGATTTTAGCGCGGTAAAAATTCCACATAACTCTGCGTCGCTCCCACGGCGTCGGGTACCTTTTGAAGGTTTCCCCCTCGAAAACAAAAATAAAAAAGGTTCTTAAGCCTCATGTGAACGTGATCTAAACAATATTACCAATACATTAACTCAATAACACACAAGGAGTTACTCGCTGGCGGAGTCGCGGGCCGTATTGCGATATTTTTCAACAGTATTGTAGATATGACATATTATATTTCCCTACTAAAATACGAAAGTTAATCTGTCTGTTACATCAAAACCACTGAACCGTGAGGAAGGACATAGGCTACTTTTTTTTTACGAAAAACAACGGAAACGCGGACGAAGTCGCGGGCAACAGCTAGTTGTAAATAAATATGCAAATCTGAGAGTTCTGCCAAAAATCATAAATAGACGTCTAAGATCTACCGATTTGCACTTGCCAAAGCGGTGGACTACGACCTGAAAAACGTTCTGATTCTGAGAAGAAAACCGAGCCCTGTTGGGTTGCGGCAAGATTTTGAAGCCAAATTTAATCTTTGAATGCCTCATATCCGTTAAAATACTCAAGATAAAACTTATCAATCCTATTTTATTTCACGTTTCCTTAAAAATTCCAGCCAATTTCCAAAGAAAAAGCGTAGTTTAAGCGACGGTACCCGCAATTTGTCACTGTTGGCAATATTAGTTCAGAAGGAATGATTCCATTTTTGAAGAATGGCGACCGTTAATAACCGGAAGGTATTAATTGAAAACGCTCGCTCCGACATTACTGACATGAAATGATTGTTGGAGGTAAACTGGTGACAAAGTAGGTAAACGATTTTCGACCTTACATATTTACCCAACTACGTCTGAAGAAGGTAATGTTTTTGATCGTATGTATATATCTTTGTATGTATGTATTTATATTTGTATATCAATATTGTACGCGCTACAGCCCAAACGGCTCTAACATCTTCAACTCCCTTCAACTAGTAATATATTTGAAACAATGTATTACAAATAATACCTGTTTAAATTATAAGTATTATTCAAGGTCCTGATGTTTCATTTCTATTAAGAAGTAACGTCAAATATCAGGTGTTTTATGTATTGTGAGATGCAATGCCAATAGCGCTGTAAATGAACGATTCGCCAAAATGAAATACGCCATTAATATTCATAGTTAAGTCATAACAGATTACTCTTGTCATCACCCGTCTCCGTAGAATAAAGGTGTTCGGAAGTCTATCGAAATGTCAGCATGTAATGATAATATTCGATGAAATCGGTTCCTTCAACCTTCCTACAACATCTCAACCTTAACCTCAACCGGTTAGGCAAGATACTGGAGCAAACTTTCATTACCATGTAAACAAACATGATTGTAATTATATTTAAAAAAATGGATATAAATAACAAAAAAAAACCCGCTGAGTTTCTTGCCGGATCGTCTCAGTTGAGGTCGTGTTCCGTACCGGTGGTACCTAGTGTAAGAAAAAAATTGTAACTGACAATTTGTAAGTGCCCCGTAGACCTATACAAAATAAAGACATTTCATTTCAATTCTCATGTGCAGTAAATGTAGCAACGTTTAAGAAATAAAGGGGAAATAGTTCGAAATTTCAAAAAAAGGTAAAGTAATTGCAAATTTGGAATTAAGGTCATCATAATTCTTTTAGCTTATTTTTTCTGCTAATAGATAATAATATTTATCAGCACAGAGGACAAAATAGAATCTATATATTAATACGCGAAGGAAAAATTTGTGATTCGTTTTTAAGATATTTGCCGCAGGCGGAGGAGTATGAGAAATTACGCACGGTAATAGTTGATGTAGAGAAGGATTGCGCAATGCTAATACTTTTATTATTTGATAATTAATATTATTAATATTATTTGATTATGCATATAACATACATAAAATGAACTAAAAACACATTACACTCACTACCTTGCATCTGACACAAACACATACATAATAAACAAAATATAGGTTCATTCAATGCCTTACTATGAAAACACATAACGTCAAAAACGACAGATGTCTTTGTCAAAATATCCGCTAAATGCTTTTAAATGCAGCTTAGCTAATAAACCTCTTTTTACCTTTAACGGGTGCGTTCAAAATAACTTGAAAATTATTACAATTTATTTAAATTAGATAAACATTGGTGCTACGTTGGACAATATGAAGTTTAGTTTTTTAATTTAAATTACGGTCGAATTTCGACCGTTGCGACGGGTGACGAGTATTGTAAAGATGTGTGTTATGGAGTTCAATTTGCAGGCACTTTTCCATAAACTACTACTACTTACTGATACTGAAAATATTAAAGATCTACTTTAAAGACAATATATGATTTGTTTACTACTATAAATACTTATCACTTAATTTTAACTCCATAGCTGTAAAAAATTACTGCATCATAATCTTATTACTCATCTCCCTTTCACAACGGATACAACAAAGTTATAACAGGCAATAATGACTTCATGTAGTGTGGTTATGGGTATTAGCCGGAGGCTGTAAAGCCCTAATCATTTTTGAACAAGCCGTGTAAAATTACGTTATTAACATCCCTTTTATTAATACTGCCTCAATAAAATAATGAGAGATATTTGAAAAAGGTTTTAGATGAAAGATTTTTTATCACTTATTTGTATACGGGACAAGTTGGTAGGATGATAAAATGATAAATGTATTTTCTTATTTTTATATAGAAATAGCAAACGAGCATGCATCTGAGGGTAAATGGCTACTGACATACAATTCATACTAATACATACTAATTTTCAAGGTGGTAGAAGCAGTGTAGTTCGACCAGGGAAGTACCACCGCCACACCTATTTCTAGCGTGAAGCATTTCTTGCGTTTCGATAGAAAGGTGTGGTTGCCGACCTATGCGACCATCATAGTCCTCAGGAGTAGCAACGCATCTGTGATTGACTTCAGATGGAACCCATGTTCTGTATAAAGTTGATTACAGATGTCCATGGGCGGCAGTGACCACTTACCATCAGGTATGCAGTCCACCTGATGCTACTTCAATCAAATAAAAAAAAAATTCAGCATTATCTGACCTGGCCATAAATGCATTGCCTCTAAGAAATAAGTTAAAAGCTCGGACAAATAAGATTATTTTTTTTATTCTCGATGGGAGGGGGGAGGCCCTTAAAAGGTAACCGATGCCATAGGAGCGACGGAGCGTTATGTGGTACTTTTACCGTACTGACACCTTCCCGGCGAATCTCCTCGGCGCTACGAACGCGACTCCGGGATCTCGGAAAGGAAAGCGATTGGAGTCCCCTGAGCGCGTTGCCCCATCGTTGTGTGAGCGGCTGGGTCCACCGCTCCTTCTGCTCTTTACGCCGATATGTGTCCTTTTCGGGGTTGTCTGACTGAACGGTTCGAGCTCCCACAGCAGCGCATCTGTCGTCAACCCAGTATTGTCCCACTGCTAGGCACGGGCTTCTCTCAGAATGAGAGAGTTTAGGCCATAGTCCACCGCGCTGGCCAAGTGCAAAGTGTTGGACTTCACACACCTCAGAGGACTGATTTGACGGTGATGCTTGCCAAGTCGAAACACCTTTATCATAGACTGACTATATTGTTTAAACTTTAACTACCTACAATTAAAGTTTAAGCAATATAGCTAGAACTAGCTACACTATCACTAGGACCGCAGATTTTCAGGTGCTCGTTTGCTGCTTTCGTCTTAAAAAAAGAAATAAGTCAAGTGCGTTACAGAATTAACATCACCAGGGTGCATATTAAGCCAGGAAACTAACCGTCTAACACGGAAAACTCTAGACTACCCGTTAGGGGTCGTTTAAGAGAATTAAACTTTATATTGGGGTTTGGCAATTCCCGTTTTACTGCACCCCCCGGTCCCGCGCGTTAACGTTTTTACCTCCGTCCGGGGAGCTGTTTAATTTGCCGAGTTAAATTATGTGCCAAATTGTGTAATATTGCCCGTGACCGATATTGTTATCCATGTACCGAAGATACATCGAATAGACATACTATCGGGACTAGTAAATGGAAATTTATGATAACATTCTGTAGTTTGTGGTGTTCTTAACGTGATTACGGACTCGCGTAGTTCAATGATTGCCGAAGTAGAACGATAGTTGTGTGTGTGGTGTAATGTGCAGTTTATCACATTGATATGGCAAACGAGCTCGCAGTCCATCTGATGATAAGTGGCCACTGCAGACCATGGACATCTGTAAGCAACTTTATATAGAAAAGGGGTTCTATGTAAAGTTAGCCACAGGTGCGAGTAGTCCTACTACCGAGACTAAGGGGTCGAATCATATAAAACTGACCCGGCAACCACATCCTTCCATCCCAACAAAAGAAATGCTTCACAATAAAAATAGATGTGGCGATGTTGGCCTCATGTGATACTTTCACACGAGGCAACCATAATAGCCCTCGGGAGTAGCAACACATCTGTGAGTAACTTCAGATGTAACCCATGTTCTGTATGAGATTGATTACAGATGTCCGTGAGCGGCAATGATCAGGAGGACTGCATGCTCGTTTGCTACTTCAGTCAAAATTTCATAATAATCCATCCGCGGCATATTACTTAAAAATGCACCAAAACTCTTTGCTTCAAGTATTAATATATAGATTTTTTTATAAGGCGTAAATAAGCATTTTATTGTTGTAAATGAGATTTCCTGAATAAAATGAAAAATTATCGCCTAAGCACCTAACAATAATCACTTAATCTAGCAAGTACTGTATAGTTTTGACTGATTCCATTTATAAAGAAATTCTTTCTTCTACGTGTAGATAACATTATTCTGATTACCGCAAAAAACTCAATTCCGAAAAATGTCATATACCGAGTTCTTTATACAAGGGCAGTATAGGTGAGCTACGTATCGTATGTGACAGCTTTTATGGCTGAACGGGTGCATGTGAGTGATATCCTAAAAGGTGTCACAAAGAGGTCGGAGAGCGAGGTGCAAATGCGCATCTCACGAGATGAGCCGTGCCACTGTACATCGGTTATGCATAGGTCACGGGCTAGATGGAAATGGATAGGGCATGTCAGTAAACATTCACTACTGTTGAATAGCTATCCAAAAATACATAATTTGACGTTGCTCCTTAGTTGTGTTATGGCCTATTATGTACTGTTAGGGCATGTTATGTAATGGCCCAAAGTCCACCAATTTGCAATTAGCCAGCGCGGTGGACTATGGCCTACAAAACTCTCTCATTCTGAGAGAAGACCCGTGCCCAGCAGTGGGACAATAATGGGTTGTACATCCCCGGAGTTCTATTGGCAGCCACCGACGAATCCAGGATCTTGTTTGAGGTAAGGGGGATTTTAATACTGTTGAAGATAAAATAATGCCGAAAATAGAAACTAGGGATCTTTTTCTGTTACTATGTGAAGCTGATTTTATAAGGACTTACGAGTACTCAAAGCTTAGAGTAATTAATAACTTTCAATTAAAATTAGAACTAGTTCTTATGTGACCAAAAAATATAACTATGCACGCGCACAACAGACAGATTTTGATTTGTTAAATTTGACTGACAATCTATTCGTTATTGTATATTAATAACTTAAGATTCCACCTTATTGCTTAAACTACTAAACAGTTGCTCAAGCCGCTGCCGCCAGGATGTGCAAATTGCATCCGTGCAGAAGCTACGGATTAGTAGCCAAGTAGTTTGACAGTTTATTGTGTGGACACAGATACATACGCTCCAAAAACATTATGTCTGATGTACCTACTAGGGCAACAGTGCATGTCCGTTTGTTAATTCAGTTTCATCAAAAAAAATCTGTAACAATTTCGCGATGACATTTTTCTAAAATCAAATATTTTGGCTTATATTATTTAATATACTTTCCATTGAAATTAACAATTAATAAGTTTAAAGCATCTGTTAAGATCAAGCTTAGCCGTAAAGCATATTATTTTTTGTTTATACCGACCATAAAACACCTTGTGATTGATTTCCATAATTCATTAAATGTCGAATAGTAATGTATCCTGTTAAACATACTTCTTTATTAGCGAAATGTAACGCAAGATACTGGAGCTTGGTTTTATTATCATATGAATAAAAGATGATAAAAGCATACTAATAAAAAAGACAAACCCACTGAGTTTCTTGCCAAATCTTCTCAGTTGAGGTCGTGTTCCCATCCGGTGTTAGTAAGAAAAAAATGTAACTGATAATTTGTGAGTGCCCTGTAAGCCTGTACAAAATACAAACATCTCATTTAAAAAAATATATTAAAGAATGCCTTCTCCAAAGTCGCATACTCGGTGGTGTTTCCACTGCTTTGTCGCGGATCGGTCGCGTGCACTTTCCGGATTGTCCGTACTTCTGCGCTGAAAAAAATTGTTTGCGAAGATTAATAAGGATTTATGTCGCGTTTGGTAAATTTGTATATAATTTAATATATTTATGTAAGTGAGCCAATCAATCCTAGCAACATTATTTTGGTATCGAAATACTATTTTTGTTCCTAAATATTCCTAAGAAACTATGTCATTACTTTCTTTCTTTATAAGATAGGAAACAAACATGCAGTTCACCATGGTAGGTGGTCTGCCGCCCATGGACTTCGGAAACTTCAGAGAGACCAAGCCGACAACCACACCCTTTCGACGAAAAGAAAGGATAGCTTCTCGCTAGATATAGATATGACGGCGGTGCCTTTCAAATAGAACCGTATATATTATTATACCACCTGGCTATTAAAATACCTCATTTAACTACCTCTAACTTACCGTACATTCCAAACTAGAATACAGCACTACGCAGGCGAAGGATGTAAAGCCCTTGATGTTTTGGCTAAGGAATACCACCGCCCTTTTCTTTTTAGGGTTTGAAGGGGGTCGCTCTGCCGTTTATGAAAATCTGTTATAAATCCCAGATAAGAAAATCTTGCCATGGTTGGACGCAGATACTTTTATATGTGGTATGCTCCCTCTGCAGCATACTAGGGTGTAGACTATGTTCACTCCTCCACTCGTTCATATTATTATTTCCATCCATCTATTTCTGCTTTCTCACTTTTATGCTTTTCAGTAACAGATACTTTGTAACCTTTAAGAACTAAGTTGAAATACTTTATATAGGTATAGAGCAGAGATAGCCTAAATGTTGAAACTTGCCCTCTCGATCGGGAAGTCCGAGCTTCAAACCCAGGCACGCACCACTGATTTTTCTAAAATTATGTGCGTATTATAAATTAATTATCACTGCTTTTCGGTGAAGGAAAAATATCATGAGGAAACCTATACACCCGAAAGTTCTTTAAAAAAAAGTTCTCAGAGGTGTGTCAAGTCCACGAATTCGGACTTGGCCAGCGCGGTGGACTATAAGCCTAATCTCTGAGAGCAGACCCATGCCCAGCAGTGGTACAGTAATGGGTTGACGGGATATAGGTATGTTTTTTTACCAAAACCTTCAAACCAGAACTTAGCAACGCTCAGCAGACCATGTGTAAATTTTATGAATATTTCTTTATCGACAACTTTAATAAGTTTTTTCTTTATCAATAAAACAATTATCATGCATATGATTAGCAAGATCTGAATTGTATGTTTCTTTGTATAGAACTGTATGTAGCAAACTACTGAACGGACTAATGCACGGACTGAAATACACCATATCTAAAACTTACAAGCGCTAAGTAATGGATTACCTGGAACTAACCCGGCTCTCCCAAAGGACACATCGGATTCTCGGCAGATTCTAATCTGCGAAGTGTCGACTGCATGGACGAGAGTACAAACGGAACAGCGTTGAACATGTTCCGACATGTTCGGTACAAATTGATTGCACGTGTGAATTGACTATTAAATACACGTTTATTAAAAGCTGATTCTTGTAAAATGGTGTTTGAACATACATATATTGTTTTGGATTTTCTGCGTCATGGTTAATTGACACATGTAAATAATGCCATATATGCCGGTGTGGACGCCGGCACACTTTCAAATGAGGCGACCATAGTCCTCGGGAGTAGCAACGCATCTGTGATTGACTTCAGATGGAATGTTCTGTATGAAGTTGATTACAGATGTCCATGGCCGGCAGTGGCCACCTACCATCAGCTGGACTGCATGCTCGTTTGCTTCTTCAGTCAGATAAAAAAAAATGTAAAATAAGACAAACACAATCAAACCCGAAACATAAATCTAAATTAAACATTATTAGTTGTGTAATTATTAAAAGTTAAAAGTAGCAGTAACTAAACTAACAAGTAGGTACTAAATATTATTTAACTCTAACTGCTTGCGCGTGTGGTAAAACACACACTGAGAATAATGTGAAATTTGCATTTAGTGGATAGCAAAATTGTATTACCATTTTGAAAGTATGTTAAAGCACGCAGTTATTATAGAGACGTAACAATTTTTATACGTTTCTAACAAGAAATCCAGTTTATAATTCACTAAACAGTCGAAGTCGTCCCTGTAGTTCCGGGATCAGAATAGGTCTATTCCCTGCCTGTCGTAAAAGAGGCCCTCCGGGGTTGCGGGTGGCTAGAGTGGGAGCTCGAACCGTTCGATCAGACGTCCCCAGGAAGGACGGCGAAATGCGTGGTCGCATACCTACCGTCGTAAAGACCAGACGGAGTGGTGGGCCCAGCCGCTCCTGAGGAGCCCGATGGGGCATAGCCGATGCGTTCCTTTGGAGATCCCGGAGTCCTCTTTGTAGCGCTGAAGACCACCGGGGAGGTTTAAGTACGGTAAAAATGCCACATAATCCTGCATCGCTCCCACAGTGTCGAGAACTTTTTGAAGGTTTCCCTCTTGAGAATAAAAAAAAGACCGTCGACTGGCCGAAACAGTTTACCTATTTAGCTTAGTTTGCCGAAATTTAGAGATTTGTCCCTTTTGCTCTTACTTTACAAAATATCCTTTTATTTGTTGTGCTGTATTTATGAATATCGTTTTTTATATACTCTATGGGCTTGCAATTCTTATACAATTATAATATACTTTACAAATGCTGTACAAAAACATTGTTGAGCGTAGGGTTTCGGGAGTAAAATTATTAGCCATTGTTTTACAAATGTGGAAAAACTAAGTTGATATAAGTGTGGGTTACAGCGTTTCCATTTTTTTACATCTGCAAAATACATGCTGATGCAAAAAAATGGAATGGAATGGATTCTATATTAAGTATAGCTTCTGCAGTCCTATGAAGGCTCACGGTAGACGACAAACTGCACGTAATGTATGGGCCGCGCGGGAAATTAGAGTCGCGGCGTAATGAGGACATTGTGTGCGCGCCGCTTACGATGCGGTTACTGACATCAACTGCTACAATACAAATTTTTAAATAAAAATAATTCCGTGTCTAACTTTACTACGTGAAATTATAATTATAGTTACAAAAAGATGTAAAAAATACGAATGGATATTTTATACGATAATGTTTCCACTAAATCCTCATTTAAAAAACAAAATGCAGTTTGTCTGCCTCTCGCTTGGCTGTATCTCATGAACCATGATAGCTAGTCAGTTGAAATTTCACAGATGATGTATTTCTGTTCTCCCTAAAAACTACTACTCCTAAAACTACTAAAAAATATGTGTTTATATATAAGGGGGGCTACGATACAAAAAACGATTCGTGCTCGAGTCCGATTCGCAATTGGCAATTTTCACATCGATAGAACACTATATATCCTATATTAACTATAGCTTCTGCAGTCCTATGAAAGCTAACGGCAGACGACAAACTGCACGTAATGTATGGGCCGCGCGGGAAATTAGAGTCGCGGCGTAATGAGGACATTGTGTGCGCGCCGCTTACGATGCGGTTACTGACATCAACTGCTACAATGCTAAACTTTTAAATAAAAATAACTCCGTGTCTAACTTTACTACGTGAAATTATAATAACAGTTATAAAGATAACTGCTTCATTCATTGCAAGATTCCACCCTGACGTACATACGTTGCAAGATAAGCTTGTAAAAATACGAACAGATATTTTGTTCCATAATTTTTCCATTAAATCCACATTTAAAAACAAAAGGCAGTTTGTTTGTCTGCTTGTCATCAAGTTAAATCGCATGAACCATGACCGCCAAAAAGTTATTTTTTTTCACAGATGATGTATTTCTGTTCCAAACTAACAACAAATACTGAAATCAGAATTAAATAAATATTTAAGGGCAAAAAAATCATGTTTCTTGTATGGGAACCCTATACATGAAATACGATTTTTTTCACCATTTTTTAAATACGGAACCCATCGTGCGCGAGTCCGGTTCACACTTGGCAATTTTCACGTCTATAGAATAATATACATTCTATATTAATTATACCTTCTGCAGTCCTATGAAGGCTCACGGCAGACGACAAACTGCATGTAATGTATGGGCCGCGCGGGAAATTAGAGTCGTGGCGTAATGAGGACATTGTGTGCGCGCCGCTTACGATGCGGTTACTGACATCAACTGCTACGATGATAAACTTTTAAATAAAAATAATTTCATGTCAAAACTACTACCTGAAATTATACGGATATTTATTTCGATAGTGTTTCTACTATTTAGAACAATAAAACGTCTTACTTGATTATTCTATTCAAAAACAAAAGTCATGAGGACTGCCCGTAAAAATGAAAACTTAAAAAAAATATTACTTATGGATACATATACACAGCATACATACAACCCATGGAAAGCTTTGACGATGACGTAAGTTCCACGATTTTTATTCACCCAAAAAGTAATCAACATGCGTAAAGATATTTTCACACCATGAAACTTTCCTAACTATCTGAAATGATAGCAAAAAAAAAAACAAAATTTGGACCATGGAATATATGGCATATAGCAGAGCGTGGTTTCGATCCACGGACCTCTGGGTTATGGGCCCAGCACGCTTCCACTGCGCCACTCTGCTACAGACGAAACGTACTAATTATCGTACTTGTTTGAAAATAATCGATACATTATTCGACGATATTTATAAAAACGTAGCTTTGAGATACTGGAGCTAACTTTTATTACAATGTAAAAAAACATGATCGTTATTATATTTAAAAAATATGTATATGTCGGCGCGACACCGCGTGTTTATGAAAAACACGTCGCCGATAATAATTATTTTAGTTAGTTTAAAGATCGAAAATTGTTCGTTTATTGAATTAGCAACATTTAATGATTTTTTGGATTGTAATTTAGTTTACCCTCCACAAATTTGTTATTGTCACACCACCAAACATTGTTATAAAAAGGCGAGCGAACGCCGGTAGAAAAAGATTCTTGTTTTAACCGTCGAAGTGATCGGATCTCCTCAAGTGTGAATAAATCGAAGGAGTTTACTCTTGTGTTTTACTTGAAATCTTCAAGAACGGATATCAATGAAGGCCCTGACCTTCCTGTCATCACGTCCACTTCGTTATATATAATAATAAAAACGACGGTCGTGTTCCGATCCGGTGATAGTGTGAGAAAAAATGTGTAACTAACAATTGTTAGTGCTCCATGTTCAAAATGGAGACATTTCATTTCATTATTTTTTTCACAAAACATTTTTTTTTGTAAAAACTAAATAATGTTTCGTTGAAAGGGAATGGTTGCCGGTTCACTCTTACATGAGACAACTATATTGGTCCTCGAGAGTACCAACGAATCTGCGACTGACTTCGGATTGAACCTCTGTTCTGTATGAAGTTGCTTATAGATCTTTATGGGCTGAAGTGTCCACTTGCCATCGAGTGGATTGCATGTCCGTTAGCTATTTTACCGTAATAAAAAAATGCACGAGTAAATGCTGCCTTTTCTTCATAAACTGAAACCCATAGAACATACCAAGTAATAAAGTAGTATGTTTAATAATTTTAATATTTGTTAAAGTGTCTAAATTTGAAAATTTCCTCGACCAAAACTTTATTCGTGTACAAATCTGTGATATTATTATATAAACGCTCCCACGTTAATATTTACTTACTGCAAAATTTAGAGCGAATACCGTACTGTGCAAAATTGTAACATGCAAATTTTAAAAGTTTATAAAAAGCATTTATAGAATGGAATTTTTCATCTTTAATTTTCCTCGATTATAACTTATAATTATCCGTTTGGCAAAGGGAGATCTCCCGCCAGGCTAGGTGATCATGCCTGGGGAGCGGCCGTGCTCCGACAGTCGTTGTTCGGAACTTGTATATATGCGGGGTATTGAAAATGCTTCGATAGCGTGTTTCAGAATACTAGTAGCGCCATTTCTTGATGAGTAGCGTGAAGTCGCCACATCCGCCTGGAACACTCTGGATTTCGAATCATCTTTTAAAACGATAAAGTTGACTGTGTGGTTAGCTTTACAGTTTTGTGTATTTTGCCAACAAGCCTCCATCGAATCTTTTCTTTCAGTTGAAGTCCTATATCAATAGGGAGGTAGTATAAGAAAAGTACCATTTGTAATTGCCCTCTTATACTTATATAAACACTTGATTGTAAATTAAGTAAAAATCTACATTAAAACTGTAAAATTGAGAAAACGGCACTTACGACATTTGCATTTGGGGCTTCAGTTGAACAAGCTCCGGGAAACGACTGGCCAGCCTTTGTGTAATCAATTGTCTGTTTGTAAAACACGAGCCGAGCTGTATATAAAATAATATAAGCTTACAACTAGCCAATATAACTGTGTTTAAGTAATTGTGCTGCTCTGTCAGGAAATATTTAAATCTTGAATGCCAAACTTTGTGGTGATATATTGTGTTTGGTACTTTCTCACGCACAAACTACCAGTCGAATTATGCTGAAATTTAGCTTCTATATACTTTATGACGTAGATTATTACTTGGGATACTCTATACCACGACAAACGAAATTAAGACAGAGCCGCAAAAATAGGCTAGTGTGAAATATATATAATTTTAATGGAGTAATATTTGTCCTAGTCGTTCTAAATTATTTTCATGAGTTCATCTTATGATATAAAGGAATTTGTAAAATTCATCTCTCGGCGCTAACGCGAAATAATAGTAAAGTAGTATAATTTGCATTAAAACTGCAAAATTACGTAAACGCCACTTAAACGACTTACGCCATTTGCGTTTGGGGCTTCAGTTGAACAAGCTCCGGGAAACGACTGGCCAGCCTTTGTGTAATCAATTGTCTGTTTGTAAAACACGAGCCTCGCTATGTATAAAATATTTTAGCTTACAACTAGCCACTATAATTGTGTTTGAGTAATTGTGCTGCTCTGTCAGGAAATCTTACAATCTTAAATGCCAAACTTTGTGGTGATACTTTCTCACACAAAAACTACCAGTCGGATTATGCTGAAATTTACCTTCTATATACTTTATGACGTAGATTATCACTTGAGATACTTTATACCGTGACAAACGAAATCAAAGCGATGACGTGGAAATTTACTAGTGGTGAAATATATGCGATAGTAACATAGTAATATTCGTCCTAGTCTTTCTGAATTATTTTCAAGAGTTCGTCTTATGGAAAATGGAAAAGAATTCGAAAAAATCATCTCTTAGCGCTAAATAACACAAAATAATACGAAAGTAGTAAAATTTGCATTAAAACTGCAAAATTACGTAAACGCCACTTAAACGACTTACGCCATTTGCGTTTGGGGCTTCAGTTGAACAAGCTCCGGGAAACGACTGGCCAGTCTTTGTGTAATCAACTGTCTGTTTGTAAAACACGAGCCTCACTATGTATAAAATAATATTAGTTTACAACTAGCCACTATAATTGTGTTTGAGTAATTCGAACCGCTTTGTCGGGGAAACGTTGGACAAACTTATGAAAGTTTGTAGGGATTTATGTGTGTTTGTTACTTATTCACGCAATAACTACCTATCGGATATTGATGAAATTTGGCACACATATACTTTATGATATGGATTATCATTTGGAATACTCTATACCGTGACTAACGAAATCAAAGCGGAGCCGCGGACATAGGCTAGTGGCGAAATATATACGATAGTAACTTGGAGTAATATTTGTCCTACTCGTTCTAAATTATTTTCATGAAATATGGAAAGAAATTTGAAAAAAAACATATTTTAGCGCTAAATAACGGGAAATAATACTAAAGTAGTAAAATTTGCATTAAAACTGCAAAATTACGTAAACGCCACTTAAACGACTTACGCCATTTGCGTTTGGGGCTTCAGTTGAACAAGCTCCGGGAAACGACTGGCCAGCCTTTGTGTAATCAACTGTCTGTTTGTAAAACACGAGCCGAGCTGTATATAAAATAATATTAGCTTACAACTAGCCACTGTAATTGAGTTTGAGTAATTGTGCCGCTTTGTCAGGAAAAATAAAACTTATAATAATATAATGTCCATTTTAGGAAGGACCATTGTCTTAACACAGTTTATTAAAGAGTAAAGTAAGCAAATTAAAAAGAAAGAAATAATAAAAAATAAAATATATAGCAAAACAAACTAGGCTTAGCTATCCAAAGAGATATAAAATAGCCAGCCTTTCTGGGACTCTCCCTAGAGGCATAGATCTAGACTCTTTTTTTTATATTTAATTTACAAATTATTTTAGTTTTTTTTATTAAGGTTTTAGGCTGAAATCTTGTTTTCTGCCCATTTTTATAGATAATGTTACGTAACCATTCGTACGCGAGTCCCGACTCGTGCTTGGCCGGATTTAGCTTTTTTATTTTATTAAGCTATAAATATCCATTTACTTTGAGATTCTATTATAATGTACATAGCTATAGTTATTGTTCTCTATATAAAATACGTATTATCAAATAAGAAACGCATTTAAAACTAAACGTTCGTGTATACGCACATAGGGTAGGGTGTGTAGTGCGTGGTGCATAAGAGAACACACCCATTTGCCAATCACAACGCAAGGTTTCTCTCAAAATTTAGTTGTTAAATGTCAAAGTGTTTTTGACTCCTGGGATGTAACATTACGTTTTTTGTACTTAGGATTAAAAAGGAAAGGAAAAGCTAACAAATATTTTGGTTCTTATTTCAACTAAGAGATTATCGTAACACCTACTAGCCGAGTAGTTATTAATAGAATTTCCAAATATGGCAGTAGTGTTAAAGTGATAAATAGTAATAAAGTTATTTAGTCAGGATTGTACCTTTGCAAATGCTATGACGTGGGTATAAAGTGACAGGTATTTGGCGTTTCAATGATAGACTGTATTCTGATGTTTACTTTTTAGATAACGTCATAGATAACGTCAGTTGTTATTGAATGACCAATAGAAATGTTAATCCAGAAAAAACACTGAAGAAATGTTATGGCAGGTAATGAGTTTGTTCAGGTTATTTAGAAATCTTTAAGGAACTCGTTGCAGAATACTAGATAAATGTATTTATTGCAAAAACTGGTGGCACGAGAAGTGCACAGATTGTGAATGTCTTGGTGCAAATGTAACGTTGCAAGTAATGCGCATCGTCATTAGTACATAGTCCCGAAGTCGAGTGTGTTCTAAACCAAAATTAATAGAAATTATTTTAGACTTTTGAGTGGCATGGAAGTCGTTAGATATTTTTTGGTTAAAAAGTTTTTATTTCCAAATAATTACTAAATAAATACCAAAGAGTTAATAATTGATTTTATCACTTGGATAACAAGTGATAATAAAAAACGCTTAATATCGTACATAACATCTTTATTCTTTTTCTGTAGTAAAAACACAAAAATGCGCACTCCTACTTCACCCTACCCTACTAACACTTTTGTCAACTTATTGACGATTAGCGAATCGTCCATGCATTTTTTTATCTGACTGAAGTAGCAAACCAACATGCACTCCATCTGATGGTAAGTGGCCACTGCCGCCCAGGGACATCTGTAATCAATTTCATACAGAACTTGGGTTGCATCTGAAGTCAATCACAGATGCGTTGCTTCTCCCGAGGACTATAATGGTCGCCTCATATGAAAGTTTGAGACGAGTTTTGCTCACGATATATCCTAATTAAGTTCAATTTTTTGCAAAAATTTGGAGGTAATTACGTGTTAATACATCGACGTACCCGCAAGTTATGTAACTTCGAACTTTGAGAAACATTGCAAGTGTCATGCGCAAAAATTGAATACTACTACAGAATAGGTCGTTAAATAAACAAACCATATTATTGCTGTGTACAGTATAACTAGCATTAATATTAAGGAAACAGGCAGTGTTTACTCAAACATGACGCGAGTATATGATTGTCTCGCGCCTGCGAGTTGTCCGGACGGCAGAGACGGATGGAGCACTTGGGGGAAACCCTACACTCCGCGATAAGCGATGATGAACAAACGAGCGATGAAATTAATTTCTATTTATTGACTTACATTATAAGGTAGAACGAATATGGTAGATCTTTTTTTGTTATCGAGGGGGAAATCTTCAAAAGGTACCCGACACTGGGAGCAACGTCGGGTTATGTGGGATTTTAACCGCACCTAAACCTCCCCGGTGACCGTCCTTAGCCCTACGTGGAGGACTCCGGGATCTCCTGGTAATATCTACTTGATCTCCTAATATGGTAGCCCCGCCAGACGAATTTCTGTATGGTTGGTAGCTCACTTTTATTTGAGTCGACCATCCTTGACCACTTGAGTACGACCGCATTTGTGATTGACTTTAGATAGAAGCTCTATTATATAAAGTTGCTTGTTGTTCGTGGGCGGCAGTGACCACTGCTCTGATCAGACATTTGCTGACTTACTATCTATATTATTATATAAAAAAACAACAAAATTAGTTAACATCGTTGTTTACCATCGCATCTAACATATAAGGCCTTTTACATAAGCTATGTTTGACTTTGCGCCTTCTATCCATCGCATTAGATGGCAAATATTGAAGCCAAATCTTCATCTAGATCAACTGTGGAATTCTTTTAAGATTCGGTTACAGTGTTCTTTTTTGACAATGATCGTGCAAGACGCAGAATTAATTCAATCTCGAAGAAATTCAGGGACTTTTTAAAAGGAGAGGAGAGTAGAGTTGCTGTTCTATTTAATAATGGCCCGTGTGGTATTTGGGGTCCCGGCACATGTCTGTTTTATTACATTATTTAAAATACAAAAGTAGTAAATCCAGATTATACTATTATTATATATATTTTATTTTTCTCCTCGGGGGGAATCCTTCAAAAGGACCCGACGCCGTGGGAGCTTCGCAGGATTTTTACTGCATTAAAGGTGGCCGATCTCGGCATTACAAAGCAACGCAATAATAACCACGATGTTTTTTAACTATTTGGCAGACCTTTTAATTGCACATGCTAGATAGGAGCAATCTCAGTGCTACTTTTTACTATTACAAGGATTGTACTGAGTCTTCGCTCTTGGCAGCTCGCTACTCGTCGTTGGTATGACTAGTGGCTAGCCAGCAGCCTGAGGTCTCTAGGGTGCAATGATATTTATTGTTTACTTAGCAGAATACAATAGGAAACAATTCATAAGGCGCCATGACGGTTCTGCGAAGAGTAAATATATGTGATGGCTTATATCCGCTAGAGTTCTTAATAAACAATGTATCATGGCGGCTGACTGGTGACTATTTGAATCTAGTAGAATGATCATTATAACTTTAATATGTAGTCGACTTTAGAATAAGTGGCCACTGTATCCCTGGACATATGCAATTAGCCTCAGACAAGATTCGTTTTCCTGAGATACTTACTCGTAAGCCACAGATGCGTTAGTACAGATGAAGACTGATTTGAAAAGATAAGTATGCCTCGGATAATATATCTCTCTTACCACACCATTTAAACCAGAACATACCAGCGTCATAACACTGCTGGTATTGGGCACTTAATTTTAGCGTGTAGCATTTCTTGCGTTGCGGTGTAAGGGAGTGGTTGCCAGCACACTTTTATATGAGGCGTACCATCGTAGTCTCGGGTGTAGCAACGCATCTATGATTGTCCTCAGAACCCATATTCTATTTGAAGTTGATTACAGATGTCCATGGGCGGTAGTGACCACTTACCATCTGGTGGACTGCATGCTTGTTTGCTACTTTAATCAGATAAAAAAAAATTTAAACAAAAAATACAACCGACTTCCATGCCACATAAAAGTAAAAAATAATTTAAATACATGTTGGTTTAGAGCAAACACAGTTCTTAGTACATAGTCCCGAAGTCGGCGCTCACCATATTTTGCTGGATCATGACGAAACTACATGTATCTTATATGAGCGCCGACTTCGGGACTATGTACTAAGAACTGTGTTTGCTCTAAACCAACATGTATTTAAATAATTTTTTACTTTTATGTGGCATGGAAGTCGGTTGTATTTTTTGTTTAAAAATTTTTTTTTCACGCTTTTCAGTCACGATAAAATCAGTTATGGCTGTTGCTAGTCGTCCGCTAACCGGATGAATAAAATTATGTGCTGACGTCATCATATAAAAATAGACTTCTTTGACACAACCGGTCGGGGGCGCTACCGCGCCCCCTCCCTTAGATTCTAAATTGGAAAAATCTGTTCGAACCTAACCTAACCGAATAAAACAACTTTTTCTGAGTAAACATTTATTTAAAGAATAGACCTATAATTATCAATATTTAAAGTAGAAAAAGTAATATAAACCTTATAACTAAGAGTATAATTCAACTGATACTGATAAAAATAACCCATCCAATTTAAAAAGGTTGGTGGTACTCTTGCATATTTCAGGTAATTGTATTCAAAGTGGAATTTTTGATCATAATTATATCCTCTCCGAAACTCATTGTTGGTATTGTGAACAACAACATTATGTATACGTAAGCACAATATGGCCGATGCCTACGGTTTAAACTTGAAGGACCCCAGCATTATCAGGGTTGAGGAGTTGAAGGTCAAAATTATCATGTCATATCTTTGCTTAGTAATCTCATTACATATACGTAAGCACCATATGTACGATGCTTATGGTTTAAACTTGCAGTACCCTGCATCATCAGGGTTGAGGAGTTGAAGGTCAATTTTCTTATCATACGTCTTTGCTTTGTAAATATATTACATATCCATAAGTATCAAATGGCCAACGCCTATGGTTTAAGCCTGAAGTACCCCTGCATCATCAGGGCCGAAGAGTTGAAGGTCAAAATTATCATGTCATATCTTTTCTATGTAATCTCATCGCATGCACGTAAGCAACAGATCCCCAACTTCTATGGCTTGGGCTTACAGTACCCTGCATCATCAGGGTTGAGGAGTTGAAGGTCAACTTTTTTATCATACGTCTTCGCTTTGTAAATATATTACATACCCATAAGCATCAAATGGCCAACGCCTATAGTTTCAGCCTGAAGTACCCCTGCATCATCAGAGTTGAGGAGTTGAAGGTCAAATTTTTCATCTTATATCTTTGCTTAGTAATCTTATCAGATATACGTAGCGATCATGTAGCTAACGCCTATAGTTTAAGCTTGAAGCACCCCAGCATCATCAGGATTGAGTCCAATTTTCCACCGTATACAACCATTTTTCTAATGTTTTACCTTACATTTTTTTAAATATCATTTTGAATGCGTAAGATTGAAATAGCTAAGTTTTATGGCTTAGGCATTCAATACCCCTGCATCATCAGGATTGAGGAGTTGAAGGTCCAATTTTTCGTCGTATACCTTTGCTTAGCAATGTTATTACAAATCCGTGAGCAACAAATGTCTAACGTTTATGGTTTAAGCCTGCAGTACCCCTGCATCATCAGGGTTGAGGAGTTGAAGGTCAAATTTGTCATCGTACATCTTTGTCTTGCTATCTTATTATATATCCGTAAGCACTAAATGGCCATCACCTACGGCTTGGGCTTACAGCACCCTGCATCATCAGGGTTGAGGAGTTGAAGGTCATTTTTTTTATAATATGTCTTTGCTTAGTATTGTTATAACATACCCATAAGCACCAAATGGTCAACCCCTATGGTTTAGGCTTGAGGCACCCCTGCATCATCAGGATTGAGGAGTTGAAGGTCAAATTTTTCATCACATGTCTCTGCTTAGTAGTCTTGTTACATATATGTAAGCACCAAATAGCTAATGTTATAGTTTAGGATAGCTGTAATCCTGCATCATCAGGATCGAAGAGTTGAAGGTCAAATTTTTCGTCAACCTATATAAGCATAGATATATAATACATATTCCAAGTTTCATAAGAATCGATTCGGCAGAAGCCGAGTTATCTCAAATTATCTAAAAAACTTGAGGAGTGGTGGTGGTTTCCACCCCATAACTCAAAGAGTTAAGCATCACAGCATACCCATGTCCAAGAGAAAAAGTTGCGTGACGAAATTTCCTATCAAATGAAAGAAAGAAAATGGAAATCGGTTTATAAACACCCAAGTTATTCAAGATTTTAAGAAACCGACATTTTCCAATTTTCCGGGAAAACCGCTGGAAGGTTTTCATTTTCCTCAATATGGGACTGCCTGTGAAACTAGTCGCATACAATGTCGTATGAATCGTGTCGGTAGGTCGACGATTTCTAGCCATTTCGCCCGAACATACATAAAAAAAAAAAAAAAAAAAAAAAAAAAAAAAAAAAAAAAAAAAAAAAAAATACGTGACGAATAGATAACCTCTTTCCTTTGGGAAGTCGGTTAAAAAAGGGCGGCGGTTGTATGCTTTCTGATTGCAAACAAAGAGCTCTACCTTTAAAGTTTACTTTATTTTTACTTTGTATTATGTTTTTGTTTGAAGGACGTGAAAAATATCTTTTAAGTGATACCTGTACCGTAAAAGTGTTAACAGAATAAGTCCAAAATTTTGGCCGTTATCTAGAGAAATCATTTAGAAAGATGCAAATAAGCTTATCATGAAATATCATTCATAGTACCTGGCATTAAATTCCATGTCGATGAATATGTTACGGTAAATGTAAGTAACCGGTAATTATCTATAATTACCGGTTATTATAGATAATTACCAACGCACATGGTAAATGTAGTAAATTATCCACATTTACCGGTAATTATATAAAACTTCCGTGCGATCGTGGTAAATGTTGATTTAAGCTTTGGAATGGAGAGCGAACGGCGCGTGAAATGGTCCGAAGGAATAAAATCTATTTAGTTTATGAAAAATAAAGATCATCACTCAAGAATAAGCCGTAGCCTCTATGAGGCTATCCTGCTATAGAAGTAGGTCAATGCGTAAGAATTAATGTACCAGACGTAGATCGAGCCAAAGCAGATGGCCGAAATATAATAGCCGTTGTAATTTCGATCGAGAATGAAAATCTTTACAAACTTGGTACGAAATATGGGATTTTAAGCCAGTTGTACTCAAGAAACGAATTATTTACTACATTTACTAAAAGAGTATGGTAATTTTATATAATTTCCGGTATATGTGATTAATTCGAAAGTTTTTACAACCTTTACCACGAGCACTGGTAATAATGCATAGTTCCCGGTGATTGTACATAATAACCGCACTATTCACATTTACCGTAACAAATACATTACGAAGTTTTCGAAGAAATTTCATTTGAAATGAAGAATGCGTAACAAAGCAAATGAAACAAAAACTTATAATAATAATTCATTACGAGTATTAAGAACTTTTGTTTAATTTAATAAGAAAACTAATCTAGGTTATATAACGTTATTTTAGTGTTGTAATTTATTTTTCGCGTGAGATACAAGTTTCGTCTTTAAGTTCACGCAACACGCGATCTTCGATGTCCGATGTCCGCGTTTAATTCTCTTCTTATCTATCTTTTATCTTTACTTCTATCTTTTATCCGTGGAATTATGAAAATGTAGTTTACTGGATAATTAAACAATTTGATGGTTTTTTTCAGTGTAGCAAACAAACGTGTCTACCTGGTCGGTAAATAGTCACTGCCGCACATGGACATCTGTAATCTAGCACGGATAAGATAACAGTTTTGCCTAAAGTTAACCATAAATCCATTCCTGACCTGACTAAGTTGGACTGCCTCAGATAAATATGTCTCTCATATAAGAATTGGGAAACCTCTCTCAATTTTATTAACATGTAAAAAACATATTTGTAAATATATTAAACAAATAGGTATAAAATAACAAAAAGACAAACCCGCTGAGTTTCTTGCCGAATGTTCTCAGTTGAGGTCGTGTTCCGATCTGGTGGAAGAAAAAAATTGTAACTGACAATTTGTAAGTGCCCCCGTAGACCTATACAAAATATAGACATTTTATTTCATTCCAAAAATTAAGCATCATATTATCAATGTGGATACGATAAATGGACCAAAAGGGTGATTTATAGTTACTTACATAGACTAACTTACTAACTTACATAGAACTGCAGATCTACTTTAAAGCAGCCACAGCTGTCTTGCTACCGCAGAAGCGTAAGGTGGCATGCCTTGTATAAGTGTTGTAATGTAATTCTACTTAATAAAGTACAAAAACTCACCATGATGCAGCCTCAATTGAAACACAAAGTATCTTCCTGTTACGAGATTTATATGATAAAAATACACTGTTTGCTTGCTCTTGCTTACATTTCATTGGGAATACGGACCGGGATATTAATTCAATTCTGTTGGCAACATATTGTGGGTAGGTATGAAACAATTTCCCGGGATTAACGGGTATAAAGCTGTGTTTAAAATTTCTGCTGTATCTAATAAAGGTTTATTAATTTTGCTGTTCATTCATTCTCGGTCATCTCATGTTTGCTGAGCTCTCTCCCACGTTTCATTGGAAGCGATATTTGATTGTGGGGAAATTATTTTTAACTTCCCCGTACGTTCGGTCTTACACTCGTATAAGCTTTAATTTAAAGACAGCAAGGGTGGAATCTCCTACCACCCTAAATATAAATTGATTCCACTTAACAAATTTTGCACATAACTGTTTTAAGATAGTTTTAAATGGGCTATTGGTTATACATACTAGATTTTAACACGACTCTGCCCACTGTATAGATATGTATGTCGCGTCAAAAAATGTGTTAGTCAAGGTCTGAGTGTCAAATTCATTTAAATCCGATCCGTAGTTTTTTTATGAGAAACACGTATCTATCCATCCAACCATCCATCAGCCTTTGAAAGTCCACAGCTAGACATAGGCCTCCTGCCACTTCGACCGGTCCGGAGCAATCTGAATCCAATGGTTACCCGCCGTCTTCTTCAGGTCATCAGTCCACCTGGTCGGGGGGGGGGGGCGGAATGCACTCCTTTCGCCCAGACATGGTCTCCATTCGAGGACTCTTCTATCCCATCGGTTGTCGATGTGACCTGCCCATTACCATTTCAGCTTACTAATTTTGAGAGCTATGTCGGTAACTTTCGTTCTCCTGTAGATTTTATCGTTACGAATTCTGTCGCTCAGGAAAATACCAAGCATAGCTCTCTCTATAGCTCGTTGAGCGACTTTGAGCTTACGCACGAGGCTCACATTAAGGGACCTCATCACGACGCCGTATGTCTTCACTGGCAACATACACTGCTTGAACATCTTCTTCTTCAGGCTCTGAGGTATATCGGATGAGAAGATATCGCGCAGTTTTCCGAATGCTGCCCAACCGAGTTGGATTCTACGAGTGATCTCTTTCTCGAAATTTGACTTACCCATCTATACTGCCTGTCCCAGGTAATTATATTCGTCAACAACTTCGAGAGTGGTGCCGTCAACAACAACTGGTATGGGTGTGACATGGACGTTAGACATGATCTTCGTCAAGATCGATCAGAGAGGTCGCTGAGCATGGTGTTGAGGTGCTCCATCGACTCCGCCATGATGACTATTTCATTTGCGAATCAAAGTTGAGTAATATATTTGCCATCGATGTTGATGCCGAATCCTTTTCATCAGTTTAAACACGTCTTCTAATGCAGCGGCAAACAGTTTCGGAGATAACAGCGCCCTGTCTCACACCGCGCTGTAATTGGATCTGGTTCGTACTTCCGTCGTGTAATCAGATCGACATTGAGGCTACCTTATATATACACTTCAATACTTCGATGTACCGACGCCATTAAATTGAATCGTAATCAGATAATAACTACCTAACGAGTGTGGATTACCCTTAATGAATTTCATTGACGTATCATTACCGGACACTTGCCCTGTTTGCACGCCTCTCGCTCCCGTTTGCGATTCATTGCAATTAATTTGATTATGCATGTTTTACGTGTTGCTATCGAGTATAATTTCATTTCCATAAAAGTCCCCAATGACCTTTTGATTATACTGATATAACGAACTACCTAGCAATAATGCCTTTATTTAGGAAATTATCTTTGTTTTCTAAAATTATAATAATTCTTATTTGCAGCAACATATAGGTGTTTGCCTATCTAACATTTTTTATTTATTGAAGTAGAAAACGAGCATGTGTACAAGTATTTATGATATACATAATAATATAGCCACTACCGCCCATGTATATCTGTAACCAACTACATATAGAACAGGCTTTATATCTGTCTGCCAGAGATCCATTGCTGCTCCCGAGAACTAAGATGATTGCATCGTATAAAAGTGAACCGGCAACCCCACCGTTTAACCCAAACGCAAAAACTGCTTCACGCTAGAAATACTTATGGCGATAGTACCTCCTTAGTCGAACTGCATTGAATCTCTCATCTGGTAAACATATAACTGTTTATTTACCTTATCTTTATGTACCTTATGAAAGTTTATGTAAAAAGTAGTTTTAAAACTACGAGCATGCTCTGACAGCCAATATAAGACAGGCATTAGAAAATAATAAATAGAACCGTGTTTCAAAACGAATGTACAAAAATAAAAACGGAGTCCCTATTATTTAATAAAAAGAAGCCGCAAATGTATAATGAAATGAATACGTAAACTTGTATGAAATTCATTTCGACGTCTAACGCTCTAGAAAATTAATTTCATTACGTGGATTCATAGACTCATGTGAACCGAGTGTGTCTGCTTTCTGAATAGGATTTTTACCACATGATACGAGTCTCCTTATATTACAGAAAAAGTAGATGAACATGGAGTCCACCTGATGGTAAGTGGCCACTAATGTCCATAGACACATTTTAAACCCCATAATAAATTGGAATCCCACCTATTAACTACAGACGTGTTGCTTCCTCTAAGGACTGAGTTGGATTAGTTCGGAAAAAATCTGACTGAAGCAAGGTTTATTACTGCTATTATAAGCAAGAAAAGACTTATTAAGAACTTTGATATTATACATACGTTAAACAAAGATTATTCTGGATTCCTATTCATCCAGATGCTCTAATGAAAGTCTAACTCGAAATCGCTGCTTTCTGACGTTAAAAAGTTAAGATCGAACTTTTTCTTTTCAGTATTGTTAACTAAAAAAATGTAGTAAAGAATCGTTTCACTTCTTAATCATTAAGTAGTAATACCTGCAGATTTAAAATAAGAATACAACTTAGACTTAGTGTTAATATTCCGTAAGGACACCACAATGTACAATCCCGGGTTACACGGGATTGCAAGTGCGCCGACGACGCAAACGAATTGACGGTCTTGCTTGTGCATTTAGTGGTTTGGGTTCACACTGCGCTCTATCTGCAGTGGATACTATGAGCGCTTTGTCTTCATTTAAACACCCGCTCGATGTAGCGCACTGGAACCGCAAACAACGTGCTACATATCACTGGCAATGTGGTGCGCCACAATTCAGTTTTTGACACGCAGTCCAACGTGTTGACTTTACCGATTTTGCGGCGTTAATTAAATGTATCGGTTTAATTTTGTTAAAAGGTGATTTCATCATCCCGTAAAGTAATTTATGTATAAGTTATTCACATGTTAAAGGTTTTATAAACAGATTTTGTTGTTATAGCTTTTACATATGTTTGTTTAATGACAGCGTCAATTAAGTAATTTTATTTGTAGAGTAATATCAACCTGTATTATTTTAAGCTACATTATTCCAGTGAAATGATAAGGTAAGCATTTCAATTAAATAATTTAGCTGTAGCAAATTATTAATAAACAAACGAGTTTGCTTAACGAAAGTTGCGATACTTCTATTTTGCAAAGCGTATATTTACACAATGAATATGTTTTTTCCATATATTGTCTACACAATCTGCTTTATTACATCGTGTATTCATGACAACCCAAAGCAGTATGTTTGCAAAATACCTGGGTAAATGTAAATCTTGATATAAGGTCAAACCAAACCCTGAGAGTTGAGAAATCTAACGAAGCGCTGACAAAGTTGCGGGCAAAAGGCAATGTTATATGCAGCCTATAAACTCACAAGACATAAATCTTGCAACCTTGGGTATACTAAATTCAGCAGCAGTAAAAGTCAATACGCAAGGTATTCCCTCCGGCGCCCGTCGCAGGCCGGCGTCCACCTGCGCGTCCCGAGATATTAGTTCTCAATATTTAATGCGGAACGGGACGCGGGATCGCCGGGACCGCCACACGTCACCTGCCGACAACACTGTTCCGGAGAAATATTTATTAATAAACCATACAGGTATGTAATTCAGCTGAATTTCAAACAAATGAAAAGTTACAAGTTCCCTATTTCATTTCATATGAATGAAGATATGCAATAATACCCTGGCTTGTCACTCCTACCTCACAAAATCATAATCCTCTGAAAAGTGGTAGAGTAATGAATTTCAACGAAAAACCTAAGAAGACAATATAACCTAAGGAGCTTCTTTAAATTTGGGTTACGTAATTACGCAGCGGTTACCATACCGGTCTTACGCGCAATGGGTCCCGTGTTCGATTCCCGGCCAGACAGGTATCTGAACGATGAGTTTAGATTCATGTCCTGGGTCTGGATGTTTGTGTATTCATCTTGTGTGTATCCATAGTACCCACGACACAGGAGAAAATCTTACTGTGGGGCTATGAGTGTAGAACGTGCATTTTTTTAAATCTAATATCTTTGTGTCTGATATTTTTACTTTAACTCAACAAATTACTACAATAGAATGAAGTAAGCAAATCCTTTAACACGTTTCATACTTCTCCTAATTGCTGTGCCTATATTGCTCTACATTAAAGATTGGGCAATACATTACACTCACTATGTATCTTGCATTTGTCACAAACACATAAACAATAAACGAAATAAAACATTCAATCTCTTACTATGAAAACACAGAACGTATAAAATTTCAGATGTCTTTGTCAAAATACCCGTTATGCAGCTTTGTCAATTAAACCTCTTTTTATTTTTATGGTGTATTAAATTAACTCGAAAATTATTAAAATTTAACTGAATTTGGGAAATACTTTCGACAATGTCAAATTTAGTTTTTGAGTTGAATTACGGTCGAAATTCGACCGTTGCGACGGGTGACTAGTACAATGAAAACTTCCTATCTTTCCACAATCTCACGTGCTTTCCAAAACAAAAACGTACGCGGTAAAATATTTTCGAATTCAGATGTCGTTGTGCGATATCTTTAAACTTGTGAGCTGCGCCTCGAACGTGTAATGCACTTAATCTTTGCCAAACTTCCATGTCTGGATGCCAAAGGATATTAGATTCTATTGCGTCGCGATACCATTGTTTGGGTGTGTTTATGTAAGTTTGTCGGAGGTATTTGTAAGTCAGAGGGTAGTTTTTCGTGAAGTGGAACTCAATAGTGCAAGTTTACAGCTAAGCGCGCTCGCGGCGTGTACGTTGTTCTATTGTCTACGAGACATGAGTTAGCGTACCTACACACTGTACGTGTCTCGCTAATAAATCATTTTTGCTGTTTAAACCGAAATTTATGTTCGATTTTTCAATAGATTTTATCACAACGAAACAATGTGAATAAATAAAGTAGCGGAGCAAGTTAAGTTCGAACTGTGGCCCAACCGCGCACCATTACAGTTATTTCAACGGTGAAACAGTTCTTGCGTTCCGCTGAAAAGGTGTGGTTTCCAGCTCACTTTCATGTTAAGCCACCTTTGTCCTTGGGAGTACTTTATGAATGACTTCAGTTAGGATTCTTATATCAGGGTGTCGCAGGTGTTCATGAGTTGAAAAATGACAACATCATTTTTTATTTCATAGAAATAATAAATGAACAAGTACCGCCTGATCGCCACTGCTACTGATGGACATCGGGAGTCAACCTCAGCTAAGATTCGAGTCTTACATGAAGATTGCCACCAATTCGTTGCTACTGACAACTGTTTTATAGCACCCATTTATCGTCAGAATGACTTTTTAATCGGTTACTACCTTAATTACATAGATAAACGAAACGGTTAACAAGAAAACTATTTTCCCTATTAATAAGCCTGGCTAGGAATTAAATTAAGTCTGTGGGTAAAATCGACAACGACACTTCATCCTAAAGGATATTAAAAATATCTTTCAAATAACTCAACTGGTTCTCGAAACAAAAATGATTTATTGTATTCATCATCTTTACATCCCTTCTTTCTACAAAATGATGACTGGGGATATTCTAAACCCGGCTGCTAAGGGAAACCAATGATATACGATGTTTCACGATGTTTCTGTAGGTTGAAATAGTTAAGTTTACATGCAAACTCGCGATACATATTTTGCGGATTAAGTCAGACAAGCGCGGCTAGGTGTTATATGGAGCTGAAGCGCGGTCTGTCAGTGATTTAGTTACCTCAGTAACTTTACGGGAGTTGAGATGTATTTGTCAGGGAGCGGGGAACTAACATCTACATCTGAACGTGTTTGTTGCTACATTGCAAGACTACTTTGTTTCACGTGAACGTGTTTTATGTTTAAGCTGCAACGAAGTTATAATTTTACAGGAATTAATATTAAATTTATGCTACTAATTCTTTTTAAAAACCTAGATATGTCAGTAAGGGTAGCTTACGATCAACAAAAAATTCTTGAATTTACAATTTGGGGTTTGATTTCAGGTAAGCTGGCGTTTTTTAGTTAAATGCATGTTGAAATGTAATCACCCGCCTTAAAGCCTAAAGCATCAGTAAAATCAGTAAGAAATGTGCCTACTTGGAATTATTCCTTGGCGATTTTTTAGGTTTTTGTGTAACTAATAAAGATTCGTTACAAAAAATATAATAATTCAATATCTCTGTAATAGTTGATATTATTTTACAGTATGAGTTAAACTTTATAAGGAACTAACACCTATTTACATCTTAGTTCGATTTCCACTGAAGTCAACTCTCTCTTAGTCGTAAAAGCCTGATGTGTTATTTTATTTCATTAAATATTCAAATAACTGTTTTTTTCTTTATTATTTCGCAAAGTTTTTAATAGCATTATCATCTATCTATAAAAACTTGTTGCAACATAGACAACAAACTATACCTCAATAATTAATTGGGGTTTTTGCCATCATTCCTACCTCATAATGTAATACTAAGATTTTAACGTAGCTTAAACGGAACTGTTTCCACAGGGCAGTAGTTCAACAACAACTAACTATTCGCTTGCATCTCCATCAGTTGCCAAAGGTTCCAAACTTCTCGCTTCATTCATTACACTTTACGGTAACAGAGTTATCAACTGTAGTGAGCTGTAACTAACAAGTATTTTAACTACTTAGTAATACTTCAAATTAATACCTTACACTTTACTTTCGCGGTTCAACCGCGGGGTATTATTATCGTGTAGGTATTGTTCTTATACAAAAGGAAAATTTTAATACAAAAATTTTTATAAAAAATTCTTATACAAAAGAAACATAAACATTATTAAACATAATTGAGTTATTAGGAGCAGCAGCAGTCCCTGTAGTTCCGGGATCAGAATAGAGCTACGGTATCTCTTGCCTGTCGTAACAGGCGACTAAAAGGGGCTTCAGGGATTGCAGGCGGCTAAAGTGGAAGTTTGAACTGTCCTTCCAGGCGATCCCGGGAAGGATGGCGGTACGTGTGGTCGCATAAAGCCATAAAGACTAGACGGTGCGGTGGGCCCAGCCGCCCAACTGGGAGGAGCCCGATGAGGCAACACACTCAGAGGATTCCGGTTGCGATTCGTTTGGAGATCCCAGAGTCTTCTTCGTAGCGCCCCCCGAATTAGTACAGTAAAAATCCCACATAATACGGAATCTCTCCCAAGGCTTCGGTGTACCTTTTGAAATTTCTACCCGTCACAAAATAAGGGGTAGCAGCAGATCTATATGGAAGCGATCTCTTTATATATAATATTAATATAACAAATGAGCTTGTAAAGCAACTTATGGTAAGAAGTCAGTTCCGCCCATAGATGAAGTTAATAAACTGACTGAAGTTAATAAATAGGAGTTCTATCTTTACTGTTGGTACAACCCGAAGACAAATATTTTATTTATTTTATTTTGTTTTATTCGGAAAACATACAGTGTAATTACATAGACAATATAACAAAAAGTAGACTTCTATACACCATTAACATGTTTTCGCATATTGATTCTATAAACAGTCTGTTGCTTATATTTAAGCTTTAACAATAACATTCTCACACAAACTATGTATACGAGTATAACATCTATATATTAATACTTGAAGCGAAACTAATAAGCAAATAACATTTAATTAACTTTATAAACTTATACCTAAGAAGAGAGAGTCCCATTAAACCAATTATTAGTAATTGCTGATTTTATTGAATTTGGAGGAGAAATAAATAAATCCACATCGGGCAGATCGTCCAGTTTGTTAAAGAACCTCGCTGATCGGATGAAGAAAGAATTCGTTCTGTAGTTCGTTCCACTACGAGGTTCATATAAGCATACTTGAGTATAGCAAGATCTTACGGATCTCGTAGGGACTTTTAAGGTGACGTGGCTTAGAAGATACGGGGAGTCTATTTTCCCTTGCGCTATTTTTACAAGTAACACGATATCCGCTATTTTTTGCCTTAGATGCAGAGGGAGCATGTGGTGATGCCTGGATCTTGATTCATAGCAGTTATCAAACTTCTGTGTTTTAAATTGCAGAAACTTCAAAAACCTACGTTGAATAGATTCAAGCCTATTAACATAAATATTATACTGAGGATTCCAGATTGGGGAACAATACTCTAGAGTGCTGCGAACAAACGCACTGTACAATACTTTTATTGCCTTTATGCTAGAAAATTGAGAACTTATTCTTTTTATAAATCCCATCATTTTATTAGCTTTATTTGCAATATTATCTATATGTTTCTCGTAGGTCAATTTACTATCGTGGGTGACGCCTAGATCCCGTATTTCGTTAACTGGTTTTAGTTCCTGGCCTTTAATAAAATATTTAATATGGGCGCCTAATATTAAAGTAAGCCGGCAACCACACTCTCTCACTGAAATTTAAGAATTGCTACACGCTACAATAACTTGTAGCGGTGATACTTCCCGGTTCAACTATACTACAAGGTGATAGAACCAGTGTAGTTCGACCGGGGAAGTACCACCGCCACACCTATTTCTAGCGTGAAGCATTTCTTGCGTTTCGATAGAAGGGTGTGGTTGCCGGCACACTTTCACATGAGGCGACCATCATAGTCCTCGGGAGTAGCAACGCATCTGTGATTGACTACAGATGGAACCCATGTTCTGTAATGAAGTTGATTACAGATGTCCATGGGCGGCAGTGACCACTTACCATCAGGTGGACTGCATGCTCGTTAGCTACTTCAGTCAAATAAATAAAAGAAATGTGTGCGTGTACTAGCGTACACTCGTAAGAAGTGAAACTTCTTTATTACGTTATTTTTCAAAAAATAATTTACTATACGCAACTTTACAGAAATCTATACTTATAATAAAGTTGTAGAGAGGTCAATTCTGTACATGAAATATTTTTCCAAAATAACTATCAGGGCGTGATTAGGGATCGATACTGATGCCAAAAATGCAATCAGTAAAATTTTTGTCTGTCTGTCTGTCTGTCTGTCTGTCTGTCTGTCGGTCTGTCTGTCTGTCTGTATAACCGTTATAGAAACAAAAACTACTCAGTGGATTTTAACGAAACTTGGTACGATTATTCTTTATACTCCTGGGCTGGTTATAGTATACTTTTCATCCCGCTACAATCAATAGGAGCAGAGCAGTAAAGGGAAATGTTGGGAAAACGGGAGAAGTTACTTTTTTAAGCTTCTGTCGCGTGTGCAACCTTAATGGTTAAAGCTACACAGAAATCATGTATGAGGGAAATATTTTCCTTAAAATTATCTAAAAAATATCCTACGACAGCATATGTCTATCTTTTATGGTTGACTCACAATAACACGTGTAACTCCCGATAGCTTAGCAGTTCAAAGCTTTCTGATTATATTTGTCTACTCTTACGTTTATAACTCAGTCATCTATCTGTACGAAAATGAACATGAAAATGAAAAATGAAAAATGAAAAATGAAAAATGAAAAATGAAAAATGAAAAATGAAAAATGAAAAATGAAAAATGAAAAATTAAAAATGAAAAATGAAAAATGAAAAATGAAAAATGAAAAATGAAAAATGAAAAATGAAAAATGAAAAATGAAAAAAGAAAATGAAAAATGAAAAACGAAAATTTAATCATATGGGATGAATGTACGATGGCGCACCGAAAAGGAGTAGCGGTAGACAGAACTTTAAGGGACATAAGACAAAATGATCGACCAATGGGCGGTATCACGGTTTTATTTTGTGGTGATTTTCGACAAACTTTACCGGTAATACCACGCGGAACCCGAGCTGATGAGGTTAGGGCTTGCCTGAAAAGTTCTTATTTGTGGCGTGATATACAATCGGTGCATTTAACTATAATTAACTACATTTAACATGCGAGTGAGAACTGGAGATAACCCGGATGATCGTCAATTTTCTGATACACTGTTAAAGATTGGCGAAGGTACCTATCCACAACTTCACCAAGGAAAAGTTATTCTGACGCCTGAGTTATGTTGTATAGTGCAATCCCAACTACATCTTATATCGTCGGTTTACGGTGACGTAACAAATATATTAAATAGGGACAATTCTTGGCTATGCGAAAGATCCATCTTAACTCCTCGCAATGACCAGGCATTTGAGATTAATAATAAAATACTGTCGAATATACAAGGGGAAAGCAAAGTTTATAGTTCAATAAATAGAATGGTCGATGAACAAGACGCCACTAACTACCCGACAGAATTTTTAAATTCTTTAAATATGCCCGGACTTCCTTCTCATGAAATTTGTTTAAAAATTGGCATTCCGATTATTCTGCTCCGAAATTTAAGACCACCACAACTTTACAATGGAACTCGGCTAAAAGTAACCCGAATGCAACAAAATATAATCGAGGCTCAAATTTTAACAGGTTGCGGTGCAGGAGAAACCGTCTTTATTCCCAGAATTCCCTTAGTACCTAATAATTTTCCATTCCAATTTAAAAGAACGCAATTCCCAGTATCGGTGTGTTATACAATGACAATTAATAAGGCTCAAGGGCAGACTTTTCGTGTTTCTGGAGTAGATCTCGGTGTCAGTTGTTTCTCGCATGGTCAGTTGTACGTCGCTCTTTCCCGGGTCAGTAGTTCCAAAAATCTTTACGTTCACGTGCCGGATGGATCAACATTCAACATAGTTTACCCGGAAGCTTTGCATTGAAGTATTTTCGTTATATAAGTACTTAAGCCTTCGGCAGGATCAGAATAGGGCTACGGTATCCCTGCCTGTCGTAAGAGGCGACTAAAAGGGGCTTCCGGGGTTGCGGGCGGCTAGAGTGGGAGCTTGAACCGTCCAGCCAGGCGATACCGGGAAGGTGGCGATATGTGTGGTCGCATACCGCCGTAAAGACTAGATTGGGTGGTGGGCCCATCCGCCCATCTGGGAGGAGCCCGAGTCCTCTTTATAGCACCGAAGACGGCCACCGGGGGGGTTTTAGTGCGGTAAAAATTCCACATAACTCTGCGTCGCTCCCACGGCGTCGGGTACCTTTTGAAGGTTTCCCCCTCGAAAACAAAAATAAAAAAGGTTCTTAAGCCTCATGTGAACGTCATCTAAACAATATTACCAATACATTAACTCAATAACACACAAGGAGTTACTCGCTGGCGGAGTCGCGGGCAAAGCTATTAACAATAATATTGTGCGGTTCCGTATTGCGATATTTTTCAACAGTATTGTAGATATGACATATTATATTTCCCTACTAAAATACGAAAGTTAATCTGTGTGTTACATCAAAACCACTGAACCGTGAGGAAGGACATAGGCTACTTTTTTTTTACGAAAAACAACGGAAACGCGGACGAAGTCGCGGGCAACAGCTAGTTGGTTAAATAAAGTTAAATTACATAAAGTTTAATAAAAGGCTTTTATTAAACTTTATTTAATAATCTAATCTATAATAATCTACCTAATATCACGCGTGGTAGGGATAAGAAAAAGATGGCGCGTAACGTAACGTAACGTAACGTAAAGATGGCGCGTAACGAAAAAATGTTAGAATAAATTTTTTTCCAACCCCGATAAAGAAGTTTCACTTCAATAAAATAAAAATACTTCTACCAACATACAAAAACTCATATTACGTACAAGATTACTTTAATTAATTAAAAACGGCTAATGTATTCCTGAGAACGCAGAATCATTTTGAATTCCACTTGCAGCTTATCTTGAAGCTTACTTTGTCACTCAAAGTGCAATGCTGTGTAGCGTCTCTCCTTTGGCGAAGCCTTTGTTTGTGTACTAACACATAGATAGGTTCTCTTATTTGCTTTAATTAACTTTAATTGTGTTATAAATTGAATTGTATATATGTGTCTTAAATAAAAAATAAATAAACAAATATTTTTATTGTGTGTTATTTGAATGTTATTTGACCTGTGTTATTTGAATGCCAAATTTATTTCATGTTGTTCATTTAATTTGTAATATAGTTACCTATTATTATCTTAGGGTAAATAAAATTTATAATAATTCATTATAATTTTAGTTTGGTTTGGTCAACCCATTATTGTCCCACTCCTGGGCACGGGTCTTCTCTCGGAATGAGAGTTTTTAGGCCATAGTCCACCGCGCTGACCGAGTGCGAATAATTTTCGAAGTAAATCAAATATATTGCAGAATTTAAATACTTTATGTGATTACGTGACTTATCAAGCACTTCAATTTATAACTATAACTATGAGACATAGATGACAAGTTGAACCACAAAAAGTCTAATGCTTTGATAAATTAAACATATAGTTACTATATTTCATTTAACCCTGTTTATGACTTAACCATCAAAAGTGTCGTATTATGTATGTTTTTGTAATTGTCCTTTAATTAGCTTTTATTTGATATCGGTATTATTATGATAAAATATGTCCTTCAATCCTTTTTTCTCTGTTTACAAGCGCTATGTTTTAAGATAAACCTCATTCAAACGTTTCCAATGTCAATAATCCGTCAAGCCGCGTAGGTTTCAGTGCTTTTTTTTATATGACTGAAGTAGCAAACGAGCATGCCGTTCACCTGATGGAAAGTGGTCACTCCCGCATGGAAATCTGTAATTAATTTTATATAGAATATGTGCTGTATCTGAAATCAATCTCAGATGCGTTGCTATTCCCGAGGACTATGATGGTCGCCTCCTGTGAAAGTGTGCCGGCAACCACACCCTTCTATCGAAACGTCAGAAATGCTTCACGATAGAAATAGGTGCGGCAGTGTTACTTTCCCGGTCGAATTAAATAAGCCTATAAGCCTGCTATATATATCGTCAACCCATTATTGTCCCACTGCTGGGCACGGGTCTTCTCTCGGAATGAGAGAGTTTTAGGCCATAGTCCACCGCGCTGGCCAAGTGCGAATTGGTGGTCATAAGCGTGCTAAATATGTTTTATTATTTACCCGTTTGAATAACTGAACGGTCCTTCTGATGCAATCGGGTGAATACCTAAATCTAACAATGTTCTTACGAAATAAGTAGCAAACGAGCATGCAGTCCACCTGAACGTAAGTGGTCACAGCCGCCCATGGACATCTATAATCAACTACAGACAGAACATGGGTTTCATCTGAAGTCAATCACAGATGCGTTGCTACTCCTTAGGACTATGATGGACGCTTCATATAAAAGTGTGTCGGCAAGCACACCATTCTATCGAAACGCAAGAAATGCTTCACGCTAGAAACAGGTGTGGCGGTGGTACTTCCTCGGTCGAACTACACTGTTTCTACCACCTAGAAATTAAATATTAAAGATCATTTAATATTCGACACGCAAATACCACTAATGCTATCGGGAACGAAGTCTGAATTGGAAAACATTTCGCGGATGTTGCAAATGCAGTATACTCGTGAAACCTGTGTTTGGTTTCTGGAGACGAAACAATGGCAACACAGTTCGTGATTTGCATAGACAGGCGCTTTTGCACTATTTGTTTCTCTATTTACTAAAGAACATAAGAAAATATATCAAAGGTACTCAAACGTTTAAATTATTTATTCATAGAATTCTTAGAATAAGCTTAGGATTATTTATTCATAGACTTTTAAAATTTAATCTACTTTATGCCAATTCTTGTGACTCCACCCATTTCGGTCACTTTTACTATGGCAATACGTATCCTTTGCGTTAGTCAGGTTATATAAAATTTCTATGCACAAAATTACATCAAAATATAACCAGTTGTTTTGTGTGAAATAGTGAAAAATATTCATACAACGCACACAATTTATTCAGTTAGTCCCAAAAATTGGTCAGAATATGAAAAAAACTTTTACTTAAATACCATTTCTGGGATGTCAAACGTTAGCGTGGATCCCGATAAAATAAGATTATGAAGGTGGTAGAACCAGTGTAGTTCGACCGGGGAAGTAATCGTACACGTATTTCTAACGTGAAGCAGTTAATGCGTATCGTTGGAAGAGTGTAGCTGCTGGCACACTTTTATATGAGGCGACTATCATAGTCCTCGAAAGTAGCAACGCATCTGCGTTTGACTTCAGATAGAACCCATGTTCTGTATGTAGTTGATTACAGATGTCCATGACCAGGAGTGACCACTTACCATCAGCTGGACTCCATACTAGTTTGCTACTTCAGTCAGTTAAAAAAAAATACTTTATTTTTACCCGACTGCATAAGAAGGACTGTAATGTTTTTCAAGCGTATGTATGCTTGCATGTCATACTGTAATATATATCCTTTGAATCGACTCAATTGTCAACACCTACTATTAGAAAATATGGTGGCGGGTATTAATATTATCATAACAAAATGAGTATTAAATGAGAGCTAGTAAACAGTACAAAACACGAAGAAACATATATATTAAACAAATTTTATGCTATTATTTTGACTCGAAATTCATAAAAGCGTAAAATTAAACAAATTATCATCAAAACAAAATGGTTGAAACCCAGGCACGATTACCACTGATTTTTCTAAAATTATGTGCGTATTAAAAATTGGCCGTGTGGTGTCGGTCTTGTGAATAGCCACCACTCCCTCTCTTCCCGTGGATGTCGTAAGAGGCGACTAAGGGACTTTGAACCAGGCGATGGGCAGCAGCATCACCCTGAGAACTTAAAACTTACTGCGGTCACCAACACGCACAGCCAAGCGCGGTGACTACGGCAAAAACCCCCTAATGGCAGCTCAACCGAAACCATGGCCCCCAGTCCCCGGCAGCCCCGCTATTCCTGGCTATGGTAGCGGTCACGGTTACGGCGGGGCAGGGGGTGCTAAGAATCTCCGGCAGAGATCGCGCTACCACAACCGACGACTTCTGCACCTGGCAACATATAACACCAGGACTCTGAGGAATGATGAGAAGATATATGAGCTGGAAGAAGAGGTGGACAAGCTAAACTGGAGCATTATAGGATTATCTGAAGTCCGAAGACAGGGGGAGGACACGATGATCCTAAAATCTGGTAACTTGTTCTACCACCGGGAGGGCGAACATCTGTCCCAAGGTGGTGTCGGGTTCCTCGTCAACAAGTCCCTTGTCAACAACGTTGTGGAGATCAAGAGTGTGTCGCCCAGGGTAGCATACCTTATACTCAGAGTATCCAAGAGGTACTCGCTGAAGGTCATACAGGTATATGCGCCGACATCGATGCACTCTGATGACGAGGTTGAGGTTATGTATGAGGACATATCTAAAGCCATACATACCTCAAAATCGTACTTCACAGTTGTGATGGGGGATTTCAACGCAAAGCTGGGCGTTCAATGTGGCGATGAGTTGAAGGTAGGGCCCTTTGGCATTGGTAATCGGAACCATCGAGGCCATTTGCTGGCTAACTTCTTGGAAAAGGAAGGATTCTATATGATGAACTCCTTCTTCAAGAAGAAGCCTCAAAGGAAATGGACCTGGATGAGTCCCGATGGTACTACCAAAAACGAGATCGACTTCATACTGGCAGACAAGCGGCACATATTTAACGATGTCTCTGTGATCAACAGGTTTAAGACCGGAAGCGATCACCGGATGGTAAGAGGCACGTTAAATATCAAGATCAAGCTGGAACGGTCCCGCCTTATGAAGTCGATACTCCGTCCAAGATCTTGTCAAATCCAGGGCTCTGAAGACTTTCAACTCGAGCTACGCAATCGCCTGGAATGCCTAGAAAATTGCGTTGATGTTGACGAAATGAACACCAAGTTGGTAGAAACTGCCCACGAGGTAGGGTCGAAGTACTATAAGACCCCCTCCAATAGAAGTACTCAAAGACTTTCGGTCCAAACTCTCGAACTTATGGCAGAACGGCGGGCAATGTGTGTGCAGTCTCCAGCTTCACTGTCGCAGCTTAGGCGGCTCAACGCGCAAATCTCTAACAGGATGCGACGTGACCTCCGCCTCTTTAATGCAAATCGCATTAAAGAGCAAATTGAGCGGAACAAGGGCTCCAAGGTCTTCGCAAGGGATTTGCGTGTTGGGCATAGCTTATTAACGAAGCTGAAGACGGAAGACGGCACCACAGTTGCAGCGAGGCCTGAAGTTCAGAGAGAAATTGAGCGCTTCTATGGGCAGTTATATACCGCTTCACGTGGCCCTTTGCCGCCTGTCAATGACAAGCGAGCCACGCTAACCCGACACTATACCGAAGATATCCCGGACGTCAGCCTGTACGAGATTAGATTGGCCCTCAAACAGCTCAAAAACAACCGAGCGCCCGGCGAAGACGGAATCACAACTGAATTGCTTAAAGCAGGAGGGAGGCCTATTTTGAAAGCGCTCCAACAGTTGTTCGATTCCGTCATAAGCCAGGGTATAGCACCGGAGGCGTGGAGCAGAAGCGTGGTGATACTGTTCTTCAAAAAAGGCGATAGGTCTTTACTGAAGAATTACAGGCCCATCGCGCTTCTGAGCCACGTCTACAAGGTGTTTTCGAGGGTCATCAATAATCGAATAGCTCGCAGGCTCGACGACTTCCAGCCTCCCGAACAAGCCGGATTCCGAAAAGGCTTTAGTACCATGGACCACATACACACACTGCGGCAGATAGTAGAGAAGGCCGAGGAGTACAATCTGCCGTTGTGTGTGGCCTATGTGGACTATGAGAAAGCCTTCGATTCTATCGAGACATGGGCGGTGTTGGAGTCGCTCCAGCGGTGCCAGATTGACTATCGGTACATCGAAGTGTTGAAGTGTATATATAAGGCAGCCTCAATGTCGATCCGATTACACGACGGATGTACGAACCCGATCCAATTGCAGCGCGGTGTGAGACAGGGGGATGTATTATCCCCGAAACTGTTTACCGCTGCATTGGAAGACGTGTTCAAACTGATGGAGTGGAAAGGATTCGGCATCAACATCGATGGCGAATATATCACTCACCTTCGATTCGCAGACGACATAGTCATCATGGCGGAGTCGATGGAGCACCTCAACACCATGCTCAGCGACCTCTCTGGTGCCTCTCAACGGGTGGGTCTTAAGATGAACATGGACAAGACAAAGATCATGTCTAACGTCCATGTCACACCCGTACCGGTCGTTGTTGACGGCACCACCCTCGAAGTTGTTGACGAATATATTTACCTGGGGCAGGTGGTGCAGATGGGTAAGTCCAACTTCGAGAAAGAGGTCACTCGTAGAATCCAACTCCGCTGGGCAGCGTTCGGGAAACTGCGCCATATCTTCTCATCCGATATACCTCAGAGCCTGAAGTCGAAGATGTTCGAGCAGTGTGTGTTGCCAGTGATGACATACGGCGCCGAGACGTGGTCCTTTACTGTGAGCCTCGTGCGTAAGCTCAAAGTCGCTCAGCGAGCTATGGAGAGAGCTATGCTTGGTATTTCCCTGCGCGACAGAATTCGTAATGATGAAATCCGTAGGAGAACGAAAGTTACCGACATAGCTCTCAGAATTAGTAGGCTGAAGTGGCAATGGGCAGGCCACATCGTTCGTAGGACAGATAACCGATGGGGTAGAAGAGTCCTCGAATGGAGACCACGCCTCGGCAAAAGGAGTGCAGGCCGCCCCCCGACCCGGTGGACTGATGACCTGAAGAAGACGGCGGGTAACCGCTGGATTCAGATGGCTCAGGACCGGTCGAAGTGGCGCAGATTAGGGGAGGCCTATGTCCAGCAGTGGACTTTCAAAGGCTGATGGATGGATGGATGGATGGATTAAAAATTAATTATTACTGCTTTTCAGTGAAGAAAAACATCGTAAGAAACTTACACACCCGAGAGTTCTTAAAAAAAGTCAGCGGAGGTGTGTGAAGTCCAACAATTCGTACTCGGCTAGCGCGGTGGACTATGACCTAAAACTCTCCTATTCTGAAAGAAGACCCGTGCTCGGCAGTGGGACAATAATGGGCGGACGAGAAAACGAAAAAAATACTGCCTAAAAAGAATCAACGGAAACTAAATCCAATCGTTAAGCTGTTGCGTATTTTATTTAATCACCTAGAAATGTTACTTCTTAACTTAAACTCTTATGTTCAGATATAGATCTTTATAATCTTTATCCGACTAGGGATCTAATATCTAGGTGCACGCTACGCCACCGAACCAAGTATTGACTTTTACTGCTTCGATATTTAAGGGCGTGGATCTAAGATTGATGGCTTTGCTGATTATGAAAGAGTTTTATAGGCTAAAAGAATATTTCACTTACTAAAGTGAATATGTTAACTGTTTATTTATTTTGTAGTGCATATCGTTATTATGTGAAGTAAATTATTTCATTTAGTGAAAATAATAGTGGTTAAAATGGATATACATTTAAATGTTAATGCATCTGCATATGCTTGACAACTTTTTATTACTAATTGAACTTCTCGAACAATCCTAAAAAAAGGCGTGTCTGTTTCATAAATTTCGTATTTCGCAATAAGCGCTAGACATAAAATAATTGAGGTAAAAGGTAATTGAACTGTAATATTCAAACTTTAAACAATAAATACAAATGCATACACTGGCTGTCAATTCACTTGTCTTATTGCAATGAGAGGAATCCCGGCCGGGATTGTGCATTACTGTCTCTGCTCTAAATGCCGAGCTGTTTCGAAATTTTGTGAACTCGATTTTGCCTAGATCAAAATCTGCTACGCTTTTACGATATTCAGCTCGCCCTCCGCAATTTTTTAATAAGTAACGAGTGGTCAAGTTAAGCGGTTTTTAAATTCTTTTTACCAAGTTTTCCTTACATGGGGTGTCACGGCCTGTTCATTTTTGTTAGTAAGATACGAGACATGTCCAAAAAGTAAATTTACTAAACATTCGCAAATGCAAACATTCTTATTGGATCACTAGTTGAATCCCTCAGCTTCGTCCGCGTTAAAAAATATCGATTGTCCCGTGGGAAAAAGATATTTTCCCACAGTAAAAAGTAGACTATATGTTAATCCAGAGAATCAGTTATCTCCCTACCAAATTTTATGAAAATCGCTCCAGCCGTTTACACGCGAAGAAGTAACAAACATACACACTCACAAACTTTCGCTTTTATAATAGTAGTATGATTATTAATAATTGGATACATTGTAAAACGTATCGTATGTTATATTTTTTTTTACACATGTAAGCTTTTTTTCAAAATAGTCAACATTCCTCTCAGTGCAAGTAGAAACGAGAGATTTTTTTTGATATAGTTTATCAAGCTTTACATATTATATTGTTACCTTTCGTCTTTTTTTCAAAGTTTGTTGCAATATACATCAGGGGTACAGGTGAAGGTGGTTGAACCAGTGTAATTCGACCCGGAAAGTACCACCGCCACACCTATTACTAGCGTGAAGCAGTTCTTGCATTACGATGGAAGTGTGTGGTTGCCGGCACACTTTTATATGAGGTGACCATCATAGTCCTCGGGAGCAGCAATGCAGTATGGAGTAGAGTAGCAGAACCCATGTCCTGTATGTAGTTGATTACAGATGTCCATGAGCGGGAATGACCATTTACTATCTGGTGGACTGCATGCTGGTTTGCTGCTTTAGTCAGATAAAAAAAAGATGGTGCCATGACGTTGTGATAACCTCCTGCATTTCATCAAGAGATCGAGTAATTGCATTGTAATATCAACACCCTGCATGTACAAAATCCCGAACAGAGAATATTGGAGTACGGCCGTGCATCGGGCATGATCTCCCTCGTCAGGTGGATCGCCCTCTGCAAAATAACTATAACATTCTACTGTAGATTCTGCTATCTTTGAAGTAGAATGTAGCTTTATATTTATACTGATTTTCCACATAACTTAATTCATTTTGCTAGAAAACGCGAGAAAAATAAGAATAATTTCATTTCACAATAACGTGAACACACAATTTAGGCGAGAGTAACGTAGCAAAAACAATAATTGAGCAAGCCACATTCGCGGCTTCCTATCTAATAACTTTATGAATCCAGACATGAAATTAATTTTCTAGAGCTCACGACAACGAAATGAAATAACAGCAAACTCGTATGTTTCTAATATTACGAGATTGTTCCAGGCGTATGTTTTTATATACGTAAATTATCATGAATTATGACTTCGCTGAGCACGTATCAGCGAACGAGAAGAATTTTGAAAAAAGTCCACAACGGTGTGAAGGTCGTCTTGGTAGATTTAACGCACTTTCGTATTTTAGGTAACAACTCCGGTTTAGGGCTAATATTTATTTTATGGACCTTCGTATGAGAAGTTATTACACTTTACGGTCTACGACTATCACTACATTCATGCGTTTCAAACAAGCAAATCAATACGTAAAAGTATTTTTTTTCCACACTAGGTCTACTACAAATATATGATTCTGATCTTCATGTTACACTAAAATAATACAACTGAAGTACGAGAATAGTTGCTCGTATATCCACTTAATCAGCGTGGAGACAGTTACGTATAAAATGCTCAGCCTGATAATAACCTACGTTATTTATATAAAGAATTGCAAAAATTCGTGTGGGAAATTCGGTACGCAACCGCGGAATCGTCCCACTTATAATACAAACGGAGCCCCTATGTTAATAAACGGAGTAATAAGGCTGAAATACAAAGAAAAATGCCCCGAGGGGCGTGTAGGTCTTTACGAGCGAGAGGAACCGTCGCCGCTTGATTGCTGCACGTATCCGCGACTGCCAACATGGTTTACACACGTTGGATAAATTTGGACCAAAACTCGAGGTTATTTGGCGTTTGCTAAAAAATAGACCAAACATTTCAGAATACCGTTTTGTGTCTTTTTTTACGAGGAGGAAACCTTTAAAATGTACCTAATGCTGTAGAAGTGACACGGGGCCATCCTTAGCGCTGCGTGAAGGACTCCGGGATCTCCAACAGAAGAAAACCGGAGTCCTCCGAATGCGATGTCTCTTTTGTGCTCTTCCTCGATGAACAAATACGCTAACCGCATCTTTTGTTCTTAACGGCGACGCGGGACCACCCATATGGTCCTTCCCTGGATCGCTTGACTCGATGGTTCGACATCCCATTTTAGCCTCCGTAACCCCGGAAGCTCCTTCAGTCTTACGACAGGCAGAGGATATAGATACTTTATTCTGGCCCCATAATTACACGGACATATTTGTTAAACCTATTAGCTAATTTTTGATACCTTAAATATATTTTTGTGATACCGAAATCGCTTATGATTTCTATTCTCCCTTTGTATGGGTTATTTTTCGAAATTGCAGAAGAGATTTAATTTTATCTTTGTACCTTTTGTTCTTAAACATAAGTTTATTTGAAACATTGCGAAGGACCAAATGTTAAACAGTCAAGTAACACCGCCAGACCTATTTCTAGCGTGAAACTGTCCTCTCGTTTCGATGGAAGGTCTGGTCACCGGCTCACTATGATATGAAGCAACCATGATAGTTATCCGGAGTAAAGCATCTATGATTGACGTTAGACTGAACCTGTTCTATAAGAAGTTGATTACAGATGTCCATGGGCGCAGTAACAACTTACAAGGTGGTAGAACCAGTGTAGGTCGACCGGGAAAGTACCACCGCCACAACTATTTCTAGCGTGAAGCATTTCTTGCGTTTCGATAGAAGGATGTGGTTGCCGGCACACTTTTACATGAGGCGACCATCATAGTCCTCGGGAGTAGCAACGCGTCTGTGATTGACTTCAGATGAAACTCATGTTCTGTATGAAGTTGATTACAGATGTCCATGGGCTGTAGTGACCACTTACCATCAGATGGACTGCATGCTGGTTTGCTACTTCAGTCAAATAAAAAAAAACCACTTCACGTGGACTACATCTTCGTTAGCTACAATCGTATGAAAAAGTAACGTAATCGCATCAAAAAGAAGCCCGTATGTTCATGTAATGTGAGGTTAAATAATGACATTTGTCGCTGGCAGCGGGAAGAAGCGGGACATCGCTCGTTTTGTTGGGCCACTTCGTCTTATTAACTGCACTACCTTAATAGACATGTTTTCATTTCAACGTCTTTTACTTAATGGCCGGTAAGAGTAACATTGCTAACTATATTATCGTTTGTTATGTTCTTCTGTCGTTATTATATGTTGTTTGTTTGTTATTTAAAGGTGGTAGAACTTGTGTAGTTCGACCGGGAAAGTACTACCGCCACACCTATTTCTAGCGTGAAGCATTTCTTGCGTTTCGATAAAAGGGTGTGATTGTCGGCACACTTTCACATGAGGTGACCATCATGGTCATCGAAAGTAGCAACGTGTCTGTGATTGACTTCAAATGGAACCCGTGTTCTGTATGAAGTTGATTACAGATGTCCATGGGCGGCAGTGACCACCATCAGGTGAACTGCATGCTCGTTTGCTACTTCAGTCAGATAAAAAAATATATATTTGCAGGGATACAATGGCATTTAGAAGTGAAATTTTTAGTGTTTTTTATAAATATGCTTTCCCTTCCCTTTTTCTGCTCTGACTTAATCAGCCTTGTTAAATAATGTTGTATTCTAGTTAAAAGGTATGTTAATGGTGAGATACCTTTATAATTTATTTTTAGTATTTTTTTTCTTTCTTGAGATATATTGATATGAGTATATCAATATATCTCAAGAAAGAAAAAAATACATTATCGTTACATAATCTAACAAAATCTAAAAATTAAAAAAAGTTGTAGGTATGACAGTTTTTGTTAGCTTATTCACACTTGAGTTTTCCTCTTTAAAAAGTAAGCAGGGATAAAAACGCGCACAGTCTACTAGATAATAAATGGCTACAACAACCCCCGTTCTCCCTCAGGACTTAATTAGAAGAAAGTAATAATATTTTGGCACGCACAATAAAACAATATACGTATCTGTTAAACTGTCTGTAACTTATTTACAAAATTTATTGCCTCCCCTGATTCGGGGGCAACTTTTTCTGATCTTTAAGAATGTTTTCCGTCTATCAGCCATTTATGTCCTACTGGACATAGACATTTACTAATGGACTTGACGACTAATCTAGGTAGCGTAGCTGGCGAGGGAAGTTAGGTTAGATATACAATACAAGATGACGCTGTACCCATCTATTGGATTTACAGAAAGTGAGATAGTGGTTCTGTTCAAAACAAGTGGCAAATGGCACAAATGAGAAGGAATGATATTATGTTAAAAATATTTTTGGCAGTAATGGTACTTCAGTTCAACTTGACGGAAAATGACGGCAGAGTTATAATGACGGCCTTATAATGTTATAAGTGAAAATTTGTAAATGGCTTTCACTTTTTTGAAGGTGGTAGAACCAGCGTAGTTCGACCGGGGAAGTACCACCGCCACTTTCTTGCGTTTCGATAGAAGGGTGTGGTTGCCGGCACACTTTCATATGAGGCGACCATCATAGTCCTCAGGAGTAGCAACGCATCTGTGATTGACTTCAGATGAAACCCATGTTCTGTATGAAGTTGATTACAGATGTCCATGGGCGGCAGTGATCACTTACCATCAGGTGGACTGCATGCTCGTTTGCTACTTCAATCAAATAAAAAAAAAAAAAAACTCAATATTGTTAATAAGTTAGGAATATAAGTTAGCTGTAAATTTTCCAAATAAAATAAAGTAAAATAAAGCGCATTGAAAAAATTGGCAAAACAACACTTTTCCTGTGTGAGTTCAACTCACTTGATTACATTTTATTTACAATCACTTTTGTTACATTCTGTAACATACAAACCAAATGCCATCTTGTCTCAAATCCTAAACATATTGCTCAGATACAAGTTGCACATGGTTACTGTCTACAGCAACCAATAAGGTACCGCCGTGTCAGAAATGAGCCGGGCATATGCAAGCGAGTCGTTTGTGGACATTTGTAAGGGTATAAGCCGATTGCACTCCTGACGTTAGGCAGATACTGCTACCACTACCACAGATCACGTATTCACAACTTGAAACTTACTATTTTCAGAACACGATATACATTGCGCTTAAATTACCGCCCAATTGTGTCTTTTTTGAAGCAAGCGAGCAATGTATGACAAAATGACAAGATTTTTTTGTTTCTAGTAGATAAGTTATGTGGTGAAGGTAAAGGAAAGAAATATTACACAGAAAGTGGTAAGAGCAAAGCACTTCATTTGTTATTCGGTATCAATGTAGCTCCTGTTGAACTGGAGTTATGTTCTCGATAGCTTTTTATAGAAAATATACTCTAAACATTTCAATACTTTATATTGCGTATGAAACACGCATCATATTTAACTTGTTAAAATAAATAAGAAGAGTTTACCAGGTCCTTTTTGATATCTCCTGAGGCATAAATGGCATTTTGTCTATAACTGAATGTTATTACCATTAAATATTTTCTTCTTGTCTCATTTGTATATATTTAATTATGTAAAAATAGGTCAGCATAATTGTTAAGAACAATAAGTTGCGTACATCTATACTTATAATAAAGTTGTAGAGAGGTCAATTCTGTACATGAAATATTTTTGAAAAATAACTATCAGGGCGTGATTAGGGATCGATACTGATGCCAAAAATGCAATCAGTAAAATTTTTGTCTGTCTGTCTGTCTGTCTGTCTGTCTGTCTGTCTGTATAACCGTTATAGAAAAAAAAACTACTCAGTGGATTTTAACGAAACTTGGTACGATTATTCTTTATACTCCTGGGCTGGTTATAGTATACTTTTCATCCCGCTACAATCAATAGGAGCAGAGCAGTAAAGGGAAATGTTGGGAAAACGGGAGAAGTTACTTTCTTAAGCTTCTGTCGCGTGTGCAACCTTAATGGTTAAAGCTACACAGAAATCATGTATGAGGGAAATATTTTCCTTAAAATTATCTAAAAAATATCCTACGACAGCATATGTCTATCTTTTATGGTTGACTCACAATAACACGTGTAACTCCCGATAGCTTAGCAGTTCAAAGCTTTCTGATTATATTTGTCTACTCTTACGTTTATAACTTAGTCATTTGTACGAAAATGAACATGAAAATGAAAAACGAAAAATGAAAAATGAAAAATGAAAAATGAGTGAACAGTGAACAGTGAACAGTGAACAGTGAACAGTGAAGAGTGAAGAGTGAAGAGTGAAGAGTGAAGAGTGAAGAGTGAAGAGTGAAGAGTGAAAAGTGAAAAATGAAAAATGAAAAATTGAAAATGAAAATGACATTAAAAGCTGGAATTGAGAACGAGTAGGCAGTGCACCGTTAAAGCTACACAGAAATCATGTATGACGAAAATGTTCTCCTTAAAATTATATAAATATATTTTACGACACCATATTTCTATCGTTTATGGTTGACTCACAATAACACGTGTAACTCCTGCTAGCTTAGCAGTTCGAAGCTTTCTAAATATATATTTGTATACTCTTACGTTTATAACACTCTAAGTCATCCATCCCTAATTAAAAAAGTTAACATCCTTCCTACTAATATTATAAATGCGAAAGTTTGTGAGGATGTATGTGTATTTGTTATTCTTTCACGCAAAAACTACTCAACGGATTAGGTTGAAACTTTACAGTAGTATAGGTTATACATCAGAATAACACATGGGCTATAATTTGTAATGATTTTTTTTATAAGGTTGTAATATAACGAGAAATATCAGGTTAGTCGGAAAAAAAGTTGTGCTCTGAGAGCTATCTTCGCGTACGCTGCCTAAACCGTTGGAGATATCCAAATATAATGTATGGTGGGATTGTTTGGCTCACATAGATCTAAATAAAAGTCCGCGACAGCATATATCTATATTTTATGTATAATCCACAATAACTCTTTTTATACTTTGAAAATTTTTAAAATTTCAAGTTGATGTTTCCATGGGTTTTATACAAACTAAATATTAATCAAAATAAATGATTTCAAAAAATCAAGCATCTAATAAAGATCGAATCTGCCTTTTACACCATGTAAATTGGATAAGTAGTTTAGAAGATATTACGAGTATAACATATTGCGTCAATTGATTGACCGGCAGTACGCGCCGTGCGCCGCCGCCGTATACAACGAAGTTGTATGATATTAATATTTGAATGGTTATAAAACACGGAGCAAAATGTGAAAGGTCAAAGACGTCTCTGTAGTTCCAGGAATAAGGAATCCCCTGTCTGTGGTAAGAGGCAACTAAAAAGGAGCTTTCGGGGTTGCGGGCGGCTAGACGGAGAGCTCCAAACACCCAGTCAGCAACTTCGGGAAAGATGTCAGCATGATATCGTGTGAGCCAGGATGGACGGAGCTTGAACCGTCCAGCCAGGCGATCCCGGGAAGGACGGTGGCATACGTGTGGTCGCATATCGTGGTGAAGACCAGATGGAGTGGTGGGCCCAGCCGCTCACTTGGGAGGAGCCTGATGGGGCAATGCACTCAGAGGACTCCAGTTGCGTCCCTTTGAAGATCCCGGAGTCCTGGTGCTATAAGAATCCCAGAAAACCCTGCGTCGCTCCCACGGCGTACCTTTTGAAGGTTTCTCCCTCGACAAAAAAGAAAAAAGTCAATGAGAATGAAACAGCGGAAAGGTTAAATATGTTATTCAATCGTCATCGACCTTTTAATGTAACACAACTCGACACATATGTCAGATTAGCAGTAGTTTAGGTCGTAGTTGACCACGCTAGCCAACTGCGCGTTGGTAACCGTCACGCGTTTTGAGACCCTTTCTTAAAACTTTTAATTTCAGAGTAAGCATTAATATCTGTTGCCGACAAAACTAATTCAAATTAATATACGTGCCTGTGATTTGAAATTTGAACACACTGATTTAGGCGATTAACACACGGCACCGCGCACCGCCGCGAATAGCGGTGCCCCGGGCGGTTAGGCGGTTTACGTACCTGTACGCGCGGATGGACCGATCATCAAAATAAACTTTTCGACATCGAAATGCATTTTTGCTTCAACGATGATCCGCGCTGTTAGGCGGAGACAAGGTGGTGATGAGAACACCGCTGGACCGCGCGGCCAGTCGGTGTACGTTTGTGAGGCATCAACGGATTTATTAGACCCCAATACAACATGAGATCCGCTTCACCGCCTACCGTGGCAGTGAGCGGCACCGTATGTTAATCGCCTTAGGAAGTAGGGCAAGGGTTCAATCTGAAGTAGATCACAGATGCGTTGCTACTCCCGAGGACTATGATGATCGTCTCATATAAAAGTGAGCCGGCAGGCACACCCTTCAAATGAAACACAAGAACTGCTTCACGGTAGAAATAGGTGCGGCGGTAATGCGTCCCTGGTTGAACCATTGCTCTACCACCTTGCAAACTTTATGTGGCAGACTAAATTCCACGCGAGCGAAGCCGCGGGCAAAAGCTAGTAAATTATAAAGAACAATAAAAATTGCGCAGAATTGAATTCCTTTACCTTTAAGTTTGGTAAATATTTTTAAAGTTTCGACTCGGAAAAATTTCCACTTTTTGTATGTTTTACAATAAGTCTTGGGACATTTAAAATTAAAATATAATTTCAGTTATGTATATTAATATGTGATCGATTTTCATGTAACTGAAATTTTGAAGGAAATAAAGGAATATTTAGGGTTCAGTACCCAATGCATAAAAATGAGACGCTATTACTGAGACTCTGCTGTCCGTTTGTCGGTCTGTCCGTCTCTCCGTTTGTCCGTCTGTCCGGATGCCTGTCACAAGGCTGTAATTCCTCAACTGTGACACCTAGACATATCTCATTCTCACAGATGATGTATTTCTGTTGCCGCTTTAACAACAGATACTAAAATTTAAATAAATAAGATTAATATTTAAGGGGTGTTCAACTCGCACTAGCTGCTTTTTTATTTTGATCTATTAAAATCAACCTAAAGAAGACGGTCCAGCAGTGGACTGTCACCAGCTGATGGATGAATGACGCGGCTCGCACACACATGTTACAGAAAGAAAACAGGTTACAAAGCTTTTGACTCAATTTTTATTAGTAATACAATTTTACGCCACTTTTTTTAATAAGTATTTATTTATTAATACTTTGAAACAAATCTATTTGCACTATATACAAAACGAAATATTAAAAATAAATATAACATATTTTTTTAAAAGTAAATAAAGTAAAAGAAAATAAAAAGAAATTATAAATAAAACAAAGAGTAACGCTCCTTGCTCAATAAATATAAATTATGTGCTCTTCAAAGGTTTGTCGTCACTAATTGATTAGCACAAAACAAGCATAAATTGTACTATTTTTTTTATCTGACTGAAGTAGCAAACGAGCATGCAGTCCACCTGCTGGTAAATGGTCAGTGCCGCCCATGGATATCTGTAATCAACTTCATACAGAACATGGGTTCCATCTGAAGACAATCACAAATAAGTTGCTACTCCCGAGGACTATGATGGCGCCTCATGTAAAAGATTTGAGAACTTTTTTTCTTTATCGCCTTTTAAAACTATACTAAATCAACATATTTTTTAATGATTTTACTTTTACCGCGTTATTAACAACTTTATTGCGGGAAATGAACAAAATTAAGCAGTGCATTTACTAGATAAATGCACTGCAGTGTACACGGGGTAATTCCCTTCATTTATCATTTCGCATGTTGGTGGGTCGCGGAGTGCCCACAGCGGTATATTATGTGGGAATTTACTCATGATGCTATCCTAGTTATGGTGTGGTGGAATTGTGAACACTAGTTATGTGTGTTCTTGTTAATTTGATACTGCAGATAGCTTTCATCATAAAAAACTTTGGGAATACCTTTTTTTATGATATTGATGGCTTTAACTAAATACAATAGTATCGTATGTATAATGTTCAGATATTTGTTTTTTACAACATACACATATGTGTGGAATATGCGATTCTAAGAATTCTTTTTTAAGCTTCATTGAAGGATATTTGAAATATATGACGTTGTGAAAAGAAAGGACAGTTACTAAAAGCCTTTTGTGTATTTTGATATTTTCAACTCTATTAAAAATATTCATTACCATGTAAAAAAAACATGATTGTAATAATATTTAAAAAAATGGATGATTTGATGATGATTGTAATAATATAAAAAAAAAGAAAAAAAGACAAACCCGCTGAGTTTCTTGCCGGATCTTCTCAGTTGAGGTCGTATTCCGATCCGGTGGTAGTGTAAGAAAAAAAATGTAACTGACAATTTGTAAGTGCCCCCGCAGGCCTATACAAAATAAAGACATTTCATTTCATTTCATTTCATTTCATTTCATTTCATTTCATATACCGTTATATATTGTGTCCACAACCCATTATTGTCCCACTGCTGGGCAACTGCGGGTCTTCTCTCAGAATTAGAGAGTTTCAGGCCATAGTCCACCGCGCTGGCCAAGTGCGAATTGGTGGACTGTGAAGTGTGACGGTGTGTGAACACCTCCTTTTTTTTAACTCTCGGATTTGTAGGTTTCCTCACGATGTTTTCCTTCACCGAAAAGCAGTGCCAAATAATTTGTAATACACACATAATTTTAGAAAAATCTGTGGTGGGTGCCTGGGTTTGAACCTCGGACCTCCCGGTTGAGAGGGCAAGATTCAACCATTAGAATATCGCTGCTCTACGTTATACATTATTGGCATTAAAAGGAAAGTAAATATGCATAACATTTAATTTACCTCCGATACTATAGTGGTACTAAATATAGCTTAAGTTTTTTTTTCTAACCAAATACGCTAAAATTGGGTCAAAACAAGAAAACTGGAAAGGTCAGTTAATTACTCTCAAACAAGCTCAAAGTATTATTTTCCCGTCTGACATCTTAATGAATTAAACTTTGTAGGTAACGGAATGCCCAAACTTTGAACAATATGCATAATATTGTTGGTCGGGCTTCGACGAGTGAATTTTAAGCTGGCCACACATTTGCAACAAAATAGTTTTTTTTATCTAACTTAAGTAGCAAATGAGCCTGATGGTAAGTGGTCAATGCCGCCCGTGGACGTCTGTAATCAACTTCAATTAGAACATGGGTTCCTGATGGGACTATGATGGTCGCCTCATGTGAAAGTGTGCCGGCAACCACACCCTTCCATCGAAACGCAAGAAATGCTTCACGCTAGAAATAGGTGTGGCAGTGGTACTTCCCCGGTCGAACTACACTGGTTCTACCACCTTCAAGGTTTTTTTGTTTAATCAATTTTAAATAACCTGCCAATGCAATAGACTTCAAGTGAGGGAGTTTTTATGATAGTTTAATTGCGTTAATGTATTCCAAACATAGATGTAAAGCAAAAATCGTCTTGCATGTTAAGCATGTAAAACGCACCAAGAAAATAAAATTAAAATAGATTCGAAAATATTTTCTAGTAAGATACTTGGTTATTTACTTCTCATCCTTAAAAATTATGTAAGTAAATAGACTCAAAATTGACTTTTTGACCTTTCTTTCTTCAAAACTACATCTCAATTTTAGAAAACCAATATAATTCAGATTAAATTACTCATATAAATATTACCTACTTACATGAACTAAAATTTATTTTGGTATTCAAGTACACTTGGAAAGCAAATGTTTCGATATTTTGCATATTCAATTAAAATGTATGGTGCGTTTTTCTTTTATGAATAGAAAGAGCAACACACTACTACTTACCTTCTTACTTTCTACTTTCTATAGTCTTTCTTTAATTTTCTTTCTTTGATAGAATCAGTGTAGCTCGACCGATAGAAAAAAGTTTACCAATTTGACCAGCTTGTTGATCAATGGCCTGAAATGCTCCTTTTGAGAGAAGACCCGTGCCCAGCAGTGAGACGATAATGTGTTTACAACATAAATAAATTGTAATTCAACCGAAGAGGTATCATAGCTATTTTTAGCTTTTTTTTTCGAGGGGGAAACCTTCAAAAGGTACCCGACGCCGTGGGAGCGACGCAGGGTTATATGGGATTTTTACCGCACTAAAACCCCCCCGTTGGCCGTCCTCGGCGCCATGAACAAGTCTCAGGGACCTCCAAAGGACTGCAGCCGGAATCCTCTGAGTGCGTTGCCCCATCGGGCTCCTCTCAGATGGGCGGCTGGGCCCACCGCTCCGTCTAGTCTTTACGACGATATGCGACCACACATGCCGCCGTCTTTCCTGGGATCGCCTGGCTGGGCGGTTCAAGCTCCCACTGTAGCCGCCCGCAACCCCGGAAGCCCCTTTTAGTCGCCTCTTACGACAGGCATAACGTACGATAGGGGTACGGTATACCGTAGCCCTATTCTGAACCCGGAACTACAGGGACGAGCTATTTGTAGCTTGAAGACATTTTCGCATTTGAGAGAAAAGCTGTGGATACGCGTTCTACACTCATAGCCCAGTATCTTTTCATGTTTTGTAGGTGCTATGAACACAAAGACGAATACACAAACAAGCAGACCTAGAATAAAAATCTAAACTCACCATTCTGTCTGGCCGGAAATCGAACCCGGAATCCAGTGCGCGTCAGACCGGGGTGACGGCCGTTCCGCCACGTGGGTCGTCATACTGGCTAACAGTCTATTTGCTAACAGTCTATCATCACCACTTTGCTTCCTAAATACTACTTAATATAATAAAGAAATATGTATATTAACATGGACAGTGTTAAGTTATTAATTAATAAAGTACCTTATTTATAAAGTGACACTTAGACGTATATAGCACAGGATTTTAGGTCACAAATACGAAGACGAGAGGTTCAAAGAGCTTAAAGATCCTGACGTGATGTCGCTTTGACTGAAATATTACCTGCTAGTAGTATGTGTAGGTGTAGGAAAAATTATAGATGCCTGGTTACATGAGATTCTCACCACACTAAAACGTCCCGGTGGCCTTCCTCGGCGCTGCGAAGAGGACCCCGGGGTCACCGAAGGGAACCAGGATCCTCCGAGCGCAATGCCCCATGGAGCTCCACTAAAGTGACCGGGGCCACCGCAACACTTGGTTCTTACGAATGGCATGCGATAACATATACCGCATTGACGTACTTCCCGGGGACATGTGGCTAGACAGTTCGAGCTCCTATTCATTCCGCCTGTAGCCCCGGAAGCTTTTTAGTCGCCTCTTATGACGGATAGGGGATACCATAGTCCTATTCTGATCCCGGGCCATACTGAGCTACTATCTCTATACTTACCCATTATTACAACTAGAACTGCCGTCACATGAATATCTATAATAGAATAAGGTTTCTATCTGAAGTCAATTACACATCCCAAATACTAAGATGGTCGCCTCATAATATATTGAGCTGGCGACCACAGCCTTGCATAAAAACCCAAGAACCATTTTACACTAGAAAAAGGTGAGGCGGCAAACATTATAAAGATAATTAACGAAACAGTAAATACAGACTTGAAAAGCCAAGAGGGCCTTCATCAGAATTCATCATGTAAGTGTAAGTAAGTGGGTATGTAGGGCGTGGACGATTATAATAATAATAATAATAATAATAAAATGATTTATTGCCTTAAACATAAAAAATACATAACATGCCATGAGTCAAAATGCAAAGGGGCAATAGGAAGCGGCTCAGCTTTAGCTGATACGGGATAGGAATCCCGCGCAGCGCTGTTTTTCAGCCGTTCCCTACTCCCAAAGGTTTTGTTCGGGAGTTAGCAGCAAGCGGTTCCCCGTTTACCATCAGATTAATATTACTAAATAGTTTTGTCACATTTGCAGAACTTAAATAAAATAAAATAAAATAAAATGAAATAATATTGGCAAAAAAGAAGAACATTAGTCAGGAGAATTAACAATTACAATAACATATGTGTGTGTGTGTGTGTGTGTGTATGTGTGTGTGGGACGGAGAGAGTGTATGTGTGAAAACAAGGTATTATGATAATGTTTAATAATGAGTGCTGAAGAACTCTTTTAGGCTCAAAGACCTAAGGTAGGAGTGTTTCAAGTTCTCTGCAGCGAGTTGTCTTTTGAAAAGGGCTAATTTGTATTTTGCTTTGAAGCAGTTTATAGACATAGGTTGTCTCATAGGAGGTGGCAGATCGTTCCAGATTCTCGCTGCAGCGTACTTGAAACAGCCTCGGTATCTCGTGGTCTTATGTGCTGGTATCGACAAAAGAGTTTGTGCATTGGTGCGAACGCTTCGATTACTAATATCTTTGGTCCAGTTGAGTTTCTCAAAAAGATACTGAGGTTTTTTGCTCCACATAACTCTTTTTACCATCGAGGCAAGGTAAAGTTCCCTTCTGGCGCACATATTTAGAATACTCTTCTTATTTAGGTAGGGCGTTATGAATTCTCTCTTAGGTACGTGGAAGCAATAACGGATACATGCATTTTGCACCCGCTGTATTGCGCGTTCTAAGTTTGCGGATATTTTTGGACCAAATACGGAGCTGCAGTAGTTTAACTGAGATAGCACCAAAGAATCGCACAAAATTAGACGAAGGTCTTCTTTTAAATAGGGCCTTATTTTATAGATGGTTTTCAGCTTAAAAAGGCTATTTTTATTTTATTGTTAATATGTTCCACAAATTTTTGCTCTCCGTCAAGTATTAGCCCCAAGTTACGTGCGCACCTCACCTGCTCCAATGCTACATTATTTATCACAATGGCATTTTTGCTCTCTTTCGCATGTTTTATTTGTTGTTTGGTTCCTAGGATTAATACTTGTGATTTAGATGCGTTTAAAGTTAAGCAATTGTTCTGAGACCAAACGAAAATATTATTGAGGTCATCGTTGATCTTTCTTATTGCTTCTTGTGCATTTCTACTATTGAACGAGTAATACAACTGTGTGTCATCGGCATATAGGTGTATTTGCACGATTTAATCTGAGTGGGGAGGTCTGCTGTGTATATGGAAAACAGGATTGGACTGAGCAGTGATCCCTGCGGCACACCTCGCTCAATCGCACGAAGAGAGGAGATCCTCCTCCTACCGTCCTCACCACTCACTACCACCATTTGATGTCTTTTAGTAAGAAACGACTCAAACCAGCTACAAGTATTTTTTGAGAAACCATAATGTTTCATTTTGGCTAAAAGTAATTCCGGATGTACACAATCAAATGCCCTGGTATAATCCAGTAGCACAAGAATGCTGCTTAAGCCCATGTCTGAAGCCTCGGTGATGTCGTCTGTGACGTTAAGGAGAGCTGTTTCTGTACTGTGCCCACGCCTAAAGCCAGATTGAAATTTAGGAAGTATGTTGTTACTTTCTAAGTAAATCATTGCTTGATCAAGTACTACCTTTTCCAATACCTTTGATAACACTGGAAGTATGGATATTGGTCGCAGATCTTTTATATCATTTACAGCGTTTTTTTTTGGGATAGGTTTGACCACAGCTTTTTTCCAACTGTTTGGGAATGTATTCGTTTTGATCGATGTATTAACAATCCACGTAATTAAAGGAAGAGTTACGTCTAGAGTCAATTTTACCATTTCAATATTCAGCCCATCATGTCCCTCTGCTTTTGTTTTTATGCTACTTATGATCAAACTGACTTCGGTCTCGGTTGTTAACTTTAAATTAAAACTGCTGCTACTTTCATATTTGCACATCATACTGATGGTGTTGTTAGAGTTAATATCATTGTAAGGAGGTAAGTTCAAGAAGTGGTCATTAATTACATCAGGGTCATTTAAATGGTCAGGAATCGAATTTAAGGGCGTGTTTTTAAGACTAATTGTTTTTTTTATATTTTGCCATAGCAGCGACGGCTGCCTTATATTATTATTAATGCACGAAGTAAAAAAGGCTTTTCGCTCTCGCTCAATGGTTGCAGTAACTAAATTTTTTAGATTGCGATAGTACTTCATAGACACGTCTTCTTTATCTTTCTAAGCCTTCTCTAGGGCTTTATCACGTAACCTCATCATAAATTTTACCATACCGGTGATCCAGGGTTTTGGCAGATTCCTATGGATTTTGAGTCTCCGAGGCGCGTGGATGTCAAACAGTTTGGTCATGTATGCATTGAACGCCTGCACCATGTCATCTACATTTTCTAAGTCATAAATTGTATACCAGGGTATACATTTTAGATCTATCATGAACAGGTCAAAATTAATGTCATTTAAAGGTCTTATTAGCTGTCTCAGTTTGCAGGCTTTAGGTTTTTTTATGTCAAAATTTAAAAGGACTAATGCGTGGTCACTGAGAGAATGATTATGAATAATTTTAATATCCTTACATTTATCAATCGAATCTGTCAAGACAAGGTCCAATATCGTTTCCGTATAGTCAGTTATTCTGGTCGGTTTTCTAATTAATTGTTGAAGGCTATGTTGATGGCAGAATTGCATCATTTCTTTCGCCTTAGGTGTCTCTTCGTTACCCATATCGATATTGAAATCTCCTAGAATACAGGTGTAATCACATCTTGCCATTGAGTTCAACGATTCACTGAGGGCGTCTAGTGTTTCTGTAACACCGACACTCTCTGGTCTATACGCTGTGCCAACAGCCATCGTCGCACCAGGCAGTTGAATTTCTAACCACATCTGTTCAAGTGGCGATGCTGGGTGTGGTCTAATTTTTGCTGTTATTTCCCGTCTGACGTAAAATCCCACTCCTCCTCCTTTTTTGCATTGTCGGGCTCTGTGAAAAAACTTGTAGTCTGGTATTAATGGGGCGAGCGTTTCTTCTCCAGATTTTAGCCATGTTTCATTGATCGCTAGGATATCTGGTGCATGGTTAAGGACGGCAGCAAGAAGCTCGTCCTGTCCTGTGTTTAATGACCTTGCGTTTAGTAGACCTAGTCTTAAAACTTTTTTCCTAGAGTTACTCATTATATTAAAAATGAAAAATGATATTATGTATTGTGAGAGAGAGAGATATGTGTAGAATATGGTATGGTATGTGGAGGTGTTAAATGTATTACAATGAATTAATCGAAAATTATAGTGTAATGTCAAAAATATAAATTATAAATTGTTACAGAATAATAAAATTAAATAAAACAATTAAAATAAGAAATATCACAATGTCAATTTGAAATATAAAATGCGAATTAGATTTAATATTAGACTAAGAGAAAAAATTCAAAAGAAACAATTAATTAAATCTGGTACAAGATAATACTACAATTTCAATAATAACAGTAAAATATTCTAACGACTATCTTTTTTATCGTGGAGATTTGTCAAGTCAAATTCGTTGCGCAGACGATATCGTGGTGTACCATGTTCCTTACGCACGTAAATCTTGCCTTCGCGAGTCCAGACATATTTATATTTTAATTCGCGAGCAAGTGCGCGTGCTTTTTGAAAAAGCTGTCGATTGTGTTTTGTCAATCTTTCATTAATGTAGAGCAATCGTGTGGGCCCAGGAAGCCCAAAACCGTCGCTGTTGATCTCACGCCGAGTTCTAGTTATATTATAGACGCTCTTCAATCAATCAAGAATTAGTTCATAATTGAATTGTTAAATTAAGAAATATTCACTGGAATAGTTAATTGACAATTGGGATAATAATAAATCAACTCGGATCCGCTGCTAGATTGAGTGATGCCACGGATACGGAGCGATTCGTCAAACGCGTGATGCGCGGGCGCTGCCTTAAACAGAAGTGCCGTTAAGATGGCTGCTTTCACTACCATTGACAATGACGCTTCGCAAGGCTGACGTTGACAGCTAAATGTCAACATGTCGCCTGACAGTGGTCGTCGACATACTTTTTACGGCTTTGTTATTGATATAAATTGTACATATTAACAATAATGATAATTATTAAGTGTTTTATAGGTGGAATTACAAATTACCAGTGAGACAGATTAAGTAATTGCAAATATGTATAACAATGCCTCAAATCTTATTGTACTTTTTACTACAGTGCAATGTAGTAATAATTTTCATATGAAAGTTAATTCGGCACTCACACCATTCAAAGTTGTTTTCTTTTAATTTCTTTTACAGCTTGAAATAAATATTTATGATATTTCGAAAATATTAAATTAAGGCATATTCGTAAACTCCAAATGATAAATGAAGGGGATTAACTCTCTCGGGACGATGGAGTGAAACTGAATTTATCTACTAGATGCAGAGTATAATTTACCCATTCGGACAGATCTCGTGACATATATACTGACAGAATTTGAAGCGAATGAACGGTACGGAATTTATTTATATATTCATATTTTTATCATACTGCATCATAAGGAGGGTTGTTCATTGGAACGGGATGATGATGGATCAAACCTATTTATATTAATTGTTTGTTTTACATGACCACAACAATTAGACGTATGAAACAAAAGTGGTTACGTACCCCGCACTTCGCCTCTAAACCCGCGCTTTCCCTAGAGAAGCGCAGTCGTGTATCGTCTGTTTTTACGTTACGTTAGCCAGCACGTCTTTTAGTTTTTTGTTATAATGTTAGTTTAATAAGTGATTGTTTTAAAGTTTTTTAAAGTTATTAATGAATTAATTGATTATATAAACCTAAAAACGGGTAGGAAAAAGACTATTCATAAAGGAGAGAGGACTCTTATATTAAAAATATGTATTTTTTTAAAACAAAAGAAGATGCGTGCGGTCAGTATCCCTGTCTCCCAAGTGCTGCAACAGGCATTAGTCGCCATAATCTTACAAAAATAAAAAAGAAAGAAAATATTCCATGTCTGCTAATATATTAAACACATGAAAGTGCTTTAATAAATACACGAAAGTACTATACTATGCATACCTAGTACTTTCGTGTATTTATTATAGCACTATTGAACATAGGCTAACTTTTGGTAATTAGTAATAGAATATACTTCATATTCAACTGTCATGCGCCTAATTGTTTTGTAGTAGGTATATCCTTTTCTTTGGCACCCTCTACAGCCCAAACTGTTTAAGGATTGTTTTATCGACACAACAGTATACAGATAGTGAAAATGTTGCTATCCAAAAAGCTTTAAATCAAATAATCAAATAAATTATTATAAAAACAAAAAATACGGGGCAAACACAAAATCTACCAAAATGCTACTTTAGTCACTGTGTAGAAATAAATAATACGAGCATATAATGTTTATTTCACTATATTTTATATACATTATTCCTGGTATTTAATTTTTAGATAATAATCCACTCGGGTTTGTTTTGATAACAATTTATTTCATTCAATATTGAAGAATATAGGATTAATATTGCAGCTTTCAATAACTAAACTATTGTCATGAAACAAGCACGGAATAGGTAAATACAGCTAGGTCTAGGTGCCGGGAGACCATAATGTTTTGAGCTTAACCAACATCATTTACTCGCGAATTATTCGACTGAAAAGCAAACAAAGCTACTGTAGTTGATGTTATCGATCTTATCCCAATGGTCCTCGTAGCTACACAATGTCATCGAAGCGTTGCCTAACCTGGTAGTGAACCAAAGTTCCTGAATCCAAATTGATGTGAAGAAGAAAATGTCTCTCATTTAAAAATACTAAAAAAGTCGATGAGTACGTTAAATTCTCTTAAATACTTTACCGATTAACTGTAATATAAATAAGCCTGTCGTCAACCTCCTGACACCCAGCCGCTGGGCACGCGTTTTATCTCAGAATAAGAGCCATAATACATCGCGCTAGAAAAGTGCAAATTGGTAGACTTCTTACACTTTTGAGAACTCTGTACTCGACTGCGTCAGGTAGATGATATTGTTTGTCGAGCGTATATAGGTACGTATGTATATTGTTTATACATGTATCACTTTTGTTTGGCACACCCTACAGCTTAAATTCAAGTACTTAAGTTACAAATGACGTTGTTTTATGCATGAAAATTAGCCCGAACTCACTGTCGGACTAATTCGACTGATGTTTGAAATCGCAATTGGAAGGCATATTTACGGCATCGGTGCTATTACAATTTTGGTCAAATGTATATATACTTTGAAAATTAACCTTATTTTCTAAGAGTGTAGTTCATTATCCTGTCATTATATGGACACCTTATTACATCCAGAGAAATTATAAAGCAAAGGAAAGACGGGGCATCTATTAGAGCGGCCTGAGGTAAGCGTGTGGTGTCTAAACCAGCGTTATTACAATTAGGTTTAATTATTATGTATCTGACAAACTAATTTAATGATTTTGGAGGAACGTAATCATTTTATTTAATTTATTTATGCTATTATTCTATTAACATAATATTGATGATTAAAATATATTGATGTATAATTCAAGGTGGTAGAACCAGTGTAGTTAGACCAGGGAAGTACCACCGCCACACCTATTTTTAGCGTGAAGCATTTCTGAGTGACCACTTACCATCAGGTATAGACTGCGTGCTCGTTTGCTACTTCAGTCAGATAAAAAAAAAAACTTTAGTATCAAGTACATCAAGCAAACGCTTACGCTAAAGCGCTGCTGCTGTGGCCCAACGCTTAGTGATGAATCGCTCGCCAGCGCCACTTGGCGTGGATCTGCACCCCAACAACGGGCTGTGGATTTGCACTCGCTTTATTTTCACGAGCTTTATAAATCGCTTGTAAAATCTTCATACTAATTAAAAATTGGTGTAATGGTATTTTACGTTTGCTCTTTGAAATTACGTTTGAAGCATAAGGCACACTTTCAAATGAGGCGACCACAATAGTCCTCAGGAGTAGCATCGCATCTGTGGTTGACTTCAGATGTTCCAGGAACCTATGTTCTTATGTAGTTGATTACAGATGTCCATGAGTGGCAGTGACCACTTACCATCAGGTGGACTGCCTGCTCGTTTGCTACTTCAGTCAGAAAAAAACATAGTATCTCGGTTTAGTAGCAAAGGCAAACATTGTGAAGAAAACTTTATTCCTCAGTGCGAGTTTCCAATGGTCGCAACTTGGAGTGCACACTGGTCACCATGGTGGCGTGACAAGCTATGGGTGCCGATACGATCTCCGGTTGAGGAAGTACCTACATGATAGATTTTAATTTATGTTCGGGGTCTGTTTTATATTCGTCCTGTGTGTGGGTGTTACCGACATAGGATTAATCTTGTGTTGTGATATGAATGTAGGAAGCGTTATTGAAGTGAAACTTCTTTAGGCGCATGAGAGTAAAATTTTTACAGATGAAACGTCACGCCGGTATGCAACGGAAGTGTCGGAAAAGAGAGAGAGAGTGATCGAGACCGATTGAGAGAGAGTAAGACAGGGCGAACGTAGCATGAGCAACTAGCCGTGGAGTGAGAGTAGGGAGCAAGCAAGTGAGAAAGATTGAGAGAAAAAGTGAGACAGAGCGAACGTCGTATCACGCCTTTTTCCCTTCCTCTTAATCTTGGAAATTTAAAGTTTTAGATTTGTATAAATATAAACAAGATTTATAAATTAGTTCGCCAAAGAAGTTTCACTTCTGACATGTGTACTTTGTACGCACGCATGTTTTTTTTTTTTTATTAAAGATAAAGTGTAATGATCTGTTATAAGCTCTTCTTATTCTAAGAATACTCCTATCCCCAGCAACCTTTTGTTTTCGCAAAAACTTAAGCCCTCGACGTCATGCAAACGTAATTATTTTATTTTGTAATAACGAAAAAGGGAAGAAATAAGAAATGTGCCGCGACCCCAGCATTAAGTATTCAAAACAGACGTCGCGAGACAGCCATCAGTGAAACACGAAATTACGGAGACGTCATTCAAAAACCACTTTTTCTATCATTTCAGCTCGTAATTTACGTTCTGGACTTTTGAAAGACGGAATTATGCTGCCCCAGGTGGGCTCAGCGTCAAATCTTCGTCTAAAATTCTACGTTCATGTTAAGTGACAACAAGAAGCTTCTTTGTTGGCGATAGGCAATTGACGATACTGGACCACATGAACAGTTGCTCGTATTACATTACTTAAGAAGTAGCATATATACGTTTACTTCCTATAATACCAGGGTCACATATTGCACTTGTTTTTGTCTTTTTTTTTTTGTTTTCGACGGGAAAACCTTCAAAAGGTACCCGATGCCGTGGGAGCGACGCAGGGTTATGTGGGATTTTTACCGCACTAAAACCCCCCGGTGGTCGTCCTCGGCGCTATAAAGAGGACTCCGGGAACTCGGACCGACCGCAGCCGGAATCCTCTGAGCGCGTTGCCCCATCGGGCTCCTCCCAGATGGGCGGCTGGGCCCACCGTTCCGTCTAGTCTTTACGACGGTATGCGATCACATATATCGCCGTCCTTGCCGGAATCGCCTGACCGAACGGTTCGGGCTCCCACCGTAGCCGCAACCCTTTTTAGTCGCCTCTTACGACAGTCAGGGGATGCCGTAGCTATTGATCCCGGAACTACAGGGACAAGAGTTTTTGTATTAGGGATTAAAGTTAAAGTTGACAGTTTTATTCCAGGCACTCAAACTTAGTTTTCATGGGTAGTAACAAATCTGTAGCTAACCGTAGGTAAGACTGTTAGTAACACAACAAATAAATGTCCATAGGCAGCAATCGTGACATAAAATCATGCAGACTGCAGACTGCATGCACATTTGCTTAAATATTATAAAAAAATACAAAAATTCTATGGACTGTACTTAATCCACCAATCGCACTGCAGATCACTTGACAATGAAAACCAATTACGTGATGCAAATGTGATCCTTCCACGTCACACTGCAATAAGGTAGTTTGTTTAAGGTTGAAAAAAGGCGAATTTGAATACGGATCAAGGTAGCAATTACAGCTCGCTTTGAGAAGAAAAACTTTCCGGCGAAACAAACAACTTATTTTGGGGCAACACAAAGCATTCATGAATTTATAATGTGTAGGGAAATTAACTTTTCCCCCCGCTTGGCGGTAGCCCTGTTTATATTGACAGTGACTCGATGCCGGCCGTATTGAATTTTCATTATTAAGATACTTTCTCCTGTACGCTTTTATTTTAGCTTTCAAACAACTGGACAGGTTCACTTTCACTGATTTTAAGAAAGCGAGACATGTCACAATAATAAAGAAGATATTATTAAAGCGATAATATCTTATCAATAAACAAATAAAGGTTTATTATTGAGTCAAAAGTTTCACACATGAGGCGGCTGATTTACATATTAGGTGACCATGTAAGTAAGGGTCATAACTTTTTTTTTGTTTACGAGAGGAAAACCTTCATAAGGTACCCAACGTCGTGGGAACGACGCGGGTTATGTGCGATTCTTACCGCACTAAAACCCCCCCGGTGGCCGTCCTCAGAGCTGCGTGGAGGACTTCGGGATCTACCACGGAACACAGCCGGAGTCCTCCGAGTACGATGCTCCTTTTGAGCTCTTCCCTGGTGGGCGTGAAACGCTCACCACACCTTCTGGTCTCTACGGCGGCATGCGACCACACATGCCGCCGTCCTTCTCGGGGTCGCTTGACCAGACGGTTCGGGCTCCCACTCTAGCCGCCTGCAATCCCGGAAGACCCTTTTAGTCGCCTCTTACGACAGGCAGAGGGTACTGTAGCGCTATACTGATCCCGGAACTACAGGTACAAAGTAAGGGTTATATCTAAAGGTAAAAGATACAATCTTTTTTTTACCTTTAGCTATAACCCTTACTTATATGGTGTTGTTATAGTTTTCCATAAGCGGCAGTGGGCCACATTTAATTTACTGTACTTAAATGTCCATCAATTCGCACTTGGCCAGCGCGGTGGACTATAGCCTAAGCTCACTCATACTGAGAGAAGACCCGTGCCCAGCAGTGGGACAACAATGGGTTGACGAGAGACTAAAATGTTATTTAAAAATCGTATACTTTAGACATACTGTTACTGGAAAAGCAATGGTTAGTATATTTTCGTAGCGTCAAAGGTAAAGTTCGGAGAGTGAAGTAAGTTGTAAATAGATTTCACCAAAGTTTTGAGTAAGGGACATGGAACTGGTAATTCTGTTACCATGCAAGGGTTGCACGTAGTGTTAGAAAAACGAAAGAATAATAGTTTATTCCGTTAGTTAAAAATAGAGTAAGTACAAAACTAATATTTTAATAAGCCTATAAGCTTAGTTTAAAAATCTGTCAACAGATCGCGCTGTACCGCTTTCTGAAACGCGCTAACGAGTGTATCGCATAGATCGTAGTAAGGACGTACATAAGTTTCGTTTTCTATTCGATTCATTCGCATTTGCCTTACTTCGTCTTAGATAAGCATTGATAAATGTCCTATAGAGTGTATCGTCTTTCACGATCACTTCCCGATACTTTTCAGATGCCTTCCTCGTTATTAGTTCTGGGACACTGTACATTATAATTGTCAAAACCTGAATAAAGTTCCCTTGAATACTACTTCTCAATACCCTTACACTATGTAGTTAATTTATTACTAAATATATAGCTGTATTGTATATTTCCTTATATAACATTGACTGAAAAGGTCTCCATTCAATATTGATGCCGGTAACCTAGTAGGGCCAATACTAGTGATAACATACGGCGCCGAGACGTGGTCCTTTACTGTGAGCCTCGTGCGTAAGCTCAAAGTCGCTCAGCGATCTAAGGAGAGAGCTATGCTTGGTATTTCCCTGCGTAGTATTTAATCCGTAGGAGAACGAACGTTACCGACATAGTTCTCAGAATTAGTAGGCTGAAGTGGCAATGGGCATTCCACATCGTTCGTAGGACAGATAACCGATGGGGTAGAAGAGTCCCCGAATAGAGGCCACGTTTTGGTAAAAGGAGTGCAGGCCGCCCCCCGACCCGATGGACTGATGACCTGAAGAAGATGGCGGGTAACCGCTGGATTCAGATGGCTCAGGACCGGTCGAAGTGGCGCAGATTAGGGGAGGTCTATGCCCAGCAGAGGACTTTCAAAGGCTGATGGATGGATGAAACCTAGGTCGCCTGCAGAAGTACTATTCTGAGAAGCCTTATTATTTTTTGTTTTATCATAAAGTTATAACTACACTAAAATTGGAATGTAGATAGATATAAAATCAAAAAATTAAAAAGATATGTAAAGGTTTTATCTTCAAATCTGGCATAATTTTTTTATAAATATTGAACTAGTAAAAATATCTATCTTCACTCTGCGCTATTTTACATTCGTTGCCTTCCCTACCAACTGTAGTTTGTCAATACCCGCATAACTATACTCAGAATCCAGCTCTGCACTGAAAAATACCTAAACAAAAAATAACCAACATCCATATATGTTTTTGTGCGAACACCTAAGGAAGTATTATATAATTACTTACAAAATTAATCTATGGAACTGAAACTCTTCAAAATTTAATAACACGTAAATGTAATCTTTATAACTAGACTAGTTGACCCGGTGTACTTCGTTCCGCCTAAAAGTCAAAAGTCTAAAATTATCAATGTTCGTCCACTATATTATGCATGTTATATACATTCCTCTCGAATCAGTCTACCTACTAAAAATACTGTATTAAAAAAGCGTAGTTTTAAAGATCTATGCATACATAGGGACAGACAGCGAGAAGCGACTTTGTTTTATACTATGTACGCAATCGGGTCAAAAATAGGAAAATGTTACATAAATAGGAAATATCAAATCAATTTGTTCCCGTGTTTCGATCCGGTTGTATTGTAAGAACAAGTATTATAACTGACTTGGTTAGGATCATCGTAGGCGTATACAAAATAAAGGCATTTAATTCCAGTATCACAGTGTTCTAAAAACTTATTCCTACCACTAGGCCACCGTGCGGCTAGCGACAAGACAACGCTTTCAACAAAATCTAGGCGTCCGGCGGCGGGACTTCAGAGAATCAGTTCATGCTTTAAGCCTAGTATATACTGCTTATAAACGTTTAACTACTTTGTTGTACGTTAAAAGTGTTTGGACATGTATGTAGATTATAATGACAAACTAAACATACAAATTGGCTATTTTTTATTACTTACGTTTTGATTGAACAATCACTCTCAGAAGTCCGTATTTTGTTGTACTCCCACCCAAACCCTTGCCACTGTGTTCTGAGGAAAAAATATAACTAGATTACATTTTATTATTTAAAAACATATCTTTTAAAAAAAATGTAAACTTATAATTTCACAATTTACGGTTATTAAGTGCCCTTGTAGTTCCGGGATCAGAATAGGGCTACGTTAACCCCTGCCTGTTTGTAAGAGGCGAGTAAAAGAGGATTTTCAGGGTTGCGGGCGGCAAAAGTGGGAGTCAAACGAACCCGGGAAAGACCGCAGTATATGTGGTCACATACTGTTGTACAGTCCGCAACAGATGCTGTGAGCTCAGCCACTTACCTGAGTGAATCCCAATGGGCAACGCTCAGAGATCTCCTGTTACGTTTCTTTTGAGATTCCGCAGTCCTCTTCGTAGCGCCGGCGCTACGGGACAGCTACGGGGTTCTACGGCTACGACTCCCCCCATGGCGTCTGGTACATTTTCATGGTTCCTTTACGACAAAAAGTCTCTACATTAAGCTTTTAATACAATTTATTTTTGATACGCATTTATCTATTATACGTGAAGCAAAAACTTGGGATCCGTTTTTAAGATACTTGCCGCAGACGGAGAATTATGAAACACGCACCGTTATATTTGATGTAGAGAAATCGTACCAAATAATTTTATTTTTCAAGTAATGTTTAAAACATACGTAAAATCAACTAAAACAATTTACAGATATTACCATACATTTGACACAAACACATATATTGTAAACTAAATAAAACATTCAATGTCTTACTATGAAAACACATAACGTCAAAAATGTCAGATGTCTTTGTCAAAATACCCGCTAATGCTTTAAATCCAGCTTAGTTCATTAAACCCCTTTTTTACCTTTAACAGGCGTATTTCAAATAACTTCAAAATTAATACAATTCAATAGGATTTGAAAATATTTGTGCTACTTTGGACAATATGAAGTTTAGTTGTATAATTTAAATTACGGTCGAATTTCGACCGTTGCGACGGGCGACTAGTATAATTATATTTAGTGTTATTTTTAACTGACTGAAGTAGCAAACGAACGTGCAGTCCACCTGATGGTAAGTGGCCAATGCCGCCCATGGACATCATTCTGTAATCAACTTCATACAGAACATGGGTTCCATCTGAAGTCAATCATAGATGCGTTGCTACTACCGAGGACTCTGATGGTGGCCATATGTGAAAGTGTGCCGGCAACCACACCCTTCTATAGAAACGCAAGAAATGCTTCACGCTAGAAATAGGTGTGGCGGTGGTACTTCTCCAGTCGAACTACATTGGTTCTACCACCTTGAAAGTGTGTTAATCATTAAGTGAATTTATAAAATCTACTCGAAAGCAATTTTGTATTCCACTTGGACACGATCTGCTCATAACTAAGGCTCTTGGGACACACTACCCCACACATATTTTTTGTAATAAAAAAGTTTTAATGAAAATTGGTCAATTTCGGAGTCATGGTTGATTTGTTATATCCATTATTAGTAATTATCCTACGTGGACTTCCCGGGGAATGCAACATCTATTATACACATACAAACTGTGAATAATATTCTCTTATCTACCCGACCAGCGTGGCGGAGCGGTTACCGGTCTGACGCGCAATGGGTCCCGGGTTCGATTCCTGGCCAGGCAGGTATCTGAATGATGAGCTTAGATTCATGTTCTGAGTCTGGGTGTTTGTGTATTCGTCTTGTTTGTGTCCATGGTACCCACGACAAAGGAGAAAATCCTAGTGTGGGGCTATGAGTGTAGAAAGCGTGTTTAGCGTGTTTACCTTCTGCATAGTTAACTTACCTTTTAACTTTTCTTAAGGTTTAGTAAGATCTACTTAAAATGATTTGTACATACTTTTTAATATATTCTTTACTGAAAAAAAATGCGAAAATTGGCCGTTAAGGCATAACGTCATGCACTTTGCACTTAACGCAGTATAGTGAAAATTTGTAAAGAACTGTCACTGTATGGAAATATTCGCAAAATAATAGTTTTAACGCGTTTAGGTGTATTATTTTATTCCATGTCACCTCATTGATATTGCAATAGAAATATAACCTGATATATTCCTGCAAAAAGGGGTAAATTCTGCATTTTATTCCTGTAAATAAAATTTAACGTTTAAATTAATATATTCATCTAATCTAGCACAATGCATTTCTAATTTTAAGCAACTTCAAAAAAATGCTCTTATAACATTCTACTGACGAAATTATCACACAAAACTCAATTTCACAAAAATTACGATTGTTGCATTGTGTGAGGGCAGTACTCCAGTATATTAACAGCCTTCTATTGCCGTGGTAAGCCTGAGCGTAAACCGGGTTAGCGCACTGGAACAAGACAATGCTTTCACTGCGGCATCGCCCGCTTGTAGGCGATTAATGCGTAAGTGGGATGGCCATATACATATATGATGAGAGCGATAGAGTAATATACGGCAGTGACCACTTACTATCAGGTGGACTGGCATGCTCGTTTGCTACTTCAGTAAAATAAATAAAAAATAAAAACACACCTGCATGTTTTCCAGTTGTAAATAAAAATTAAAAGCATTTAGTTAAACCACCTTTTAGAACTCCCAATTTGCTTATAATTAACGCTATGTTAGAACAAGGCACCAAATTAAAACTACTTTCATTACACGTCCGCTAGTCCAGAAATCCTTAACCGACGATAAATGTAACCCAAATTTGTATAAATTATATGAAACTCGCAAACGATTACTTTTACCATGATTTAAGTTGCAATTTATGGGACTTTCCAAAAAATAATATAGTTCTTGATCATATAAAAAGGTCAACATGATGACATTCTTATACATATTTACAAAAAATCAAATTAAATTAACAAATAACGCGTGTTTTTATTTAAATGCATTGAAATAAATCGAATATCTGGATCTGTGATTTCCAGATTTACTCTCGCTACAAGTATCTAATATCTAAAATTCTCGTGTCACAGTTTTTTTTGCCATACTCCTCCGAAACGGCTTGACCGATTTTTACCAAATTTTATATGCTTATTCAGTAGGTCTGAGAATCAGCCAACATCTATTTTTCATACCCTTTAAGGATTGTCCACCCTTAACATTTTTTTAAATTTTTTATATGGCAAAACAACGTTTGTCGGGACAACTAGTTTACCTATATTATGTAAAATTGTACAATGCAATAAAATAATATGTTTGAAAGTGAATTTATGTAAACGCTTTTTTTATTTAAAATATAGATATTATTAATTTATTTGCTCTAATATTTCATTCTAAACGGACATAATACCCTGTTATTATCCGCTCAATGTCGGTATTACCCAGATTGGGTGAGTTATGCAAAAAAAATGAGTCCGCGGCCGTCTTGGATTAAGAACAATAGTGTTTTTTTTATAATTATACAATCTGCTATACAACTATAAAAACCAGGTTTTGACATAACATTTAAGGCTGATATTGTTGGTCATCGCACGCCCCACTAGGTGGACTGATGACCAGAAGAAGACCATTGGATTCAGAGGGCATGGAACCGGTTAGAGTGGCGTTATTTAGGGGAGACCTACGTCCAGCTGTGGACGTCAAAGGTCTGATGGATGAATGGATTGTTGGGGAACTGATACATTTAAATATGCAACCGGTACTCGCGATAAGCATAAATATATTTTTAATTATTTCTACCGTGACCATGATCTATTACATGTAAAGTAGTGCTGTATAAAGTCCGAACACATGGTCTCCCCACGCGGAACACCGTGGTCGTCCCGTAATTTGCGCGGCACTAAATCAGACCCTACGCGTAGCTTAAGAATTTAGTTTAAGGGCTCCCTTCGTGTAACACTATTTTAGTGATACTTGTACAGCCGTTTATAAACGAGAATTATGATAGGATCAGTAAAATGATCTATGTTGCTCCTAGCTAAGTCAGCTTAGGGACTAAGTACGGTATTCTGAAATTAGCTAATACTATGTCTACAGCCTATCTTAGAGGCTGTTCTCCTTTCAAGGTTATTCAATTTATAGGTATCTAAATATGATGAAATAAACCTTTGTAATCTTTAGGTTCATCGGCTAGATTCAAATAATGATAATAAAGGCTGTTCCATTTTTAACGAATAACTTTTCGATCAGTCTACGAGAGCCTGCTCGTGTTGTAGAACTACACAGCTCTGGTGTATATATCCATCAAGTACAAGTAATACTGATACGCAGATTTTAAAAGAGGTTACGATTTGTGATATAAGAAATATAAATTATTTTTCAAAAGGTGTCGTTCTTAATTATTCCTTTTTAAAATCACAATATGAATACATGAAATGACTAAAAATTTTAAGTGTATGTATATATATAAAAGAATAACTTAAAAGTTAATAAACAAAATGTCAAATTAAATATAAAATGCAGCATCCAAATTACTGTCTCTAGGATAAGTTCCCAGAATGCTGGCAACATTACCTCGTTGAATGGCAATGCTAATTCGTTGACAGAGGTTTGAAAAAACGTGTTTAGAAATATGATTGAACTATAAAATATTATTTATTCATAATTGAAATCATTATTGAAGGTGTAATTTTATACAAAGAAATTGTTCGTTTAAAATGAAATAAATTAATACCTAACTGAAATGAAATGAAATAAGCCAAAGTAACGGAGCTGGTTAATAAAATGGTCTCTCGGCGTTTGATAACGCAGCCCTAAAATTAACACAAGTGCTTAATTATTTTCCCTCACAGAAGTTTAAACTTAAAACATAGAATTTTACGATTACAACTTCTATGTTATTGAACTTAATTAATTATTAGTGCAATAACTAAAGATTACAGTAAAATGAGACACAACCTGATAACGTTGTATTGATCTTTTTGGCCTAATCTGACAAAAAAAATAAAACTGCAGACTACTCTGAATATACTGTTGATCCATTTAACAATGAGTTATAACTACGGTGGCCACGTAAACTAAGTTAGATAAACTATATAAAGGACTTCGTCCGCTTCCGTGTACAGCAGTTAATCCTTTTCTTACTCAGATCGTCGAAAAAAATATCGTTGAAACTCACACAACACAACATTGCAACTACACCGGCTATTTCCAATAATATTGAAACCTGGATATTCTAGCCAGATATTTTCCCTAAAACCGTTGTACCTAGACCACTATTTCAGTCTTTTAAATCAGATAAACTCAGTGGGCCATACTCGAAAAAAGGACGAAATGCTGTTAGTGGCACGAAAATCGCAGGCAAAACTTAAAAAGAATATTGCGATGCTCCACGTTCAAAATATGAGTCAAGAACAAACATTATGTTTTTACCAGGCTTCATTTTCAGCTTATAAATATTTAAAGATTAAATAAATAGGAAATGATAAAGAGGAAAACTTTATATTTTTGTATGTTTGTCATGAATTAACTTAAAAACTACAGAACCGATTTTAAAAATTCTTTTACCATTAGAATGCTACATTTTCCCTGAGCAACATAATTTATTACTAGAAGCTATTTATTTATTACTAGAATATATAAAACACCGCCAGCGCACAATGATCAGTGTACCCTTACTCAAAGTAATCGTCGCAAATTTTTTTGGGACTACTATCGGAATAGCATCTATACCCCTGCTGACTATGATCAAATCCTCATGGGATGGGGGAAGGACATGTCCAGGTGCTCAAAAATATAATGGTTGGATAGATTACTTTATGGTCTGCGCGAACAAAGTCGCGTCGATTCTGCTAGTTATTGATATATCAGATCAGATATCTTTCAATATTATAACGATCCCTAGTTCTTTTATAACGATAATACGAACTGTGACATTAGGTCGGTTAAAATAGATGTTTCTCATTGTGTACTGTATCTTTTAATGACACATTTAAAATAGAAAAGTGGAATATTTTTCTCGGACACTAATCAATATCAGTTTTCGCTACTATTGCATATTCTGACAACATGAAATAATAAAACAAACTTATTTAAAATAGAAATCATAAAAAACGATTGTCCAACGTTGTTTAAGAAGACAAAGAAGAAAAATTGCCATTGTATCCGCCATTTTGGTCTATCGCGTGTCGGAAGCTTGCTCTAGGGGACAATCTCATTCAATAATTCCCGGTAATGACCTAAGTAAGTCAGTTAACAAGGCCCTCCGACGCTCTCGTCAGAATGAACTGGATATTTTTCAAGGCTATTGAATTATTCACGGGTTTTGAGTGAGGTTTTAAAAGATTTAAGGTAAAAGTGCCTCGTATTTTTACGGCAGGAAAACTTAATTTCAGATGTTGGTTTAAGTTATTTTTCTAGAATCAGAGTGGGTTTAAAGAAAAAGGTGTAAGAAATACCAGTAGAAAAGGTCGAGGAATTTAATTAATCACAGAAAAGGTTGCTGATGTTCTATTTCTTGTTAAAATAAGCCTGATAAAAATAATTGATAGCTTACACGATGTGATAATTCTTATAATAATAATCTTGTCAAATCTTGATAATCTTGTCTTTCCATCATGAGGATTCTCTTTTTTATCTATCCATAAGGTATCTGAGGTTCACTGCTGAACGCAACAGAGAGGCACCCTTATAGTGTTCCCCACACTAAATGGCGCCACTCTAATCGGTCTTGTTCCTAATTGGATCCTTTTGAATCCAGCAGTTTCCCGCTATCTTCTTTAGGCTTATCGTGTACTTGTTTCAAACTCATACAGGTGAACTTAACGTTGGTGGGGGGAGGGAAGCTTCCTGGCGTCGTTGACTGAACAGTTTGAGTTCCCACTCTTGCCAACCACAACTCTAGAATCACCATTAAAGTCTTATGACAGACAGGAGAATACAGTAGCATAACGTGGCCTTGTTCTGGTCCCAGAGCTACAGGAACAAGACGAGAAAATTCTTACTCGACGGTTGGCACAAAATGTAATGTTCCATTTCAATGCTACTGTATTCTTGTTTATCATAGAATTTAGAATAGGTACACTTCTACTTCCTCAGTTTGTTAATAATTAAGATGGGAACTCCAATTAAGATGAAATAATTAAGTCTAGGCGGCTGTATCCAGAGAAACCACTAATTAATATCTAGCTTGGAACGTTAAACACAACATTATTAGTTTATTACTAATATTGAAGCCAAGGTCTTTAGTCAAACGTCGAATGTAATATTTAAATGTAACTTTATATAAGTAGATAAGTCGTAAGTATTCCGGAAATCTATACCTTATCGTCTACTATTACTACTTTCGTTTCTTTCGCTTGAGATTATATCTTTTAGGCGTATCTATTAGTTTTTACCGGATGGGGTTGATATTCTCGTCAACCCATTATTGTCCCACTGCTGGGCACGGGCCTTCTCTCAAAATGAGAGAGTTTAGACCATAGTTCACCGTGCTGGCCAAGTGCAAATTGGTGGACTTCACACACCTCCCAGAACATTTTTTTTTAAAAACTACCTATGTTCAGCTGTAAGCAACTTCATACAGAACAAGGCTTTCAGAGTATAAAGTCAATCACGAATGAGTTGCTACTCCCAAGGTCTAAGATGGTCGCCTAATATAAAATTGTATCAGCACACAACGTTCCACTGAAACGTAACAACCACTTACCTCCCCGGTTGAACAATATGACAGTGGTGGTACTGAGTTTTTTGTCTCTGTAAATAATAAACAAGTTGCGATAGGCAACCGATTACACTATAAATAATTTAATTTAACCTTGATATGTGTGACAGCTAAAGTACTATCATTACTGCGATCGGCAATTTGCCAATCACTCGATAGCGTTCGTTCGGCTCGCAGATCGGGGACGGATTTGCAAGTTGAAATTGTCCATTAACGTATTAGTGTATTTCCATTTCCATTACTGAAAGGTGTGATACAATTTGCAAATTACAGATTTAATTATATGTGGGACGCGTTTGATTGATTTGCAAAGTTCGTGTTTTATATCATGAAGAACTAGATCTGGGTTTGAGGCATTGCGACTGTATATTTGTATGACTTAGTAATGTAAAAATGCAATAAAAATCAATACTTAAGAAAATACAAGTCTCGCAACTCAGTTTAACTACCGAAAAAAGTTGTGAGATTCTTGTAATACCAAGTCGATTATTAATTTATTCAGTCCCTGCTTAAGTGACTTTCTGTCTTAACTTGTTACGTAATATTCTAACCTAACAACATCTTATAATGACCATATCAATATTAAAAATCTTTATAAAAAGGTTGACTCGGCAATTCGGCTCGGCTGAATTCAGGAAATTGTCCAAAGATTTTTTTGGATTTTGCCGATATTTCGACCCAGTAACATGGACCGTGCTAAAATGATTCTTAAAGAATTCAAAAACCACATATCGTGTGTATTCGTTTAGTATTTAAATATAACTTGCTATGCTTAATATTCCAGTTGCAAACGTCACTTACAAAGATGTATCTTCTAATACCATTGCTCCTTTTGAGTCCAGTTCTAAGTCTCCGAGTAGACGACGCCAGTGTCTCGCTAGATTACTTTGAATACAAAGACGTGAAACACTTAGTGTATTTAGCTTGTGGTTCTCCAGCAGGTAAATTTAATTTTGAAAAGATTTCCTAGTTGTAAACATTACCTTTAAATTTAATTTTGGAATATTTTTTACAGTAAATACATGAATCATGGAATTACTTTCGTGTATTATGCGTAGTTATATTACCACATTGTTATTTTCGTTTGATTTGCCTAAACTTTTATTGTTCTTTCTTTCTTTACTTGTATTTTTTGTAAGTTTCAAGATCTGTCCAACATGCACCCTGTCGAACATTAAATGAAATATTGCAATCCATTACGATATTGCTAGAATTCTACCCATGTCAATTCCGAATATAATCCTGACAGTATTACTCCTAGATATTCCGGTCCCTTCTGAATATATCTATCTGGGTTACGTCAGCTTTCCTATAAGTGTAATGCTAAAATACCAAACAATTTTTTAGGTTCGCGGAAACTTTACTCCCATCCCTATTGATTTCAAAAGCCAATATAACTTTTAAACCCATTATTTCATATGAATGGTATCATGGTATTAATGTGAATAGTTTTATTTTGAAAAGTTCTTGATAAAAACATTCCTTCCATCCATCCAGCAAATACAAAATACAAGTTTAATTCAATTACCATGTTAAATTCTCATTTTCATTTCGCTAAAGTGTTTCCATGAAAGTTTCCTGATTACATACACAGATTACAGATTTTTTGCAGGAATTACAAAGATTGATAATTTATTATTGTTGTAGATACCAAGCAATTTGTCAAGCGTTTAATGAAAAGAAATATTAAAGTTTCAGTTAAATATATTAACGGCCGAAATGATTTAAAAGTAGTACTTACTCATCAAAATGCATATGTCGGAGTTTTATTAAATGGAGCATGTGAAAGAGTAGATTTGGTTCTTGAAGAAGTGAGTAATTACACACGTAAGATACACATAATTCCTGTATTACATTATAACAACCTCTTACGCAGAAGATGAATTATCACATCGAAATTACGAATACTTGATAAGATACCAAATCGCTTTTGCTACGGCCGTGAAATTTGTGTAATTAGCTTGCTTCTGAGGTATTCCTGTGATCGCTATGACATTCTTCAAGAACGGTGCGAAAAGAGCACTCCTTCAAAGCCGGCGATGCATTGGCGACTCCTCTGGTCTTGCGAATGTCCATAGGCGACGGTGGCTATTTTCCATCTGGTAGCCCGTCTGCCTTATCGTTAGGTTAACGTATAAAAAAAGCTATGAGATATTTCACATATATTTACGATATGCCCACTATCTCCAAGCCACAATGTCCGTGTCTTCGATTGGTTCTGAATAGATTGAAGTGCATGACTATCTTGAAAGACGGCTCCTTAGAATACAACTATTTCTATTTGAAAGTATGGTTTTGCGCACGTTCTACTTGACTGTACAATAGCATTTTTTGTTACTGGACAAAGTACAACGATGGGAAAATTACATTTTTAGAAATATATAAACTAATGATGAGAAATACCACCTTAGTCAACTAAATAAAAAGAAGTTTCTACATATTAATTCGTGAAATTCTAGGTGGTGTAACCAATGTAGTTCGACCGAGGAGGTATACCACCATACCTATTTCTAGCGTGAAGCATTTGAGGCATTTCGAGTAGTTGCCGGCACACTTTTTGAGGCGACCATTTCAGTCCTCGACAGTAGCAACGCATCTGTGATTGACTTCAGATACAACCTATGTTCTATACGAAGTTGCTTACAGATATCCTTGGGCGGCAGTGACCACTTGCCATCAGGTGGACTGCACGCTCGTTTGCTACTTCAATCAGATAAAAAAGAAATTTACACGTTTTCATTTTCATGCTATCAATTAGAATGTGTTTTAGGCCTCAAGAGCTAACTTATTCGACTCTGTGCACATGTGGCTGTTGATGGACTCTACAAATGACGGCAATTTCACTGAACTTAGATTGGACGGAGTATTTCAACGGCTCAATTTGAGCGTTGATACTGATTTAGTTCTGGCTAGATTCCGTGGTAAGATGTATATAATTTTAGGTAACCCACAATTTTATCTAGAATGCAAGTTGATGAGCTACAATGATTTAATTATATTTCTCTAAAAATTCATAAATACCTACCTCTTTAAGAAACATTTATAAACATAGTCTTACAACATGAAAAACAATTATTAATTTTATTGTAATTTTTAAAATATTTATTCTTTGCAATGATGTAAAATATTTCAACGATAACAAGTCATTCATACTAAGGATTGAAAGCGCAAAAATTTTAAATAGATTGACGGGTTGACGACCCGCGTGGCGCAGCGGTTGCCATATCGGTCTGACACGCAGTGGGTCCCGGGTTCGATTCCCGGCCAGACAGGCATCTGAATGATGAGTTTAGATTCTTGTTCTCGGTCTGGGTTTTTGTGTATTCGTCTTTGTGTGTGTCCATGGTACACACGACACTGTAGAAATTCCTACTGTGGGGCTATGAGCGTAGAAAGCGTTTAAGTTTTTTTTTAAGTTTAAGATTGCAAAGCAGAATATATTTCGAATGCATTCATAGGAAACGTGACAGGAGTTTCATAAAATAAGAAATGAAATAGGTATACTTAATTAAATCAAGCGTAGTACAAAAACATATATTATTTATAACAGGAAACTATTACGAGCTAATGGAAATGTTTAACTATGGAAAGATCCAGGGAAACAGTTTGGAGAAGAATTTCCTCGGGACGTGGACTCTGGAGAACGGTGAATAATTCACAGATAAAATATTCAAAGCTTCTTCACTTTGGTGCTGATTCGTGTTTCACAATTTCAGGTTTGAGCGTCTCGCTGAGCAGATTCAAATATTATGATCGCTGGGATTTCCACAATTTGACGCTCCGGGCCATATCAGTGGTGGGTAGAATATTATTATATTCCAACTCGTTTTGCGAAGAGCTATCAATAACTTATGATAAGACTACTTTCATGTGAAACATACATATTTTATATGATTTCTTTCGCGTAATCGATGTAATAAATAAACATCCAATTTAGTTGTGGTAAGTCTTATAAAGATAGTTTTATTTTCTTTATAAGATTGAAGTGGCAAATGAGTATGCAGTCCACCTGATGGTAAATGGTCACCGCTGCTCATGGACATCTGTAAGAAACTTCAAATAGAACATGGCTTCCATCTGAAGTCAATCGCAAATGCGTTGCTACTCCCGAGGACTGTGATGGTCGACTCATATATTAGTGAGCCGGCAATCACACCCTTCCACAGAAACGCAAGAAGTACACTGATTCTACCACATCGTTAACCCCTGGTAAAGATGTAATATTCATAGATATTTGTTCCTAAACTCAATGTGATTTTAATTATGTCTGCAGATTTTGGACCGGCCAAAGGTTTTCAAACCAGAGATGCTGTTTGAGCTCACCTACACGCCAGGTGTTGCAGCTATGACCAAAATCACCACGCGACTGTTAAATATACTCAAGGAAATTCATAACTTTAGGTAAACAGCATATCATTTTTGTTAAAGAAATTTACAGCCACCTAGTATGGTACTTGGGATACCATTGTAAATACGAGTACTGTGTAATAATACTTGTATTATTTCCTACTGATTAATGAAAATGTCCATGATAAATTACTAACAACTAGAAATTAGAATTAACACTAGAAGGGCTGGGGCTGTCTATTTAACAGTTTCACGTAATTTATACCACACAATATTTTATTTGTTTACATCAGTATTTAAACTCATTTCATGATTTTTCCTAAGAAATACATGCTTAAATTGATACATCTATCATGCAATTCAATGTTGATTATGAAATGTATGCATTGCTGCTCCTGAAAACGGAGTTTGTGGCCATATTTCAATGTGAGCTGGCGACCACACTCTTCGAACTTCGGGTGGTGCTGGTACTTCGTTAGTCGCATCAAATCCTGTCTAACACTTTCTTCAAGTTTATCCTAACAATATTGTATAATATATTTTGTCTGCAGGTTTAATTACACTATAGCTGGAAGGTGGATTGGTTCGCCAATAAGGAATTCTACGTTGGTAAGTATTACAATCCTTTTAATCCAGGAGATTTGTAGGATTGTCTGTCAGTGCAACATCAACGCCCACTGCAGTCGCCAACATTCATGTCTGGCGCAGTGACTGCCAACGACCCAAATAATATTAAATCAGACCTATGTAGAGCAGTGCTCTTCAAATGTCTGACGGTATGGTTGACAATATTGTAATCTTGAATATGGGTACATCATTGACGATACTATAGTTATATATAAAGGGCTATTTTATCATTAAAGTGGGTTAATGATATTTCTTGGGAATTTTATAAGAACAAAATGTAACGGTATTAAAATACGTATAATGTATCACCTGTGTGTATATCTGTCACAGCGCCGTCGATGTCCATTTAATTTTTATTTTTGAATATTGGAGTAAACAGCCCAAATTTCTTAAATTATCCTAAAATCCCTTTTTAGTGACCAGCATATTCTAGTGTTCCCAAGATTAAAAAATATTTTTTTCGTACAATTATAAAACTTTTAAATCATACAATTATGAGTTAAGAAGGTGACAGATATTCATTTATGACCAAACACTGCCCATGTATCTAACTAGTCATATTCTCTGCAGGCAGTCACCAACTCACTATATTGGCGAGAACAGGACATATCCAGTACATGCGCCAGGATTTTTCCCCAATGGCTAGATTGGGTGGACATATTCCACCCACCATCCACCAGGCTTGAGTAAGTTATCACACTTACACACACGCTTTCTACAGTCATAGCCCCAAACTAGGATTTTTTCCTGTGTCATGGGTACCATGGACATACACAAACAACCAGACCCAAAACAGGAATCTAAACTCATCACTCATCCTGTCTAGCCGGGAATCGAACCCGGACCCCATTGCGCGTCAGACCGGTATGTTAACCGCTCGGCCACGCGGGTCGTCAATCGACATGAAACATATTGAAACTGTATTTTCATCCCACTGCTAGGGCTTAGTCTGTTTTCACAACTAGGTAAGGACATGAAGCATACAGTAATCTGACGACCCGCGTGGCGCAGCGGTTGCCGTAACTGTCTGACACGCAGTGGTTCCCGGGTTCGATTCCCGCCCAGTCAGTTATGTGAATGATGAGTTTGGATTCTTGTTCTGGGTCTGGGTGTTTGTGTTTTTTTTTTTTTTTTTTTTTTATTTGACTGAAGTAGCAAACGAGCATGCAGTCCACCTGATGGTAAGTGGTCACTGCCGCCCATTGACATCTGTAATCAACTTCATACAGAATATGGGTTCCATCTGAAGTCAATCACAGATGCGTTGCTACTCCTGAGGACTATGATGGTCGCCTCATGTGAAAGTGTGCCGGCAACCACACCCTTCTATCGAAACGCAAGAAATGCTTCACGCTAGAAATAGGTGTGGCGGTGGTACTTCCCCGGTCGAACTACACTGGTTCTACCACCTTGTGTATTCGTCTTTGTGTGTCTATGGCATCCACGACACAGGAGCAAATCCTACTGTGTTGCTATGAATGTAGAAGTTTTAAGTGTATGAATGTAGAAGTTAGAAGAACGTTTTAAGTGTAGAAAGCATTTAAGTAATACACCATATCAATGCAAAATATTTGCTTGCTATGAATTTATTTCTAATAACAGAAATAAATTTGCTCCCAAGGACGAAGTTCTACTACTCGATCCCAGCAAAGGGCGTAGGAGACTACGAGAACAGGTTCCTGACGCCGTTATCCCCTGGAGTGTGGTGGTGTACCATAGCGTTTGGTGTCATTTGTGTGGTTGTGCTGGGTGTCGCAGGCGCTGTGGAGTCCAGGCCACAAGCTGGGCACTATGCTGTGTTTAGCGTACTTGCTGCAATCGCTCAGCAAGGTAAATGGAATAATGACTATACTTTCGTTCCTAGTAGGTTAACTTTGTATTAAGCTTCTAACAATATTTTACTTTCAACCGATAGCCGATGTTTTATTTGCAGCATTTTGTAATTAGAATCCTAATAGACGTTAATGGCTTATTTTATTTTATTTCCTGATATTCACAAATCAATATCAAGTTGATTCTTCGAGGTTGTTTCTTCGCCAGATCGTATTGGTACGGGTATTCTGTCATCGTGAGTACTTTGAGTCAAAGACCATACTGCCCATATGCAGATGGACCTCACATTATTTTGGGAATTTTATTTTCCCCGACGTACGATTTTAAGCTATTGCATAGCTTTTACGCGAGCTTTGCGCGGCGATGAATCAAGAAATTCCGTAACAAAAAAATACCTAACGCCCCCCACTCCGCATACCAAGTAGCGCGGCCAGGCGTTCGCTTAACGTAACGTGTATGTATATGGTACGATAGTATGAAGCTCGCACGGATCGAGGCGAGCTGCTCGGAAATCGGCCGAATATGTGAGCAGCTGTTTGTGAGAAAGTATATAGTATCAAAGAAAAAAAAACTTGAATTTATATAAAAAAATACTGCATAAGTAAATAAATAATTGTAATTGCATAAATTGAAAAAAATGCTATGCAATAGCTTTACCGCGGTTGTCCCCGAGTGCCGCACTTTTTTTTTGTTTCAAATCTTTCTCGACATTCACGCAAGCAATAATAAATTTATTATAAGCCAAGTTTAGTGTAAATTTTTAACCGACTTCCAAAAAGGAGGAGGTTATCAATTCGTCTGTATTTTTATTTTTTTTTTTTTTTTTTTTTATATTTGTTACCTCATTTCTCCGGACTGGGTGAACCGATTTAGATGATTTTTTTTTTATTTGAAAGGTAGTGCGTGTCATAGGGTCCCATTTTTTTTTAGTATTTTTTTGACTAGGGCATCCATAAGAAAAACGCATAAGTCTTAAATTTGCATTTTCAATGTACGCGATAAATGTATGAATAACTCAATATCCCGCCAACCGATTTTGATGATTCTTTTTTTATTAGAAAGGATGTACTCCAGGGGTAGTCTGATAAGAGTTTGATAAGGTTCTAATCATAGGATCTTCAACTTTTTGGAGCAAAATAATAAAATTAGTGATAGTCGGCCGAACCTTAGCTGGAGAAGTCCAATTGAGTAAAATATAGAATAAAATTACTATGTAGGTATTTACTATGAAAAATTTGACCTTCAACTCTTCAATCCTGATGATGCAGGGGTACTGCTAGCCTGAACTATAAAAGTTGGTCGTTTGATGTTTGCGAATATATAATGAAATTGTTAAGCAAATTCATGGGACAAAAATTTGACCTTCAACTCCTCAACCCTGATGATGCAGGGGTACTTAAAGCCAAAACCATAGGAATAAGCCATTTGGTGCTTACGTATATGTTATAAGATTACTGAGCAAAAACATAAGATGAAAAATTTGACCTTCAACTCCTCAACCCTGATGATGGAGGGGTACTTCAATCCTAAACCATAGAAGTTGGCAATTTGGTGCTTACGGTTATGTAAAGAAAATACTAAGCAAAAATATAAAATCAAAAATTTGACCTTCAACTCCTCAACCCTGATGATGAAGGGGTACTTCAATCCTAAACCATAGGAGTTGGCAATTTGGTGCTTACGGTTATGTAAAAATAATACTAAGCAGAGGCACAAAATTAAAATTTTGACCTTCAACTCCTCGACCCTGATGATGAAGGGGTACTTCAATTCTAAACCATAGGAGTTGGCAATTTGGTGCTTACGGGTATGTAAAAATAATACCAAACAGAGGCACAAAATTAAAATTTTGACCTTCAACTCCTAAACCCTGATGATGCAGGGTACTGCAAGCCTGAGCCATAGAAGTTAGCCACCTGGTACTAACGTATATGTTATAAGATTACTAAGCAACAATATAAGATGAAAAATTTGACCTTCAACTCCTCAACCCTGATGATGGAGGGGTACTTCCAGAGGGGGCGCCCTGTTTGTATGAATTGTAAAAGTGTTTTATGTTTAATTTTTGTGAATATGTAGATGCACAAAGCAAACTTAGAGGCTTTATTTAAATACAAACATAAAAATATAGTCACTAAAAAGTGTAAAATAAAAACTTTTTAACAAAAAATATCTACCGACTTCCATGTCACAAAAAAGTAAAAAATAATTTAAATATATTTTGGTCTAGAACATACTCAGTACTTAGTACATAGTTCTGAAGTCGGTGCTCATATAGGACGTAGTTACCGTCGTCCAGCGAAATATGTCGAGCACCGACTTCAGGACTATGTACTAAGTACTGAGTATGTTCTAGACCAAAATATATTTAAATTATTTTTTACTTTTTTGTGACATGGAAGTCGGTAGATATTTTTTGTTAAAAAGTTTTTTATATCCTAAATTTAGTCCTTGTAAAGCTGAATCCTATCCCAGCGTATTTATTTTTCAAACATAATTTTACACTTTGTTAATTAATATAAAAGGTTTAGGTAATGTAAAGGGTTACCTATAAGATCTGGGACTATGGAATAAAATACGTGTTCCGTTAACTGTGTATATTTCAGACTGTGTACTTAAACGACGGACGCAGCCGTCTCTATATACATATTTTTTCGCTGAAATGCAACACTCACACTCTCACGATTCAGATGATCTCATTTAAATTGCTGACATGAATTAATATATTACATGTCCCTACACCATTCCCCCCTTAACAAAAAAAAATAATAAAAATAATAATAATATATAAAACGAAAAACCTAAGAAAATAAATGGCAGCGATGTATAAGCTGACCTAAGTTAAGTACTGGGGTGGCATAGGTCGCTGACCGTGTTTAATTTAAAACTATAAATATTTTCTAAAAATATGCTACATTGCATGAGTGTTGTTGCATTGGCATTTTCATCGAACATGATTACCACTAATTTTTAAACATCATCATCAAATAAAAGTAAGAGTTTCCAGTATTATTAATTGTTAGAAAAATGTAACTTAAAACAATGTATATAAAGTATAAAGTAAAGTAGCAAAAAAAAGTAACTGACCTACATAATTATTCACATTTCAATACTCGTGTAGCATCAAAAATGTCTACTAAACAAAACGAGCAGGTGGCCTGATGACACGGCCGCTTCTCGATGTTTTAGGACACAGAGTTTTACTAGATGTGGCTGTGTTATTAGAACTGAAACTATTATTATTCAAGTTACAAAAATTATTAAAACTGTTACTATCATTAAAAGTATCTGACGGCATCTCGTCAAGTATAAAAGCAGGTTTAAGCCTATCGATAGAAATACAAGATTCCTTATCACCTATTTTAATAATAAAAGTCTTTCCTTTCCTACTAATTACATTATAAGGACCTTCGTATGGCGGCTGCAGTGATTTTCGCAGTAGATCATTTCTTACAAATACGCTCTTACAAGCATTTAGATCGCTAGACACAAATAATGATCGCGAATTACCATGAATCTTTGGTCGCGGTTTTAATTTATTAATAGCATCCCTAAGCAACTGTAAATATTCCGAGTCCGAAGTACATAACTGAGTATCATCATAAAAATCACCCGGCAATCGAATCGCTTTACCGTAGGTTAACTCAGCTGCGCTCACGCCGCTGTCACTTCTAGTAGCTGAACGTAGACCTAATAACGCGATCGGAAGTTCATCTACCCAGGAATTGTTGCATTGTAAACGTGCCATGAGAGCCACTTTTAGTGCTCTATGCCAACGTTCTATCATGCCATTGCTTTGTGGATGGTAAGGAGTAGTACGAAGTTTGTGTATACCCAAATACTTCATGAGGTTATTAAACAAATCACTCTCAAATTGTCTTCCTTGGTCGCTTGTAAGCTTCGAAGGACAGCCAAAACGAGATATCCAACACTCAAATACTACTCTAGCTACCGTCTCCGCTGTGATATTCTGAACGGGTACGGCCTCAGGCCATCCCGTAGCGCGATCTAACATCGTTATGCAATATTTATAACCATCAGCTGATATTGGCAAAGGGCCCACTATATCAATATGTAAATGTTGAAAACGATCTACTCGTTCAAATTCACCTATACCGGAAAAAGTATGCCTATTAATTTTTACTTTTTGACACCGTATACATGCTCTTGCCCACTTAGCAATGTCTCGATCCATATTTGGCCAAAAGAACTTTTGTTTGATCAATTGTTTACTACTTTTAATGCCAGGATGGCTAAGGTCATGAAAAGCTATCATACGAAATTTTTGAGGTAAATAAGGTCTAATTCTGTTAGATGATACCTCACAATATATTTGTTTCTCGCAATCTGGTAGGTAAAATTGTTTAAACTGTAAATTGTCATCCGATACTTGCAGCGCGTGCTGTAGGTATTCGTCACTGGATTGCGATTCCGCTAACTCAGTGTAATCTAATGTCGTGGGACAACTTATAGTTTCTATCCTTGACAACGCATCTGCTACTACATTTTGATTACCATGTATATACCGGATATCAGTACTGAATTCGCTGATATAGGAAAGTTGACGAATTCGTCTAGGACTTTCCTTATCACTATTAACCTTCGTAAAAGCGTACGTTAAAGGCTTGTGATCCGTAAAAATTACTAGTTTACGGCCTTCTAATAAATTTCTAAAGTGTCTGATGGCCATATATATTGCTAACAATTCCCTATCGTAAGTTGAGTATTTAACCTCTGTTAACGTTAATTTTTTAGAAAAATATCCCAACGGTTTCCAGCTGTTATTTATCTCTTGTTGTAAGACTGCACCTACGCTAGTGTTTGACGCGTCACACATTAATGATAAATTAGCATCCTGTAATGGGTAAGACAATGTAACGGCGCTTTTTAAGCTTTCCTTACATTTCTCAAATGCCTCGTTGGCCTTATCCGTCCACGTAATTATAGATTTATCTCGCTTCTTAGTGTTATGTAAATAACTATTTAATTCTGCCTGGCAATCAACTGCCTTAGGAATATGTGCACGGTAAAAGTTAACCATACCGAGAAAACGACGCAATTGCTCAACGTTTTCGGGTCTCGGAAAATTTACAATAGCTTGCACTTTATTGTCGAGCGGGCGAACGCCATCCCTCGAAACTTCATACCCTAAGAAGTCTAATTTGGACACCCCAAACACACATTTTGAAACATTAATTGTCACGCCGTACTTATCGAATCTTTGAAAAATCGCTTTCAGGTGCTCTTTATGAATTTCCGCTGATTCACTCGCTATAAAGACATCATCTATGTAATTAAAAACGAAATCGAAGCCACGCAGCACTATCGTATCCATGAATCTCTGAAACGATTGAGCTGCGTTGCGCAAACCAAACGTCATCCGCGGAAATTCAAAAAGTCCAAACGGTGTAATGATTGCGGTTTTTTCAACGTCCTCCGGGGCAACCGGTATAAAATGATACGCTCGATTTAAATCTAATTTACTAAAAATAGTTTTCTTTCCAGCCACTAAATACTTAAAATCGTTAATGCGCGGAATCGGATAACGATCGGGCTTCGTTATAGCATTTAATCTCCGATAGTCCCCACATGGGCGAATTTCCCCATTTTTCTTGGGTACCACGTGTAACGGACTCGCCCAAGGACTTTTAGATGGCTGACATATACCTAAATCTAACATATTTTGAAATTCCGCTTTAACCTTCATGTAACGGTCTGGAGGTAGCGGTCTCGCCCTAGCGTATACCGGTGGCCCCGTAGTTTCGATATGGTGGCACACCGAATGCTTAGGTATGTCCTTATAAGATACTAATTTAGTGACGTCCGGGTACTCGCACAGTATATCATGCCAGATATTATTATTAATTACTGTTTTAATGGATGCTTCACAATCATTATGACAAACAATAGAAGCGATCGTATTTAGACGCGTAAGTTGATCTACTAGCTTTCGCGTGCTTAAATCAACCAACAACCTATAATGGGTTAAAAAATCTGCCCCTATTATAGGCTGTTTGACAGCCGCTACGATGAATGTCCATCAGAAAGCTCGTCTTAAACCTAGATCTAAAATTAAATTACGCATACCATAAGTTTCTATCTCGCTTCCATTAGCCGCATAGAGTTTGTACTTGTCACTCGCGATATCCTTGGAACGGCACCTAGATACAGGAATCACGGAAACGTTTGCGCCAGTGTCTATTAAAAATCTTAGTCCACTGTTTTTGTCCAACACACAAAGGCGATTTGACGTGTTGATACAAACTTCCGCCACAGGTTGTATCACACCTAGTTTTCCGATGTGGTAGTCTTTTTCGGCTCCTTCCAGTTACACGTTTCGACACATTTAGTAGCTTTGGTACGATGCTTAAAATGATAGTAGCATAACCACTCGGGGTTGTTACGCCTTCTACTCACGGCTCTCGATCGCGACCTTGCTTGTTGATATCCGTCCGCACCATCTCTGCCGCGTTGTGGGGTCCGCGAACGACGCAGCTCTGCGACTTCCATCCGTAGCTTTTCCACCATGGCAGCCAATTCCGAGGAGGAGCTGGAGTCCTTTGAGGTAGAAGTAGACCACACCGCTGCGATTTCCCGTCGCTCCACTTTGGGTTCTTGGGCACGCATCGCAGGTACTCCTTGAGTGGCCATAGTCCAATTTGCAGTTGTACAGTTAACTATTCGGGTCACCAGTTTAGGTAATGTCACGTCACGTTACGATCACGTCGGGAGATGTATCACGTCGGGTCTATCACGTCGGGGTCACCAGTTTAGGTAATGTAAAGGGTTACCTATAAGATCTGGGACTATGGAATAAAATACGTGTTCCGTTAACTGTGTATATTTCAGACTGTGTACTTAAACGACGGACGCAGCCGTCTCTATATACATATTTTTTCGCTGAAATGCAACACTCACACTCTCACGATTCAGATGATCTCATTTAAATTGCTGACATGAATTAATATATTACATGTCCCTACAAAAGGTATAATTAATACAAAATAAAAAGGTTTATTTTAGAAAAGCTTCATAAATAAGTGAGAAAAGAAAAATTATATTTCTAGTAAAAAATAAAAACTCAAGATAAAATTAAATGCGTTTTATTCTAGCGTATGAAGATGGCGTGCAATTAGTCAACGAAGCGTTTTCGAGCCAAAGTAAGTATCTCAGGACGAGTGCTAATTAAATTTATACGGGAACTTAAATCCTCTTTGAAAGTACGAGAAGATTGAATCTGGCATAAATTGCAACTGAATTTGTTACGTGTTAATATGTTTTAGACGAGTGTCCGTGCGTGATTCTATGTAAGTATTCTCCATTAAAATGGTAAGTAGATTAAGAGGTAAAGTTGAATGGAAAGAAAAAAATTTAATTTATCTATGAAAAATGTGCCATGTTACTCTTTAACGTCTTCTACGTTTCCTGAAAAATCTTATCACCAATTTTGCAAATTTTAAGATAACATAAAAGAGTATCTATTTTTATGTTCTAATAATCGGTTATTATGTATGTATGACAATAAAGTATTAAACAATAAAATTATGAGTAATAATAATGTTATATATTCAATTGTGAAATACACTGTTTTTTAAGTTAAGTTTAGGTACTTGCATCATATTTTAAATGTTGTTTGTTAGGTTAGGATACAGCTGTTTGAATACTTCGCCTAGCCACTGATCTTTCACTAAATGCGACGCCTTGTGATAGGCGTTCTTCATAATTTATACGAATGATCTATCATATAAAACATAGGTTCTATCTGAAGTCAATCACAGACGCGTTGTTCCTCCCCAGGACTAAGATTACACCTAAACGGAAGAACTGCTTTACGCTAGAAACAAGAGTAGCGGTGGTACCTCCCCGGTCGAACTAGTCTGATTCTACAACCTGGTATATCAAAGTAATCCTTTGTAGGTCGTCGCCTCCTTCTCCTCATCATCGGTACAACCAGTATGCTGCTATACAATTACTACACCAGCAGCGTTGTCTCCTGGCTCCTCAACGCCGCTGCACCCACCCTGGACACTCTGGACGGCCTTATCAACAGCGACCTGGAGCTGATCTTCGAGGATATAGGGTACACACGAGGATGGTTAGATGTAGGTGTCAGTTTTAAGAAAATTTTATTATAAGATAGACATAGTATAAATAAGTAGAATGATTTGGATGAAATAAACTATGTAGTTAACTCACGAACCTGAAAATAACACAACCTTGCCCCTGTTGTTCCGAGACAAGAATTGAGCTACGGTATCCCTTGCCTGTCGTAAAAGTGGCTTTCGGGGTTGCCGGCGGCTAGAGTGGGAGCTTGGACCGTGCAACCCAGCGACCCCAGAAAGGACGGCGGCATACGACGTATTCGCTAGCGTATTCGCTCCTCGGGGCGGTTTTAGTGCTGTAAAAATCCCACATAATCCACTTCACTCCCACGGCATTGGGTACCTTTTGAAGGCTCCTAAATAAAAAAAATACTACATTATAAAATTCTTAGGACTCATACACCCTAATTTGATACTTATTTATGAAATAAAATGCAACTAAAATTTTGTAAATAATAAGTATTATTCTATAATTTTTGATTGTTTCTCTTTAACTCAACCTTAAGCCTATAAAATTAAGCATTGAACCTATGGAATATCCCAAAATTTATAATACTTGCTGAGATTATTTGACTAGCGTGCCCGACGCAGGTTGTCGTCGCGGGAAATTATATCGAAATATAATAAAAGACAAATGTCAAAGGAACAGACAAAGAAAAATGAAGAAAAGGCTGAAAGAACGCGATGACATAATCTTTATTTTCCAGAATCCAGGATTTTTTTACTATAGTGGCTTCAAGAATCCCAAAGAAGATGAACTTAGAGATAAGAAAGTTAAGCTTGCGAAGCGTTCCGAAAAACTGTTATTGCCTGTAGATGTGGGAATTGAACTTGTTAGATCTGGTGGTAAGCAAATATTTTTCTATAAATCTATTTCAGGATAATATTTTCATAAATCAATTTTTACAGCTCCACAGACGGATCGTCCGTGCCTTTTTTCATATGGTAAATGAAATTTATTAGTAATCATATCAAATGCAGACCTTCTGAATAATATCATATATGTACAGGACATAGCCATCTATTACTAAAACTAAAAAGAAAGAAAGAAAAGTTCATTCCAATTATTAACAGTACTACATGCTACTACCGTACATTACAAATATAAAATATTGATGTAGAACAAACACCTATAATAAATTTACTTATAAAGTAGGAGAAGATAAAATAGTGAAATAAATAGAAAATTATATGATATTATATATAATATTGCACCTGTAAAAAATTATAACTGACTTATTAATCCTAACATTTTCAGATCAGAATTAAACATTTGCATCTATGTTATAAGACAAAAGTACTTTTGTACCGCTAATAATCTATTCATAAGATTTTAACACCTTTAACAAATCGTTGATAAAACGATAGCTGAGGTTAATTTACATGAAATTAATATAAGAAAGTACACGGATAAGAAAGACTACAACAAACTTCGAAGACAAACGAAAGTTATGTAAATTCGCTTAAAGAAACTTTAAAGTTGCAATATCATAAGTTTGCTGCAACTGAGATGGATTTTCAAACTTGCTTTCCAAGTCCTTCCTACTATATCGGTTAGGTTTAATTTTTATTGCTTTTGTTCTAAATTAATAAGAGAATCTTTATTGTCGTCACCTATTGCTCCCACAATGTAATCTTTCCAATGAACATTACAATAACTTTTGGTATACACAAAATACTATCCATGTCATTTTTATCTGATTACGTATCTTTTTAACCGACTTCCAAAAAGGAGGAGGTTATCAATTCGTCTGTATTTTTATTTTTTTTTTTTTTTTTTTTTATATTTGTTACCTCATTTCTCCGGACTGGGTGAACCGATTTAGATGATTTTTTTTTTATTTGAAAGGTAGTGCGTGTCATAGGGTCCCATTTTTTTTTAGTATTTTTTTGACTAGGGCATCCATAAGAAAAACGCATAAGTCTTAAATTTGCATTTTCAATGTACGCGATAAATGTATGAATAACTCAATATCCCGCCAACCGATTTTGATGATTCTTTTTTTATTAGAAAGGATGTACTCCAGGGGTAGTCTGATAAGAGTTTGATAAGGTTCTAATCATAGGATCTTCAACTTTTTGGAGCAAAATAATAAAATTAGTGATAGTCGGCCGAACCTTAGCTGGAGAAGTCCAATTGAGTAAAATATAGAATAAAATTACTATGTAGGTATTTACTATGAAAAATTTGACCTTCAACTCTTCAATCCTGATGATGCAGGGGTACTGCTAGCCTGAACTATAAAAGTTGGTCGTTTGATGTTTGCGAATATATAATGAAATTGTTAAGCAAATTCATGGGACAAAAATTTGACCTTCAACTCCTCAACCCTGATGATGCAGGGGTACTTAAAGACAAAACCATAGGAATAAGCCATTTGGTGCTTACGTATATGTTATAAGATTACTGAGCAAAAACATAAGATGAAAAATTTGACCTTCAACTCCTCAACCCTGATGATGGAGGGGTACTTCAATCCTAAACCATAGAAGTTGGCAATTTGGTGCTTACGGTTATGTAAAGAAAATACTAAGCAAAAATATAAAATCAAAAATTTGACCTTCAACTCCTCAACCCTGATGATGAAGGGGTACTTCAATCCTAAACCATAGGAGTTGGCAATTTGGTGCTTACGGTTATGTAAAAATAATACTAAGCAGAGGCACAAAATTAAAATTTTGACCTTCAACTCCTCGACCCTGATGATGAAGGGGTACTTCAATTCTAAACCATAGGAGTTGGCAATTTGGTGCTTACGGGTATGTAAAAATAATAACCAAACAGAGGCACAAAATTAAAATTTTGACCTTCAACTCCTAAACCCTGATGATGCAGGGTACTGCAAGCCTGAGCCATAGAAGTTAGCCACCTAGTACTAACGTATATGTTATAAGATTACTAAGCAACAATATAAGATGAAAAATTTGACCTTCAACTCCTCAACCCTGATGATGGTGGGGTACTTCCAGAGGGGGCGCCCTGTTTGTATGAATTGTAAAAGTGTTTTATGTTTAATTTTTGTGAATATGTAGATGCACAAAGCAAACTTAGAGGCTTTATTTAAATACAAACATAAAAATATAGTCACTAAAAAGTGTAAAATAAAAACTTTTTAACAAAAAATATCTACCGACTTCCATGTCACAAAAAAGTAAAAAATAATTTAAATATATTTTGGTCTAGAACATACTCAGTACTTAGTACATAGTTCTGAAGTCGGTGCTCATATAGGACGTAGTTACCGTCGTCCAGCGAAATATGTCGAGCACCGACTTCAGAACTATGTACTAAGTACTGAGTATGTTCTAGACCAAAATATATTTAAATTATTTTTTACTTTTTTGTGACATGGAAGTCGGTAGATATTTTTTGTTAAAAAGTTTTTTTCACTAGTAATCTGTCGCAATGTTAGAAATTCGATCGTAATTTATCTTAAAAAAGTAATCTTCATATTGCCTAAAGTAGCACGAATATTTCTCAATTATTAAATTGTATTGATCTTATTGATTAAAATCAGCCGATAAAGGTAAAAAGAGGTTTTAATTAACTAAGCTGCATTTGCTGCTAGTAACTATTTGATGAGAAGCCATGTTGTATTCTATTTCAAGTGAATGTTACTTAAAATTGACTACAGATTACACTAAATTACTTCAAATAAGATAGTGCCGTCTAAGGACATATTAATATAATTCCATTTATCATACTCTATAAACTTTGTTATGCTTACGTAAAACAGTTATTAGAAAAAAAAACATAATCTTCATCTTCTTCTTTATAAAAATGAATGTTTGTCTGTGTGTCCTCTATAGAATCGTAAACTATTTATTTGATCATGACTGTGATGATCTTTAGCAAAGTCGTTATTCATGAGCTCGTGAAGGTTTCTGGTGTACATATATTTCTTTTTGTGATAGCATAGCAACGCGCGGGGTACTGCTAGTTAATAATAAAATTTTAGTTCTTTCTTGTTCTTCTTATTTTATATAAAACTTTTAATATGTTATCGTATATTATATAAATTCCTTTATTAATAAATACAGGTTATGCGTATCATACGGAGCCTTACACAGCTTACCAGGCCATTTCAAGGACCTTCGATGACGAGGATTTATGCAATTTGGGCGCTTTACAAATGATGAATCCCGCTCCAGTTTACATTATGGCCCAGAAAAACAGTCCATACCGAAAGTTCTTTATTTGGAGGTAAAAAATCATTTGTATTTTAACATGAGCTAATTCCTATACCCCGTTTACCACGGTAATAAGTATTCCGTATGTAAATTCAAGTTATAAACTATGTACATATCTATGTTTCAAATTTTTGTAAAATTTAATCAATTATTTTTACGTAAAAGTAAAGAAAGAAAGAAAGAAAATACTTCATTCGGTACAGTACAAAAAGTTATACAAAACAGATACATCTAATAGCAAACATGTGTTATGATTATCAACTAATACTTAATGATGAAAGGGTCTCCACTCAGCTTATTGTTGCAGGTAATCGAGGTCACCTGCAGCGCTGGTATTCTGTGGAACCCAAAGTACATAAATTCTTACAACTTTCGTTTAAATATCATTAGGAGTTAATCGATGCGGGCAAAAAATCATAATTTATATTTAAAGAACATTTTCTTGAACAAAGAACTGTTAAGTGTTTTAGCATTAACTGGACCTTTTAATAACAAATAAAAACCGTACTCTTGTTAGACTATCATAATTTTGTCCACCTTATACAAATGCAATACCAAAAGATTAAGTAGTAAGTCCAGTAACAATATATGTTTGAATCGTATAAAAAAAAAATAAAAAATAAAAATATCTTTATTCATTTCAAAACAGTTCTTAAAACTAGTGGCAAGGGCCCCTGTACTAGGCTATAGACCTGTATTACTGGGTACCCCGCTCTTCCACACAGACAATGAATAGTAATTAAAATAAATAGAAGTAGTAAATTAGATTATAATTAGTGTGCGTGTGTGTGTGAGTGAGTGTGTGTGTGAGTGTGTGTGTGCGTGCGTGTGAATAAGTGTGTACATGTATGTCTCAGTGTTGAAAACACTAGTGTATGAGTTTTTCTGTTTCTTCATAACTAAGAGAAAGAAGATTTTGAGAGATAACACATTTTACTTGAGCGTAAGTCATAGGATAGATTTTATATTTGCTATTAAATCGATTGTATAGGTAAGATGACTGGTAAGCGAATTGTTTTTTCTTAAACTTTGTTTTGCTGTCGGGGAGCTTACAAGCAGGTGGAGTTCTACGTCTAAGCAGCTGATGTGTAGAGAATGGTAGGTGTTTATGTCTATGAAGTATACATTTTAATATGTATATTTGACGTGTAGTAATTAATTTATATAAGTGTAGTATAATAATGTATAAGGCAGCAACGTACGTCAATTAAAAATACCTGATGCCTTTTTCTAACAGCCTAATGCGCCTCCAAGAACGTGGACACATATCAGCGTCTCGGGCCCGCGTGGGTGGCTACATCCCAACATGTTCTGGAAGTACTCCCCGCGCACTCGCGTTGGGACAAGCTGCTCCTGCATTTGCTCTTCTTGCGGCAGCTATGATACTGTCCTTGATAATATTGGCTCTGGAGAACTTGATGTATAGGTAATGACAACGTTGATACATTATTTTACAGGATAAGTATCAGACGCGGCTTATGTCAAATAAAAAGCGAACGTGAGAGAAACAATTATGATTCGACTCCGGCAATCTCTTCCAAGGCTCTTATTTTATCTGTTGTTACTTAATGTCCATAGACGGCAGTGGACACTTACCATCAGGTGGACTGCATACTTTAGTTGCCAGCTCATTTTAATATCAGGCAACCATCCTGGTCTTCAGGAGTAACGCATTTGTAATTGATTTCTAATAGAACTCTGCATGAAGTTGCTTACAGATATCCATGGGCGACAGTGTACACTTACCATCAAGTGACTACATGCTCGTTTGCTACTTCAATCGGATAAAAAATATTCTGCGTCACATGATATCATATATAATATATTACATATCTATAAAACACCATGGTAGTCAAAATATCTCGCCATAGCGAATAATGCAATGGCCTGGTCATTAAACAATTCTTCTGTTGACAATAAAGACCGCAAGTTAATCACCATCCATCTAAATGACAATAAAGAGCAAAAATAGACAATAAACACAAATTTTACAGTTCATTCAGAAAATCGAATGTTCTTCAAGGCCATAAACTTTCTCTCTCCAGATTGGGCAGCAAAAACGATCGAACGCACCGTGATCGCACATATAACGCAGGAGCACCGGCACATCCCAGGAATAATTCCCGGGGAGCATAAAAAAACAATAAAGGGAAGATGTTTGACGGCCCGCGCCGTGAGTAAGGGGCAGGGTAAAGACATCTTCACACGGGAAGAGAAGAACGCGACGAACTTTTATTAAATATTTTATTGCATCATATACACAGATTACATCATACTGCATCTTAAACATGATTGATAGCGTTGATGGAACGATAATTTTACTCAATTCATATTTTAGGTTCCTTTCATATTTAATAACTTACCATTAAGCGATTTGCACGACCGGTTAATACTTCAGCTTCATTAGTAGGAAAGTACGAGTATTATTAACAAGTACATAACTAATATCATTACAGTATTCAATGAACTTTCACGTCATATTCGAGCTTCTATAGAAGTAGTACATTGCAAACTCTGTAGTTAAAAAATGCACCACTATTTTAGGAATTCTTATGAACATTCTTATTTCTTAAGACTAGGATTCTACAAAACCCATATTTTTGTTACAAAATTAAGATCTTCAAGACATGCAAACTATGTTCCAATCCGCGGTCTCCGAAATTATCTATAATTCAAAGACGTCCAAAATTATCGAAAATTTTGAGATTACGTAAAATTCAGGCTATCATCTAAAAACGCCCTCTGTCTGAATCTACCGTAGAGTGAGTAATGGAGCCGCGTCGCCGAGGCTATCTAAATCGCACCGTTATAAATGATGCGATCAATTCTTGTTTACTCCCGAGAGCCTTCATTTAATAAGGCTTCATGCTGCACTAAGTAGAACTCTTTTTATTAAGCTTTAAGATTTTAAACGTCGCTTCAACACACTTTGTTTCAATGATTACATTATATGAAAGTTATACTTTTGTCTTTTTTTATTCATACTCTAAAATCTATTCCTTTCTAGTATTTTTCTGTTTTTTTTTTGTAATAGAACAGTCATGGTGGCTTTTTGCTTTCACTTTACGGGCTCAAGAATATGATTTGTGGCATTTATGAATGTCAAAAAATCTAAAATCATTAGTGTTCCTTACATAAATTACAAACATTTATACATAAAACCTTCCTCTTGAATCACTCTACCTATTAAAAAAACTACATTAAAATCCGTAGCGTAATTTTAAAGATCTAAGCGTACATAGGGACAGACAGCGAGAAGCGACTTTGTTTTATACTATGTAGAGATAGACGGAGGTGAAAAAATCGTACTTAAACTTATATCACATTGTTGTCAGTGACAGTTCCCTTATTATTTTTATAATGTTCAAAGTAACAAGCGAAGAATTGCTTAATAAACCTTATGGTAATTGACCACTGCCACCCATGTGTATCTACATTCAATTTCAAGTAATCGGTGCCTGTCTTGAGGTGAGCCATTCATTGCAATTATTATTCATTCATTCCTTAACGCTTTTCCGTAACGCTTTGGATAAATAACCATCTTTTTTTCCGCATCTAACCTGTCATTAGTAAGCACATGAGAAGTACACACCAACACTTTAATTCAGATATGAGTAACATGTTGTTAGAACAAACTATTATAATAAGACATTCAAGAGGCGAGTGTTTATTCAGTGTAAAATTTTCCCCTATTTTCGCATGAAATATATTTCATCTCATGGAGTCTGATGGATCGCTCTACAATTTTATTACCAGCTTTTATCCGGAGCTGGTTCAATATAATAATATTTTGAATAATGCAGTTTTACTTATGTATTTTTTTAAACTATGTTAACAGAAGTATATAACATAACAACTACATATTTTTTTCTTTACGAGGGGGAAATCTTCTAAACGTACCCGATGCCGTGGGAGTGACGCGGGTTTTGCGGGATTCTTACTGCACTAACCCCCCCTCCGCCCCGGTCAGCGCTGCATTGGGGACTCCGGGATTTCCAACGGAACACAACCGGAGTCCTACGAGCGCAATGCATATTTCAGGCTCTTCCCTGGTGAGCGAATACGCTCACCTTCTATTATTTACAGCAGCATGCGACCACACATGCCATCATCCTTCCCGGGGTCGCTAAGCTGGACGGGTCTAGCTCTCACTCTATCCGCCCGCAACCCTGAAAGCCCCTTTTTTAAGTCGCCTTTTAGTCGCCTCTTACGACAGGCAGGGGATACCGTAGCCCTATTCTAATCTCGGAACTAAAGAGACATGACGACCCGAGTGGCGCAGCGGTTACCGTACCGGTTTGACACGCAGTGGGTCCCGGGTTCGATTCCCGGACAGACAGGTATCTAAATGATGAGTTTAGATTCTTGTTCTGGGTCTGGGTGTTTGTGGATTCGTCTTTGTGTGTGTCCATGGCAACCACGACGCAGGAGAAAATCCTAGTGTGGGGCTATGAGTGTAGAAAGCGTTAAAAAAAAACTACTAGTTTCTATTAGAGGGATACCCAGCATCGTGGGCCTATGCCAATAGAATCCTCCTCGGTGGGCGTTCGCAGTGAGGATTATTCTGATAAATCCAAGGGACACAACAAAGTTCTCCTGAGCGCATTGCCCCATCGACTTTCACTCAGGTGGGACCACCACAGTGTGTTGTGTTAAGAAATATATATAACAACAAATACCGCTCTTTCTATTTATACCCGAAATTTTGTCGCTTCTTACAAAAATTTCTTGCATTTCGATAGAAGGGTGTGGTTGCCGGCACACTTTCACATGAGGCGACCATCTGATCGAGGACTATCCTCGGATGTATCAACGCATCCGTGATTGACTTCAGATGGAACCCATGTTCTGTATGAAGTTGATTACAGATGTCCATGGGCGGCTGTGACCACTTATCAACAGATGGACTACATGCTCGTTTGCTACTTCAGTCAGATAAAAAAGGGATACCGTAGCCGTGTTGTCCTGGAACCGCTGAGACGTAGCTACATGTATATTCCTGACTAATAAGTGCGACTAAATTAGTTCATATGTGTGGTTGTATATAAAATTACTATGAAATTATAGTTTACAAGTACATTGTCCGATTCAAATATCTGAATTCATTTAACATACATTGTAAATTAAAATACATTGTTAAACTTTAATGCCAATGGAATTCAGTATTTATTCACTAATTGCTAGTTTGTTAACAACCTTTTTCATATCTTCCGTTATGTCTATAATTCCAAGAAATAACGAAGATTATTCCGTGAGAATTACGGAGTCGTAAGACAATTTAAATGGAAAGAATGATAAAAAAATAATCGGGTAATTTATATGTTAAAACGTGTACAAGAGAAGCAAAAATATGACTTGAATAAATACGCGGGTTCAAGTCAACGCCAAAATGGAACGGGACGCTGGGGAATTTCCCGTACATTTTTTAAAGTTAAGTCTTCATTCGGGTCAGTATCTCAAAGAGATGGTAATATAAGTGTGAACATTTTATCCCATAAATGTAGGTCTGTAACTCTGGTTCGTATTGTTATATTGGTAAATGGGATTATTGACAATATGGGTATTATTTAAAACACTACAAATCTATAAATAGATTAGACAAAAAAACTTCCGATAAAATTTTTGAAAAAGACGTGTTTGGTAAAAGATTTAAAATGATTAACTAATAAAGATGTGTAAAGATTACAGTAATGGGGGCGAATTTATGTTACATTACATTTAAATTACTTATCCAGTTATAAATTATTTTTTACTCCTTTACGAGATAAATGATAGTTGTTTATATGTTGGAAATACACGATTAGGTAAGGAGGTTTCAGTAGATGAGTATACGAATAGCTTTGCTTTGTCTAAACGCTTTGTTTAGAACTATGTATTTAAGTAGTTTATTGTTAGTGATGTTGTCAAATGCAAATATGATGCGAAAAACAGATGAAGGCTTCCAAGAGTCCCTACCGCAACGGTGGCATAAGACTGAAATTTAAATGGCGGTGGTATGGTGGTATATATCTTACTGATAATTATCAATATCAAAAGTAAGGTAGAGAAATTACTTTAAAGAATCTATTAATAAACTATAATTAAATTAAAACAACTGTAAATACAGTAATAGAGTAAGGGTTTTGATTTTTGGAAGCGCAACGAGCGACCGCGAAGAGCGGAAGACTAAACATTGTCAAAGGCAATGATATATCCGCTTGCGATTTTAGTCAACTATGCGTAAACGAGGTAGCGATTTGAGCTAGAAGGCAAAAATCTACCCCATATAAATCCCTCCATTAAACTTAAGATTGCAAGCATTTTAATCCAAGTCAAAAGAATCCGTCTACTAGTATCTGTACGAACATTCCCATTCAAAATGCAATCAAGAGATCTTAAAGTGTACTGAACAAAATTATTTCGTGCGCTCTTCTACCGTACTAAACTAGGTAAAATTTAAACGGCGGGACGTTTAATAATGGCATTATACAGCGACACGCGCACGCCGCCGACAAATGCATTTGCATACAGATGGAAACTGTCGCCGGGTTATTTCATACTTAAGCACAAAGCTAAAAATGCTCTTATTCCAGTTCGTTATAAGGATACTCTCGAAATATATCTTGAATGTTTTTTTATGTTATGGCACTAATGTTGGATGTGGTGTTTTATGTCACGGAAGACTAGTCTCATTTATAAAGAAAAGTTTCCTTCATACCGAAAATACTTAACTTTGTTGACATAAGATATAATGTAACTAAAAAGTGAGACACGAACGAAGTGAACACGGTTCGGTTTGCACGCTCGTTTCCGACACGGACGTGCAATATGTGGAACGAGCTTCCTTCTGAGGTATTCCCGGGGCGTTATGACATGGGGCTCTTCAAAAAAGGTGCGAAAAGAGCTCTCATTCAAAGTCGGCGATGCATTGGCGACTCCTCTGATGTTGCAGGTGTTCATAGGCGACGGTGACTACTTTCCATCAGGTAGCCCGTCTGCCTTATCGTTAGATTTACGTACGAAAAAAAAAGACAATAGCAATAGTTCGTAAAACCTATATTAAACGGTAAACCTATCTTGTAACAAAGCTGAATAGTGTTGTCTAAAGTAAAACGCGATGTGCATTAGATTAAACGCAACACAATTTGGTGAATAAGAACAATGTGTGATCAGGCCAAGAAATCAATACACGAAGATGTGTCTACTGCTTCTGTTCCATGCTTCCTAAACAAACCTTTGATGAAAACTCAGTTCCAAAAAATCCATTAATATATTTTTCATCATTGCGTCTATTTGGGTTGTTGTTAGGCCCTAATCCAACTCTTCAATATATGTTGGATCACGGTTTAGTAGCAAACGGCGATACAGCCTTAGATGAGGAAACTCTCTGAGGCGTAGAATTCAGCGCGTATAGAGAAGCATATTGGCGAAACGGGCAGGGCTGATTAAATCTGACGGGATTAGGGCGCGTTCGTCCGTGGCTGAAAAGCTGACCCTTTCCACAGGAAGAGTTATCTACGTCTTCCTAGAGATTTTATTACAGAGGCTACAGGATTCAGTCTTGGACCAGGCTATGATTAACTTTTAATTGTCTTTCCAGTCTTTATAATTAAAGTATATCTTGGTTTATAATTATTCATTTTGTTTATTCTGCAATATTGACTTAGTACTATAGGTAAGACTCGAATAAGTTCCAAGACATAAGTTTCTAATTATTCAGATTTGGTGGTTTGAGAAGAGGTACTTCTGACTATAAGTTTATTTAGTCTTAGTGATAAGACCTTAATTGCCTTTATCACATACGTTTCATCAAGAGAAACATTTTGAGCTATAGGTCCAATACCATATGTATTGTATCGTCAACATATTATTGTCAAACTGCTAGGCACGGATCTTCTCTCGGAATGAAAGAGTTACAGGTCGTAGTCTACCGTGCTGGCCAAGTGCGAATTGGTGGAATACCATGCAATGTACGGTAATAGGCGTTTACCGTACCATTAAATGTTTATTTTTTTATACTTTATCAATATCCTAAAGTTGAAGGATAATTCAAGGTTTCATTAAATATAATTATTACACGAGATTTTATTTACATATTCAACAAGGTTGCAGACTTAAATAAAATGAATACTAAATGGAGGCTAAATAAGTAAGTGTTTTGAAGAAAAATAAGCTTTCCTTTTCTGAGCCGGCTTAGAATAGTTGGTCCTTCGCCGCTGCCTAGGTAATAGAATGTTATGATCAAATTAATTAGGCCTTATTAATTATGTTCCAATTATCAAGCATAAATTAAGGAATGTTCTAATTTGGACAAGGCCTTGTAAGTTGGATGGAATTATATTTTTATAGATTAAAATTTCAAATAATTTCACTCTATACGGACCCTTTCTAAAGATATTAGCAATAGAAATACAACATACCTTTGTGTTTTCAAGAAACATATATCGCAGGAAATTATAAACATTCATAGCCAGAGGCGCTTTTTTAATATTTACATCGTCTTAATATAAATAAACCGAAAATATCGAGTATTGTTTTACTTTAAGTTATAATATTTTTATTCCCAATTAACATATGAATAAAATAATGCAATACAATAAAATGTATAATAAGGTTATTTTATATAAAGTAGTGAAGAAAGCAGTACAGTAGATATGAAAAAAAAATAACACCTGTAATATTTTATTTTTTCATATCTTCAATTTTTATAATATTGAATTGCAAATTTGCTGTGATACTGTTGTACACTCGACGAACTACCTCCAGTAGACATCTGTAAGCAACTTTATACAGAAGAGAGATTCTATCCGAAGTCAATCACAAATGCATTGCTACTCCCGAGGATTATGATGGTCGCCTCATAGAAAGTAAGCCGCCCAGAACAATTCTACATCGAAACACAAGAACTTGGGCATGGCGTTGGTAACTTCGATATCGGACATATTATCCTGCCATCGTTCGTTAATTGTTAACAATAGCTATCGAAATCAAGTATAATGTTGTAACTTATGAACTAATTAATGTTTCATATCCATCAAACCAAAATGCAACAGTAATTGAAGATCACAAAAGATTCAACACAATTAGTTATACTTGACGGAAACGTATCCATTCTACTTTCTCAAGCGACTCTCGGCAGAATCTAATTAAGGAGGAAAGAAACGCTCGCCAAATTAATTCGGTATTAGTCAAAGTTTTCATAGCTAATTGAATATGGCGCTCAATATTGAATTCCATTTATAGCTTGTGAATATAGAACCGAGGATATTGGGTTTGTAATTGGAAATTGATTGCAGAGTAATTACATGTTCCCGCGTTCCTGATTATGATTTGTTAGCAGAGGCTGGCATTGGGAAGAAGTAAACATGAGGTAAAGGGATTATACAGGTAAATTGTTCCGCTGTGCCAGGAAACTGTTTGTGGATCAATGTTGCTTTGTTTGGAAGACCTTTTTTGAATGTAAATTGCTAGTTTTGGTAATACTAAAGTATAAGAAAAACAATGATTGAATTATTGATCGTTAACGCTATTGTATGAAAGCGTGTAATACCAAAAAAATAAGTAATATATCAAACTATACATATTGGTTGTTGAATGAAGTTAGATTTCTCAAAGTAAAATAAGCAAATAGGGGCCTTATTTGCTTAGATAAAGTCGGCTAATAGGTATGGTGCGATTTATGAGTAGTTTCTTAAATATCATCTCTCTCTTATCATGGATTTATGTGAAAAAGTCGAAGAAGAAGAGGAAGAAGTTTTCATTTATTTTTTTGTTATCTACATATAATTATCCCAAGTGAATGAGACAATAAATTTGGATCTTCGATCATCAGTATGAATCCTCGACAATAAATAACTGTAAAATGTAATAGACGATCAAAAATTGGGTGTATTGACGAGAAGTGATACTGTTTTGCAATTAGGTCCAACATGGTCCTTAGTGGCAACAATATAAAGTGTAACCTCTTACTGATGAGCGCGATGGTACACAGTTCCTACTTACTATCGCATGAACTGCATTATAATGTAAAATGAATAAATAATTAAATAAATAAATGATAATAAATTATAATACTAATGTAGTTTCTAAGTAATTTGTTACTAACCATATATTAGTCTTTAGTTGCCTGAAATAAATACATTTTTTATATAAGTGCAGTGCCTATTCGTTTTGTTCCATTCTATGATTTTCAATAATGATTATTGTATCTACAACTATGGTATCTTGGTCAGCGATCTTGCGATCTGTATATCATTTCTCGTCAACCTATTATTATCCCACTGCTGGGCACGGGTCATCTCTCAGAATAAGAGAGTTTTAGGCCATAGTCCACCGCGCTGGCCAAGTTCGAATTGGACAATATATATATATTATTGGACAATATATAATCCTAATTACAGAAGTCATTTCTAAATGTTGACAAGGTATTCATACAATTTTATAAATAACTTTTTTTATCATCCAAGTCATAAATATTGTTGACAATTTTATTTTTATCTACACCCCTATTCAAATTCTTTGTTAAATGACGTAGAACAAATAACCACCAGGACGATTCAAATAAAAAGATACGAACACCCGATTCGTTCTGTGTCGTGTTTGCCAAATATTTATTTTCGGTACACGTGAATGTGCTAGCGCCCCGGAAACCAATTGCATAGATGTTTTATGAACGAAAAATGCATCGCCAAAGCTTTTATTGTCAGCGGCAGCGTTGTATGCCGTCAATAAATCGCGCTTCAAGTCCGCAGTCGATCGCCCGCAGTCAATATTGAGTTGAGTTTTATGACGCATAAAATTTTTATGTCCTGACACTATTCTGAAATACATATTCCGTGAATAATGGGTATTTAAACGCTCCGCCCGGTGTTTCTATCGCTGACAATAAACTTTAACATTTTTGAGATGAGATGAAATTTTAGTGTATGGACAATGTGCTCGCAATTTTCCTGACTGAATAGTATTCCTATAAATTGTAATCTATCATTCTTTTACAATTTTGCTGTAGAAAATTCTTTAACCAGCGTGAAGATTTTTTAATTCAAACAAATATACATTATGTCAATTTGTTATTTATTCTCGAAATGAAATTAAATCAAAGTATGCAATTCAAATGACATCATTCACGTATTTTTTATCCCTTAAAGCAACAACTATTTAGTACCGCTTGGCAACATTCTTCACTATGGAGAAAAAATGAAACCCCATACAACAAAGTTAATGTAAAGATTGGTATATTATTTAGGTTATTAAAGGTATCCAAATCTTCTTCTTCTTCAGTGTATCGTCATCCACTGCGTTCATTATTAATGCGTTCGTGGTCTCCGTTTGGTATGTTTAAGTCCACTTTCCCGTTGATTGACGCCTTAGGTGTACTGCTCATCTCCATTTTAGAGCCGTTATATTGTGAACTATGACAATCTGCTTGTACTTAGTGAATTCTGTCCATTAGGAAGATTTAAAGCAATACAGTCATGTTATATTTTTCGATTAAAATAACTTTAAAATGTTTATTTTAGAACGAAGAAAATATTTTATAAATAAAATGTTCCATCAAGTACTCCTCACGTAAAAATGTGGCATAAAAAGTAGACAATTTACAGCGGAAATATCAAAGCAATTTATTATCAAAAAATATACTTCAACTAACCCAAGCTGGCAATGTTTCACATAATTCGCTGGCAACCCATTTGTCATATGGAGCATTGGGTGAACCGCTGAAAAACGCCACAAAGATATATATGTGACATTCGACACCGTTTTAACGAGTTTGTATATTTTACGATACACAACATCGCCTAACAGTTCCGTATGTTTGGATACCGTATATCACAAACAAAAGCGCTTACGGCGGTACAATAAATCAAACTTATAAATCAAGTGTGGGTACGTTCGCGAATTGTAAACCGCACGACATTAAAAGTTCGACGGAACCGTCCGCGACCGAGCCGGCGTCAGCTTTTCACTTTGTTAGGATTTTATTTGCGAAGCCCAGCCGTATCTGATAGCTTGTGCTTGAGGGATAAGACGTAAGACACAGCGAATAGGAACGAACAAGTTATTGATATGTAATTAATATTACTTGTTGTAGGCCGTTACGCAGATTTGTGGTATTTATTAATAACGAATAATTATAAAGAATATTAGAATTTTGATTTTACTTTTATATATATCAGGATATGTAAGATCGCTAATACAATTACATAAATTATATTATATTAAATTACATTCGTATCACTGTATCAAATTGCAGTCCTAATGAGTTTAATCAATCCCATGTACCTACTGAAAACTATCCTTCAAGAAATAAAAAAAGTGTAAATAATTCAATATGGAAATCAATTTATTAAAAAAAATATAGTAGCTTTTTAAAAGCCCTCAACTGCTACTGGAAGATCAAAAACTTTTAACGTGAATTATGTTTTGATGTATTTTTCTCTCTAGTATATAACTTGTTTTTTATTTCGTTCTTTTTTGGTCCCTTCAGTTATATTTTAAATTTAAAATATAATAATCGCTTTAGCTTATTCCCGATGCTTCATCGTTTCAACATTGATCTCTCTTCTCTCTGAAAGGGTTCACTTCTAAGCCTCCGTAGGGCACCCGAAACGCTTTTGTTAGATAAGACTTGTTTGGCCCAATCTTTCTTACAAAAGCCCCGTTATCAATTTAATCATCGGATACTTTCATAAGGATTTTTTGACCAATACTCTGATTTTAATGCCCTCGATGTCAAAGGACCATTGATAGGTCGTAGAATTAATAATGTTAAGTAAGCCAATAATGGATCTGTTTTGAGAAGGATTTGTGTAGCTAATACAAGATGAAGAGGTCAGTTACTTAGTCCCCAAGGAAAATATATGAATAGCTTGTTAACATTAATTTCGTTAAGAGATTTTTTGTGGTTTGCTTTTACTAAAATATTAACGATATAGAAAATATTGGACGAAATGTCAGCAAAATCAAGGGTTTTAGAATAAATTAGGTTAGTGGTCTAGACGTAATATTACTTAGTCCTGAAAGTATTAGATATTACCAGTAACATACGTTATCATATAAAAGATAAATAATTCAGTAGAAATTATTTATCTTTTATATGATATTTACAGGCTATTTACAGAGCTATGAGATAATCAACATTTTTAGTAAAATTATATAACCTAAGGATTAAAAACTGGAAAAAAAAAAACATTTGTAAATGCATATAAAGTTATTTATTTGATATAGAAATAAAACAATAAAATAAACAATTATACCAAAAAAGTTACTTTTTATTTTATCGGACAATAAATGTTTTGTTAATAATATATTATGGAAAAAGCACCTACTAGATTTATTTAATAATGACGAAATCACTTTTTCACATCAGTTCAATAAAAAGCACTAACTACTAAAATGCTAACAATAATTATTATTAATAATTATTTAATCGAATTATCAAAAGATATTTGGTAATGATCCAATATTGTAAGCAATAAAATCTTTGAACTTCCTTTTCCTAAAACCACTACGTAGTATAAATCTAAGTCCCTTCGCGCTGTGTGGTCCCTAAGTATGCTTAGATGCTTTAAAACCACTCTATGGATTTTAAAGCAGTTTTTTTTAAATAGATAGAGTGATTCTAGAGAAAGGTTTTTATGTATAATACTAGATAATATGTATAGTGGAGGAACACTGATAATTTTAGATTTTTGACTTTTAGGCGGAAAGAAGCTCGCCGGGTTACCTAGTAAATAATAAATTGATATCCCTACCACAGTACTGACCTCCTACCACACGGCTCACCTTAATAAAGGGTAACAAAAAACTATTTAAAGAAATAATCGCCTCTTTAAACTTTGTAGATACCGAGTACTTGTTACTTCCTAACGGCGCGCCCAGACTGTATATTTCAATGGTACCAAATCTCCTCTTTATAAGTCAAGTCTTTGTTCGTTACAGAACATTAAAAAGACTAAGAGTGGAGTGAACTGGCGCCGCTCCAAACAGCTCCAAACGCTGTTCCTTGGGAATTTAAAATACTACATACTGAGCTTTATGTGATGGCCAGAAAATGATTAAGATATCGCTAGACCTGGGCCGCCGCCAACTTTCACTAAGTCGTAAGTGAAACTAATGGTAGGGATCGGGAGAAAGGGAAATTTATCACGATATCTGATCAAGACAATCAAAGGAATAAGGGTTTTTAGTTTGATAGACAGTACACGAAATGTATTGCTTTCATAAACTCCTGTATTTTATACAATTGTACACCTGATGGTAAGCGGCCACTGTCGCTTATAGATATCTGTGAGTAACGGGGGGTCTATTTGAAGTAAATCACAAAAGCGTTGCTACACTCGATACTAAGATGGTTGCCTTAAAGTAACGAAGCCGTTCCACCGAAAGGCAAGACCTGCTTCAATTTAGAAATGGGTGAAGCGACGGTACTCGTTCGATAATCTATGGTTACCAGCCATCAGTAGATAAAACCGCGATAGAAGATAACAACCATAGACGTCGGTCGCCTGTGGTATAAAGCGACAGTCAGTGACAGACAACACCAATCGTCAACTCGAATTTCGCCCGTATATTAGCTCCCTTGACAGTTATGTGTATAGGTTTTCTCGCTATGGTTTTCTTTTGCGCTAAAACAAGTAATTATTTACTAACATGCAGGTAATTTTGGAAAATTAAATGTCTTAGATTCGACCCTCGGACCCCTAGATTGAAAGGTCAAGTTTTTTTTATCTGATTGAAGTAGCAAACGAGCATGCAGTCCACCTGATGGTAAGTGATCACTGCCGCCCATGCACATCTGTAAGCAACTTCAAATAGAGCATGGGTTCCATCTGAAGTCAATCACCGACGCGTTGGTATTAGGGTGGTCGCCGAATATAAAAGTGTGCCGGCAACCACACCTTCCATCGAAACGCAAAAAATGCTTCAAGTTAGAAATAGGTATGGCGGTGGTACTTACCCGGTTGAACTACACTGGTTCTACCACCTGGAAAAAAGTTACAAACCAGTAGACACTGACTACTAATTTATCTACTTTTTGCTACAGAAACGTTAAAGTTTAAACGTTAGTCAAAACATGAAATAGACGTATATCAAAGATTATTCATAAACAACAAAAACAAGCATTTCAAGTACACTCTAAACGGAACGACCCGATTCCGGGACATCTGACAGAACACTCAGCAAAAAGCATCCGAGATGTGTTCCTATACTGCATTATTTAAAACATAATCCACGAGCTTTCTACCAACGGGGTGAGCGTAATTCCGAGACATTTATAAACGGTGCCGTGTTGTAGAATAAACGAGGTCGAAGCCACTTCAGCTTAGGCCTTTAAACGACAGACGGTATGATAAAATGCTAGGTTTTCGAAATACTTGGGAATATTTTCCGCTGCCATCTCTCGGGTGCTACGGGATTATAAATGTTAACCCCGATTTTTCTTGCTCACTTCATTGTATTCATTAAGGTTAAAAGATTGGACGATTTTGCATACTTTCGTTTATATGTATGATACTTTAGTACCAGTACTACCAGTACTACATACTCCTTCTAATCTTAGGTGCTATTCAGTTTAGTACAAATAGAAAATAGTTTATATTTCTATGATACCTAATAATTTAAATAGCAAAAAAACAGATCGTTTACGTTGGATTCAAAACCAAGCACTCCAGTGACAAACCATTAAACGTTTTAAAGCAAACAGAAAGGATGATGATGCATATAGATGGTAAGCAATCACTGCTAAATGACCAACGTGACGGAGCGGTCTTCAGTTTGATCCACAGCCAGACAGAAATCTTGATTAATTTATATTTATTTTCTGGATCTGTTTTGCCGTGAGTGTCCATGGGGCCAACGACGAAGATAATGCTAGTATAGTAATATGAGTATAGAATGCATTAATTACGTATACGGCCGACCATATCTGTTATCGTCTTTATATAGAACAGAGATTCTACTTGAAGCCGCTCCCAGATGACATGCTACTCCTGAGGACTAAGATAAATAAATAACCTATATATTAATACGTGAAGCAAAAACTTGTGGTGCATTTTTAAGTAATATGCCGCGGACGGATTAGTATGAAATTTTGCACGGCTATAGTGGACGTAGAGAAGGAGTGCAAAATGTGTTTTTAGTTGATTTTATGTAACATACATGAAATCAACTAAAAACACATTACACACCTTGCATTTGTCACAAACACATAAATAATAAACGAAATAGAACATTCAATGTCTTACTATGAAAACACACATAACGTCAGAAATGTCAGTGTCTTTGTCAAAATACCCGCTATTGCTTTTAAATTAGACTTAGCTAATTAAATCTCTTTTATATTTAACGGGTGCGTTCAAAATTACTTGAACATTTTATTTGAATTTGAGAAATATTCGTACTACTTTGGACAGTATAAAGTTTAGTTTTTTAATGTAAATTACGGTCGAATTTCGTCCGATGCGACGGGTGACTAGTAACTATAACAAAGTAAGAAATTTTAAAAAATAAGCGAAGCCAATCTCACAATTTCGATGGGATGTGCAAGTAACAACAAACTAACAAGCAGAACTAACTATATATCTAACGAACTATATATATTATAGCGAATATGTATATTTAAGTTTATACTATGCCGAATATCTCCTAACACTTTCATATAAAGTGGAGCCTATTTGAGATGGAAGATAATTTCAGTTGTGCTTTTGCATGACCAAATTTAATTTAGACTGAGCCTGCCTGATGCATAAAACATGTCAGTTTTTGTCTTTCACAGGATATCTTTGTAATAGAGACAGATATAAGAATAAGAGAATAAATATATGAATTACATCAAGTAATTATTTCCTTGAAATATAAAATTACTATAACATAGCAATTTAGTGGAGAAAGTAACCTTTTTGAAGTAACTATTGCCATGAAATTGGATTTTTGAAATATTTTACAAGTAGGTAAAAACGCTTAAATTATCAATATATTATGAAGTTATTGTTAGTTTTAATCTACATAGTTCTCTCCATTTAGATGTACAATTTAATCCTAACACTGAAGTATTAAGGTTGCCAGCTTTCTTATTCGAGATTGTTTTGTGCATTTTGTCTGTGGTCGATTAGCGTTTTTTTTTCTTGAAATAAATTTCACTAACGCAAACTAATGTTAAAGAATGTTTACGTAACATAAATGTGCCTTCTGAATGCAATATAGTGGTATTCTAATTAAATAATAAAGTGTGATGGGTCAAGTTTAATTTTGACGCATTTCATTTAATTCTACAGAGTTTCTGAAATTATTTTTTCAAGCAGTTAATGTAAGTTATCTCTGTTAGTAAAGTATTCTGTACGGAAGTTACTTTGAATCATCGCGACCTTTCAGTAAGTTGTTATGTATAAATGCCTGTTAAATCAATCCCTTATAGGATTTTAATAATCAATCAATAATCAATTATGACTGTTTTACAATAAAGGAAAATGTGAAAAAACCTTCACACCTGAGTTTTTTTAAAGTTCTCAAAAGTATGTGAAAAACAAATTCGCAGCGAGGTGGTCAATACCCAAAAACTCTCATTTTGAGAGAATACACGTGCCCCAACAATGGGACAATAATGGGTTCATGACGATATGTATCCACTATTTTTTTTATCTGACTGAAGTAGCAAACGAGCATGCAGTCCACCTGATGGTAAGTAGTCACTGCAGCCCATTGACATCTGTAATCAATTAAGTACAGAACATGGGTTCCATACGAAGTCAATCACGGATGCGTTGCCACTCCCGAGGACTATGATGGTCACCTCATGTGACAGTGTGCCGGCAACCACACCTTTTTTGTTTGATGTTTTACGCTAGAAATAGGTGTAGCGGTGGTTCTTCCCCGGTCGAACTACATACATTAAGAAAAAAAACGCCTGGAGCAAGCGTATCTCTTCTACAATGCTCTCTATAACAAAAACAAAACATTTATCAATACAAAAATACCACTATCTTTCGATCTGGATCTTAAGCTTAAAAGAAAGAAAAATTATAATCCTTATCATCAACATTGTCATCACTAAAACGTACAGTAATACCTTAGTTCCTTAAATCTCCTTAAACATTTTGATTCATACAGTTCGTAGAATTGCACAACTTATTTCTTAAATCAAAAACATTTAAGCAGTAATTAACCATTGACAACGGAACAGCGCAATTAGTTCACAAGACTTGACGATAGTTCCATTTTGCAGGTCATTCTATATTCTGCTCAAACTCCCAACTATTAGGACTTTAGTGCTAGAAAGTTTCGTAACTTAAGTGCTTAAAAACTGAATGCACTAGTTCCGAATGGACGCGAACGGAAATAGGTGCATTTTATTAAAGTCCCCAGAATTTATGACCCCAGAATATTATCTACATATTAATGTATTTCTTCTTTTTCTATATATTAATGCGTGAAGCAAAAACTTGTAAAGCATTTTTAAATAATATGCCGCGGACAGATAAGTACGAAACTTTGCACGGTTACAGTGGACGTAGAGAAGGGGTGCAGAATGTTAATATTTTTTTTCAAATAATGCTTAAAACATACATAAAATCAAATAAAAACACATTACACACACTAGAATGCATTTGTCACAAACACATAAATAATAAACGAAATGAACATTCAATTTCTTACTATGAAAACACGTAACGTCAAAAATGTCAAATGTCTTTGTCAAAATACCCGCTATTGCTCTTGAATGCAGCTTAATTTATTAAGATTATTTTTACCTTAGGATTATACTATCGATTTATTCGTTTATGGGTTCGATTCCCGGCCGACAGGTATTTGAATGATGAGTTTAAGTTCATGTTCTAGGTCTGCGTGTTTGTATACTCGTCTTGAGTGAATCCATGGTACCCACGACACAGGAGAAAATCCTAATGCGGGGCTTCGAGTGTAGAAAGTGTGTTTTTATTTTCATTTTATTAAATTACTAGCTGTGCCCGCGACTTCGTCCGCATGGAATAGTTATTTTGGGCATAATTTATTTTTGCAAACAACCTCCTCAGCTTTATAAATTATAGCTGTTACCCACGACTTTGTCCGTTTCATTTTCCATTATTATTTTAGACAATTTAGTTTTGAAAAGAACATAGTTATTTTAGAGTACTTCTGCGTAAATTATATTTTTAGTTTTATTTTCACCCCTCTCTCCGCGTCCCTCGCAAGCGACGCCCCTCCATCTTGCAGCGTCATGTTTTGCACATCATGCGGCGGGGCTGAATTTTATATCGGTGTTATTTTAAATTTCTCATATCTTCTAAGATGTTCATTGAAATTAAGTGATGTTAAATACAATTTTGTTCACAATTGAATACTCTTAATCAACAACACATTTATTTGGACAAAGATTAATATTATTACGTTGATACAATTCTTAACTAATTTCGACTGAATTTGATTACCATGAAAACGGTTCTAGTGAGTTAATCTTAAAAGATAGACATATACTGTCGGGGACATTTTTTTAGATCATTTCAAGAGAAATAATTCTTTGATACATATATTTTTGGTATCTTGTACCGTTTTCGCAGCGCACGCAACGGAAGCCCTCAAGGATGAATAATTTTCCCCGTTTTTTTCACATTTTCCATCATTTCTTCGCTCCTAATAGTTACAGCTTGATGTTATATAGCCTAAAGCCTTCCTCGATAAATGGTCTATTGAATACAAAAATAATTTTTAAATTCGAACCAGTAGTTCCTGAGATTAGCGCGTTCAAACAAACAAACAAACTCTTCAGCTTTATATATTAGTATAGATTTAATTACACTACAATAATTCATTAGTCGGGACAAAGCATTGTTGCAAAAATGACAAATTAACCACTTAACGACTTTGAATGATAAATGTGTTGGAGCCAACAAAAGCAATTTTTGTAGCGTAAAGAGTTTGTTGAAATAAATATGGCTGTTGAATATTTCTTGAATTTTCTTGCTCCTCGGATTATATTCAGTCGTTTGTTATTACTTCGCAATATCGTTCGGCTAACTTATATTGAAAAACTTGAGTGGCAAACCATACGATTTTATTTTACGGCGATTGTTTTAAATACTTATACGATTTCTTTTTCGTTTGGGTTACTTATTGCATTATATCGACGGGCCCCTAAAACAAAATCATATAAAATGAAATGCAGTGTCTTTATTTTGTATAGGCCTACGGGGGCACTTACAAATTGTCAGTTACATTTTTTTCTTAGGGCCGGCGCACATATGACGGAGCGCAGCGCAGCGCATGCCCGCGAAATTTTCTTAACGAATCACACACTAGCCGAAATTCGCGCTAATTACTGGGAGAATGCGCGCGGATGCGCGCGGGTGCGCGCGGATGCGCGAGCATGCGCTGGAATATACTCGACAAACGGTCGTCATTCGTTTTGCAGTTTTTCGAGAGACCATACGTATACACGTGTTGACAACAAAATGGCGGCTGCTGCCTGTGGCGTCGCTCCGGCGAGCCCAGCGGCCAGCGGCGACCGAAAGCGGACGCTCGCGGAGTAGCGCGTCGTGCGCGCGCGGTCGCGCTCCTGCGCGCGCGGTCGCGCTCCCGCGCTACCGCACGCATGTGGTCGCTTCCATGCTCCTCAGAAATAAATTGCTGTTATTTAATTTTGGATATTATTTCTAAAGGGACAATGACGATAATAGTTTGACAGCAAAAAATGCGCTGCGCTGCGCTCCGTCATATGAGTGCCGGCCCTTACACTACCACCGGATCGGAATACGACCTCAACTGAGAAGATCCGGCAAGAAACTCAGCGGGTTTGTCTTTTTTCTTATTTATATCCATTATTTTTAATATAATTACAATCATGTTTTATTTACATGGTAATAAAAGTTAGCTCTAGTATCTTGCCTTACAGTTCAGTAAAAGAGAACCCTGTTCTGCAAGACATGCTACACTTTGACATTTATTAAATATACTATAATAATGTAATGTATATGAAAGCTAATTTACTGTATGAAGTTTTGTTAATTGTAATAGCTATTTAGGAACTTATTTAATAAGTTCCTAAATAGCCATTACAATGATTTTCCATAGATCGTCTTTCTTGGCGTAAGGAATGAATGTTTGTATGTCCACAAAACTTCTAAGCTTCATACTGTAAATTGGTGTTGTAAATCTGTAATTTTCATATACGATTTTGTTCCAGAAGCCATGTAACAGACGATATGTAACATTAACGTTGCTTTATTCGAGATGCTAGAATTAAACGACCATGCTCTCTGTCTGACTCTATCTATTCCTGTAAGGCTATCGTTACTCATCCAAAAATGGCGAACCTGTGTTCTGACTCACGCTATCAGGGTTCTCTTTATATCTTGTATGTATACACGATGCTAAGAGAACTACACACATACACACACCGATACTGGAGGTAACGTTTAATACCCATGTGAAAACAAGATGGCAAATAAAAAGAAGTCGGCTAAAAGATATATAAAGAACTACTGAGTTTCTTGCCGGATCTTCTCAGTTGAAATCGTGTTCCGAACCAGTGGTAGTGTAAAAAAAAATAAACTGACAATTTGTAAGCGCCCCCGTAGGCCTATGCAAAATAAAGACATTTCATTTCACACCTATTTCTAGCGTGAAGCATTTCTTGCGTTTCGATGGAAGGATGTGTTTGCCGGCACACTTTCAGATGAGGCGAACATCATAGTCCTCGGGAGTAGCAACGCATATGTGATTGACTTCAGATAGAACCCATGTCTTGTTTGAAGTTTCTTACAGATGTCCATGAGCAGCAGTGATCACTTACCAACAGGTGGAATGAATGCTAGTTCACTATTTCAATAAAATAAAAAATGTAAGAGCACGGCTGCTTGCCCGGCATGATCTGTTTGTCTGAAGGAAGGTTTTCTTTGTCAAAATTATTTAAATTGAACAAAAATGCGTTTCCAACCCCTGATGAATGACTTTAAATGCTTTTATCAACTACGTATTCATATAACCTGAACAGAAATAATATGCGAAACTTTATTTCATCGCAAATCAACTATTGCACCCTACGGGCATCAATCAAAACGATAAAATTGTTGATCTGTAGTCACATGTAACATTGTTAGAGCAACTGAACTTTACAAACGGTTCTATCAGTTACAAAAACGAAACTAGTATTAGATTTCCTAAAATAAACTTTTAAATGAATGTTACAAAAATAAAATTGTAAATTAATGTTCCCAAATTTTGGAAAATTAACGTTATTTTCGGAACTGGCTTTAGTTTATTTTGAATACATTATATAAATAGATAACTCTTTATATTCGTATGATGTGATATTCCATAAAAAGTAGAGAAAATATACAGTAAAACACATCAGTTCTTAAAATACTTATACGTGTTTGTATTGAATTATATTTTACAAAATAAAATTCTAAAATACGATTTTTCAAACATATTTATCTGATTGAGCAAAATAAAATAACGCTAAAAGTATTATGTAAATAAAAATATTGCCAAGCTATACACTCAAGTCTAAATCTATGGGGGGATAAAATTGTTGATTTATGGTAACCCGTTCAAGTAGAGAGCGAGCGCTCAAAAAGCTATAAAAGAAATGGACGCTCGCTGCCGCCATCCACCGATATTGCAAAAACATCCCTTCTCACTTCTGTCAAACCCTAATAAATATACTACAAATACGGTTCTATCAGGCTTATCATGCGGGACATCGGTCGAAATTATTTATCGGTCCGCTTGACGCTATCCGTTTTGTATAAACGATAAATTAGGCTAGATTACCCTGTTTAGACTGTGAGTAATTTCGATTGGAGCTAATAGTACAGATTTTTTAAGATTAAAACCATGGAGTCATGATTAGTTATTTATTTGCAAATACAATTTTGACAGTAACAATTTCACGCTAGACCTTCGCCCCACAATAGATTTTTCTCCTGTGTTGTAGATGCCGTGGACACAAACTCCCAGATCTAGAACAAACATCTACATAATTATGTCGATCATGTTCTGGCCGGGAATCGAACCCGGAACCCACTGCGTGTCAGTCCGTGGTGACAACTCCACGGCGCGTGTCGTCACTTATGCATGCGTCACTTATGCACTTATATCAGATGAAATTCTTAATTGGTTTTCATAACGCTTTGTATATTTCTAAAACTATCGGTAAGGACTTGATTTAAATAATGACATGCAACCGAACCTGCATTTTTACATTCTTAATTTTTGTTAGAGTAATGGCGCTAAATGAACTGGATTTAAAACTCTCCACACATTCTGCATAAAATAATGCTAATATACATAGTAAAAATGCAAGTTGTTGTAATGTCCCAACTGTTTTTAATATATTCGTAAATAACGATCAATCGGTTATAGTAATAAAATGCAAAGGTAATTTTAGTGTAGAGAGGCATAAATTGGTATAAACATGAGTTGCATAAACCTGAGCGGTATTAAGAAATTTTCTAGAATTTCTATACTTCATACTACAATCAAAATTTAATAGTAATTTGAGCATATCATTGTTACGCCGAAGAATGACCATTCAAATTTAAAAGCACCCGCTTTTACCATATTATTGCTAACCACTGAAGTTTCGTTGCATATTAATTCAGCCCGGCTTGCTTCAAATTCTTTACCGTGATCTATCTCAATTAAGTATTCAACATAGTCAAGGAAAATTAAAGCACGAAAAGGCCACCAGTGGCAGCTAATATGCATATCATAACTCCGCACCGAGTATTTGCGAAGAGCTCTCGGATAATTGAAACTCAAATAGCGAGCACCCTGGGCCGTCTTCGTAGGCACGTTTCAATTGAAAAGTAATCCCACGCCAAACATTTATTTTGTACGTCTCAATCGCGTTGCCTCTACCACTGCACTTGACCAACCAGAATTTTCAACTAACCATACTTCAGTTTAGCACATACATTGACGCTTTTGTTCCGCAATAAAATCAGCGCGGTGAACATGAACGGTAATGGTTAGATCATTTCTATTCTTTTCAACACGTGGCAAACTAATTGGGTCACAGGATATTTCCGAGTGGTTATGAAAGGAAACACCGCCGCGTTCCGCGTCATTATACTCGTATGTAAATATTCTCGCTGAAACCGTTAAATGTGAATTTAAATTCTATTGTTATAACCTTATTTGAAAGTGGAGTGTAGGTTAGGTTTTGTATTACGTAAGTACGAAGTCACTAGATACCTAATAAAGGTTTAATTTTAGTAAGACTATGGTAAGATGATGCATTAATATTTAAACTAATATTTTTATGCTAAAATAAAATTACCTTTCTCGTTCAAAATTTCCTACACAATTTTCTTGCTTTACGAACGAAAAGCTAAGAGATAAGAGGTAACTTTAGAGTAAATGCAACATTTTACTTTATGAACAGGTTGAACCATCGCAATTGCAATTAAAAATATATTAAACCAATTTAAACCCGACAGTAGTAATAGAATATAACAAAATAAAAGATTTACAAATAATTGCTCCAAATCAACCACGCGATTAACAATGCTATAAATAAGAATGACATAAAAATCAATGCAAACATTTAAAAAGAAAATTAATACAAGATCACAATACTAAAAACTAAAAAGCACCATAGAGGTAAATACGTAATTCGCGAAGGAGTTATTGCCAACATTTTGTTTGACACACGCAAGAATGATGGCGAATAGCGAGATATGAGCCATAAACTGAAGCGTCAGACAAGCATTTAAAGGTGAACGTCACGTCGAGTGAAGCGATGGACGTCAATTTGAGACCCACTTCAGCCGCGTTACCGACCGCTCTGCGTTAACTACGGGGTGGAGTCGAAGATACAAGCGACTCATCAGTTCTATTACTTTTAATACACTATTGTATAGATAGGAACGATAATTATGTAGGTATAGCCACACATGCTATGCTGAGGACTAAGTGGGGCGCCTCGGATATTTCGGCGGGCCCCTAGAACAAAATCGTATGTGAAAAATTACCAACTTACAGAATGAAGCTTAGAAGTTTTGTGGACATACAAAACATTGACTACTTACGTCAAGAAAGACGATCAATGGAAAATCACTATAATAGACATTTAGAAACTTATTAAATAAGTTCCTAAATAGCTACACTACAATCAACAAAGCTTCATTCTGTAAATTGGAAATTTTTTATATACGATTTTGTTCTAGGAGCTCGTCGATTTATATCTTTCTCCCTTTCCACATTCTTTAGATTATAAGTCAAAAGTAAAGTATTTTACTTTATGTGCATGTATATTTGTTACTATGTCACGTAAAAACCACTGACCTGATTTGACTGCATACATATAGTTTATGAACTGTATGAACTTTATTTTTTGCCAGAACAATGAAACAAAAATATATTGGCTATAATATAACTATATGTATTTGTTAATTATAATGATTTATTAATAACTTAGATGTACCCAACAATAAAGATAATACCTCATATATAACATACCATATTAAGTCAGTACCATAGTAAGTCACTAATATCCATCATTATTTGATTTACAAATGATGACATCGATGGACCAGTCAATTGTACTGTTGTAAAATACTGGAAGAGCAAAATAAAAGAAAACCATCAAGAAATATTTATTTTCGCCACGTCGCAATAATCTTATCACTTGAAGACGCACTACGACGTAAAAAACAATATAAAAATTGATCACACGTGATGTGGGAGTAGCAAAATTGTATGGACTCCAATAGAACATAACGGTACGTTAAAGTAATAGAAAAATGTAACACAATTCTTTTATATTTTTGGTACTGCTCGTTGACGTGAAATAAAAACTAGATAACCTATGCATATCCCTACTATGAAGATCCTGATATGCATGTTGTTCTTGAACAATAGCCTCTGTTTAATGTGCAGTTACGCAATGCTGGGCATAGGTAGACAATAGGTAGGTGATCGCTTATGCATCGGAGCAAGGCAAGTAGTTAGATACGATTATCATTATGTTCGTATTACAAAGAGGAACACTGGATGTAGGTCAATGTAATTTTAGAAATTATAAAGAAGTGATAGTTACTTTACTACTGGAAATGTATTCATACAAATACATATATATTTTAAAATATTTAAGTGGCAAACTAGCGTACAGTCCAGGTGGAGTGTGGTGGCAAGTGCTCACTACCGTACACGGAAATATGTAAGCAACTTCACACAAAACAGGGGTTGTATCTGAAATCAATGACAGATGCGTTGCTAATCCCCTGGCCTAAAGTGGTCGCCTCATATGAAAGTACTCCAGAAACCACACAATTCCATCGTTATGCAAGAAATACCTAGAAAATAAAGAAATATATACATAGGTGTGGCGTTTATACCACCCTCGAACCGTACTCATTCTGCCATCTTGCAAAATTAAGTAACCAACGGATGACTAGTAGGTATCCTAATATAGAAAGAAATTAAAATGTTCAATATAGAGGTAAACAAGATGGAACATTTGTAAGTAATGTTATTAAAGGTTTTTTTTTCTTTATCGACATCGTTCAGCTGTTAGCTTCTAAGAACTAATGATTAAATAAATAAATAATATAATATAGTCTCAAAACGAAGAATTAAAACATTTGAAAGTACAATGACCCAACATGAAATAGTTCAAACAATTACTTCTATAAATGACTGAATAATGCTACAATTTACTACACTCGAAACGAGGTCATGACGGACGGACTGCGGACGCCCGACAGAGCTAAGTTGTAAACTTGTGTATCAACAAGACAGGGTAACAAAGAACACGTGAGAGAAACAGAGGGATAAAGCAAAGAGGAACATTTTCACAATTGTATCGGAATATGACTTCCGTGAGAATTTACCTTCTTTGATTGGACTCCGGACCAATTTCACCAAGATGTTTTTCTGTTTTATAATAAGGCTACTATTATAAATTGATAATGATGAGGCTAATTCAGTTAATCTTAATTATTTATCAGTAAAAATATAGAAATAAACCAATTGTTTTGGTAATTTATCTATGCTGTCAATAAACAAATCAGTATCAATATTACCGTTAATACTGAAAACACCCTGATTATTTTCCAAATGTTTACGGCTTACAACTGTATTTCCGTGAATAGATTCATTTAGCACCACAGTGAACTACTGTTTCAAACTAGCTATTCTGGGGTCTCCCTGAGCACGCTACTAATTTTGTGACCGCGATTATTCTTAATTGCTTGTAAGCGGTAGCGCTAATGTTAAACAAGTTGGTACGTGTTGCTCTCGGCCTAAATACCTCCGTTTTGGGGAAACAGTCCTAAGTGCTTTAGTATGGGTCAAGTGTAATGTGTGCAATATTAATAGTAACAGGATGTCCTTGTCTCCATTTCTGTCAAAAACTTATTTTCTGCGTCTGGTTTTGGTTTTTTATTCTCTAAGTTAGTTCCCTTTTTTTATTTTACCCTTCATTATTTCTAATACTTAATACTTATAGTCCATCCATCTATCAGATTTTTAAGGCCATTTTTAAGGCCACTGCAGGACATAGATCTCCCCTATGGCGCCACTTCAAACGGTCCTGTGCCCTCTGTTTTATTCAGATCATCAGTCCACCTGGTTGAGGTGGGGGGGGGGGGAGGGTGTGCTCCTTTTATCTAAACGAGCTCGCTACTTGAGGACCTTTCTTTCCCACCGCTTATCGGTCCTACGAGTCATGTAGCCGGCCCGTTGCCACTTCAGCTTGCTAATTTTTAGAGCGACGTTGGTAAGCTTCATTTGTCTTCCGATTTCATCGTTGCAAATCATGTCGCGTAGCAAAATTCCGAGCATAACCCTCTCCTTAGTACGCTGAGCGACCCTAAGCTTTCGAATGAGGTCTAGAGTAAAAGACCATGTTTCGGCGCCATAGGTCTTATTGCTGGAATAATTTCCACTTCAGGAAGGAATTCTGGATAAGAAGATGCTACGTAATTTCCAGAACGCAGCCCAGCCGAGTTGGATTCTTCAATTTTAATACTTACAGCACAAGAATCTTTACTGCTAAATCATTTAGTAGAAATATTTTAAATAGTTTTTTTTTATTTTTTGACTTTCAAAACATTTTGTGTCACATGTAATGTTTTTAAGTAGAAAAATTAAGTTATCCGTCAAAAAATAAGGGTACAAAAATCAAATACTGCGATACATACAATTATAATATTTGTGTAAATCTTATTAAGCTAAATTCGTTTAACGATCCCAATTAAAGTTATCAAGTACGTATAATATTCAACTTAGAATTGTTATTCGTTGCAGTTACAAAGCACTCATGGAAAAATATTACAAAGTAAAAGCTCTATTTTAATTCATTATTATATCTCATTAGGCCTCATCTTTAGTAACTGTAAGGCAAGATACTGGAGCTATCTTTCATTCCAATGTAAAAACATGATTGAAAAAAATACAACATAACAAAAAAGACAAACTCGCTGAGTTTCTTGCCGGATCTTTTCAGTTGAGTGTTCATTTTCAGTTCATCCCAAGATAGTAGAACCAGTGTAGTTCGACCGGGGAAGTACCACCGCCACACCTATTTCTAGAGTGAAGCAGTTCTTGCGTTTCGATAGAAGGGTGTGGTTGCCGGCACACTTTCACATGAGGCGACCATCATAGTCCTCGGGAATAGCGACGCATCTGTGATTGACTTCAGATGGAACCCATGTTCTGTATGAAGTTGATTACAGATGTCCATGGGCGGCAGTGACCACTTACCATCAGGTGGATTGCATGCTCGTTTGCTACTTTAGTTAATAAAAAAAAAAAAGTTGAGGTCATGTTCCGATCCGGGGGTAGTGTAAAAAAATGCATAATTGACAATTTGTAAGTGCCCCTGTAGGCCTATACAAAATAAAGACATTTCATTTCATTTCAATAAGATAATCATATGAGTCCATTTGCTTTAGAGCAAAAATCTTAAGATTATTTCTTTTAAATTGAGATTTTTGAAATTGGATGGATTTGGTTGAAGAATGACTGTGAATAATAGTGGTTATTGCAAATGACGTCTGCGTCTGGGATGGAGAGCTATTTATCCGTCTCAGTCAGACGATTATTATAATAAGCTGTATTTTTACTAACTTCGCTAAATTCTTTGAGGACTTTACCAAATATGAAATAGAAAATATGAAGTTGTAAAATTTCTGGAACGCAGGCAAGTAATTGAAGATAAATCCTTCTCAAATGAGTCTGGTAGCTTGTGATTTGAGTTACTTGCTGTATTGAGTACTGCAATCCTTTCGCCTGTATAAATCCATAAATGAATAAGATCCCCTACAAACGTTTCTCCTTAGACAACATCATCTTAAGAACTATTTTTATTAACTTAAAATATTTCCAATTTGAATTTACATAAATTAGCAAATAGCATAGTTGTAGCCTTCACTTACACGTACCACAACCATACAACAGTGGTTAGGTGTTGCAGCTACCATGCTGTCAACTCGCATTTCGACTGGTAAGGACTTGTGGGTAATCTGCTGCTGATTACATTGAGTGCTACTGATCAGAATATTACATTTATAGACAATTGAAAAGCTACATTTAAGATTGTTTTGCTCAAAGGACAAAATTTATCTAATATATAAAATTCTTGTGTCAAAGTTTTTGTTGCCAAACTCGTCCGAAACGGCTTGACCGATTTTTACCAAATTTTATATGCTTATTCAGTAGGTCTGAGAATTGGCCAACATCTATTTTTCATACCCTTTAAGAGTTTCTTGCCGGATCTTCTCAGTTGAGGTCGTGTTCCGATCCGGTGGTAGTGTAAAAAAATATATATAAATGTAACTGACAATTTGTAAGCGCCCCCGAAGGCCTATGCAAAATAAAGACATTTCAATTCATTTCATTTTCATTTCATTTCATTTCATTTATAACTATGTCAAGAGGGTTAGTAAAAACATTTCGTGTGGCTCAATTGTTATGGGGATACTTTGGAGTACCAGTGACACATTGGAGCTATCGAAATTAGTCTCTTATGACTTGCTTTCAACAGATACTGTTGTTTTCGTTTAATGTTACAGAAGTACCAAAGGAGGAAAGGCTTTGCAACTGCGGCCTATACATCGAATAAAGTAAGGATAAATATAATGTAATATATCGATTTTATTTAAATTTAAGTTGCCGCAGTGGTCGCTTGTGACCATTGACACCGTTACTTAAATCAAAATAAATTAAGAATTCTAGCAAAGAAAAGCAAAATCGTTTCCTAAGGCGAATTTGGTCTAGAGTATTTTTGGCTTTAGACACACTTTAATCCACAACTTTCGACAACTCATTATTGTCCCACTGCTGGGCACGGGACTTCTCTCAGAATGAGAGAGGCTATAAACCACCGCGCTAGAAAAGTGTGAATTTTTCCAAATCCAGAACTAAAAATTACTAATATTTTATTATCCATGTTCTCATAAGCTTAACCAAAAATTAAATGTTCTATGTTGCAAAGGAGTACGTGTCTAAGTGTAGTGAGGAGTTATATTAGTAGTTTGCCCTTTCATGTGTAGTTCCACACTACTTCCAACTTCGGTGACTTGGCAGTACATTCTTTCCTAACAGGTGGTTGTTGCCGGAGTTAGGTGTTACGTGTTGTGTGTCCGTACTTGTTTTTATTGCTTTACGAATGTTCTGCAGAAGTACTACTGTTGCCTACGGCAATAGTAGTTAGCAATATCCATAAGGTTTCAGGTTCAGTCTCCTCAACCCATTATTGTCCCACTGCTGGGCACGCGTCTGTCCTCAGAATGACAGTGTTAGGCCATTTCCACCGCGCTCGCCAAGTGCGAATTGGTGGACTTCACACTACTCCGAGAACTTTTTTTTTTAATTCTCAGGTGTGTAGGTTTCCTCGGTGCATCTAAATTATAAGACAAAATTACGTTTGTATCTAGTAGATACTGTTAATAATCTATTTGGTGCCAATCCATTATTGTCTCACTGCTGGGCACGGGTCTTCTCTCAGAACGAGAGAGTTTTTAAGCCTTAGACCACCGCGCTCGTCAAGTGCGAATTGGTGGACTTCACACTACTCCGAGAACTTTTTTTTTTTATTCTCGGGTGTGTAGGTTTCCTCGCGATGTTTTCCTTCACCGTAAAGCAGTGATAATTAATTTTTAATACACGTAGTTAATCTCATTTAGTGAAACTAATTTCCCATTACTGTTTTGCAATAATTTAGCGATGCGAAAATTTGATTGCATAAATATCTTTGGAGCAAAACCTAGATTCAATACGTCACAGATATTCAGCTGTGAATTATTGGGGACAATTCATGACCATACCCCTTTGCATTTATAAATTATTCATGGGACGTCGTTGCCCCAAAAGCTTTCTGATTGATCTTTAAATAGTCTATTTATCCAAATTACTGTTGAAAGAACTGTTTCCTTCTGTCTAAAAGTGCCATATAATCATAAGGAAAGTAATATTTTAATATTACTTTGCCTATAATAACGTTACATGATTTCAGGTGTCTGTTTGTTGTTTTTATTGTAATTAAAATTTTGTATTCTAGTGCAAACCTGATGCACTTAGAACTTCACCAATATTCCCGAAAGGTTCCATGAACACCGCTAAATTGAATGTTGTGTAGGTATCTGTCAGTGCCGATATTTTAATTATGACTGAGTAATGTATATTACTCGTATAAAACGTAAAATGACAAAAGTATGTGTTTGACTACCTAAAAGTTTATTTTTCTTTTTTCATTAAAAACTTCCAGATTTACAAATATTTCTTAATATTTTTTCATCGTATCAGCTTGTATCTCGATAACATTGTATATGGGTTTGTTACTCTAATACGCAACAACTTCGAATCTCTTGTAACAGAAATTTGGTACGCAGATAGTTAACAAGACGGATTAATACATATTACCAAGCATGATCGAACCGAGCAAGCCGGGCAGAGCCGCGGGAATAAAATAGTCCTTTATGATTGCTTTTATATCAAACCTAAAGGTGAAATCCCATGTCAATTGTGCATAAAGAAGTCCAATTCAGCTCGCAAAATTTGATCTAAACTTGCTCTTACAAACATTGCAAGTTAAATTAGAGCTTGTAAATAATTTGCTTTAATTCTGGGGCGTTGTTTATATTGGATTTGAAATTCACTAAGCTAATCATGCTTGTCATATAAATTATATAAAACGCTGTAAAATAAGACACCAGAAAAATACTTTTATCCAACATTTTATTCTCAATTCTTTTTCAATAATGACAGCTCTGCCACGTCAATCATCGCACCTCTCCTCTCCTCACCTCACCCCCTCACCTCACCGCACCTCTTTCGTCACCACACCGCACCTCTTTTGTCACTGCACCACGCCACATTAAAGCATCTTATCACTGCTGCGTTACAAATCGAACATGCAAAATTTCAACTTAATCGGTTGAAGTTGACTGGAGTGTATTTCTGTAGCAAGATTTCAACCCCACATACGTACGAACTAACAAGGCATGTTGATTAAAAGCTTGTGATAAAACTGAGTTGTATATCCTTTTATCGATTGAAATAGCAAACATGCATGCAGTCCGTCTGATGCTATGTAGTCTCAGCCGCCCATAGACACCTGTAAGTAATTTTATTGACTTCGATTTGAAGTAAATCTCGTTCTTTGGTTCAAGTCACCTGCCGGAAACCACATCATTCCACTGAAACGCAAGAACAGCCTCGCGCTAGAAATAGGTAAGTTCTAGAAATTGTTCACAATGTACCCTACATCATGGGAGCAATAACAGGTTATGTGGGAGTTTTATCTTACTAAAACTCACAACAGAACATAACCGGAGTCCCTTTCAGGATCTTCCGCTGTGAGTGACTGTGCTCACCGCATCGTCTGGTCTTCAAGTCTGTTTGCGACGCAACCCCGAAAGCTCCTTTTAGTCGCCACTTACGACAGGCGGGGAATATTGTAGACCTATTCCGATCCCGGAAGTACGGGAACACCGCGCCAGCGAGTGCTCCGCAGAATCCTGGGCATGAATACAATGGTGTAACTGCGCTGAGGTCTTCCTGCCTTTCCTGTATAGAGTTGTCTAAAAGCAAAACCGCCTCTTTGCCTAAAATTATTTCTGAAAAAGGTGGTTTTGCTTTTAGGCAATAAATATATACTTACATAAGCAGCCATGTCTGGTGAGTATCCGTGTCAGCCGGTAGGTGAGGCCTTTCTTCTGCCATAACCAAGCTCGGAATATGGGCAGGATCGCGCTGATTACGCGCTCGCATGTGCCTCGCGGCTCCTGGATTCGTTCGTGTCAACGCCTTAGGGCAAGCCACCTGACTAATTTTACTAACTGGTGATCTGATCTGCTATAAATACTCAATAACTTATTTTTTCAGTTCATAAATACTAATACAAATTTACTTTGAATTTACGTAATAAACTGTGCTTCAATATGCCAGAGATAGCGCATTGAATTATAGTGGACAGCTCACGACAATGGCCGTTTGTGTTTGTATTCGATTTATGGAGCACTATTGCTAGAAAACATAGCGATTGACCATTACTTTGATTTTGGGAATAGACTTTAGAGAGTCGCATAGGCCGACATTTGCTATAGTTATAAATAAAACAATAATGAGATACGTAAAAATACATTGTGTATTATTAGGTGTTACTTCACAAATTCGCACTTGGCCAGCGCGGTGGACTATGGCCTAAACTCTCTCATTCTAAGAGAACACCCGTGCCCAGCAGTGGGACAATATGGGGCTGACGAGAGGTGTTAAAGGCGTCGTCGCTTGCAACGCCACATAAATAAAATAACAGAAAACACTAAATACCCAAGCTATATTTCATTTATTTGATAAACTGAACATATAATTAGTATCGTCAGATAAATAAGTACCGTAGATGCGAATGGTTCTGAAGTTACAAGTGCGCTTAAGTAAAAAAAACTAGATGGCGCTGAACGTACTTGAATAATGCTTAGACAAAGACTACAACAAATAGCAGGAGAGGATGTCAAAGATAACCATTTCTGAATAATCGCGGACGATTCAGAAATAACCGTTTGCATAAATGATTCATGAATATCCGACGCTCGCAAAACATTCCGATTGATCCGTGAACTGACGATTACCCAGCTCAGTGCGCCAGACTGGACTTGATTTGGTGGCCGTGATTTTCGAATTCGATTGCCAAGGAAGTTAAACTATACTGTGAAATATAAATTCATCATAATTGATAAATATTTTTATGATAAAAGGTTGACATTGTATTTTATTAACATAATAATAGAAAAGGTGGTAGAACCAGTGTAGTTCAACCAGGGAGGCACCACCGACACAACTATTTCTAGGGTGAAGCAACTCTTGCGTTTCGATGGAAGAGTGTGGTTGCGGCACACTTTTATATGAGGCGACCACCTCAATCCTCTACAGTAGCAACGCATCTGTGATTGACTGCAGAAATAACCTATGTTCTATATGAAGTTGCTTACAGATGTCCACGGGCGGCAGTGACCACTTACCATCAGGTGGACTGCATGCTCGTTTGCTATTTTAATCACATAAAAAAATGTTTCTCGCCTTTGCTAAGGAATATCCAAACCCTCCACCAACTCACGTAGATACACTGCATGCTTGTTAGGTACTTTTTTAAAACAGTTTAATAACTTATTTGGGCAATACAATAAATACCTCGACGATATAGAAATAACCGTTTGCATAAATGATCCATAAATGTCCGACGTTCGCAAAACATTCCGATTGATCCGTGAACTGACGATTACCCAGCTCAGTGCGCCAGACTGGACTTGATTTGGTGTGCGTGATTTTTGAATTCGATTGCCAAGGATGTTAAACTATATTGTAGTATAATTTAATCATAATTGACCAATCACAGTAAACACTATCTGAAGTCAATACAAACACAAACACGCACGCTCGCTTTCTACACTCATAGCCCTTTAGGATTTTCTCCTATGTCGTGGGTGCCAAGGACACCCACAATACAAATACACATACACCCAGAACATGAATCTAAACTCATCATTCAGATACCTGTCCGGCCGAGAATCGAACCCGGAAGCAATTGCGCGTCAGACCGGTACGGTAAACAGAACGCCACGCGGGTCGTCAATGACAGAAGCGTTGCCACTGCTGAGGATTAAGACGGTCGCCTTAAATAAAATGACGTACAAACACCCTTTCGCCAAAACGCAAAAACTTCTTCATGCTAGAAATAGATAATTACATGGACCACCTTACCTATTTCGAACATGAACCTCCCCTGGTACCTCCACTATCGAACCATACACATACATTTTATCTCGCAAAATTAATCTTGCTAGATAATATCAGATGTCTAAGACCGAAACACAAGTATTAAAACATTGAAAACGCGAAAAAGGGCTGTCAGAGATGCTCACAGTAATACGTTTACATCCAGCGGATTTCCTATTTACAGTCACGAGCAATAATATGTGATTATGGAAGATTGGCAAAAGTATCCAAGAAGGAGTTTAATAATATCTGACTACACGAACGCAGCAAAAATGTCTGACATTGAAAGGCAGCATAATGCAGTAGCGTCAAAATTATGTGATTTGACGTTCATCTACATAATTTTGACGCTACTGCTACTTATGCTGCCTTTCAATGTCAGATATTTTTGCTGCGTTCGTGTAGTCAGATATTGTTGAGCTCCTTCTTATTGATCGTGACTGTACCTTTTAGCTTGAACCATTTATTAATTTGTTTATTAATCCATTACAATTACGGAGAGAATTAATGTTTCCACAACAAACAGTAAAAACATATTCGTGCTATGCAATTAATTAGCAATTTGCGCTACAATTCTTGGCCGCAAAAACCCAGATATAACACTAGCAGCACAGCCGTTTTTACATGTTATTTTCCAGTCTATAATTATGTGCGTATTAGAAATTAATTAAGTACCATTGCTTTACGGTGAAGGAAAGCATAGTGAGGAAACCTTTTTTTTTTTGTTGTCGAGGGGGAAACCTTCAAAAGGTACCCGACGTTGTGGGAGCAACGCCAGGTTACGTTGAATTTTTATCGGTGACCGTCCTCAGCGCTGGGTGGAGGACTCCGGGATCTCCAACGGAACACAACCGGATCTCTCCGATCGTGATGCCTCTTTCGGACTCTTCTCCGGTGAGCATTCACGCTCACCGTGCCTTCTGGTGACAGGATGCGACCACCGACCACATGTTGTCGTCCTTCCCGGGATTACTCGCTGGGCTGTTCGAGCTCCCCCTCTAGCCGCCTGCAACCCCAGAAGCCCCATTAGGTCGCCTTTGACGACTGACAGTGGATACCATAGTCGTCCTTCTTCTACTCCCTGGCTACTGAGGAATAGTGAGGAAACTTACATACTTGACTGTTCTTAAAAAAACGATTTTCTAAGGTGTATGTAGTCTATTAATCTGCACTTGGCCAGCGCGGTAGACTGGGGCCTAAAACTTTCTCATTCTGAAAGAGGACCCGTGCCCAGCAGTGGGACAGTAATGGGTTGACGACGACGACAACCCATTACGGATATATCATTAGATATTGAAGAAACGCTAGTTAATTAAGCATTACAAATATATGAAACAAAATATTAAATACTTTTATGTACATATCTATATTAACACAATATTTTAAAACGGTGTAAATACATATAATAATTTAAAAATACCCGACTGCAAATTTAAGTTTCAGCAGTTGGGTTTTTCGTTTTCATAATAATTTTATTTTTAAATTAGATAATTAATTTATTTTATAATTTATTTTAAATAATTAATTTAATAACCTGAAATAATACACATTTAGATAACACGCTGCGAGAAAAAATAACAAGTAGTTTTTTTTCTATTGTAGTTAGGTACAGAGCAGTGATAGCCTAATGGTTGAAGAGCAGTGATAGCCTAATGGTTGAAACTTGCCCTCTCGATCGGGAGGTCCGAGGTTCAAACCCCGGCACGCACCACTGATTTATGTGCGTATTGGAAATTAATTATCACTGCTTTTCGGTGAAGGAAAACATCGTGAGGAAACCTACACACCCGAGGGTTCTTAAAAAAAAAAAAAAGTTCTCGGAGGTGTGTGCAGTCCACCAATCCGCACTTGGCCAGCGCGGTGGACTATGGCCTTACCCCTCTCATTCTGAGAGGAAACCCGTGCCCAGCAGTGGGCCAATAATGGGTTGATGAGAGTTAGGTACAAACATATTTGAATACTGAAACGTACAATATATGAATTTATTTACGGAAAACGGGCGTCGATTATTTAATTGAGCTCTATAGAATTGCTAGTATTTTTCAATATTTAAAATATGTTACTATATTGAAACAAACGGCATTTATGGTATCGTAATGAAATTTGGAACACTGTTCGATTTGTCTGTATCGTATATTTTCGTTGTATTCATATACGGAAGAATAAAATGATATGCTAACGCAGTACTTGTTACATGAAGCATGTACATAATATCGCATAGAATTTTTGTTACACAACAAAAAATGTGTCAGTATGTTTGTTCATTGAAAAATTAATAATGTTGTCGTATAGTCATTCCTGTCCCACTGCTGGACACGAGTCTTCTTACAGAATGTGAGATGATGATTATACCATGCGGGTCAAGTGCGAATTTATAGACTTAACACACATTTGAGAACTTTTTTTAAAGCACTCTCAGGTGAGTAGGTTTCCTCTCGATGTTTTTCTTCACCATAGAGCAGTGATAAATAATTTCTAATACGCACATAATTTTAGAAATATTTGTGGGATTTAAAACTCGGACCTCCAGATCGAGAGGGTAGGTATCAACCATTAGGCTATCACTGTGTTCAAATGTTTTTAAGAAATAAAAAATCCTATCACTTGTCTTATTAGCCAAATTCATAAAAAAATGTCGTATGGAACCAGCCTTTGTTAAAATCGGTTAAAAATGTCGGCATAAAAATTCTAAAGAGTTGACTTTTAGAATTTTCACAACTTTATTCTAAATAATTAGCATGTCTAACCTTTTCTACCACCCACAAAGATTCATGATGCCGTGGATACTTACATTAAATAAAATACAAATAAAAGGCTTAGAAATAATAATTAACTGTATGTGTTGATATCTATTAGATAGGATTGTTTTAAACGTAATAGTGGCTATTTAATTCCAATACACCACAGGATTCAGGCTGAGTTGTAGAACGTGATGTTGTGACCTTAGAAAACGTTGGAATCTTAAATTAATAAAATCTTAATCAGAATTTGTAAACGCATTTTAAATAATACTCACAAAAAGATTTACATAACAATAAAACAATTGTGTATAATGTACACCTATTTTTACAAAAATAAAAGTATAAAAGTTAAAAATTTAAATTTTCGCAACTCGAATTTTTGTATTCTCCTTTTATTATAATACATTTACAGATTATTCTTATGAAAAGCCACCGTATAAAACCGAACTTTGCATCACAAAGAACACAAAAGAGAAATAACAAAAGGTACCTATTTCCACACAATTTCCAGCACCGTCTTGTCACGTCAAATGTAATCTAATCAGACCTAACTCAGCCGTAGTCAAAAATAATATCTAAATAGTATTTGCATGGCAAATTTAATTTTGCGTACTAGCGTTTAGGCGCAAACAGTGTGTGCGTAATGAATAAAACATGGCCGCTCATACGTCGCTTGAGCTGGCTGCTGGAGGCCACGGAAACAGCGGGAAAGCTTTAGAATTGTAAACAAAACCTTTTATTTGCTGGAGGTGACCTTATCATAAATAATTATTTTCACCGTGAACGATTTGAAATAGCATTAAGAGCAATACCAACCCAAAAGTATATATCTACCCTATAGAGGTATAGCTATAGGATTATTATGTTATAGATAAACCTCAACTAGGTTTATGTAAGATACTATAGGGTTGTGTTCCGCGTTGTTCACAAGTGTTGTGTCCGGGGTGTGAAGATTTTGTTTTTACTCTTGTCCTACGATAGGCAAGATGGCAAGCGTAATAACATATAGTCAGGACGAATTGAGTCGTAGTTGAACTCCATGTACAGAAAACATCTCCTGATATAGAACAAAACGGATTGAATTTGAGGTCTCAAATAAAACAATTTGTATTCATAAGTTGCTTTTTCCTTTTTTCAAATTTCTGAAAACAGTTTTCCAGTCTTTTATGATTTCTGTGGTGTAGATCGGCTTAAAATACACTTATTCAGACATACATTACAACCTTTATTATAATCATATCAATGAAATTTGGTTGTTATATAAAATACATTTTGATATCCGCATTTTTAGTGGCCACAGCCAAGCGAGGCAATATAGAGCTTTGACGATTTTCTTTTAGAATTTCAAGTGATTCTAAAGTCCTTCAGAGTTGTACAGCGGGATGCATTTTATAGGAGCGCTGCACTTTATCTATGTAAATAGGAAAAGGGTAACGCTGTTATATTGAAATTTATGGATTCCGCGACTTTATCTTATTGGACTAGCCTTTTCCTTTGGAAACTTTAGCTCACGTTCACTACAATAAAACAATATAATAAAGAGAATGATAGGTACTAGCATATAGTCACTACGAAGAGAGATCACGATTCCGGTTTGACATGTAGAGAGTTCCAGGTTCAACTTTCGGCCAGACAAACACCGGAATAAAATTAATAAAAATGTAATTCTGGGCAAGGTAGCGTAAATGTCAATACGTATTTATTAGTATTAGAACTTATATTAACTTCTAAAGCATATTATGACTATATTTGACACTGCACATATAAGATGAACTTCAGATAGAACTCGTGTTCTATAGGAAGTTGCTTATTGATGTCCATGCGGCAGTGACCACTATCAGGTGGACTGAACGCACGCTTGCTAATTTGGTGTAACAAAAAAATCCTCATAGTCCAAATTTGCATCATAATAGCGTACCCTTACAGTACCGCATGTGACCCTTGTGATGTTTCCATTTAGAATAGATATTCCAAAAAACCAAAACATGTAATTTATCTAAAAAGTATTATGTTATGAAATACAAACTATATAATGGCCTAGATATAATTTAGCCATTCATCAATTTCTTTCATTTTCTAAGACACGAGTGAAAGAGGTTGCCGTGTACCGGGATGGGTATTTAAATCAAACGCATTACAGACTACTTTAATCATAGAGATTATGCCTATGTTTTATTAGGATTTTTACTACTAGCAACTAAACTCTATATTTTTATGACATTACAGTTCAAATGACAACAGTGGTCACTGCTGGTTGTGACCACATATAAATAGCTTCCTATTATCCTTTTTTTTATATCGAGGGGGAAACCTTCGAAAGGTACCCGACGCCGTGGGAGCAACGCCGAGTTATGTGGGATTTTTACCTCACTAAAACCCCCCCGGTGGCCATCCTTGGCTCTGTATGGAGGACACCGGGATCTCCAACGGACCGCTGCCGGTCTCCTCCGAGCGCGATGTCCTCTTCGGGCTCTTCCCAGTGAGCATTGTACTCAATGCGCCTCCCTGGTGTTTACGATAGCATGTGGCCACACATGCCGTCGTCCTACACGGGGTCGCTTGGCTGGACGGTTCGAGCTCCCACTCTTACCGCCCGCAACCCCGGAAGTCCCTTTTAGTAGCCTCTTGCGACAGGCAGGGGATACCGTAGCCCTATTCTGATACAGGGATAGCTTCCTATTATCCTATCTGAAGTGAATCATACATGTTTTGCTACGACGGTTGCCTCATACCTATAAAAGTAAGCCGGCAACTACACTCTTAAATATGTGTAGCGATTATACCTTCTCGGACGATCCATATACGTTTTTCCACCTTGAATTTAAAAGTAGCAGACTTTCAAACTATATTAGAGTAAATTAATTCAATAATTTCGATAGTTTGAGAAAATTAAACATATTTTTGAAGTGAAACTTCTTTAGGCGCATGAGGGTAAAATTTTTACAGATGAAACGTCACGCCGGTATGCAACGGAAGTGTCGGAAAAGAGAGAGAGAGTGATCGAGACCGATTGAGAGAGAGTAAGACAGGGCGAACGTAGCATGAGCAACTAGCCGTGGAGTGAGAGTAGGGAGCAAGCGAGTGAGAAAGATTGAGAGAAAAAGTGAGACAGAGCGAACGTCGTATCACGCCTTTTTCCCTTCCTCTTAATCTTGGAAATTTAAAGTTTTAGATTTGTATAAATATAAACAAGATTTATAAATTAGTTCGCCAAAGAAGTTTCACTTCTGACATGTGTACTTTGTACGCACGCATGTTTTTTTACATTGTGATTTCATTTCTCTCAAAAATGATATCCATTACTATTTTTAAAATTTCACACACGTAAAAGCTCTATCTATCCAATGTAATAACAAAAGAATAGGAATGGTCCAGTCACTATCCATGTAATATTTTGAAAATATTAATTTCAAATACAGCCTCTATATTATATACGTAAACAACACTAGCCACGCTATGTACTTACATTCTTTTGTGTGTACAAAACTTCATTATGTGGGAGCATAAATGACACTTATACTTAATACAAGTCAAACGGCAAAATTGTCTATATATTGACATGACGTATTGTTCTCTATTACCCAAGTGCTCTGTGCTCAAACGTACGTAATTGAATCCCGCTCCATAGAGCCAATCCCCTCAGAGATAACGCCGGCAACGCATTTGCATATAAGATGCAACGTTAAACATACCCGGTTGCGATGCTGATGTGCTTAGCTTAAGTATATTTTTCTTGTTAATGTTTTCTATAAATAGTAGACGTGTTATATAAATATCATTGATAGCTGATAAATAATTTCTCGTCATTATCGCCCCACTGCTGCGCAGAGGTCTTTTCTCAGAATGAAAGAGTTTAGGTCATAGTTCACCGCGCTTGCCAAGTGCGAATTGGTGGGCTTCACACACTCACACACCTCCAGGAACGATTTTTAAAAAACTCTCGGGTGTGTAGGTTTCCTCGCGATGTTTTCATTCACCGAAATTAATTTCTAGTACGCGTATGAATCAATGGTGCGTGCCTGGGTTTGAACCTCGGACCTCCCGATCGAGAGCACAAGTTACAACCATTAGGGTATCACAGCTCCTTAAATACCTTATAACTATATAATTAACTTTTAACTATATAATTACAATAACTTATTAGTATATAAAATGCAAACGTTTGTGAGTATGCATGTGTGTTTGTATATTCTTTTACGCAACAACTGCGCTGAAATTTGGCATACAAGTACTTGAGACCCAGGTATCCAGATAAGCACATGATTTTCGTGGTGAAAGTTGTTGAAGCTATCGAAACTGAGGAAATAATATAATATTAAATATGGTACGATAATATAGCTGTCTTTTTTAAACTTCTTCGTTTAAAATAACTCGTTTGCTACCTTATAACTGTTTGTTCTGAAGTAATAAACGAACATGCAGTCCATCTGATTGTAAGTGGTCACTGCCGTCCCCTGCCTGTCGTAAGAGGCGACTAAAAGGGGCTTCCGGGGTTGCAGACGGCTAGAGTGGGAGCTCGAACCGTTCGGTCAGGCAATCCCGGGAAGGACGGCGGTATGTGTGGTTGCATACCGTCGTAAAGACTAGACGGAGCGGTGGGCCCAGCCGCCCATCTGGGAGGAGCCCGATGGGGCAGCGCGCTCAGAGGATTCCGGTTGCAGTCGTTTCGAGATCCCGGAGTCCTCCTTTTTAGCGCCGAGGACGGCCACCGGGGGGGTTTTAGTGCGGTAAAAATCCCACATAACCCCGCGTCGCTCCCACGGCGTCGGGTACCTTTTGAAGGTTTCCCCCTCGAAAACAAAAAAAAAAGTGGTCACTGACGATGCGTCGCTACGCCCGAAGACATGGAAGCTTCCCTCTTGTAAAATTGACTGCGAAATGTCCGTCTGTTGATAGACAACATTCTTATTAATTATCTATGCATTATAAAAAATATGTAAGTGCGTAGAATTTTGTTATTAAACAGTAATAAAAAGTGTGATTTTGTTGTGTTACCCAAAATGTAAAGCCCGTTGTTATTATATGTTATTGGAGATATACTATTCAGCTTGTAGATTTTTCCTTAAATTAACATAATTAACTTATATTGTTAATAACATGGTTAGCTTATAAGGCTTTACTTTGTTAAGGGTTATAAAGTCTTCCTAGCGCATGGCCGTGACGGTTTTCAAATATAATACTTGTGAAAACCGGAATTTTTGCCAATAAATACCTAAAGATTACTGTAATTTTCATAAAAAGTTATTGTTGTTACAACTCTTAATTATTAACAAAACTTTTAAAAAAACTTTATGTATAATACATTACTTCCGCAATTAGTTAAGTACATAATACTCGTATGTGAAGTCTATATCCTAATTTCTCCATCTCCGTAATGCAGAAATAAGGATCTGCCTTACAATATCGATAATACGAATGCCTTACAAATTCGAATACCTTTACGTTTCACAAATAAAATGCTCCGAAGTCTGCAGCACTGGTTGTAACAACAATAATCTCCTTTATGCGTATGGCTTTAGCAGATATTTTTGCATGCTCAAAGGACCTTACCAGGCAATTTCCTGCCTCTCTAAATACATCGCCAGGTCGCAAGCTCGCTGTCGAAAGAGTACTTGATCTTTACGACTGGGAGACGTACGATCTCGATCATAATATTTTGCTACACGACATATTGAATATTGGGTATGACACTGGTATATCAGATAAAGTAACTTTTTGTATGATAAGTTCGGCGTATGATAATAATCTTACATCTATTTATGCGTTATTACTTATACCTTAGCAGCTGTGTTCTGATTTAGACAAAGCATTTTAACTTGTTATCATAGGCATAATACAATATAAAGCGTTACTAAGTTACGATTTAAAGGTAAGTAAAACGTATTCACACAATGCGTCCCAACGTAATAGTAAGGTAGCGCCTGTAGAACAACCAGCCCTTCTTAAAAGCAGGAAACCAGTTATAATTCTAGTTACACATGTCCTTGTCCAGCTATGATCGTTTATTGTTATGCAGATTGTACACTCATTTACCGCATTCGCATTTCGCAACTCTTCAAGAGATGGAGTCACTAGTATACTGAATCACGCTATCATAGTTTTTCAACATCTTCCCTATACCATCCATCAATTCGCCTTCGAAAGTCCATTGTTGGACACCAATCACCTCCTTCCACCGAAAAGCAAGAATTGCGTCACTTTACAAATAGGTGAGGCGGATGTGTGATCTGCCGGCCAAGCCATAAGTTCTACCACTTGGAATTCATCCACCCATCCATCCATCAGCCTTTTGTTGTCTACTGCTGAACATAGGCCTTCCCTAAATGGCGCCACTCCAACCGGTATTTGGAATTATTAAATTCAAAATACTAACAATTATTTTTAATTTCAATGCGATATGGTATATTCGGCAACGAATAAAACGTTATATAAGTTTTATTACCTTCAAAATTAAAATTAAAATTTCGCTACATTTAAATGGCTCTCAATGTTGATTTGCATTGTAAATCGTTATATTAAATCGTGATCGCAAAGATAAAATATTGACTTCAGAACACATTTGTCTGCAACAAAGTAAAGCGAATGACATCGGAATAGATCTCTTTGTAAATACACCGTAGACAAATACATCTTTGTTGATTCGATCTAGGACGAAAATTCGATTCAGTTCCAACGAACGGAAGCTTTTGGACTAGGTAATAATATTTTAAAAGTCGAGCTTAAAGCTTCTATATAGATTTTGTTACAGTACAATGGTTACCTAAATGGAACAGATAGGTTTCATATACGCTTTCTACACTCATGGCCCCACACTAGGATTTTCTCCTGTGTCGTGGGTACCATGGACACACACAAACCGTCTACACAAACACCCAGACCCAAAACATGAATCTAAACTCATCATTCAGATAGCTGTTTGGCCGGGAATCGAACCCGGAACCCATTGCGCGACAGACCGGTATGGTAACCGCTCCGCCATGCGGGTCGTCATTTAATTTGTAAATGTAAGTTTTATTGTTTTATTAGTGATATTTATGTCGCAGAATCCTATGAATTGTTATCGAATGGTCGCCCAACATATCGATATTTGTTTAATTCCAAATCAGTGTACGTATTTATTGACAAAACCATCACAAGCGCTATTGACTGATTTCCTAACATTGACAACTGACGTGGTAATATTCTTTTAATATGAATGATGAGGTCGTAAGATGCCCTGACATTGACAACTTATTAATATTCTTATAATATGAATGAGGTCGTATACCATGGTAAATTGATTAATTATCTCTTACATATTTATTTGTTAATATTGTGTCATTGTCATATGAACAAACTTTCCCTTAGGCGTCAGTTCATAAATTCATATTCAAAAATATAAAAAAATACCGGATAGATTTACACATAAATTTTAATTTACTCTATCAATAATCTACTACTAATCAGTGCCGGATTAGCCACATAGCAAGTAGCAAATGCTACGGGCCCCGCGAGTAGAGGCTCCGCGGCCCAACACCTACCTGCTATTTATATTTTACTATTGCTATCCTAAAAATCCTAAACTGAAAGAAGATATGGAAAGTTGATATGGAAAGTATCATCTCTAAATTTTCTCAGATTAAATCCAGAAAACTAGTAACAGTTTTGTTTTATTTAATACTCTTACTTAAGGCAAACTATGGGCCTCCGGTCAGAATCTACAGGCCCCGCGCTGGCTTAATCTGGCACTGCTACTAATGATTTTGCTTACAAGTGAGAGGGGTTATAGTAGTCATACTTGACTTTACATATCAGTACCCAGAGTATATGAATAATTTCGTACGAAGACGCTGCCGCCTGTCTCTTGCACTAATCCTTTAGTTGCCTTCTACAACGTCTTGTCTAAAAGCTTAACGTCGCTTGGTTGTAGGCTATCTGAAAATATTATATTTAAACTTAATTAGCAAACGAAATGAGATTAGGAAGATTGTAGGACAATATGGTTCGAACAATTAAACCATTACATCTTTTTCTTGCGTTTCCGTGAAAGAGGACGGATGCCAGCTTACAACATACAAGGTGATCATGTAGTCAAAAGTGGCAAAGCATATGAAACAATATCAAGTATAATCGTTTGTATTATATAGACTTGGTTTCAGATGTCCATGGGCGGCACTGCTAATTATCGGATAGACTATTTTACTACGGCAATCTTAAAGAAAAAACACAAACAAATTATATTTATGTAAGTTAAGGACGTGCTACGCTTTCTACATTAGTTTCCAACAAATATCGCTTCATTAGCATAAAATGATCGTTCCTCCAAACTTAGTACGTGACATCAAAAGACAGCGGGCATTAAGCACTAGGATTCAAATTACCATTGTGCTCGAACTCACGCTCGATTCGAACTCATCTCGCACAGACCGCGCTCATAGTAGTCCAATCGAGCGTGAAAACCATCCCCAGTAGTAAGGCTCATGAAATATTAATAACACTCAAAACGTTCAGCAGCGAATACGTTGGCCGTCGCGCTCCCAAGTTTATCCACCCATGCATAAATAGGAACGGGAATTTGGCCTCTATCTACTAACAGTTAGGTCCTAAATTCCCATGTACCAAACGACGGAGGTATACACTATTTTGCCAAGGTATACTTACCTAATATTTCTCGGGTCGTGGGATATGCTAATGCAGGATCGTCGAGTTCGGTTTAGTTCGGCTTGACCCACCGGACCTTAGGGCCGTTATAAAATAACATTTAACTCGCCGTTTCCAATGTGGAATTAATTTTAAATGTCATTTTTGAACCCATTGCTCTCGTATATAATATTTGTAACTTTCCATCGCAGAATATAATGGGGCGATTGTCCATAAATACGGGAATACGTTCGAGCTGTAACACCAATTTTGGCCGAAATTATTGATTCCAGATTGTAATCAGAGATGTGAAAATGGCAAAGTGTGGTCATTTAAATAGGTCGTTATTTTCAAATTTACTCTCGAGTTCTAAATAGGACTAAATATGTCTCTTTGAGATTGATTGGTAAGGATGCATTATAAGGAATCAAGGCATTTTTGAATTGGAAACTTTTTTAGGCGCGTTGAACGATTTTTTTTATCTGATTGAAGTAGCAAACGAGCATGCAGTCAACCTGATGGTAAGTGGTCACTGCCGCTCATGGACATCTGTAAGGATTTTCATTTAGAACTGGGGTTCTGTCTGAAGTCAATCACAGATGCGTTGCTGTTTCCGTGGACTAAGTCCAAGACTTAGTCCAGTCCAGTAAAGGTGAGCATTTGTTTCGAGCTTTATTTTATTACAAGCGTAGAATTGTAGAGTCCTAAGAGTCCTGACACAGTTGAAGGATTCACTTCAAGTCACTTATAATAATCTTGGGGCTGAGTAATACATAGTAATTTTTATTTCTCTTTACGATCTATATTTTCGCTGTACCTCGCTAGCCGGCCTGTAGCATTTGTCACACAATATTTTTATTTGACCGCGTGGCGCAGCGGTTACCATACCGTTCTGACGCGCAATGGGTCCCGGGTTTGATTCCTGGCCAGACAGGTATCTGATCAATGAGCTTAGATTCCTGTTCTGGGTCTGGGTGTTTGTGTATTCGTCTTGTATGTGTCCATGGTACCCACGACACAGGAGAAAGTCTTACTGTGGGGCTATGAGTATAGAACGCGTGTGTATTCTTACTCTAAACGATATAACGCTAAGGTACATTTCAAATTTCTTATTTAAAACACCCTATTACCCTTTATGAATGTCTCTTGCAGAAAATACAACGAGCTCATTTCACGCAACGATTTTCAAACATATGATATGAAAATGTAGTTATAATAATACATATTTGACTACACTCAGTTGAGATATCATTTATAATACAGTCTGTATGGCTCTCATGTGAACCTGGCGCCATCTATTTAGTAGGCCAGCTTACTAATTACTTATTGTGCCACAAGAGAGCCCTTAAAGAGAAAACATATTAATAAATAAGTAAAATGTAATCGCAAAAATGCTGCAGATTAGCGTGTTTTATCTTAATTTAAAAATAAACGCTAGTTTATAAATATGAATTATGAACTTTTTAACCTAAAAATGCATATTAATTTTATTTTCAACAGCAAATTTGAATGTGGGTCATATTTAAATTCCAGTAACATTTTGTTTAGTTTCAAACAATTAATGGCAACAAGAATTACATTTGAAAATAATTGTAGGTTTAATTAACTTGATGCCTGTTTTAGGGTCAAAGGGAACGACTCGTACCGAACTAGGCACTACGAAAAAGTACTCCACAGGGATTTTAACTTAGGATTAAGCAAATGAAACAGTAATTAAAAATCTCACAGCTAGAACATTAAACTAATTTCAACTTCCAATTTTGGCTTGGCCGGAATCGAATGGTATACCAACTGCAGCATAACGCGTATCATCGTCAACCCGTTACTGTCCCACTGCTGGGCGAAGGTCTTCACTCGGAAGTTCGAAATGGTACACTTCACAGACTTTAATTTTTAAGAACTCTTAGTTGTGTAGGTTTCCACACGATATTTTTCCTTCATCATAAAGCTATGATAATTAATTTGTATATAAGGAGTATTCTTAAATAGTAACTTAAATGGCGTAACGAAAACGTGATGATTGTGTGAGTGAGAGTAGAGGTGAAGTAATAGGGTGAGAAGACCAGAACATTAAAAGTAAAATAGTTTGCAAAAACTCTGACTACTGTCTTATCATCTATTACAATAAAACAATTATAAAAAATTGCGTCCCTTCAGAACACGTGAAGTGTGTGTGTGCTTACTATCAGGGTTTGTTGTCACAACAACCACAAAACATCATGGCTAATCTTTACAATGATCGGTGTATCTAGTTTTGTATGAGATCGTTTAAAAACTAAATAATCAGTAGGTACTAGTATCATCAACGCTTTCTACACTCATAGCTTTCTACACTCATAGTCCCACACTAGGATTTTCTCCTGTGTCGTGGGTGCCATGGACACACACAAGACGAATACACAAACACCCAGACCCAGAACAAGAATCTAAACTCATCATTCAGATACCTGTCTGGCCGGGATTCGAACCCGGGACCCACTACGTGTCAGACCGGTATGGTAACCGCTGCGCCACGCGGGTCTTCAAAAAAAAGTATTTGTATCATCTAGATAACATTATTCATAATTTATGTAACTTAGCCTATAAATATGTGACTAAGTATGCCAGGTTAGTTAAAAGTTACGAATAGTCCTTCGGACTATCTAATGGCTAAGCTCCAATGCAGAGGTATTCAACCTGAAAATACTATCGTTAGTAGATTTTTTTTTAAATAGTTCTAATTCATACCTTTTAGTATACTGTTTCTTTTTTCTATAATATAATACTAGCAAGCTAGTATGCAATCCATCCGATAAGTGGTCACTGCCACCACCGCTGCTGGATGGACGTCTATTTATTTTATTTATTTATATTTTTATTTTTTTTGTATAGGCCTACGGGGGCACTTACAAATTGTCAGTTACATTTTTTTTCTTACACTACCGCCGGATCGGAATACGACCTCAACTGAGAATTCTGTAAACAACTTCATATAAATAATATAGTTAATAATATAGTTAAATATTAATAATATAGTTTTCATTATAAAATATTCATAACATTCATAATAAGGTATCTGAAAGGAATTACAAATAAGGTGCCTACTCCTGCGGACTGAGATGGCGCCTAATTTAAATATAAGCTGTCAAGCACACATTCAGTAGAGGTAGAACCAGTGTAGTTTAACCGGGGAAGTATCACCGCCACACCTATTTGTAGCGTGAAGCATTTCTTGCGTTTCGATAGAAGGGTGTGGTTGCCGGCACACTTTCTCTTGAGGCGACCATCATAGTACTCGGTAGTAGCAACGCATCTGTGATTAACTTCAGATGGAACCCATGTTTTAGTTTATTACAGATGTCCATGGGCAGCAGTGACCAGTTACCATCAGATGGACTGCACGCTCGTTTGCTACTTCAGTCAGATAAAATAAAAAGCGCACCCTTCCATACATAACGTATGAACTGCTTTACGCTAAGAATGGGTGGTACCATACTGTCGTTACTTGAATGTTACAACATTTCATCTGAACACTCACTCTATACCAAAACATTCAAATCTTCCTTTAATTTTTTTGTCCTTTCTGTCCAATACCAAGTTTAATCCGAAGTCCTTAACAAAGGAACACTTTGCACGTCGCTCGTTAGCCCACACGAAAAACCTTTGAGTGCCGCTTGGCGGTACCTGCAAACACTTAGGCTTACAAGTATCGGCTTGGCCAAACGCCAACCGGTTACTATGGAGATAGCCCTTAGCTCATGTGTATTTAGAACAACCTTCAAATTAATAACTACTCACCTACTTTACGCGTTTTGACGTATCAGTGCTCTACTGATACGTACATTTGAACGTAATTTTCATTATCACATCATCATGATTACAAGTAACATTCATAGATAATTGTGGTGCAATAAAGAAAAACGCAATGTATATAGGTATGCAGAATAACGAACATTATTCCTTACAAACTTTTGTAAATATGAGATTAATATATTAAATAATAGTAATAATAATAATACTTTATTATCCAATAAGATTGTACGTAATATATACTTATGTATTACAACAACCACATAATGCAGTATACAGATAGTGACGAAATTATTTCTAAAATAACATAATAGATAAATAAAGTAAGAATTTTCTAAAGTATACCATAAACTTAGTAGAAAAGCAACGCAGTTGATAGCTATGTTCATATTAACGAAATAAAGGTGTCTCTTGATATTAAATATTTTGAAATTTCATTATCGAGCAAATGCAAAAATAAACTTTGAATTAAAGACAAAACAACATTCAATTTCATATCGTATCGTATTCCCAAACTCATTTTCAATTCAAGAACGATTGGATTATGAATAAACATTCTTAAACTCGAACATAATGATAAAGAAGCCTTGAGATAAAACGAAAATTCCAAACATGAGCAATCTACGACATTTATTCACGTACATCTAACGCGACAGCAAATCAAATAATGCGGTGCTGTGTACTCATACGGAATCCCTTGATAATACGTTCAACCGAAGAGAAATATTATTCGATAATTCGAAGAAAACATCGCGGAGAAAAAACTCGGGCACAATAAACAGGGTGTATTCAAATGAGGGAGTTCCCCAGGGACGCCGCGCCGGGTGGGCGAGAAAACAATGATAATATTACAAACTTATTTAGGTTGTGCCTGTCAGAGCTGAGGAACTGACATGGACTACGGAGATGTTAAATGATTATATAAATAAATAATGACCATCCTCATCAGATATTTTCGATGGAAACATTTTTAAGGAAAAAAATGTAAGAATGCTTATGTTAATGCCTTCAGAAATGCTATGACAAATAAAGCAGTCATAACTTAATTTTCAGTGAAACAATTCACACTCGATCAGTGCTGTGGACTATAGCCAAAAACTTTCTCCTTCTGAAAGAAAACCCTACCAGCAGTGGGACAACTATGGGTAGGCGACGAAGCAAATTTTTAATAATTGTTTTGAGAGTTTTTTATATTAGACTAGAAATAATTAAGAAGGGAAAACACACCAAAACATATAAGGTATTAATAGACATAATCTGTGGCTACACGGTCGTGTTACGATAAATACGTTAAAATACATTTTATAAGAAAGAAATATTTTTTCTAGCACCGCACACATGTGGCACGTTCTATGTCTATAGATAAACAAAGTTTTATTGATCTGTTAAGTTTTACTTAAAGCATTTTTATTATGCTATCCAAATTTGCTTCATTTTAGGGTATAGTATAAAAACTTCGTTTCGCGCCTCCTCACGTATAGGCGAATAAATTTGAAAAAATAGTAAGCGCGTATGTAACCTTGAATATTTACGAGAAGCATGCCCCAAAAGGGTTGGCGCCGGTACGGGATACGTGACGCGTTATGAAATTTTGTCTTTTCCACCAAAAGCGCGGAAAATTCCGATATAATACCGAAAAATGGTGGAACGTAACCGGAATATGGACTCCGTTTCAGCAGCTTGTAGATTAGCGACTCACGTATTGTTCACTGGAATTGCGAGCAACAACATCCCCTGTAACGAGGCAGCCTTCGATTGCCTTGTTAAATTGCAATCGACATTTTGCCCCGACGAATAAAATTTCCGATGCGCAAATTTTTCTTTCCCTTTCTGTGTGTTGATAAAATTACACCGCTCTCACAAAGGTATCCGACTCGAAGGACCAATATTTTACCCGTGTAAAATTCTCATGTATTTGATGTATAGAATCATTTATGCAGAATATACGCTGCAGAACTTGAGCTTCGAAATGTATCTGCAGAAATATAATCCAAGTGATGTTTCTGCAGATCTGAAGATGAATGAAGCTTCGGCGAAATACTTTATGAATAAGTATAACAATTTTGCTTATAAGTAAAAGGATGCTGGAGAATGTTTGTTTTATTTTTTGTTTAGCATATATATATCCGTCAGAATATATTAAATTCAAGTGGAGAAACGCTTACAGCATATTTTTGAAGAGGTATAAAAAGTAAAATTAAATAAAGATTAGGTTAGCTTCCATATTGAAAAGTGCTACGGATTTCAGCATATTCCTATTGAATCTTGGATAGCTATGAACTAAGTCCATACCGCATCCAAACATATCCTACGGTACACAGTAGATGCTAGATTCGACGCTTAGATTTTTTCTTTTTCCTTTTCGTTCCTTTCCTTCGTTCGAACCATACTCATTTTACCACCTTGAACAAAAATATATTTAGTTTCAAATAAAATACAACACTAAAGGTTTCCATAACATAAAGAGCACGATGGAGTATTCGTAGAAGACGCAAAGGTGTCTAGGAAGATGAGTAAATGAATAACTAACCAGTGTACTATAACCCGTTAATTGTAATTTGCCTGTTCGTAGAAAAGATGGAAGGATATTTCGTTCGCTTGCAGAAACATTATCGCTTTACATATTTCTATCTTATTACAATAATGTTATTATGCTGCAGCATTTTTTATAACGATTGTGATATCTTACGGGTAACCCTATAAATTGTAAAAAAATATGGCCGACCTTAAATCGAACTTAAATATCAATTGTTGATTGCTAACGTTCATCAACTCGGTGCAATTTCATCTTCATAAAAATGTAATAATTCATGACACAATATTCTTGAACTAAGATACAGAGCACGAAAACGCGGTTAAACTGAAAAATTCAAGTATTCTTAGCAAGTTCCTGCAGTTTCCATGCAAGATGGAAGATACTGAGAAACTGCGGTGCGGCGTGAGTTTTATTTCAAAGTGAATTACCACTGACTTTGTACCACTCTACCCTATCTCAACACTCAAGACAATCAACAGCGAGAGATTACACACGTAACTGTGAAAAAATTGCGTGCAATAAGGTGTTGACATACAGATTATTATGTTGTCTGGAACTGCCTGTAACAAACAGACAAGAATTAGGACACATTTTAATTTATTGTAGCCTTCTGTTAAGCACTTAAAGGACGATAATGATAATAATATTCTTAAAATTAATGTAAAGAATAGATAAAGCTTTTTTCAATAAACTTAAACTTATTATTATTTTAAATACATTTGTACGTAATAAAACAAAAACACACAGGAAAAAATCCTTAAACTATGTAGAAGTAAGTATTCAGAAAATTATAAAAAAAAACTTGATACTTACATTATTAACTTTCACAAACTTTAGAAAATATATTAAACAATATTCAAGAATATCACATTTTAACGTGTTTACTATTGTTCACCGTATACTCAATTTCTAAAAAAATCACCAGTCCATCGTTTATTCCAGACTATTGAAGTACAATTTAGTTTTGTGTATGTTTGACTCTGCGGTAGGGTTTTATATTATCGTGGCTTACACGCCACCATTTTACGCCCGTATGTATCCACCCACATCCTTCCTTCCAGTCACGTCCCCGCCACACTGATGTAAGAATATTATATGAGGTGGGCGCACACTGGAGCTACGTTTAGCACATTGTCCCCACTTTACCACTATAACTTAGCGCTTCTTCGCCGTTTGTAATTTTAGTTAACGCTATAAAATGGGCAATGATTCCGTAAGGACGGTTTTCCTGCACGTATAGGGTGATCATATGTTACTTCATATGGTAGTGAATTCCTGCTTTCGATTTATTTTATATTGTATAAGTTGCAAACTAGCGTGCAGATTACTTAATAGTAAGTATCCACTGCTACCTTAGGATATATTTCATAAAATTGAAGTAGCAAAAAGCCCATATGATCAAAGCGGTAACTGCCAAAGTAAAAACCACGAATAGTAAGGCAACGAAATTTAGTACTATGACAGCCAATACATAATGAAATGAAATGAAATGAAATGTCTTTATTTTGTATAGGCCTGCGGGGGCACTTACAAATTGTCAGTTACATTTTTTTTTCTTACACTACCACCGGATCGGAATACGACCTCAACTGAGAAGATCCGGCAAGAAACTCAGCGGGTTTGTCTTTTTTTCTTATTTATATTCATTTTTTAATATTATTACAATCATGTTTTTTTTTACATGGTAATGAAAGTTAGCTCCAGTATCTTGCCTTGCAGTTCAGTAAAAGAGAGCCCTGTTTGGCAAGATACGCTACACTTTGACATTTATTTAATATACTATAGTAATGCATATTATTGCTCAGTCCCAAGCTGTTTTGTCTTCTATGTAATCAGAAATTTTATAATACGCTTTACGGCAAAGTTTAATCTTAATCAATGCTTTGAACTTATTCATTGACAAATTTCTGATTTCAACAGGAAGTTTATTATAAAAGCGTATACATTGACCCATAAAAGAATTATTAATTTTGTGAAGACGAGTAACATGTGCAGAGAGATTGTGCTTGTTCCTTGTATTTATGTTATGCGTATCACAATGTTTAGCAAAATTATTAATATTTTTCTTAACATACATCAAATTTTCATATATAAATATATAGACATAATACATAATTATATAGACTCAATAATGGTAATTTAGTAATGATTAAATAAATGTTTATATATCAGGCAGCGATCTGTTTGATCTACCCTAGTAGGTATAATCAACTTCAGGTAGTATTCCAATGTTAATTGAGATTAATTACTGCAAAGTGATTAGATGTCCATGGGCGGCAATAGATGCTTACTATCAGGTGGAATAAAGACCTTTTTCCTTTTATAAAACTGAAGTGACGAACGAGCATGCAGTCCGCCTGATGGTAAGTGGTCACTGCCGCCCATGGACGCCTGTAATCAACTTCATACAGAACATGGGTTCCATCTGAAGTCAATCACAGATGCGTCGCTACTCCCGAGGACTATGATGGTCGTCTCATGTGAATGTGTGCCGGCAACCACACCCTTCTATCGAAACGCAAGAACTGCTTCACGCTAGAAATAGGTGTGGCGGTGGTACTTCCCCGGTCGAACTACACTGGTTCTACCACCTTTAAAATGCAGAATAAGAATTCAAAAAAAAAAATCATTTCAAAAAAATTAAGAAGGCGTGTTACATGTATTACATGATATAATCTGATAGCAGACTTAGTAACTATTACCACATAATACGTACGTATTACATAATACGTACATTGGTCTTGCGGTTTTAAATGCAAGGTAAGCGTCTACGTTCTCTTCTGACTTGCAGACTGACCCTTAATTACGGGTCATCTACCGAGGTTACCTGTAGGACTTATAAAATTTATGGTTATTTGAATTACGCCGTAATATCTTAATTACGATTTCACACGCCTACAATGCGAATAAATAATAAGTTGATTTTAATAACAATCTGCGTAATGGTTGCTATGGAAACAAACGAAAACAAAGAAACAAAACACATCCAGAATAGTAATAAAAAATCATCATTCAGATATCTGTATGACCGGAGCTCGAACTTGAGACATTGCATGTCATGTCGAAAGTGATCGCTCCGCACGGAATTATTTTAGAACTCAATACAATTATCCTCCGCCAGGTGGACCGATGACCTGAAGAAGACAGAGGGAAGCCAGTGGATTCATAAGATGCAAACCGTTTAGCATGGCGCCATTAACGGGAAGCCTACATCTAGCATTGGTCAATAGGCTGTTGAATAGACTAATATACATTTAAGATGCTATTTTTTAAAAGTAACGATGCCGTATAGTTCGTGTGCTTCATTCGAATAAAAAAAAAATAATAGATTGCAACGTCTATAACATAAAAGATGTATTTCCGAATTTTCTCTTTCCCTTTGTGTAAACTTTATTCATCTTCAGGCGGGATATAGCGTATTTTAGATTCTTTTAAATGCCCTGAATGTCAAAACGAACATTTATGGCTTAAATGTATGACCGAAGATCAATATCTATAATCATTTTCAATATTCGTTTCTCACCGTAAACAAAATATTGCTGGGTGCAAATTCGTGTTTAAAAGTAAACATACATGAATTATCCCTTTTTTATATTCTTTACATACAAATAATAACGAAAACTTGAAGAAAATTTATCCTTATAACAAAAAACTAATTAAAAATAGAGTACCACCAAGTATTTAATTGTTGAATTAAACCAACGTTAAGCATCTATTAGTAACTTCATAAATTTTAGAACTCCATGTTTTCTTATGCAAATATAAACTATCTTAAAGTAACTGAAGCAAATTCTACGAGAAAATTAACTGAGTTAGAGTCTATTTTAATATTCGCTACAAAATTCCCTCCTTGAACCCCAGGATAAAGTACCCGTCTTACTCCCAACGTGTCTACGGAGGCTCTTGCACAAAAATATTATAAATTTCGTATGACAATGTAGGGTGTTCTGAAATTTAGAATATTTGTAACCACTGTGGTGTTCTGGTTTGAATGAGGTCGCAAAATTAAGTAGAAAAAGAGTTACACGAAGCATTTGTGTCAAACTATTGTGTCCGATCTTAGATAGGTCTTCAATCCCATTCACAGTCCATTAAACAAGAAAACGCTTAAACACTTTTTACACTTGCAATATCCTCATTGCAATGGACGAATACACGAAAAATCAAACCCAGTACAGAATCCTATTCTTCCGTGGATGGAACCTACCTATGGGCGTGGATACTTCTCCACATGTGTCGTAAAACGGCATGTTAAGCGTAATTTCACTAACTTCAAAATATAGAATAAAAACTAACAAAGCGACTTATTCTTGATTAAGTTACTGTCATGACGCCCGCTTCGGTTGCGTCTACCCAGGTAATAAGTATCTTATTAATAGATCTACGTCACAGAACGTGTTAACTGACCGATTGATTTTGCGTCAAAGAGCGATAAACACACATGCATTCTCACATTTTTTACATTTACAATATTAATAAGATAGGATTTTTCACGCAACTCGCTAAATATTATTCAGCGGTAACACAAGTGCCTTATTAACGTAAGCACGGGCTGAATAAGCCAAAAAGTTGAAATAAGCGAAATGAATAAACAAGTCTGCTTATTTATGTTTCTCATTAGGAACGAATTTCTGAAGCGTTGCACTTGACGTCCAATGAATTAAGGGAGAGCTGCAAATATTTCGCTAGTTCTGTTCAGTTGGAAGTTTAACGACGGACGAAGAACAAATGTCTGCTAGAAATGGCACCTGGGCAGAATTACCATGCATACAAAGATCTTAGCTTTTTTTTATTAAAGTGGTAAATGGATACGATCATGCGGCTCACTTTCATATGAACAGGTGAGATCTTGGGAGTAGCAATGCAGTTGCGGTTTCACACAGAACCCATGTTCTATATGAAGTTGTTATCAGTCCACGGACAGCTATTAAATACTATCAGGTAATATGATTGTTTCCTTCATTATTGTTTAATGAAAATAGTAACCATTCTATTTGAGAGTAATCGGTCACTGTCATCTATGAACATTGATAGCCAAAATAATATAAACTAATATAATCGAACATGGATTCTATTTGAAGTCGATGCGTAAGGAATTCTAAGGGCGCCTCCAATAATTGCTTCATATGACGTTTTAGAGTGGAAGTCAGGTAACCTGCCTAGGTACAAAGTGACATTAAGTATATTTTGTATATATTGCTACAAATATTTCTTTCAAGCTGTATGGAATAAGAAAGACTCGCCATCCGTAGCTTAGTTTACGCGTCTTCTATAAATAGTTCATACACCTGATCTGAGGGTTTGGTTATCTTTTTTTTTTTGTTTTCGAGGGGAAAACATTCAAAAGGTACCCGACGCCGTTGGAGCGACGCAGGGTTATGTGGGATTTTTACCGCACTAACCCCCCCCCCCCCCCCCCGGTTGCCGTCCTTGGCGCTAAAAAGAAGACTCCGGGAACTCGGTCCGACCGCAACCGGAATCCTCTGAGCGCGTTGCCCCATCGGGCTCCTCCCAGATGGGCGGCTGGGCCCACCGCTCCGTCTAGTCTTTACGACGGTATGCGATAACATATACCGCCGTCCTTCCCGGGATCGCCTGACCGGACGGTTCGAGCTCCCACTCTAGCCGCCTGCAGCCCCGGAAGCCCCTTTTATTCGCCTCTTACGACAGGCAGGGGATGCCGTAGCCCTATTCTGATCCCGAAACTACAGAGACGAGGGTTTGGTTATCTATACAATAGGTTCGATTGTGAAACTAAGTCCTTTGTCACTACTCTGTCTATTTTCACTATATTATGCATGTATTATACATAAAAACATTTCCTCTTGAATCACAGTATATATTTAAAAAACTGCGTTAAAATCCGTAGCGTAGTTTAAAAGATCTAAGCATACATAGGGACAGACAGCACTAAGCGACTTTGTTTTATACTATATAGTAATATCTAAAAATTGCTTATGTATAATGTGGTGATTGGAAAACAGTTTAGATGACAACAGTATTAATCCTAATCAACTTAAATATTTTAATTACGTTTAGCATTTCAAGCACATAATTATAATATTTTACACTTGCTCTACTAATAATAATAATAATAATAATAATTTCTAATTAAGTACCCGTCTTAATTAAGTACCCGTCTACTACCCAAAGCCAGGGCTATTCGCTAGTCTATATGAGTGTTATCTCTCTAATTACGTAGACTTCATTATAATTCCTAGTGTCAGTCTATTTAAATTTTAATATAATTGTATGTTGTAGCATAATTTGTTACGTTCATATAATTTTATGGTACAAAGTTTAAGTATCTAACTACATACATGTTATCATGTAGGTAGGTATCACAATATTTAATTTTAATTTAATTTAATTTTGACATATTCCAAGATTTTTTAGTAAGTTACGAATATTGCAAATCCATTATAGTCCCAGTGATCACACGCGCGGATCTTCTCTTATAATGAGAGAGTTTTAGTCTATAGTGAACTGCGCTGGTCAAATACGAATTGGTAAATTTCACGCTCGTTTTACGGATGGTATTTCGCCCGGGGAGGTACCACTACTTCACCTATTTCTAACGTGAAGCAGCATTTATTTGTGTCAGTGAACGGGTGGGTTGCCGGTTCACTTTTATATCAGGCGACCATCTTAGTTTTCGGGAGTAGCAATGCATCTGTGATTGACTTCAGATAGAACCCCTGTTCTTTATAAAGTTTTTTTTTTGTTTTTTCAAGGTGGTAGAACCAGTGTAGTTCGACCGGGGAAGTACCACAGCTATACCTGTATATTGGTTCATTTCTTGCGTTTCGATAGAATGGTGTGGTTGTCAGCACACTTTCACATGATGCGACCATCATAGTCCTCGGGAGTAGTATATGTGATTGACTTCAGATGGAACCCATGTTCTGTATGAAGTTGATAACAGATGTACATGGATGGCATTGACCACTTACCATCAGGTGGACTGCATGTTTGTCTGCTCCTTCAGTCAGATAAAAAAAATCCTTTGAGACTTTTTTTAAGCAACTTGCAGGTGCACAGGTTTCGTCGCCATTCTATCCTTCATCATAAAGCACGATATTATTATTATCATGTAAATGTAATGTTGCTTTGCTTATACAGATACTTCTGTCAGTTCTAGATGATATATCATCTTTGATAACGAAAACGTAATTGATAATTACATGCCATGGAATGCACTTTGCTGAAGGGAGTATCTGTGTTTTATCTCTTTTATAATTTACCTTTATCTATTTATTTACTGAATGAAGTTCATTCCTTTCAAAAGATGAGTGTGTACTTCAGCCTAGTTGCAGTGTAACACTACCACGTTTTAGTTTGAAAGACATTTAATCGTAGAGATTTAGGTATGGCATATCAATAAGGCCGCATGTTTTTATTACCTCGTCTGCATAAAAGTCATATAATGTATTAATACTTTTAACTAGAATATTATGATGCCAATTAACTTCCTTTTGTTAATACTATCTGCAGATTTCTTATTCATAAGGAGTCTTCCGCAATTTCTTAGCTGCAGAATACTTTGATAAACCATATGGCGCAGCGAATCCCATGCTGGTTGGATGCACAAAGGTTCCCGTGTTCAATCCTCGACCGGATATTTGAATGATACATTCGAACCCAATGCTGGTATACAGAATGGATTCCAGGTTGCTCGCTGATCAAACAGATATTTGAGTGACAAAATTTGTGTTATGAGTCTGAATTTTTGAATTGGTCTTTGTGTATCCGTGACACCAACGACAAGAAAAGTCTAGTATGAGGCTATGATTCTAGAAAGCGTTGTTATATTTTCTTTTTTGTCACATCTTTTTATATTTATTGATAACAAAAAATATACATAAAAACACATCTACAGTATGTAAGCACCTTTACACCGTAGCGCAGTAGTTCTACACCTGATATTAATTTCCCTGCGGGCGGATAAATTTTGTCCAGAATTCGCGGCGACACACCGGCGATGTAGTGAGCGAGTTTCAAGTTTGTGATAAACGAATATTGTGATTATTATATTACAATTTATAACATTGTTATTCGGGTACTAAATAAATGAGAGTAATGTCAACTAAATTAATGTTTTTATTGCTACGACAGGTCAATTAAATGAGATTAATGATGACAATTTCGTATACATTAACTAGCTGTGCTAACGTTGTTTTGCCACATAAAAAATAAAAAAAAATGTTAAGGGTGAACAACCCTTATGGGGTATGAAAAATAGATGTTGGCCGATTCTCAGACCTACTGAATAACCATATAAAATTTGGTAAAAATCGGTCAAGCCGTTTCGGAGGAGTTTGGCAACAAAAACTGTGACACGAGAATTTTATATATTAGACGACTTTCGCCTACGTTTTATTGCATGTGTCCTTAATAACTTTACATCGAAAGTTATAATATCTACATTGCAATAAGAAATAAATGTGGAAGGAGCACTGTAAAAAAACAGCACTGTGGCAAACCAATTAATACAGTAACACAATAATCAAAGTAGTAATATACGAGGCATCTCCAGAAAGTGTAGCAAGTTTGTTACATTACAAACATTTTTATTTGAACATTAAATTTACTTGGCAACTCAAGGTTACATGAAATGTGATATATTTTTCGACATAATAACTTTTCATCTGAATGCAGATGGTACACCGGGTACCTACTATTTTTCTGTTCCCTTTTAAGTAGTTCGAACAATCCTTTACTTCTCCAGCTCTACATATCCTTCTTAACTTTTAAAAACCCGTTAAAGGAAGTGATTAATGACTTATATGCAGCCACAATAGACTGAAGTGTATTATGAATTAAAGTAAACGTGTACTTCCGTTCAAAATTTCATTCATTTAAAACTTTATGTAAGCAAAATTATGTTAGCTATATTTAAAAGTCATCAAATTGAAATATTAAAGCTTCAAAGTAAAACATCGCATGTAGGTACCTGAACATGAAACTTGTAAAACAAATAGCAGCGTCGAGACGAGATAAGCCCGACATGATACGTAATTAACAAAACAAGTTTGCTAATTAATAGGAATAGCTGAGGAACTCAGACGAAGTCGGGCGCTGAGCCTCGCTGTAATTAATCGCAGTGCTGTTTGCCCGAGTCGAGTTTAGCACTCGGTTAGTACTGAACGCAGCGGTCTGTTGCATTCAGGGTTGGTGCATTTGTTCTATATTGTTATATTTATAATTATAGACTAATAGTATTGCGGAATTGATACTTTTGAATATGTAACTCATAATATGCAGTTTTGGAACCATTTTTTTTATATTTTAGCCCACTTGCGTGAGTTGTTATTTATTAGGAATAGCCGAGGAACTCAGACTAAGTCGGGCGCTGAGCCTAGCTGTAATTAATCGCAATGCTGTTTGCCCGAGTCAGTTTTAGCACATGGTTCGTATAGAACGCAGCGGTCTGTTGAATTCAGGGTTGGTGCATTTGTTCTCTATTGTTATATTTATAATTATAGACTAAAAGTATTGCGGAATTGATACTTTTGAATATGTAACTCATGATATGCGATTTTTTTTTGTTTATATGTCAGCCCATTTGCATGATTCGTGGCCATGGCAAAACTGCGGTGGAGGGAAGAAAATGTTAGTAAGCACTAGTGGTAAATTAACTGCTTTAATTAATTGTGGAAATAATTGTTGTTTGTGCATTTGTTGCCCCGCGAATTGTTAATATTTTTTGTGACGGACCGGTACAGGTAAACTGGGGAAATTTAGTCCATCAGGATTTTACTGTAGTAATAATTCTATATAAATATAATAATATAGTACTTAGACTAGCTTTTTCTCACGACTCCGCTTAGGTACGCGACTCCGCACGAGTCATTTTAAATACCGTCATGACTAAGTATTCTATTCTACGCATTAATCGATGCCATAAACTATCTATGTACCAAATTTCATCTAAATCCAATCGGTTCATTTTGACTGAAAAAATAAATAAATATCTATCCATTTTAAATCTTATAATATTAGTAATAATTAAAAATCGACTACAGAGGCATCGCAGCTCTAAACAAATCAGATTGAAGAAACAATCATATACAAACTACGACGAAGTCACGCCGACGAAGTTAAACCTTGTTGTAAGGTATCACAATAGTGTTTTCCAGAGTCCAGTTAAGAATTACGTTAATACTAAATACACTGGTCCGTGGCACTTAGAGATGTTTATAAGATTAAGATGGTTTTACGAGGTGGTAGAAACAGTGTAGTTCGACCGGGGAAGTACCATCTATTTCTAGCGTGGAGCATTTCTGGCGTTTTGTTGAAGGGTTGTTTGCGGTTGCCGGCACACTTTCACATGAGACGACTATCATAGTCCTCGGGAGTGGCAACGCATCTGTGATTGACTTCAGATGGAACCCATGTTCTGTATGTAGTTGATTACAGTTGTCCGTGGGCGGCAGTGGCCACTTACCACTTCAGATAGACTGCATGCTCGTTTGCTACTTCAATCAGATAGAAAAAAACGTAACGAATGAATATGCACTCAATCAGATGATAAGAAATTCATTACGCTATTGTTATTTGGCAGAATTAGGTGTGGCGGTGGTGCCTTCGGCGTCGAACCACGGACGGCGCTCATATAGGACACATGTAGTTTCGTCGTGTTCCAGCGAAATATGGTGAACGCCGACTTCGGCACTATGTACTAAGTACTGTGTATGCTCTAAACCAACACGTATTTAAATTATTTTTTACTTTTTTGTGGCATGGAAGTCGGTTGTATTTTTTGTTTAATTTTTTTTATGTCCGAATATCCATTTCTTTGGCACGTGTTACAGTCTACGGCCTGATGAATTGTAACGTATGACGTATCATTATTGACACCATTCGTTTCAGTTTACCGAGATGTTAAATCTGTGCATTACAAGGTTAAAATAAACACCCTTTTCACGCATATGCCAGCCCTGCGCGCTACATCGCATTATTGTTCTAACAGTGACATGTAGTTCTGCAAGATAAGCCTCAGTCCGGCCGGATTTCTTCCGTAACTTGCAGTCTGACTGACAACAGATAGTTGCATGATGTACCTACTTAATGGCTGTGTTTATGTTTCTGAGTTATGTTTTTATGAGCTTGCGTTGTGTTGCGTTGGGAATTGCGTTATGTTGCAGGTTAACTTATGAGAATCTTTTACCCGATTTTATCAAGAGGGTAGTTTTTTCGAGCGTATGTACGTATGATTTTATGTATATGAATATCCATTATAAGATATGTTTTATATGAATAGCTATGGCACGCGCTATACACTTTTTGTTTTGTTGTCAAACCTTCAAAAGGTACCCGACGCCGTGGGAGCGATGCGGGTTAAGTGCGATTCTTACCGCACTAAAACCCAGGGGGGAGGGAGCCGTCCTCAGCGCTGCGTGGAGGACTCCGGGATCTCCAACGGAACACAACCGGAGTCCTCCGAGCGCGATGCCCCTTTCAGGCTCTTCCCTTGTGGACGTAAACGCTCACCGCATCTTCTGGTCTTTACGGCGGCATGCGACAACACATGCTGCCGTCCTTCCCGGGGTCGCCTGGCCGGAAAGTTCGAGCTCCCACTCTACTCGCTCGCAACGCTGGACGCCTCTTTTAATAGCCTCTTACGACAGGCAGGGGATACCGTAGTCCTATTCTGGACCTGGAACTACAGGGACAACGCGCTACAACCTACGGCTTGATGGATTGTTACATATGAATTATCATAAAAATCGATTCTGTTGGCCGAGATGTCCAATTTGTGCCCAATTTAAATTTGGTTTCCAATCTTACTTATGGTTGAATGCAGTTGTCAGTAGAAAGCGGTAAATTTGCCATCGATTGGACTGCAAGTTTACTTCCTAATTTAATTATAATAAATACGAGTAGTATCTATTTAACAAAAGAGTACCAATGAAAATAAAGTAGCCTTGACAAATTTTAAGATTTTACACTTCCATTAAGATATTATTATGGAGCCGCTAACGATATAAGCAAAATTTCGAGCGTCCAATTAAAGCGAATCCGAGTTAGTGACGGCAGCGGGCACAAAGTGGAATGAAGTTAAATAATTAGCGCGCGAGTGAAGCTTGCATGACTGACAAACTGAAATGGAAACTTTGTTCAACATTGCAAACGTGGTCTAGTGTGAAAGACAGGCTACTTAGATATATAAAATGTAACGGTAAAATTGCGTAACTTTTTATTTTGAAATGATAGTATAACTATCGTCATTGGTAAGGAAATAATGCTAAATAATATGTGAGGGAAATGAGGTTTGATTTTTTTTACAGAAAAATAATTATGTCACGTTTAATTTTGATGGGGTTATGTTGAGTAGTATGAACACAACAAGATCCCATCAGAAATATAGTTGACATGTTTTTTTTCTGTAAAAAAAAATCCTAATTCCCACAAATGCTTTTTTGACGCTTTAGCAATATTTACTATCCACTGACGATGTCATGGTCGCGTTATCAAAACAAATAATAATGGTTTCTCATAACAATGTCATCTAATGATATTAAATTTTGGAATATGTAAATCAAGAATCGGTATTGATAAAAATCCAATTTTTGTAATCGGACCCTTAAACTAGAATTGCACGGATGTGGATTGACGTATGTTGACGACCCGCGTGGCGGAGCGGTTACGCTACGTACTCCCGGAGCGTTTTTTTTGTCAGTTTTTTTTTTGTCAGTTGAGGGCCTGACTACTGCACTCGCCCGGCAACAGATCGCGGCTGCGGCTGCCCGCGGCCCGCGCGGTTCTATTCGGTGCCCGCCGGTGCAGCGGCAGCCGCAAACAATGTCGTGAGTATTGCTTTAATTTTTTACATTTATATCTGCATCCTACAGATGCTGCGAGCCCGCAACCGCGGCGGCCGAGGGTGAAAATCGCTCCGTGAGTACTTAGCGTTACCATACCGGTTTGACGCGCAATGGGCTCGGGTTCGATTCCTGGTTGGACAGGTATCTTAATGATGAGTTTAGATTCTTGTTCTGGGTCTAGGTATTTGTATATTCGTCTTGTGTGTGTCCATGGTACCCACGACATAGGAGAAAATCCTAATGTGGGGCTATGAGTGTAGAAAGCGTGTGTGTGTGTGTGTGTGTGTGTGTAGATACTATTAACATTCTCAGAGGCGACCACAGCAGAACTTTTAATTCATAATTTATATCTGCCTGGTTGTGAATGAAACTTGGTAACTTCTACGTGTCAGAATGATATAGACAATAAATCCACATTTAAGCCCGTGAAATCAGTATGGTCGGGAACAGTTGTGACTATTTATAGCTTAAATCATTATTTGCTTTTCCGTGGAGAAGTGCTGGCTGATTTACATGTAAGGCAACCTACTCAGTCTTCGGAAGTAGCAACGCACTGAACTATACCTTTGTTTTACACAAAGTAAATTAGAGATATCTGGAAAGAGAGATTTGGAATTAGCAAAAGAGCATGCAGTACAGCTTATGGTAAGTGGCCGCTATCGCCCATATACATGTGTAGAGTAACCCACATAAGATTAAACGTGAGGTAAGCCACAGATGTGTTGCTACCTCTAAAGATTAAATTTGAATGCCTTGGATAAGTATGTACATATATCTTAACACGAAATGCTACTTTAATGATATTGATTACTTGCCATATAAAAGGTCTTTTTTTCATTATTTAGGGTCACTAACGCACTGTACACGATTACATTGTTCAACATTAAACATAATATGACTTATCATTCTAGGCGCCAGTGCAATTACTAGTGACGACGACTTGCAATACTACATTATTATAAATTGTGTAATAATCGGAATTAAATAACAATAAATGAAATTAAATTGAAAAGTTTGAACGAAATTAACTAGGTAGTTATTTATTACATAAAATTATAACAAATATTAGGCACAATAAGCCTAATATCGGTTAAACAGAACCAAATTTCATAACAAAATCCCGGTTCTAATTAGGGCGAATCTGGAAGTTAATACGACAAGAGTATGAGGTGAAATTAAGTTAAATAATTAGCATACGAGAGCGGCCTGTGTGATGGCCTAATTAGCTGATGTATTTTTGCTTAGCATACATTCAGTGCTTGTGATAACTGGGTATTAAAATTACAAGCGCTTAGATTGGTTTATTGGAACGTTGATCGTTTTAGTGACAGGCATTTTTTTAAATGATTGAAGTAGGGAACGGGCTTGCGGTCCATTTCACGGTAAGTGGTAAGTGGTCACTCCAGCCCAATGACATTTGGAAGCAACTCCATAGAGAATTGAGCGTTCTATCTGAGGTTAATCATAGATTGCTACTCCCGAGAACTAAGATAGTCGCCTCATAAGTGAGCAGAAATAATAAAATACATTGGAACTTACTTAAAAACACAAATCGATATTTTTCTGTGATAGTTTTGTTCTTACCTATTGACGTTTAAAAATCCGGCGCTGGAAATGAAAGATTCATTTCTGTAACCGAAAAGAAAAGGGGCTTTTCCATACCGCACTAACCTTAGTCGGTAAACAAACTTATGCGAGCCGCTGCCGCCCACCTGCATTTAATTCCTAAGTAATTCGTAAGTTACAAGTCATTACAAATCCTTAAACCAATTAACTGCGAATACAGTCAATCATTAGACAGTAAGCTTTACCAATCGTGCGTTTCTGCTCCAAATAAGATGAGGATCTTATAAATACTCAATCCATTTCAATGCGCAATGATACTACCGTTCAAAAATATATATCACGGTGGTGCCACCCAGCTAAATATCAAAAACATAATATGTCAATTATAAAAAAATAATGTATATCTGGCATGACCGCCACAGAGCACAGAATGTTGAATTTTATATACCAAGTAAAAAAATACCAAATCTCCCTCATCTCCAATTAATCAAAGAACAATCCAAACAAACAGAACAGAACAAAACAAGAAAGATTTATTAGGGGGCAATCCAGCAATAAATGTCAGCCGCACTTAATACATCAAAGGTCGTGTATTGCCACAATAAAGCGGCCATCAAATGTTGGGCAAGTCGATGGCAAGTTGTTTCGTAGTAGTACTATTCCCCCGTGAGTGGCGGGCCTTCGGGTAAGCTTTCACGGATGAGATGAGCGGATATAGAGCCTTTTTTTTCAGAATTAATTAAGACACATATTGTATGTAATTTATACTATTTGAAATGTATTGTATTACTGTACAAAACAATTCAATTCTTTATTTCATTAAGGTGCATTAACATTATTAAAAGTGATATAAGGCAATGAGTAATCAGTGTTATATTTCTTTTTTGATACTATTATTTATTTTATAAGTCTTCTGAAACTACAGTGCCCATATAGTATGAATCAGTTATATAAACATATTTGGAAAAATCTTGTAATTAACAAACGGTATATCACATTTTATGATACAGTGGTCACAGCACCAGTCTGCTCCGCGAAAGAGTCAGTATTTAAATCTCGTCCAAACATACAACTAAGTTAACTATAATATTGTTTTAACCTTTGAATATAGTTTTTTTTTATTTGACTGAAGTAGCAATCGAGCATGCAGTCCACCTGATGGTAAGTGGTCACCGCTGCCCATGGAAATCTGTAAACAACTTCATATAGAACATAGGTTCTATCTGAAGTCAATCACAGATGCGTTGCTACTCCCGAGGACTAGGATGGTCGCCTCATATAAAAGTGTGCCAGCAACCACACCCTTCCATCGAAACACAATGAATTAAATATAATTATTATCAATTTATTTTCTACAAAACGATTAAACAGTACATTACTGCCCTGTAACAAAGTATGTTCCCTATTCTTATTAAATATGTCATCTCAAAGAGAAGTTAAACAAGTGAATTCAGATATGTAAAATAATTTATGTCAAAGTTGGGTTCATGAATAGTACAGATAAAATATTGCTAACTGAAATTCCTGAGAGTCCGTTGCAAATATGTTATTTGATTGAATATCAAATTCCGTAACAGAAAGTATACAAGGACTTATATCGTAGTAGTTTTTTCATTTGTAGCTAAATTTCATGAATCTTGCCATATCTGTTCTTAACTAAATATCGGTTGTGTACATTCCTTGTGTTAGTACAAAATGTTTAACAACAAATTACGTGTATTTGCATTGGAACTACTAATGTTTATACTATTTAAGAACTTAATATTGCTAGCATGTAGAAAAACTTTAGTTAAATGATCAATTATTTAAACTAGTATTATCTATACTTTTTGAAAAATCTAAAGGTAAAAGTTTTAAGCAGTCTAATTTATAACTAAAAGTTTACAAAGAGGTCAAAATGCGTAGATGACAAGATCAATGAACCTATTTCGTAATAAAATAAACGTATTTCATTTACGAGTCGCATATATTATTTCGATTAAATTAAAATAAAATACGTACAAATATGTTAATGCAAGTACTGTTTGATTTAAAAACAGAAATTTCAATAGTAAATGTAATACATAAAGATATGGAAAATATAGGCACATTGTTCACATGTAGTCTAAAAAAAACTAGATATAGATTTTGTATTCCGTTATTTAACAATTAAGTTTTACCGTTTTTAGAAGATTTTCAACCCAGGCACGGGTCTTCTCTCAGAATTAGTGAGTTTAAGCCATAGCCCACCGCTGGCCATGTGCGAATTATTGGAATTCACACAACTTTTTTCAAGAACTCTCGGGTGTGTAGCTTTCCTCGCGATGTTTTCCTTCACCGAAAAATAGTGATAATTAATTACTCATACGCACATAATTTTAGAAAAATCAGCGGTGCGTGCGGGGTTTGAACCTCGGACCTCCCGGTCACTAACATAATTTCATGCGTGGAAAAACAATACATTCAAATATTTTTATTTGTAAAATAACAAAGCATATTATTATATTAAAAATATTACGATGTAGTACAGTCAGCAGCAAATAGTTAGTGGCATTCAAACTGTCCACATTGTTAGATACAACCAAAGTGCTCAATAATATCGGCACAACCTACGTGTTCTAATTGTTCACAACATCTTAAACTTCCAAATGACAGAACATTCATAAATTCATAATGAACCAGTGAAATTGTCACAAATATAGCATCTGTTACGACACCAGCGGTAACCTAGCAGCGAGAGTGTTCGTAAATATAGGTACATTTTATAATATTATACCTTATGTTGCGGATATAAGGTTCCTGATCACTTACGGAATAAGACATGGTAACAATGACTCTTCTTTTCTCTCTTTTTTATATTATCAACTATCCTTTTCATATCTTGCAATGACGTCATTGACTGTCATTGTCATAGAATCGGTCTAGGGGAACAAGGGGCATGATAAGACAAGACGAGAGGACGGATGAGTAAGACGGGTCATGCCCACATACCAGAAACAAAACGCTTTTGCGAGATGGTGCTGCAGCCCATCAGAAGCTGCTTTCAAACAATACTCAATGGACCATGACAGTTGATTTACAATCAATTTTAGTTTAAGTGCATAATTGATGTAATATTTTTTATCCTTAATAACTACAGAAACAAGTAAGAAATAGTATTGAATTGATGATTATTTTCTCCTTTTGTTTTACGTTTTCCTTAAAGTTGAATTTTAACACTGCTTTAGTCTTACCGTTACTTTATATTTTCTTTTAACATAGTAATTGAGGCAAGATGCGTAAATGTCACGGGGCACAATGGGATATAACTCATCCGAGCTCAATTGCGTCAAGTGTTGTTAATGTTCAGTATATGGAAACATACCCATATATTGCAGCTGAATTACTTACCACGTCAAGTTCTACAAACCTACCCTCGTCAAGAAAAAGAAGGCCTAAGTCCGTTCATAACACACTTGAAAAAGAACATGTTCAATCGATTGATTCTTCTTCCTGTTCTCTCCGGAAATCAACGTTTGCCAGCGACACTATCTGATGCTGATTCACCACAACAACATTGTTCACAATTATTTGACGTGCAAAAAAGAAGTTTCTCAGAAATTCGTTTTCACATACGAGCTTAAAGTTATTCGATCGTTACTAGCAAGGATGTTCAAATGGTTTCAAAGGATGTATACTAAAAAAAAAATTAAAGACCGATGTATATTTTTTACAAACAATATATTTTAGCTAAAATATAATAGTTTTTCTGTTACCTCTACGGTTTTCCCATTTTTAAACTGATGAAAAGTATCTTCATGAAATTTTAAAACCTTAAATGAGACAAACAAATGTCAACATTATCATTGCTCGCACAGTAAGTGATCCTTACAACGTATTCGCAACACAAAGTTTAATATTATAAAATGTACCTATATTTACGAACAGTCTCGTTGCTAGGTTACCACTGACGCCGGAGCATTTGTGACAATTTGGGTGGTATTAAGATTATGAGTTTATGAACGTCCTGACATTTGAGAGTTTAAGATGTTGTCAACAATTAGAACACGTAGGTTGTGCCGATATTATTGAACACTTTGATTGTATCTAACAATATGGACAGTTTGAATGCCACTAACTATTTGCTGCTGACTGTACATTATGTTCTACATAATATTACTAATTATATGATCTATGCATTAAAAATGACGAATGATTAGTGTCCTGCAGAAAATCGCTACCGCTATTCAATATGCCATAGCCTTGGTACTACACAATAAATGAGAGGCAATCGCGGAGAGATTACGGCAATCGAGAGCGCTCGAAGTTCCCGCGCAGGGCTTTGCGCCAACTCGTCATCGTCATACGTCACGCGTGATCTCACGGGAAACAATTAATTTCTTACGTATCATCCTATATTGTATCGCGATTACGAAAATAGTGTTAGGATAACTTCATGCGATAGCTCTGAGCTGTATGAAACTTACCAACGAATACTTTATGTAATAACTCCCAGCTGAGTTGTAGGTATATATGAAATGAACCATTTCGCGGTGTGTGTCCACACTGTCGCCTATATCCATGTCCTTCTGAAATTCTCATCTAGTACTATGACCAAAACTAAGTAAATCAGTTACGTAGCTTTGACTGAGTTGAAGATTGTTTTAAAAAAGATTACAAATAATGTCAATCTTAATGTTACCTCAAAGCCTGATATTATTCTGTAAAATCCAAAAGTTGCAAAATTGCTCGTTCATTTGCTGTTAAAATAGCAGTGAATCAACTGAACCGTAAAGCATGCTTTAATTTATAAAGTATTATGTTATTTGTATTATTATTACATAAACACCAATAACGTAGAGAGGTTTAATTAACATAAAACCGAGGGCGTTTAAACAGCCGAAAAACGGCACAAAAAACAATTGCCTGAAACCGGTAAAAACGGAACACGTACGTATTGACGTCGATACGCAAAACGATTTGCGCCGTGCGTACTGTAATACGCCGGTAGCGTATCCTTTAGATAACGTCCGCAAACTACGCCCAATAACAATAAATATTGATTACAGAGGACATAGCGCGAAAACATACGTGACAATCGCTTCGTGTGTGTTGTGACATTAAAATGCGCATTTGAAATTACGTCAGAATTTACGGTTTGAATTCAACGTGAAATAGATTTATTGTCATGTTGGGTAAATTGGTTGAATGAAAGTAGAACTCTGTGTGGTTCGTCCCGGAAGTACTGCCACCACTAACTGAAGCAGCAGAATAAAACGCTGGTGTGTTTTGATTTATTGATTTGGAAAGAGAGACAATTATCCAAAGAGATCCAATTTAGTCTTTAGGGGTAGCAAAGAATCTATGACAAACATATGCGGCAATAGTAACTTACTAACAGGTGGAGTACATTCTTGTTTGCAACTTTGAACTTGAACCAAGGTTGTAAAAAACGTAACGAGGTCATTCATCAGTAGATTGTACTCCTCACATTTGTCTCATACCGGGCCCTTAATTTAAATCGATTCTTAAGAAGTAAACTCCACATTTAAGTTACACATTTAAGCATGTAGGTACATCACCTTTAATTCAACGCCTGTAAAAATAAGCTTAACATTTTAGTTCATTCTTCAAGACACGAGTAGCCACCGTAAATAATAAGGCGAAATAGTAGCGGTGTATTGTCGCGGAAAAAATAGGCAATTTCATAGCGGCCGCTACCCATGTTACACGGACAGACAGATTAACGGACAATGACGGCGCTATGACGGACCAGCGGAAAATTTTCGCCACAACTGTACTTTAGGAATACGTTCCTATGGGAGAGATAAAAGATGAGCGATTAGTAGGTTTCTGGCGTTTATGAGTTAGCTTATTATTTATATCAACAACGTCTTATGATGGAGCCGGCTACACGCACCCAAAAACATGACTCACTCGGCGTTACCTTGCTCTGAGGCGTTCCATTTAAGGCTTAAAGTGCAAGCGAGAGCGTGGAACGATCGACAAAGAGGCACAATCGGCCTTCGCGTTGGACAGTGTTTGACATCTGTCTCTCTCCTACTTGAATGAGCGATGCGTCCGCGTGGACAGCTGCTATACAATAATACATTTACAAGTTTTTATCAAGTATGAAGTGAAAAAAAATTACATAATTGTATTTATACGTACAAATAAATGTAACTTGATGAATTACATTGTGATTTCCATTTACCTCCTTATCTCTATCTATACAAAATATGTATCACACAAATAAAATATTTTTTTTCTTTTGAAAAGTGCAACCATTCCATTAGTATGTTCTTATGACGTTATCAACTATCGTCAGTAAACCGACTTTAAAGATAACCGATTTTTTTATCACATTGCAGTAGCAGATGAGCATGCAACCCACCTGATGGTAAAAGGCCACTACCGCCCATGGACATCTGTAAGCAGCTTATAAAGAACATTCAATCTGCAATCGTTCGCAGATGTGTCGCCGAGGACGAAAATATTCCCCTCATATATAAATGAAACGGCAACCACACCCTTCCTTCGATACGCAAAAACTGCTTTACGCTAGAAATAGGTGTGGCGGTGGTACTTCTTTGTTCTAACTACATACATTGATTTTACCACCTGGCAAATTTATTTTATTTATTAATATGATGAATTTTAAAAATCTATCATAATTAATAAAATTAAAACCAATATTCAACACTTGTTAAACTAGGTTATTCCGCCGCTACGCCCGCTTCATAATAAGATAATGTCAAAATATTGAACATTTTTCTATATTATTAAGTATTTAATCGTTGGATAAAATTTTATTCCACTCTGGGTATATACATCCCCGCGATTAATTTCAATTAAGCAATATAAAAATATACATTGTAAATACAATATGTAAGTTAATGTTAATGCCAAAAAAAAGTACTAATAGTTGCGAATGCTTAGGATTCCGACCCCTTCTACTACAGTTTCGTTAGAAAGTACCTAAAATAGTTACAATTTCTTAGAATCCGCTCCCTCCTTGTACAGTTTGTTTAAAAAACACCTACAAATAGTAATAATTTCCTAGGATTCCCTTTACAGTTTCGTTACACGTATGTACGTCAGCTTGTGGTAGCGTCGTCTCTATTTACCCAATTAGAGAGGTGTGCGACGCGACGGAGTTGGGAGTTCGCGCGGAGTTGGGAACCCGCGTTGAGTTCCGCGCTATTTATTTGGACTAAGGCTTAAGCTTATGAATGTATTTTCATTTACCGTCATATCATTGAAGTACTTTCAATTATAAATATTGATAAGATATAAGATGACAATATTAATAAAATGACATCAAATATTGCACAATTTTACTAAATCAACAAGTGCGTAATTGTTCGATAAGATTCATTAACACTCAGTATGTGTGTTGAGATTCCATCCTAAACGCACAGGAGGGGACGTGTATTTCTCTCAATTATGTTAGTCATATTATGTTCATATTATGTTTCAGTTTAAAAAACGAAAACTTTATTATATATTTTTTTTTAATAATTATGCATTAAAGTAACAACAACATAATTTCATTTGGATAGTTTATTTATAACTTGTATTATATACATAATCGATCTTCCTAATATTATGTAGGCAAAATTTTGTGAGGATCCATGTAAGTTTATTACTCTTTAACACTAAAACTGATCGATATTTATTAAAATTTGGCCCGCTGGTACTTTATGACCTGTATAAACACATAAAATACATATAACTATGGCAAAGGTGACGGTAGCACACGAAGCCGAAGAAATAAGCGAGTCTTACATAATGAATAAACATAACAATTTAAAGTAACATATTACACGCTACGCTTTAAGACTCGCGCCACACCGGCCCGCTAGAGGCAAGTTTTATTGCAAGTCGCAAGTCGGTTGCGCCTCACACGCTGCCGCGTACCCAATATATGTGCTCCCTTATTGAAAAATAGCATAAGTTTGATTTTAACATTTTTTTTAAATAAGAAAAAATACATGTATACATTGTACTGATATATACAAATTCCTATATATAAGTAGCAAGGGCTCCGTAACTGGTTCTACATGTATCCCGCTCACCGAGACGAGACAGGGTTAATATCAACGTAATTTAATATTTTAAATTATTAAGTACTTGTCGTGCCTGTTGTGTGTGTGAGAGAGAGTGTGTGTGTTTGTATGTATTAGAGCGCCTGTGTTGACATTTTTGTAGCGCTTTCTTTATAGAACTCATGCCCTCTGCATGAACTTGATTACAGATATCCATTAGCGGCAGTGACCACTTACCATTAGATGGACTGCATGCTCGTTTGCTACTTCAATCAGATAAAAAAATATCCTACTTAAATTAAGCATTTGTTTCAATTTCAAACCACCAATAAGGAATGGTCCACCTGATGGTAAGTGGTCACTGCCGGGCATGAACATGTGTGAGCAACTTCATACAGAACATGGAGTTCTATCTAAAGTCAATCACAGATGCGTTGCTACTACTGCGTGTGCCGGCAATCACACCCTTCTATCGAAACGCAAGAAATGCTTCACGCTAGAAATAAGTGTGGCGGTGGTACTTCCCCAGTCGAATTACACTGGTTCTACCACCTATTTTAAATTAAATATTTTAAATTAAAATAGTAACGCCTACCTGGAATTTCAACTTCTGATCCTCGATTGAAAGGCCAGGTCTCAGACATTAGGCTATGACTTCTCCCAAAACTGTCCTAGGATTAGGGCTTAATAATACTTAATGGAATAGATTATAAGACCCAAAAATATTAAATTATAAATCACACAGCCACGTGTTTCGTAGCTGTGTGATTACAATACCGGTCGTGCACGCAATACATTCCGGACAGACAGATTTAAAAATAAAATAATATTAAAAAAATAATTTTTAAAACAAGCTTTTATTTCAATGACTGAAAAAAAAATGTAGTAGTCAAATCCATCATTTTGCTGAATCGTACAATTTTTATTATATAAAAGTTTGTCGCGAGATTGCCTACATTAAATTTTGATTAAACCCATACCATGAGGGGTACCCCCATACCCCTCATACCCATATTGGGTGTGTTGTACAAATATATGTAACCTTCTATTTTGATGGCGGCCATCTTGAATTTTATTGAAATTTATTCAATTAATACCCATATAGGGTGGATTTTACAAAAATATGTAGTCTGCCATTTTGTTTTTTTCGGCCGTTTTGGATTGATAACAATAATGATTACATATAATTTTATTGTCACAAATATTAACATTTAACAGTAAAACATACAATACATTACCTCGAATCAATCAACGAGCGTTTTATTCAAAAATCCATTTCCAATTCTAGTTTCAAAGGATAACTGACTGTTCAATTGTTGTTTTACAAAATTGAAAATGCACGCACGACTTTTTCGGGCGTTTATTGTTTGTGGGAAACAATCAATATCCAATCTGTCGGTTCTAAAATGGACGATTTGCTGTGCGTACCAACTGTAACGGGTTTAAAGACAACATGACCAACGAACTCATTAACTATAATTATTACTTGAAGTTTCGCGCAGGAATGCAACCTTTTATAGACGACGCGTGGCGGAGCGGCTACCATGCCGGTCAGACGCGCAATGGGTCCCGGATTCCCAGCAGACAGATAGATATCTGAATAATGAGTCTATTAGATTCATGTTCTGGGTCTGGGTGTTTGTGTATTCATCTTGTGTGTGTCCATGGTACCCACGTCCACGACCCACGACACATGGGAAAATCCTAGTGTGGGGCTACGAGTGTAGAAAGCGTGGTTTTATCCATACTTTCGAGATCTAATGTTGAATACAGGCTTCCCGTAAACGAGGTTTTATAATTATGTCTCTCCCATGCGTGTTATTGACTACAGTAGATATTGATACTAGATTTGTCTTTTATCATCTCATAAATTCTGTGTTATCCTATATCCTATGACACACGATACGCGTAAAAATCTCTCATGAATATTTCACCATTATTTTATCAAAAGTTTATAAAACTAATTTTGTCACAACACAATATAAATATGAAAAAGAAATAAAGTCTAAATTAATTAATTATTACAAGGGTAAACCTTTTACCTTGGCTTTAACGTAGATTTTAAAAGAGGTAATAACTGATGATGATGTTGTTTCATGAGGATCATTCATCCATTAGCCTTCCACAGTCCGCTGCTGGACGTAAGCCACCCATAACCCGCTCCAACTGGTCCTGAGTCATCTGAATCCAGCGATTACTTGCCGCCTCATTCATAATATACGCTTACGCTTGCGCTCTTATTCTTATGCTCCATTCGAGGAAATTTCTACCCCAGAGTTTATCTTGTTTTTAAAGTGGATACCCAGCTGCCCGCGGCAGCAGCTGGGTTATGCCGGACTTTTACTAGCTAAACTCCCACTGTGTTTTCTCCTCGCACTGTACGGCGGGAAACACGGACACGCTTTCGCATTCTTCCGCGGAACCCCAGAGTTTATCTATCATACGAACGATGTTGCCAATCTATTGCCATCTATCGCCACTTCAGTTTGCTTATTATTAGAGCTATATTTTCCTCCGGATTTGGTCATTACGAATTAAGAATGTCTCGCGTAGTGCGCACGCGAATAATAGGTATTATATCCATCTATATTATTCACATTTTTCTTCATACCTAGATGAGCGACTCTGAACATGTGAGGCCTGCAGAAAAAGACCAGAAGAATAAAATAGACTATCTTCAAGTTGCTTACATGCTCATAACTTTTAAAAGAATAAACTAATAAAGGATTAATAAAGGATTCACCATTGTCAATGGATATATTGCGGTGATTCAGTACAGCGTGGCTAAATTTACTTTCCAAATGAAACGTGTCATTAAATGTAAAACCACAGTGGTGATATAATGATCATGTACAAAGTATTATATTTTCACCCAAGCGAACCGCAAAATTTATTTGAGCGACAAACCAACATAAAATCGGCATAAATTTGATTTATTAACATGTAACTGATATATGATATCACTACATTGTATAAAACAAAGTCGCTTCCCGCTGTCTGTACCTATGTATGCTTAGATCTTTAAAATAAATAAATAGTGGAGGAAAACTGATAATTTTCGATTTTTGACTTTTAGGCGGAATGAAGTTCGTTTGGGCAGCTGGTATATATAGGAATGGATGTGAATTCGGCGCCTAGCAAGACGGTGAAGTTGATATCCCAGAAAAAAATAGAGTGTTATTTTAGACTAACACCATATGGCACCCAAACCTTAATCGTCACAATTTTCTGACATACAGTCATAAGATTGTGGCAATCTTAATGACAAAATTAAATTAAATGAAATGCCTTTACTATGCTTACGGGAGCACTTACAGAATGTCGGTTACATTTTTTTCTTACAATATCACCGGATCGGAACTCAACCTCAACTGAAAAGATTCTGCAAGAAATTCAGTGGACTTGTCATTTTTCTTTGTATATATATATTTATCTATGTTGTTATTTACATGGTAATAAAAACTAGGTTCAGTATCTTGCCATATATTCGCTTAAGAAGAGGCCTGTTTGGCAGGAACAAGTGGATCCATTTAAAATACACCAAACATACTACATAGTTAAAGAATGTCTTTCGAATATATGTTCATTTGGCGTGTAATAATTATAGTAACATTTGAAGAATTTTGTATGAAAATGTCAAAAAGTGTCACCCATAGAATAAGTTGGAATTCGTCACCATTTTTGTAACATTTCATACATTCAGATAAAACATTTCAGAAGCAACGCCACTTCGCTTCTATATGTCGAGCGCCTCGCTTTATGAAAGTATGAATAGACCGTCGCTAGTCTGCCCGCGCCTTTGCATTTTATCTGCCAGGTCGGTTGTAGACACTTAACACTAGGCTTGCCAGGACCATACAAAATTATACGGAGCGTAACAACTCGACACATATTCCAATGACCTTATTTGACCGGAGATATAAAAAATAAGTTTTATTTTTAAATTCCAGCGGTCTTTTAACCCGCTCTTGCATTGTGGCCCTCGGCGGTTAATTAGTGCGCGTACAGACGACGTAACAACCCCGGTTAAAATTTTACCCGACATGTTTGCCAGTTTAACTTGCTGGCAAAAAATATCGTTCGTGTTCTACGAGACATTTTTGTCCACTGTTTGAGTTTGTTTTGTATTTATTGCGACATGGCCACTGGAAATAATAGCAATTTATTTAATTGGTAAAAGAATTGCGATTGTTTTCAGATTCTCTTGATTTTTATAATACCTCAATATTTTTCAATGTGATTCTATTAATGACTTTTAGTTAACATAGTTCAAAAAATATAAAACAGCAAATAATGTTGTAAGTGTTACAAGCGTTATCCTACTAGGTAATTTTGAAATTCAGGTTGTGAAGAGACTCATTACTGACTTACAAATTGCAGACATATTAATTATGATTTTTATAAAATAATAAAGTATATTAATAAAAATGTTTTCTCACCGATTTCAGCAGGAATGGGTGTACAGGTGGTGCCACAAGGGGCTCTACCGTTTTTATAGGTGATATTTTTTTCTAGTCGAATACGTGCTCTATTTATCTGTACGTACCTATACTTCTACGTAGTACATATTCCTAACTATATCCATAATTAAACGCATTAATACAAGTCAGTCACGAACCTAATACTTAATGCTACAACTATCAATTGGCCTATTATTCCCTCGTAACATTCGTAGCGTCATATTTCTACAGTAGCAAACAAAGCCTTCTAATATCCGGTATTGCCGGATCGTATTGCAGCGAATGAAATTAAAAATTATTGTCAATGGTAAACGTTTTATGGTAATAGTTTGTTGCTATTAGTACGTGCTAGCATTTTGGGGTTAGGCAAGCGTTTTTGGAAATTGTTGTTTGTATTTTGCTGTGATAAAATATTTATTAATTTTCATTGTTGTTACTATTTTATTTTATTACAAAATAGTGTGTTAAGGAACAGTTTATTTGGATCCATAACACAGGAAGATATTTTATATAGTATAAAATTAGGATTTCAGACAAATTAATTCATTGAACGTATAGCATATTTAAAGGTTACGAGTTTTATTCAGCAGTTATCAATTAGTGAAAATTTATTTACCGTTCTAAGTTAGTTACCGTTAGACTGCGTGATTTTCTTTAACTTAGTAATAAAAAACTTATGATTTTATAAAAACAACTGAAAAAGAAACACAATTTTCATTAAGTAGAATACGCTCCATAAATCCGAGTTCATACACGCATAATCGAATTCATAGCGTGACTCAAAACACAGTAATCATACATTGCTGAAATTCGGTATTACGTGACCGCAGTAACCGTACTAAATTCTGAACAACCCGAGCATGTTCAAAGAGGAGTTCCAATTGTAGTTGAATTCATAATGCGTACAAATCCTTTTGCAACGCTCCTGATATCTATGGCCACAGCGCACATAGCGTGTGGACGCCAGATATACCGCCCAGTAATCAAACTATCGGACTTGTATAAGTCGTATAGAACAACACATGGACCGAAGAATACGGAAGATATTATAGTAGTGGATGGAGCGAGAATAAATGGCGTTAAGTGCAAACTAATGAAAGTAATGGGTAGAGCACACATAACATGTATGGCCAAGGATGAGTTTGTTAAATTAGATGAACAGATTACGAGCAGTACGATGGCCCCGATTGTTGCAGATAATGATTATACTACTCCCAGAAAGCAAGAAGAAATACGGTGCGGTGGTTTGGCTAAATGTAAAACGTATACTTTTGATGATTGAAATAGGCTATGTACAAACATTAAATGATAACAAGATGGAGTTCCGTTTTATTTCGGTAGCAAATGATTTCCTTTTTTGTTATATGATTAAAGGCATCTCAATTTCAAATTTCACTAGATTTAAACTTTAGTTGTTAATATCAAAAATGTCTTATTATCTAAATCATTTATTAATAAGACTATCCTATCCTATTTTTTTATTAGAATATAATTCATCGTGTTTATTTTTAATTACTGTTTAAAAATAAAAACTTTTTAACAAAAAATATCTACCGACTTCCATGTCACAAAAAAGTAAAAAAAAATTTAAATATATTTTGGTCTAGAACATACTCAGTACTTAGTACATAGTCCTGAAGTCGGTGCTCGACATATTTCGCTGGACGACGGTAACTACGTCCTATATGAGCACCGACTTCAGAATTATGTACTAAGTACTGAGTATGTTCTAGACCAAAATATATTTAAATTTTTTTTTACTTTTTTGTGACATGGAAGTCGGTAGATATTTTTTGTTAAAAAGTTTTTATTTTACACTTTTTAGTGACTATATTTTTATGTTTGTATTTAAATAAAGCCTCTAAGTTTGCTTTGTGCATCGACATATTCACAAAAATTAAACATAAAACACTTTTACAATTCATACAAACAGGGCGCCCCCTCTGGAAGTACCCCTCCATCATCAGGGTTGAGGAGTTGAAGGTCAAATTTTTCATCTTATATTGTTGCTTAGTAATCTTATAACATATACGTTAGTACCAGGTGGCTAACTTCTATGGCTCAGGCTTGCAGTACCCTGCATCATCAGGGTTTAGGAGTTGAAGGTCAAAATTTTAATTTTGTGCCTCTGTTTGGTATTATTTTTACATACCCGTAAGCACCAAATTGCCAACTCCTATGGTTTAGAATTGAAGTACCCCTTCATCATCAGGGTCGAGGAGTTGAAGGTCAAAATTTTAATTTTGTGCCTCTGCTTAGTATTATTTTTACATAACCGTAAGCACCAAATTGCCAACTCCTATGGTTTAGGATTGAAGTACCCCTTCATCATCAGGGTTGAGGAGTTGAAGGTCAAATTTTTGATTTTATATTTTTGCTTAGTATTTTCTTTACATAACCGTAAGCACCAAATTGCCAACTTCTATGGTTTAGGATTGAAGTACCCCTCCATCATCAGGGTTGAGGAGATGAAGGTCAAATTTTTCATCTTATGTTTTTGCTCAGTAATCTTATAACATATACGTAAGCACCAAATGGCTTATTCCTATGGTTTTGGCTTTAAGTACCCCTGCATCATCAGGGTTGAGGAGTTGAAGGTCAAATTTTTGTCCCATGAATTTGCTTAACAATTTCATTATATATTCGCAAACATCAAACGACCAACTTTTATAGTTCAGGCTAGCAGTACCCCTGCATCATCAGGATTGAAGAGTTGAAGGTCAAATTTTTCATAGTAAATACCTACATAGTAATTTTATTCTATATTTTACTCAATTGGACTTCTTCAGCTAAGGTTCGGCCGACTATCACTAATTTTATTATTTTGCTCCAAAAAGTTGAAGATCCTATGATTAGAACCTTATCAAACTCTTATCAGACTACCCCTGGAGTACATCCTTTCTAATAAAAAAAGAATCATCAAAATCGGTTGGCGGGATATTGAGTTATTCATACATTTATCGCGTACATTGAAAATGCAAATTTAAGACTTATGCGTTTTTCTTATGGATGCCCTAGTCAAAAAAATACTAAAAAAAAATGGGACCCTATGACACGCACTACCTTTCAAATAAAAAAAAAATCATCTAAATCGGTTCACCCAGTCCGGAGAAATGAGGTAACAAATATAAAAAAAAAAAAAAAAAATACAGACGAATTGATAACCTCCTCCTTTTTGGAAGTCGGTTAACAACTACCATTGAGTTTTTGTCAATTAGTTTAGTTTTCAGAAATTAATTTCACTCTAAGAACAGTTTAGAAATTATAAATTACGTTGATTATTTTCACAAAATTGGAAAGGCCCTGATACAAATTTAGCTAAAGTTACTATTATTAATATTTATTTTAATATTTAAGTAGCGAACAAACAAAAAAAACATCTCGGAGGTGTGTGAAGTCAACCAATTCGCACTTGGCCAGCGCGGTTGACTATGGCCTAAACTCTCTCATACCGAGAGAAGACCTGTGCCCAGAAGTGGGATAATAATGGGTTGACGACGACGACGACGACGAACAAACAAGTAGTGCACTAGAGAGTAAGTGGTCACAGCCACTTATGTATATCTGTAACTAAATAAAGTAAATAAGTAAAACATCGTGAGGAAACCTACACACCCGAGAGTTCTTTTAAAAAAAAAAAGTTCTCGGAGGTGTGTGAAGTCCACCAATTCGCACTTGGCCAGCGTGGTGGACTATGGCCTAAGCTCTCTCATTCCGAGAGAAGACCCGTGCCCAGCAGTGGGACAGTAATGGGTTGACGACGAAATAAAGTACAGGTGATAGAAGCAGTATAGTTCGACTGGGGAAGTACCACCGCCACACCTATTTCTAGCGTGAAGCAGTTCTTGCGTATCGATAGAAGGGTATGGTTGCCGGCATATTTTCACATGAGGCGACCATCACAGTCTTCGGGAGTAGCAACGCATCTGTGATTGACTTCAGATGGAACCCATGATCTGTATGAAGTTGATTACAGATTTCCATGGGTGGCAGTGGCCACTTAGCATCAGATGGACTGCTTGCTTGTTTGCTACTTCAGTCAGAAAACAAAAAGGTTTTCCAAGCCGATCACAGATATATTGCCAAATCTTAAGGACGAAGTCACCTGTAAGTCAGCAATATTATTTGCTTGGCACATTTCGCTTCACTGGCCAGTTAGCGTGACAAATATTTTCGCCTGTCAACGTTGCTGCACCCCGTCACAGCTTACGTGACATTGAGCGGACAGTCGTAAGAGGAGAGCCGGCGCAAGGAATATGAAGAGGATTTACCCTCGTCCGCGCAAATTCGTAACGACGCGCCAAAATATGGAGAGAAGTATTTTTTTTTCTGTTTCTTAAACGAGATTTCGAAACTAAAATTAAACGCTCCAATGTCGGTTGTTAATAAGTATTTAATTTGGAAAAGAAAAATCAAAATGAGACTAAAGACAAATGTTATACAGTACATTTTGTAACATTTATCAATGTTTAACGATGTTCATATTACAACATTTCTTAAGCGTTGACGAAAACTTATCGGCGCTTCTATAGAATATTATTTCTTCGTCGTGATCTACCGAAATATGAAGACTTTGAGACTATGTACCAAGGACAATGTATATTCTAAGCCAAGAAAAATAAAAGCATTTCTTGGCTTGGCTATATTTTTGTGCCTTAGAAAATCTAGTAGGATAGAAATCGTTAGTATTTTTTGCTATTTTTTGAATTAGTACCAAAAGTTTAAAAATTTAAACTTATAAACAGCTAGTTAACACATAACAAATACAATCACTTATCACACGTAAGAATGTGTCTACTGCTTTATTTAGAGTAAGTTGAAACGTGCGCGGGAATATGAAGAAAAGGGATTTACCTTCGTCAGCAACCTACGTCACGGTAATAACCACGAACAACTTAGATAGGACATGTGGTACACGTGATGAGCTCTTTGTAAGAATTTCTTTCAATTCTTGTCCCAGAATTAAAATTACTTGTTTAAGGTAGGGTAAAATAATCGTTTGAATCAAACGTTTACTATAGCAATGGAATTGGGATAGTTAGGATTATTTTTAGTGAAATTGACGAAAAATGTAAGAATGAATAAAAGAGTAATGAGTTTTGATTAATGTTCTGGGTCTGGGTGTTTGTGTATTCATCTTGTGTGTGTCCATGGTACCCACGACACAGGAGAAAATCCTAGTGTGGGGCTATGAGTGTAATAAGCGTGTTTTTGAAGTGAAACTTCTTTATCGGGGTTGGAAAAAAAATTAGTGTAACATTTTTTCGTTACGCGCCATCTTTTTCTGTTACGCGCCATCTTTTTTTATTTTTCGTTACGCGCCATCTTTTTCTGTTACGCGCCATTTTTTTTCCGTTACGCGCCATCTTTTTCTTATCCCTGCCACGCGTGATATTAGATAGATTAGATTATTAGATAAAGTTTAATAAAAGCCTTTTATTTTTAAGCGTGTGTTTTTTTATATACACATCAGTCATTATTTTGTTCATAGATTTTGACATTTGCTACTATGCATGGCATTGAATCTATAGATTGTGAGGATGAATTGAAATCCAAACTTTTTATGGTCCTCATTACTCTAACAGCGATAACAGAAAGACATGTTTCTAATTAAAAGGATTGGGATAGTTAGGATTATTTTTTGTGAAATTGACGAAGAATGTAATGAGGAAGATTAATTAAAACGATGGCGTTATTTTATAAGACTGTTATTTCTTATTTTGAGAAATAAATTTATTATAATGATGGCATAAATTAATCGAAGCCGTGGTAATGGTGGCTTTTTGATTCTGTGTAAGAATTTTATTTCTGCTTACAATATTGAACGGGATATCGCTCAACTCGACGTAAGGCAAATAGTTTTCGCTGTAGCATTTATTTTAATTTCATAATTGAAGTATTTCGTAATATGAAAGCTAAATATTATTAGTAACAAGGATCAACTTCGTCAAGAGTCAACCTTAGTGTTACTAAAATAAGAAACAGAAGTAGGCGGATTTAAATTAAGATATTTTTTTTATTAACCTATTAATTGGTTAAATCGCAAAAAAATATCATATTTTCTTGGTACCTATTTACGGTAACTGTATTAAGAAAAAATACTGATTTGATTAGGAATATAAAGTGTGCCTGTAGCTATAGGTACTTTTTACACGATCTGCATTGTCGTGTTATTGATATTACTACCTATTACGTATAGCATTGGTTACAATCGCAAATAGGTAGGTACATAAACCACACAATAACAGGTACATTGTTACAAATAATTATTTTTAAGAACAAACTATAGTAAAAAAATAACTATTGTATTATTAAATGGAGTCAAAATAATTGCACAAACATTCGAGAAAGGCGATTCCAAGGACGTCTTCGACTGAATGATTGTTATTCTACCACATGTACATCTGCAATTCGAAAAAGAGGAGACGAAGAAAACCTTAGGTATTTACTATTTTGTGATATGAGTGGAAATATGAAGAAAGAGGATTTACCCTCGTCAGGCAACCGACGTCACGGTAATAACTGCGAGCAACCGAGATATGAAAATACATACGTTTGATGGACTCTTCATATAATTCGAACATCGGAATTATTGTCATGATGAAATAGCTAGCTATGATCCATGTAATATATCGATATGTAATATGTCATATATACAATTGACTGACCCGCGTGGCGGAGCGGTTACCATAATGATCTGACGCGCAATGGGTCCCGGGTTCGATTCCCGGCTAGAAAAGTATCTGAATGATGATTTTTGATTCATGTTCTGGGTCTGGGTGTTTGTCTATTTATCTAGTGTGTGTCCATGTTACCCACGGCACAGGAGAAAATCCTAGTGTGGGGCTATGAGTGTAAAAAGCGTGTTTTTTTAAGCGTGCATTTTTATATACAATTCAGTCATTATTTTGTCCCTAGATTTTGACATTTGCTACTATGCATGGCATTGAATCTATAGTTTGGGAGGATGAATTGAAGTCTAAACTTTTTATGGTCCTCATTACTCTAACAGTGAAAACAGAAAAACATGTATCTTATTAAAAGACCAAATTCATATTTGACCCAACGGACAACAAGAAGATTAGATTAAGATTATAAGTATGCAATTATATTAAAGCGATGGTCATTCATATCAAAAGATGGTCACGTCACGTGACCATCTTTTGATATGAAATAACTAATCTTCTACCTCTTTTTTGCGTTTTAAAATTCATTTCTATCTTAATATTAATTGAACTAAAAATCTGGAAAAGGGGAACATTTCGTAATATTTGCTAAATCACATTTCAGTTAACTGCAACTATATTAATTGTAACTAGCCACCCGTAGCATCTGTCGAAATTCGACCGTAATTTAAATTAAAAACTAAACGTTATATTGTCCAGAGTAGTATGAATATTTCTCAAATTCAAATAAAATGTAATAATTTTCAAGTAATTATGAACGCGCTCGTTAAATATAAAAAGAGGTTTAATTCTGTAAACCGCACTTAAAAGCAATAACAGTACTTTGACAAAGACATCTGATATTTTTGAAGATTTTTTTTCATAGTAAGACATTGAATGTTCTATTTCGTTTATTATTTATGTGTTTGTGGCAAATGTACGGTAGTGTGTGTAATATGTCTTTAGTTGATTTTATGTATGATATATGCGTTATTTGAAAAAATATTAACATACTGCACTCGTTCTCTACGTCCACTATAACCGTGCAAAATTTCATACTAATCCGTCCGCGGCATATTACTTAAAAATGCGTCACAAGTTTTTGTTTCACGTATTATTAATCGTAATTACTATACATATGTCTTATTAACCTCTTACCTCTTATTTACTACTAAATTGTGCCATAGTTTAATCAATGTAATTATCTATCAACGATTATATTTCTGCTATTTCCAGATATAAACTGTTTATCCTAAGCTTGTGTTTCAGACAGTGAAATTTCAATAGCGTTGTTTTGTTCCTCTCCGAAATTCAATATACGAGGCTCTCATTGCCAATTTATGTAATTATCATTCGCCTGAAGCAATTATACCGGGTGGTTGCGAATAGTTTTGAAATACGAATGTAATATCATGCTGTGATCTTGAAACATGAGACGCCCCGTCTGCTACACGATTACCTTATGAAAATTACACTTATAAATTACTTGTGACTTTAACATGGTAGATACTATCGTATACAACGTATGTATATAACGAACCAAAAATAGGTATGGTTAAAGTTGTTATATTATTGGCAACAGAATCATAATTATGTAAAACTCATCAGATTGCCATTTGATTTATTTTTATCACTGCTTTCTTAAATAATTAAAAGTAAATTTTATTGCTTCACAATTACAGTCTTATTCTGCAAGCTGGGGTGATAGACTACAATGGAAACACTAGTAACCATATAACTACATACAACTACATCGACTTATTTTTTTATCACTGCTTTCTTAAATAATTAAAAGTAAATTTTATTGTTTCACTAATTACAGTCTCTTTTTGCGGACTGGGGTGATAGAGTACAGTGTAAACACTGGTAAGCATTTAACTACATACAACTACATAAAGACTAATTAGATTAAGAAAGGAGCAGTATCGATTCCCTATCGGCGATTCTCGGGATCTAATATCTAATCAGGTCGTCGTCAAAATAAACAGACTTATTAATACCATCCGCCTCCTTATAAATAATACATCTTAAGTAATATGATAAAGTATATAAATATTGTTGACGATTTAAATAATCTGCATCGAACAAACGGGGAGAATATAAAACTCACCAGTAATAAGATACCAATTTAAGAATCCCTTTGGCAGTATACTGAAAGACGCAAAATTTAATTGCCGTGGAGTTAAATAGATTCTCCACACTAAAAAGACACTTTATTTATGAAAATATTTTATACTTTACAGCAACAAAAATAGAAAACAGCTCTAGTCTAGTCTGAAAGGATAACTCAAAATGCGCCAGACTTAAAGAAACTGACGAGAAAAAAGCAGTTAAAGCCAAAAGCGATGTTAAGGCAAAAGGCAATGTTAAGGCAAAAGGCAATGTTAAGGCAAGGCAATGCCATAAAACTGCCCAAGTGCAGGTTGATTGACTTATCGTAGACTTTTTTGCAGGTGCTTTAGTCAAGAATACAGTCTGAGTAATTGTGTTTTGTAGACATCTGTAATTAACTCAGATAAGAGAAATGGTACATAAGATCCATCATTAGTAAGTTACTGCTCCTAACCGACTTTTCACAAATTAGAATAGAATAAGTGTAAATATTGCGTCGTCGCAGACCAGTGACGAATAATATATCTGCCTTTTAAATCTGTCGATGGTTATTACCAAAGTTAAACAGGACAGTACACAGTAGTTTAACCGGAAACTAATCTTAGACATTTATCTAAAGGTAAAACTTCAGTGCTCGTTGTACTTAACATATCTCTAAAATTTATACTATCCTTAGTATTAGGCATACTTACCAATTCGCACTTGGCCAGCGCGGTGGACTATGACCTAAACTCTCTCATTCTGAGAGAAGACAGCAGCCCAGCAGTGGGACAAAAATGGGTTGACGACAGTCATACTTAAACTTAACAATCATATAATCAAGAGGAGGTAAGATAAAAGGAGAAATATAGAACAATAGTGGCAGCTAATCTATCTTTGATATAATATACTTAAACATTTAATTTACCCCGTATTACGCACTCCGGCATCAAAAAACGAATATTATAATCCGCTTGTCCGTCCATCGTGACGCGGGTCCGACACGCAGCTGTACGCAACCGTTGTTTATTAATAATTCAGCTCTCTATCTTTGTGTAAATACTAGCCTTCCGTCCGCGAATTCACCCTCTTAATTAAAAGGATCTGGAATAATACGCTGTGACGTTGTCGCATTAATATATCTCTCGCTTTTTTGTTATTGTTAGTTGATCGCGTCAATTGTTTTCTTTCTTGTTACTAGCGTGAAGCATTTCTTGCGTTTCGATAGAATTGTCTGGTTGCCGGTACACTTTCACACGAGGCGACCATCATAGTCCTCGGGAGTAGCAACGCATCTGTGATTGACTTCAGATGGAACCCCTGTTCTGTATGAAGTTGATTACAGATGTCCATGGGCGGTAGTGACCACTTACCATCAGGTGGACTGCATGCTCGTTTGCTACTTCAGTCAAATACTAAATCAATAGGATTAAATACTACTTAAATTAGGTCAGAAGTTATGTAAATATGATTCCTCTGGAGTGGTGACGCCGCCACACCCATTCATATTCATCTTTCATATGATTCGACCATTTAAAACCTTGCAAGTAGCAATTAAACTTCAGATAGTATCCCTGTTCTACATAAAACTGCTTATAATTGTGCAAGAGCGGCAACGGTCACTTAACATCAGATAGACATGCTCATTGTTACTTTAATGTTATAAAAAACACCCTTTCTCATAGCCCCACACTAGGATTTACTCCTGTCTCGTGGGTACCACGGACACACACAAGACGAATACATAAACACGCAGAAAACGAATCTAAACTCATCATTCAGATACCTGTCTAGCCGAGAATCGAACCCGCGACCCATTGCGTGTCAGACCGGTATGGTAACCGCTCCGCCACGCGAGCCGTCAAAAATATTTAGATTGCTTCTATATATGTATATGATTACGTTAAGTGCCAGACACAAAAGGTGGTAGAACCAATGTAGTTCGACCAGAGAGGTACCACCGCCGCATCTATTTGTAGCGTAAAGCATTCCTTGCGTTTCGATGGAAGGGTGTGGTTGCCGGCACACTTTATATGAGGCGACCATCATAGTCCTCGGGTGTAGCAACGCATCTGTGATTGACTTCAGATAAAACCTATGGTCTATATGAAGTTGCTCACAAATGTCTATGGGCGGCAGTGACCACTTACCATCAGGTGGACTGCATGCTCGTTTGCTACTTCATTATTTTAAAGACCTCTAGTGTATTATCTTCTTGTGTTACTATATTTTACTACAGTACACTTAATACATAATCTAAGTAACTATTTGAATTATCAACAATATAATATTTCTATTTAGTGAAGTGAGCTGGCAAGCACACCCTTCCACCGAAACGCAAAAATTGCTTCATGCTCGAAATAGGTGTGGCGCTGGTACACACGTTCTGCGTTGGAAATAAAATTAAATAATTTCTTCATCTTAAGACCTACATCTTAGGCAAAATACCACACAAAATTGCATAAGCTGTATTAGAAAGGAATTCAACGATTCAAATTAATTTAACCCGTAAATTGCAGCAAACAGCAAACACAATAATTTTCATCTCGCTTTGAGACTCATTTCAAAGCGAGTTGTGAATAAATTGCAGGAAATTTAATAGACTCTGAAAATTTGACAGCATCAAGGAAGTACTTCTTGTTGGAGATGAAAAATAATAATGTGTATGATTTTAGAGTAATATTATCGCGGAATTGACACATTTTAATACTTAACCCCACGATATGCGGTTTTTTGAATCTTATTCGAATTCTTTTTGCCGATATGTCGACTCAGTTGCATGGATCGTGGTCACGGCGAAACTGCGTCTATGCAACTGGGTTGAAATATGGGCAAAAATAATTCGAATAGGATTCAAAAAACCGCATAATATCGTGAGTACCCGTTAAGTATTAAAATAAACTGTGCTTTTGTAAAATAACCTTATTAATGATAGATTAATGCTTCTAAGAATTCTGAGAATTATTTTGCACCTTTTCTTGGAAAACTCCACAAATTACCTTCACAAGAACACATTATTAATTATATTGCAAAAAGAGCCAATAAAAGAGCAAATAAGTTGAAGCATATTAGGTATATCGAAAATAACCTGACATTCGAAATTGCTAGACGATGTCGACGTTCTAAAATAATTAAATGCCAAACGTGATGATTTAATAACTCAATGCAAAAAACTAGTAATTAGATTCAGAAGCAAAATAGGATACTCCACCATTAACTTTTCCTTTAAGCAAATTGAGAATATAGAAAAAAAATACTTAAAACCCTTTCTACACTCATAGCCCTACAGTAGGATTCCCCTGTGTTGTGGGTGCCATGGACACACACAAAAACGAATACACAAACACCCAGACCCAGAACAGAACAGAATCTAAACTCATCATTCAGATACCTGTCTGGCCGCGAATCGAACCCGGGACCCACTGCGTGTAAGACCGGTATGGTAACAGCAGCGCCACACGGGTCGTAAAATGAAAGAAACCATTTCAAGGCAAAATTATTCACCGATTACGGCAAGAAAAACAGTTTACTCAAGTTCATATCCGACTAAGAAGTCACAAGTTAAAACATCAATAGATGATAAATAATAGTTTAAAAAACTAAAAAACACGCTTTTTATAGAAAACCGAACTAAAAAATAGAAAATAAATTTAAATGAATTTAAATTAAGTAAATAGTGTTTAAATTGCATTTAAATTTATTTTCTATTTTTTAGTTCGGTTTTCTATAAAAAGCGTGTTTCTTAGTTTTTTTAAACTATTATTTATTTTCTACTTTTTAGTCAAATTAAAAAATGGAATAATTTTATCAAATTAGTGTATTGTCATCGGTCCTCAATAAATCTACAAAGTTTGAACGAAATCTGGCCGTTTAAAGTGGGTCAAAATCGCGCCCAAAGAAGTCGGTTACAAGCATACAGGTGAAACTAATAAAAAGCTAATAATAAGGAGTCCCTTTAGACTTGTATCGTTTACTGTTTACGAGTGGTTTACCAAAGATATCAGAAATTTGAGTAATACTTCTATATCTCGTAATTTTTAAGATAAGCAAAAAAAAACATAGTCCGATAGTTTTGAGTCGTAGAATTGTATCAAATCACGCAATATAAGGTATCTATGACGCAAAATCAAAACAAAGTAGAGAATAAGTATAAAAAGGCTAAAAAAAGGTAAATAATATAACTTGTAAATCGATTTAGTACAAAATCAGAAGTTTTTAATTATTATACGAGTGTGCAGTTAAATTTCATAACTGATTGAAGATGACGGAACGGCATTTATTTGCTGGTGTGAGACCAGCAAATAAATGTCTTCTATAGACAAGACAACGAGCTCGTAGACTTCTCAAATATGCACGCATCATACATATATACGGAGTGATACATTTAACAAAATAGTGTTGCATTTACATAATACGTTTGGAAATGAGGGAAAAAGTTGAACTATTAATTCACAAAGCGCGCAACGGGGTTGTACCCGTGTCAGATGCGACGGGCGGACATCTGGATTATTGTGAGGACTGACTTATAGACCAGTTTTTGTTGCCATCGCAAGAACGGCTTCAAATTGTTGACAGTTTTTTAAAATGACTTAAAGTCAATATGAAGATATGCTAGCTATATACATATATTTAAAACAAAGTAACTTTCTTTCGATGAAGGAAAACATCGTGAGGAAACCTACACACCCGAGACTTTTTTTAAAAAAAAAGTTCTCGAAGGTGAGTGAAGTCCACCAATTCCCACTTGGCCAGCGCGGTGGAGTATAGCCTAAAACTCTCTCATTCTGAGAGAAGACCCGTGCCCAGCAGTGGGTTGTACCCCATGGCTAATATAATCTCATATGACTTTTTCGTAAGATATTTTTATTTTAGTTCCGAGTAAGAGATAGTACTGTCTCTTTATTTTCAGTTATACTTATACGTTATTTAAATAGTATCCTATGTCTAAGCCAGTGTTTCTCAAAGATGGTGATAATGTCGGCTTGTGGGTGTTGGAGGGGTACATTACGGTAATGGATCCGGTAAAATGAGAGAAGAAGAGCATTGAAGGATTGTCCTAAACCTTTATTTAATATTTACATTCATTATATCATATTTCTTATAATAGGTGGTAGAACCAGTGTACTTCGACCGGAGAAGTACCACCACCACACCTATTTCTAGCGTGAAGCAGTTTTTGCGTTTCGATGGAAGGGTCAGATGTCCATGGGCGGTAGTGACCACTTACCATCAAGTGGACTGCATCCTCGCTCTGCTGCAAAAAAAACGATAGCAACAATCAACAGCGCTGCTATAAGACAAAAGTATGTGTGAAAGGATTACTGAATCCTTGTAGGTTCCACAACCTTTTAAATTAATTCATACATTCCAGCTATTCATTTTCACATAAACAAGTAAAAACTTCCAATTTCTGTTAAGTTATCAAAAACTAACTAGTTAAGGTAGCAACATTTGACAGGCAATTAGGAAATGGTTCAGAGTTCATAAGTTGAGCGCCGCAAGTTCAGCGCTAAAGTTTGGAAGGCAACTTTGAAAGCTCATGTTTCATATATCGACACAACACTATTAAATTTCACTGTTCTACCCTATTTATTAGAAAGCGATGTCTTACTACCGCGCCAATTCTTGGTTGTTATTATTATCTTACCAAAAAGTTTTCTAGGTGGTAGAATAAGTGTAGTTCGACCGGGGAAGTACCACTGCCACACCTATTTCTAGCGTGAAGCAGTTCTTGCGTTTCGATGGAAGGGTGTATTTGCCGGCAGACTTTTATATGCGGCGACCATCATAGTCCTTGGGAGTAGCAACGCATTTGTGATTAACTTCAGATAGAACCCATGTTCTGTATGAAGTTGATTACAGGTGTCCATGAGCGGCAGTGACCACTTACCATCAGGTGGACTGCATGCTTGTTTGCTACTTCAGTCAGATAAAAAAAAAAAGTTTTATATGACTTGTAATATTTTTGTATTTTTTTTTATAGATTTTCACTTCCTTCTAACAAATTTGCAAATCAAGTTAAAATTTATTTTTTTATAGATTTTCACTTCCTTCTAACAAATTTGCAAATCAAGTTAAAATTTACCCAGTGATATTAGGATGACACTAATAATTAAAACAATAAAAGTAAATAACGTACACTAGATAATTTAATAAGGTTTTTATCAACATCTTGAAAAAGATCTCAATATAGATACAATTACTACAAAAGCCTTATAAATTATTAGACCTTAGAACGCTGACATTTAAAAGACAGTAATTGTTATACTCCTGGCATTATAATTAAAGAAACAACTCTACACAAAGGGAAATTAAAAGACGGATATAGAAATATTACATTACTATAGATTTTATGTGATGGGGGGGAGGGGGTACAGAAATCCTTATTTTCTTACTAGATACTTAATACATAATTCACTTATATTAGAATTTACAATATTATTTTACATTACATTACATATCTTTAGCCACTGTCGTGTTGCTGACAAAATTTCTTAAATTTTTGCTTAAAACGATTTGATTTATTGATACTGCATTCCTGATAGTATTAGGTAACTTATTGTGAAAATAATAATATGCCCCTTCAAACATTATATTTCTTTTTCCATATAATGTTCGTGGTTTATTTAAAACTAGTTTCCCTCTGCTTCTTGTAAAAATGTATGATACTTTGTTGCAAATTCTATCTATAATATCTGAATGTATTGTGTTTGACAAAATTTTGTGTACAAGTGTGCAAGTTTTATATGTTTGTTTGATGTTAAATAATTTGGTTTCTCTATAAAGATCTACAGTACTCTTTCGATAATCATAATTGAGAAGTAATTTTATAAACTTGTTTTGAGAAATTTGTAAGTCTTTCAGGTTGGAGTCTGCTGCATTTCCTCAAATTCTATCAAATATTCAAAGTGCGTTTTAACACATAATAACATATAATAAACAAACTGAAATTGAAACCGAACAAATAGTGGAGTTTTCTATAGAGTATATTGAACAAGAAGGCTAATTATCGTCAAGTAAGAATCCAGGAGCATTAATGTGAAATCGCACGCCAAGCGAAATTCTAAAGACCTGACGTAGCCGCGTGGCAAAGTTAGGAACTATAGAAATTTATAACTCACCCTTGATTGTAGATTTGAATTTCAGGACTCATACTAATTTGCTGTTGTTCTTTGACAAAACTTACCAATCTTTTGTAGGTACAGCTTTTGTGATGCTCGCGACAACCAAATTAGCCACATAAATAGGTAATTTGTATAATCCTACTCAATGCTATCACTATTTCGACTTGGTTTCCTTAAAATGATTCTTCTATATGAAAAGTAGGTATAATTTTTTGCAATAGTAATATTTTTTTATATAATTAAAGTAGCAAACGAGCAGTCCACCTGATAGTAAGTGATCACTGCCGCCCATGGTCATCTGTGAAAGCAACTTAATATAAAACAGGTTCTATCTGAAGTCAATCACAGATGCGTTCCTACTTCCGAGAACTGAGATGGTCGCCTCATATAAAATCGTGCTGGCAACCACACCCTCCCATCGAAACGCAAGTAATGCTTCACGCTAGAAATAGGTGTGGCGGTGGTACCTCCCCGGTCGAACTACACTGGTTCTACCACCTGGTGTTAATGTATACTTTTGCAATAGTATTATTTTAATGGTTACGTATACTCCGCTTTTTTCATCTTTCATCAATATTACCCGAATGACATAAGGGGGAATTTATGTTTTTTAATAATTTGTTTATTTATCAAGCATTCAACGGAGTTAACATAAATGACAAACTTAATATTTGATGTCAGAACGCATATTAAAATTAAAAAAATATTATAAACTTCTAAAATAAAGAACTGTTTAGAGTTTCTCTGTTATAATCAAGATTAGAAAGTTATCGTTATCTTTTGAAACCGAAGAGAGACATAAACTATTACGTAATGAAATAATAAGTAAAGGTTAGAACAAAAAGGATTAATCATAAAAAACTTCACGGCAAAATAAGCAACGGGAGCACAAAAGGAATAAATGAACAAAATTATTCAATTATTCAAAAGTAAATTTGACAATCAGTGCATTGACCTTTTCAATGGGGCCATTACGAGACGAGGTGACATTACCAAACCAAATCACGATTTGACGCTACGAAAAAAGAAGTGAGCCCTTTACAGAAATTAACAAAGGAACTTGGTAATTAACAAGCGATTTGCATAGGATTTGCGTTGACTAATTGAGAGAATTTGAGAAAAGAAATTTAGTTTAATGGCAATGTTAAATTCTAAGCAGTGGTAATGGAAATGACTACGGGTGCAGCTTTAGCGAAAACGTAGTTATTTAATGTAAATGTTGTATACTTTCCAGATTCTTGGTTTTAAGAAGAACCAACTATTACACCACGACTAATGTTTAATTTTGTATAGCAATTACAAGTAATGAACTGTTGTTGTCTATTGAATATAAATATACAATTAAATACACAATTACGATGGTTGTTTCTAACTAAATACATTTCTACACTTAAAACCTAAGTTAAATAGCAGTTTTTTTGCTTTGCATGATTAATAACACAAAAACGCCATTTTTTATCGGCGATATAAATAAATATAAAACAAAAGCCTTTAGTTTCTATCTTAATAATAAATAAATTAAAATAAAAAAATTCCAGTACCTATATTAAAAAGACATAAACTGTAGTGTAATTAAACCACCAAGATTTCAATTGTACGCCTTTTTTGGATAAAGCTGTATTTTTAACTTAAAATGGATAAATTTTAAATAGTATGATTATCCATGTATTGGCATTTTTTTGTTCTCGAAAGAGAAACCTTCAAAAGGTACCCGACGCCGTGGAAGAGATGCAGCGTTATGTGGTATTATGACCGCATTGTAACCCCCCGGTGGCCGTCCTCGGCGCTATAAAGAGGATTCTGGGATCTCCAAAGGAACGCAACCGGAATATCCCTGCAATGACCTATTAGCAATAGTCTATTTCGCATCAACCCATTATTGGCCCACTGCTGGGCACGGGTCTTCTCCCAGAATGAGAGAGTTTAGGCCATAGTCCACCGCGCTGGCCAAGTGCGAATTGGTGGACTTCACACACCTCCGAGAACTTTTTTTTTTTTAAGAACTCTCGGGTGTGTAGGTTTCCTCACGATGTTTTCCTTCACCGAAAAGCAGTGATAATTAATTTCTAATACGCACATAAATCATTGGTGCGTGCCTGGGTTTGAACCTCGGACCTCCCGATCGAGAGGGCAAGTTTCAACCATTAGGCTATCAATGGTCTATTTATTAGGTGTCATTGGATACATTTGTAAAAAATTGTTTCCCTGTCTCCTTTTCTCTAACTGCTAGAGCCATATTTAAAAACTATATAGTCAGTGTTCCTCTGACAACAAAAAAGATTACAATAAGACGTCGCTTCAATCCGTTAGTCGTTTAGTCTATAGTACATGCCAAAGAAATGGATATACATACATTTTTTACCTTTTACCTAACGATAAGGCAGACGGGCTACCTGATGGAAAGTAGTCACCGTCGCCTATGGACATTCGCAACACCAGAGGAGTCGCCAATGCATCGCCGGCTTTGAAGAAGAGCTCTTTTTGCACCTTTCTTGAAGAACCCCACGTCATAGCGGTCCGGGAATACCTCAGGAGGAAGCTCATTCCACAACTTGCACGTCCGTGGCAAAAACGAGCGTGCAAACCGAGACGTGGAGGACCGCCACGAGTCCAGTTGCTGTGGATGGAACTTCATTCTTCGGCGAGTGGTGCGATGAAGAAAAGTAATACATGCGAACCAAGTTTGCGCACCTTCATTAAGGTTAATGTACATGGTAACAGTGACGCGACAGTCACGGTGACAAAAATCACCAGTGCGCGCTATCTCTTATTTATATTTCATTAAAACATACTGCAAACATTATTATTGGAGGCTTTACTGGAGTGGTAACTTTACAGCGTTTAATTTCCGGAAATGCATTGAAGCTGCACTGAATAGAGAATTGAATTTGAACGTATTCAGTATACAGTTCGTATGCCGCATATTATATAGTAAATTGTGGGTAAAGTTGAAATATTAATTGGAAAGTTTCCAATGACTTCCACCAAAATTTTAAAGTTCCTGATTAAAAGCAATATTCGACATATTCAACCATCAGTTGAATCACAGAACATGACAACAGCTTTTGAGCAGTTGACGTTCCGCATTTTGGAGCGAATACCGTACCGGTTTGACACGCAGTGAATTCAAGGTTTAATCGCGGACAGACACGGCTACGGTATCTTCTGCCTGTCGTAAAAGGCGACTAAAACGGGAGGTCGGACCGTTCGGTCAGGTGATCCCGTGAAGAACAGCAAAATGTGTGGTCGCATATCGTCATAGACCAGATAGACAGATGGTCGCTCATCTGTGAGGAGCCCGATGGGGCAACTTGCTCAGAAGACACCGATTGCGTTCCTTTGTAGATCCCGCAGTCCTCTTTGTAGCGCCGTGGACGGCCACCTTTTTGTAGTGCGGTAATAATCCCACATAAGCCTGCGTCGCTCCCACGGAGTCGAGTACCTTTTGAAGATTCCTCTCAAGAAAAAAAAGTGGTTGCAGTATTGTCATACTGAATGAACCCAGGCAAGTATTAGATCTACAAATAATCTGAAATGCCAGGCAAAGACACGAACAGGCTCGAGCGTAACTGGGATCAAGTCGCAGTTTTTAGACGGCGCGTGTACCCTAATGAGTACACAACGGAATTATTCTGGGCGATCGATCAATATTATTCAGTCATAATTGGGCCAATAGGTGTCTGTATATTCGAAAACAAGCATTTCCCTAATTTTTTTACATTTTTTCACAAAAAAACTACTTATGATTCTAAAATTTCAGCTTCTAGCCTTAAGGCAGTTCTTGTAGCTACGAGTATAAGTCAACAATACTGATGCTACACTTTAAAGGAATCATACCAATGGAACCCAGCCAAGTATTAGATCTACAAATAATCTAGAACGCCAGGCAAAGCTCCGAACAGGCTCGAGCGTGACTGGGAACAAGTCGCAGTCTTTAGATGGCGCGTGTATGCTAATGAGTTTACAACGGAATTATTCCGGGTGATTGTGCTAACAACAAACATCTACCAGACGTCCTCTATTCTATTTAACCCTATGATCCATATTTTTTTCTTAAATTACATCCCTAACATGTTACAGTTTTGTCAAATGATAATTTTTAAAATGGAACTTAGTATGTTTCTGTATATAAACCCTCACCGATATTGATGAGGGTTTATACGACGTCTTTATGACGTCTTTATGATTCTAGTTCAATATTGTTTGGTCATAATGGTGCTGATAGGTGTCTATATATTCGGGAACAAGCATTTCCCTAATTTTTTCACATTTTTTCACAAAAAAACTACTTATGATTCTAAAATTTCAGCTTCTAGCCTTAAGGCAGTTCTTGTAGCTACGAGTATAAGTCAACAATACTGATGCTACACTTTAAAGGAATCATACCAATGGAACCCAGCCAAGTATTAGATCTACAAATAATCTAGAACGCCAGGCAAAGCTCCGAACAGGCTCGAGCGTGACTGGGAACAAGTCGCAGTCTTTAGATGGCGCGTGTATGCTAATGAGTTTACAACGGAATTATTCCGGGTGATTGTGCTAACAACAAACATCTACCAGACGTCCTCTATTCTATTTAACCCTATGATCCATATTTTTTTCTTAAATTACATCCCTAACATGTTACAGTTTTGTCAAATGATAATTTTTAAAATGGAACTTAGTATGTTTCTGTATATAAACCCTCACCGATATTGATGAGGGTTTATACGACGTCTTTATGACGTCTTTATGATTCTAGTTCAATATTGTTTGGTCATAATGGTGCTGATAGGTGTCTATATATTCGGGAACAAGCATTTCCCTAATTTTTTCACATTTTTTCACAAAAAAACTACTTATGATTCTAAAATTTCAGCTTCTAGCCTTAAGGCAGTTCTTGTAGCTACGAGTATAAGTCAACAATACTGATGCTACACTTTAAAGGAATCATACCAATGGAACCCAGCCAAGTATTAGATCTACAAATAATCTAGAACGCCAGGCAAAACCCCGAACAGGCTCGAGCGTGACTGGGAACAAGTCGCAGTCTTTAGACGGCGCGTGTATGCTAATGAGTACACAACGGAATTATTCTGAGCGATCGTTTCAACAACAAATATCTCTCAGACGCCTTCTAATCGATGTAAAGATACATAAGTTTGATATGTAGATGTACTTACATGTAACAGATCCATAAAATCATAGCTCATAAAATGAAATTTACATGTTTCAGTACATAAAATTACTGTGTTCTTTTCTTGTTAAATGACTTTATAGATATTGATAACGAGTTTTTTTCGTCGATGGTACTACTAGAAAGGTTCTCAGATATAGATGTCCCAATAGGAGACTCTGTAGTCAAGAACAAGAATTCCCCTAACGTTTTTAATGTTAAAGACTTTATTTTTTTCTCATAAGAATTACAAATTCACTTACAGAGAAAAGTTTTTGTCAGTTTAATATGAAAAACACTCATATTTCCAATATTTTAGCTTATATCTTAATGACAGTTCTTAAAGCTATAACTCAACAATACTGATGCCACAGTTAATACAAATCTTACTAATAGAACCTAGCCAAGTATTAGACATACAAATAATCTAGAACACCAGGCAAAGCTCCGAACAGGCTCGAGCGTGACTGGGAACAAGTCGCAGTCTTTAGACGGCGCGTGTATGCTAATGAGTACACAGCGGAATTATTCTGAACGATCGTTCTAACAACAAATATCTCTCAGACGCCTTCTAATCGATGTAAAGGTAAAATACATAAGTTTGAGAAGTAGATGTACTTACATGTAACAGTTCAATGAAATTATAGTTGTTTAAATGAAATTTACATGTTTTAGTACATAGAAGTACTGTGTGTGTGCTTGTAATTATTTTCTTGTTAAACAACTTTATAGATATTAATAACGTGTTTCGTCTATGGTACCATTAGAATGGTTCTCAGATATAGGTGTCCCGACAGGTGGCTCTGTAGTTGAGAACAAGGATTCCCGTAACGTTTTTGTCAGTTTTATATGAAAAACACTCATATTTCCAAAATTTTAGCTAAGTGACAGTTCTTCAGTATTGTTAAGTTATAGATATAAGAACTATCATTAAGCAAAATCTAGCTTAATGATAGTTATTATATCTATAACTCAACAATACTGATGCCACAGTTAAAAATAATCTTGCCAATAGAACCTAGCCAAGTATTAGATCCACAAATAATCTAGAATGCCAGGCGAATCCCCGAAAAGGCTCGAGCGAGACTGGAGAGGTCGCGCTCTTTAGACGGCGCGTGTACGCTAATGAGTAGTATAGTAGAGGTCCTCTGTTCGATTTAACGATGTAAGTTTGATTAGCACATCACTAACATGTAACAGTTCTATCAAACCCTGGAGCCTACCAATCTTGGGCAAAGTGCGAGTAGAGACAACACACACATTTTATAACTTTTACAAATATTTCACGTAAGTTTTCTCACGATGTCTTCCTTCACCGTAAAGCAGAGATAATTAATTTACAATACGCACATAAGAAAAATCAGTAGTGCGTGCCTTAGGCCTTCGAACGCCGAACTCACGATTGACGGGATGTACCTCAACCATTAAACTATCACTACGACTATCACCTTGACGACCCGCGTAGCGGAGCGGTTACCATACCGGTCTGACGCGCAATGGGTCCCGGGTTCGATTCCCGGCCAGACAGGTATCTGAATGATGATTCGTGTTCTGGGTCTGGGTATTTAGTCCATGGTACCCACGAGACAGGAGATAATCCTACTGTGGGAATAGCTCCACAGTAGGATTACCTCCTGTCTCCTCAAAATACACGGTCACACGCTTACGTCACTCATATGGATGCAGTAAGAAAGTGTGACCATGTAATTTATGTATACCATGGTGTATTTAACGATGTGGTATTTGATAGCCAATGTATGATATAATATATGATATGCCATTTCCTCATTAAAGCAAACAAAATAAAACAGTACCGGAATAAGCATCGGCAGTCGCAGGCTGCACGGCGCACTCGAACCGCGTTGCAACTTTTATTGGAAAACTTGCCCGAATTTACATGTCCCGCACATTATTAAAAACGCTTGTAAAAGTTTAAAAGGCGCACCAACTTTAGCGTGCCCCAACGCGAATTTATTTGAACCAACAAAAACTCGTTTTGAGCTCAAATTTGCAACAGCTTGTTTTAGTACCTCTTTACCTTTGCAAGTCTAAAGGCTTGCTGCACCTTTGGTAATCGTGAATAGTCAAAGTATTTGTATGCAAATGTTTGCAGCATTTAAGCGATTTTAGTTTTAAATTTCAATACATAAATCAACAGCATTAAAACATTAACATTATTATAACTTTAATTGAGCAATAGCCTAATGGTTTAAGCTTGCCCTCTCAATCGGGAGGTCCGAGGTTTAAACCCAGGTTTGCACCATTGTTTTATGTGCGTATTAGAAATTCACTATCACTGCTTTTTGGTTAAGGAAAACATCATGAGGAAACCTACACACCCGAGAGTTCTTTGAAAAAAAAGTTCTCGGAGGTGTGTGAAGTTCACCAATTCGCACTTAACCGGCGCGGTGGACTATGACCCTAAAACCCTCCCATTCCGAGAGACGACCTATGCCCAGCAGTGGGACAATAATGGGTTTACGATAAAATATTATAATTTATCTGTAACAAATTAAATTTAATACTGCATTGGTACTGCTGCGGTAAACTTGGCTATTATAAATATATTATTGTTTAATCAAGTTTAGCTTAACCTTACGTCCAAATTCCATAGCAGTGATTATTTAACGCAAACAATATCGAAACTATATTTTATCGGCTGTGACTACTAAATAAACCTGTATTTTTTCTGTTCATGTACAGTACGAGTACATACTCCAGTAGAAAAATACTTGCCTAGTAGTACGCTGCAGCTGCTTTCTTTTACAATAAGGCCATTGCAAATGAGCATTCATATTTTATTGGTGAGTGTTCCGAGAAACTTTATGAACTGGTCCCCACATCACCTTTCCTTCACCGCACCACTCGCCGAAGAATTAAGTTCCATCCACATCAACTCGACCCGTGGCGGTCCTCCACGATTCGGTTTACGCCCTCCTTCCTGCCACGAATGTGCAAGATGTGGAATGAGCTTCCTCCTGAGGTATTCTTGAAGCGCTATGACATGGGGCTATTCAAGAAAGGTGTAAAAAGAGCTCTCCTTCAAAGCCAACGATGCATTGGTGACTCCCCTGGTTCTACAAATGTCCATAGGCGACGGTGACTGCTTTCCATCAGGAGGCCCGTCTGTCTTATTAGGCCCAACTATAAAAAAATATATATAAATCCATCTTATTGTCAGTAGTTTGCTACCTCAGTCAAATCACACTCCCAACTTCTAAATATATTCACCTACGCATAATAAGCACATACTTCTTTAGTAGTAAGTAACAAGTAACAAAAATAGGTAGTTAATTAGAATGAAGTTATTTAGAGTTATGGACAGAAACAACGTCCTCAATATTAAAAACAACCACCAAAGTAAACTTTTCGGTGTATAAGAACCCAAAAATGTTTCAAAGTGTAACGAAATATTTCAGAAGCAACAAGAATGTAGCGTCCCCACCGCAAGAAATATGATATTCCCAAACAAGAATATACGCTAACACTTTTCCTTGCGGAGAAAAATGTTTTCTCCGTGTCATGCATAAAACAAAGTGGTTCACGCACCAACCGTTCTGGCCGGCCATGCATGCTAGTGCATGACGGGGGACAAAATATATGAGGTTTTACGCTCCCGTTTCGTGGCTGACGTTTATGATGATAGTGTGTAAGTTACTTTATAATTTGGTAAGGTGTTCACGTTCAATATAAGGAGTGAAATTAGTAAAAAAAATATTTACATTGAACTATGTAAGTACATCACTTACACACAAACAAAAATATACATTAAAATCATTATTTATAAAATGTACGTACATACAAACAATTAAATTAAAGCAGAACTTTGAAATAAAGAGCAAAAATCATATCATACTATCATACTAATATAATAAAGGCGAAAGTTTGTGAGTGTGTATGTTTGTTACTTCTTCACGTGTAAACAGCTGGAGCTATTTTCATAAAATTTGGTAGGGAGTTAGCTGATACTCTGGATTAACATATAGGTTACTTTTTACTGTGGGAAAATGTCTTATTCCCACGAGACAATCGATTTTTGTTAACGCGGGCGAAGCTGCGGGATTCAACTAGTTTAAAATAAAGAGCAACTGTCTAGATCTAACCAATTTATTAGCTGCTGTAAGTAACAGAATAAAAAGAATACATTTTCTGTTGTATGTTTCTTTTATTTAGTTTGATTTTTTTTGTATGTATGTGCGTTTAGTAAATTATTTTTATTAATGTAAAGTTTTAATGGCACAAATGTTATTCAAAGGTAAATCTAACCCTGCCATAAGCATACCTAACCAAATTGACCTCAAAATTATAACGCGGTCAACAAGAATCATACGATCGAGTGAATAGGTAGGTGCGTAACTCTCGAACGATCTGCATGATGTTATTCTCAATTAATTCGATTAATTTTTACCAGTTATTAGATTTTTCCTATTAGAAATTGAGGAAATGTGAATTATTTTAGCAAAACTTTTTTAACACGTTTAAATGGTATGATCCGACAAGAAAAGTATCAATGCCACGCCTATTTCTAGCGTGAAAGAACGCTTCGGGTAAGAATAAACTTTTTTTTTGTGTATGAGGGAGAAACCTTGTGAGTCGCCGTGTGAGCGACACGTGTTATGTGGGATTCTTACCGCACTAAAACCCTCTCGGTGGCCGTCCTCAGCGCTGCGTGGGGGACTAGGGATCTCCAACGGAACACAGCCGGAGTCTTCCGAGCGCTATGCCTATTTCAGGCTCGTCCCTGGTGAGCGATACGCTCATCGCAGCTTCTGTAATTTACGGTGGCATGCGACCACACATGCCACCGTCCTTCCCGGGGTCACTTGGCAGTACGATTCGAGCTTTAGCCGCCGCAATCCCGAAAGACCCTTTTAATCGCCTCTTACGACAGGAAGGGGATACCGGAGCCCTATTCTGGTCCCGGGACTAACGGGACATCGGGTAAGAATAAACCTATAGACTATATTATTATTTAGGTATTAGATGGTGGCATTGGTGCCGCCGAAGACGAACAATAAAGGGTTTTCCCACCTTGAAACTTTTTTCTTGACTGAATAATATGAACCCATAGGAAATTTGGTTAAGGGCGTAAATAAAACGTGTTTTATAATTTGAATAAGTACTTGTTAAATTATATTTTCAAATTAAAACAGTGAAGGAATACGTCTGTTCTCTACCAGATTGATTAGCGAAGTAAGGAAAAGGAAATGAGACGAGTGGTTTTATAAACTTCGTTTGCACGTGCTGTTTTCAGGTATAAAAGGTTTAATGAGTGCCACTTGCACTACTTATAAATTTAAATTATTTTTTGCAAGGCAATAGAAATAAACCAACAGAACCATATTCAGATAATATAAGTAGGCAACTTCTTTAATGTTAACTTGATACACAGTAAACATTTTTTTTATAGTTTTGAAGTAGCAAGCGAGCATAGAGATCACCTGATCTTAAGTAGGTTACTACTTAAGAATACTTTAGGTGGTAGAATCAGTGTAGTTCGACCGGGGAATTACCACCGCTACACAGATTTCTAGCGTGAAGTATTTCTTGCGTTTCGATGGGAGGGTGTTTTTTTTTTTTTTTTTTTTTTTTGTGCCCAGACAAAGGGGAAAGGGCTACCCTCCATGCGGGAGGGTGGTGGTGAATGCTCATGCATACCAATACGGCCGTCCGCATTGGTTATGTGGGACTCACGAGGAACCTACGTGCCTACCCACTAAACACCACCAGAGGTTGGCTTTGGCCTCTGAGGCCTTAAAGCCTTCGTCTGATAAATGCCCCCTATGGGCTGAAAAGGGGGTTTTAGCGGAGTTCCATAAGGGAGCTCCGCGGGATTTTAACACTGTTGTGTAACATGTTGAGCATTAGTGGCATCTGAGAGATGAACACTATGCTGGTCACCTATGTTGCCTGACTGCTGGCCGCCAAGAGGCAGTCCAGGTCAGACGATAGTTTATTGGGAGGGTCGGTGAGGACATTCCTCGGCCGCCGGATGGAGTGTGGTGTGGGAAGGGGAGGGTTATAATCCGCCGCCTCCACCACGAGCTGGTTGGGATGGCAATCGGAGGCTTTGAAGAAGCTCTCCGAGAAGTTCTTGAGAACTTGCTGGATGGTAGGGAGTTCTAAGTCCCGGTGAAGATCGGCATTTCTAACGCACCAGTGTGCATTTAATGCCTTCCTACAGAAGAGGTTTTGGACAACTTGAAGTTTGTCCAATACCCTCGGAGACGCATGCGCAAAGACGGGGGAACCGTACGTAAGTACTGGCCGAATGCAAACCTTATAGAGGGTCCGCTTGTTTCTAAAGGACATTTTACTGCGTTGGCCCAACATACTGTTGAGCCGGTACAAGTAGAAACGGGCAGTACCGCACACCTTAGAGACATGGGGTCTGAAGGTGAGGTGGCGGTCTAGGGTTATACCCAAGTACTTGGTTTGGGATTTCCAAGGAATTGGGGTACCCTTAAATCGGATAGGGGGGTCGTAGACTCTACGGCGCTTACGGTCGAAGAGAATTGCGGAGCTTTTCTCCGGGTTAATGTCTATGCGCCATTTACTAAACCAATCGCCTAGCTCGTTAACCGAGCGTTGGAGTTTGGCGAGGATGTGGGCAGTTGTTGTTCCCTTGACATAAAGGGCCGTATCGTCCGCGAAGAGGGAGAGCTGTACTCCATTAACGGGGGTTGGAATATCGTTTGTATACGATATGTAAAGAATCGGGGAGAGCACTGAGCCCTGCGGGACGCCTGCCGTTAGGCGGCGAGGAGAGGAGAGTAAGCCTTCATGCTTAAAACGAAAGGTTCTATCGTGAATGTAGGAGGCCACTAAACGCACTAGACGATCAGGGAGTCCTAATTTATAGAGTTTATAGATTAGACCCGTGTGCCAGACTTTATCAAAAGCCTTGGCAACGTCGAAAAAGACTGCGGCTGTCTTACAGCCACGGAGATAAAAGCCGCTCAAGGTGTATTCGACAATGCGGTGGACCTGCTGGGGGCATGAGTGGCTTGAACGAAAGCCGAATTGTTGGGGTATAATCAAGGGGGGGCCGTCTGTCGGAAGGAGATGCCTTCGCAGACGAGTTAAAATTATTCTTTCGAATAGTTTGCCCATAGTCTTTAAGAGACTTATAGGGCGATGGTTAGCGGGGATGTTGAGAGGTTTCCCCGGTTTGGGGATCCCTATAACTGTTGCTTCTTTCCAAGCAGTTGGAAAGAAACTCAGGTCGAAGCAGGCATTAAAGATTACTGCCAAAAAGGTAAGTGCCTGCTCCGGAAAGTGTTTGAGCGCGAGGTTTGAGACCCCGTCTGCTCCTGGGGCTTTCCGATTTTTCAGACCACTGATAGTAGATCTGATTTCATCGGTAGAGACTGTGATGGAATCGGCGGTGATAGGGAGTGAGTTCAGTTTACTGACCTCCTCCTCCACCGTTTGAATGTGGGCTGGGTCACAGCTCTGAGTGCTGGGTGAGCATTGTGAGGCAATGCTGTCAGCGAAGCATTCGGCTTTCTCCACGTCTTCGAAGGCGATACTGCCATCTGGACGTGCTAGCGGAGGGGTATGAGTGACGGCATCCATACGGAGGGCTTTTGCCACTCTGTAGTACGCCTGGTGAGACGGTTTAATATCTTCCATGAGGGAATCCCAGTTGGAATTTCTCATTTCAGATAGGCGGTACCTAACTTGGGACTGGAGCTGGTTTGCCCTCCGCCTGTAGTCAGGGGTTGGGTATTTAGCCGCCCTCCTAAGAGCGGCATTTTTCTTACGAATGAGGAGCCTGATAGCAAGGGGTAGTTTACGGTTTTTAACCTCGACCACTCTCTCACTATCGCGAAGACGGGACTGGACTAGCGTTGTGAACGAGTCCACCGCATCATCAATCTTCACCGTGCTATCTAGCGATACAGAAGGCACCTTATATGGTGAGTCGGGGGCATCAATTGATGCTGCAAGAGATTTCTTGAAGCCTTATGGGAGGGTGTGGTTGCTGGCACATTTTTATATGAGGCGACCATCATAGTCCTCGAGAGTAGCAACGCATCTGTGATTGACTCCAGATAGAACCCATGTTCTGTATAAAGTGATTACAGATGATCATAAGCGGCAGTGACCACTTGCCATCAGGTGGACTGCATGCTCGTTTGCAACAAAAACACTTTATCCACCCATGGACTGTGAGTGATATCTATAGAGCAGTGGTTATACCTGAAGTATATCACAGATGTGTTGCTCCCGATCCTGGTTCAGACTAAGATGGACGCCTTATATGAATTTAAACTTGCAACCGCATCCTTCCGTCGAAACGCAAGAGCTGCTTCACGCTATAAATTGGAATACCAGTGGTACTTTCACAGTCAAAATCTTTCTACGTTACAAAATTAAAGAAAAGTTTATATAAAGATTCGTCGTCAACCCATTATTGTCCCATTGCTGGGCACGGGTCTTCTCTCGGAATAAGAGAGTTATAGGCCATAGTCCACCACGCTGGCGAAGTGCGAATTGGTGGGCTTCACAACCTTCGAGACCTTTTTTTAAAAGAACTCTCGAATGTGTAGGTTTCCACATGATGTTTTCCTTCACCAAAAAGCAGTGGTAATTAACGTCCAATACGCACATAATTTTGGAAAAATCTGTGGCGTGTACCTGGGTTTGAACCTCGGACCTCCAGATCGAGAGGATAAGTTTCAACCATTAGGCTATCATTGCCCTTATATAAAGATTATAAGTTATTAATGTTCTGAAGCGTAACAAAACCATGAACAACGTTACTCCCGAAGGGAAAAATATGATATTGCTTTTAAATATGAAATATTGGGGTGAAAGTGTTCTGGTTATGAAGAGAAAGGGTTTACCCACGTCACGCGCTACGCGATCCTATGAATCTTCATTGTGGAAACAATGAATTCGTGTACAAGAGATAATATTCTTATGTAACGTTACTAGCCAATCGAGTGATGATAGAAGATGCTAGAAGGTTTTTTGAACAAGATGGTAGTGATAGAAAAAGTATGGCCCGACCACACACGTATTTTTAACATGAATCAGTTCTTGCACAGTACAAATATTAGGAATAGTACGGAAACTGCCTACAACCGTTCGAAAACGGCACACTCACAGAAACATACGCATCAACGAGGCCGCTAAGGTGTTTTCGCAGTGCTTCAGTAGCGAGTGTCGCGTTAATAGGAGTGGTCAAGTTGCTATTTGTTTCCGCGATCTTTTTAAAAATAGCACTAGTTAGTTATTGCGTGGTACACGGCGGTTTGAATTTTTTTTCACTATAAAATTTTATAATAAGATACTCCGAACGTGTCGTCGCAGAAGAATGTATTTTTCTGTTAATAATTTGTAATTTATGAAGAAAAAAGCATTTTTTATGTAGTGGTTTTTTAATTACTAGATATCACACGCATTTCCAAACATCTACAAGTATCAATGTTAAACTATCTTCCGTATTGTAAAATGCGAAGCTGTGAGATAGCCTACTTATATCTAAACTGCGTAGATACTACAATTCGATTGATTGATGACTGACATGACAGTAAATGCTAAAATACGTATCTATTATGAAAAAAATACGTAGAGACAACCTTATTGCTTCAACAGAGTGTAAGTAATAATTTTATAAACATGGCTTAGTTTACATACTGTTCTATATCTGTACTGTGGTTCTTGCGTCTCGATGGAAGAGTGTGGTTGTTACCTCAATTTCAAATGAGGCGACCATATCAATCCTCCGGGGTAGCAACGCATCTTTGATTGACTTCAGTTAGATAGAATAGTTGTAATATTACAATGTGAGATAATAAGTTTTAAAGCACTGTATGTTTTCCGAATAAAATATAATAAAATAAAATAGACCTTTTGTCCTATTTGTCCTGTCCATGACTAGCAGTGATCACTCACCATGTGCGTGCTCGTTTGTTACTTCATCTATATAATAATACGTTTGTAAATAGGAATCTTAAGTAGTAACTAATTTTACAGTCCGCCATCGCGGTGCTCTAATCATCTAATGGGTGGAGTAGGTACATTTGCCCCATGTACAAAGAGTACATGGGGTGGTAGTGCTTTTTTCATAACTCTTCGTCGTAGTACAATTAATACAACAAGTTATCAATTAGGTAAAGGAAATACATATCAAAATTTCGGAATAATCTTTTTATAACGGCGAATAATTTTTATTACTTTACAGTACAGTTTTACTCATTTATGAACAAAATATGGCACGACCTCGTTAAAAAGCAAAGCTAAGAAATCAATTTTAAATAATTATCTTTTTACAAATTCCTTATAGTATGAGTAGTTTGACCGATGGAACGTGAAATATGCGAGTCACGTAGGTTATGACCAGATTATAGTTTTAAACTTGCTTCCCCCCATCTCCCTTTTCAACACTCTAGATACGAAAAATATATAATCGCGTGCTCTAATTTTTGTTCACGAAATATTATGTAACATTTCAGTCGCTTTCAAAACCCAGAACACATTTGTAAATACTCGTAGGAACAGACTTCGTCTACCAACAAATCAATGCGGAGTTAATAGATAAACTAAAGAGCCAGGCGGCCATTAGCCGCCCTTCTATTATATTATCTAACTGGAATTATTTACATGGGACGACAAGACTACGATACGACGCGACTTCCGACTTTCTTCATAAATACTGCGAATAGGCGATGAAATTAGATTGTAAAAATATTTCTTTGTTAATTGTAGTGACTCATCTATGTGCATAAATATAATTTAAAAAATACATCTCACGTTAAAGAACTTACGCTCTGATTCCGAATACGAATCTCTGATTTTGATAAGGTATCTGCATATCCGGAAATTGTCACTTGCTTTGCCAATGACGGAAAATATGGTGGAAAAACTTATACGTTGGAGCTCCATATAATTTCAATTTTATTAAGACAAATTATTTTAGCGATACAACATCTTTTGGGAACAAGTATTACTATTATTACCAAGTAGTACTATTTATTTCTACAGTAGCTGTTATTGTTAATGGGGAGTATAGATGTTATTTTTAAATCTTAATCTTATAATAAAGCCTATAAAATCGCAAGGTGTAAAGGTCGTTCATCTATACTTTGTCCCGCTGCGGTGGAATCTGCGAGTGAATCAGCGGGAGGCACCAGTTAATTAAACTTAGCTACCTGAGGAACAGAATATTACGGCAATACGACAAATAGTATATTTGTGTACAGTTTGTGAGTTATACTACTTACTATTTAAGAGCGTAAAGATTATAATTGCTACGAAAAATTGTCTTTCACATACTTCACTTTAATTTATGTTGTTATCTATCCAATATATATTTTCTTGTCTATCTGTATAATATCTTACCTAAATTTATGTTTTAGTAAGTTACCTTACCCACATCGGCGTCGATGCAAGTATTTTTTAAGTGATAGAACCTTTAGTGCACAGCCGTCATAATTTTAACTGCCTAATAAATGTATTATAGTAAGCACTGTTGCGTTTTCCTGAGAAGGTGTAGAGATTAATACTTATCCAAGGCAATCCAATTTAGTACTCAGAATTAACAACCCACCTGTTATTGACACGACGACCCGCGTGTTCCGAGTGTGTTCCGAGTTCGAATCCCGGCCAGACAGGTATCTGAATGATAAGTTTAGATTCATGTTCTGGGTTTGGGTGTTTGTGTATTTATTTTGGGTGTCCATGGTACCCACGGCACAGGAGAAAATCCTAGCGTGGGGCTTTGAGTGTAGAAAGCGTACTTTAGGTAGAACTAGGTTTACGAACATGAACATCTGGAATCAACCTCAAGATCCCAGATGTTCATGTTCGGCTTCATCAGGTGGACTTATTTGCTATTCCTGTAATATATGTAGAAAAATACAATTTGTAACTTGAAAAATACAAAACTTCAAACCAGAAGTTCTCGGAGCTTCTATTATTTGCATATTAAATTTCATTAAAAATTGCTTAGCCGTTCAGCCATGTCCTATAAAACATTTACTTCTGCACTTTTAATATTTTCAAGAATTAAATCACTCCCATTTCCTAGAAGAACTGATTTTTGTAAGTAAAAAGCTAGAAGTAAACCGCTTCGAAGGCCGCTTCAGATAGAGCGCTGGAATCTCAGCGGACAAACTTTTAAATACTTTTTCAAACGTTGCTAAATTCCTACTTAACTGTTTGCCGCTCTATTAGATCACAATATAGTTCTCCTTATTTTTTATGGGATAGCCGTAGATTTATTGTAATAATATTATTATTTCTGGTTAATCATTTAGACCCCGAACCGATTTTTTATTATTTTTTCACCTGACGGTACGTGGTCACTGCCGCTCATGGACATAAAGTAAACTTCAAACAGAACATGGGTTCCATTAAAAGTCAATCACAGATACGTTGCCACTGTCGAGGACTATGATGGTCGCCTTATGTAAAAGTGTGCTGGCAACCACACCCTTCCATCGAAACGCAAGAAATGCTTCAGGCTAGAAATAGGTGTGGCGGTGGTACTTCCCGGTCCAATTACACTGGTTCTACCACCTTCAAAATAATATTAAATGTAATGTTCATTAAAAAGTAAAACATAAAAGAAAAACTCGCTAAACGAATTCATCATTACATTACTAAAAATATCGTCACTATAACAAACACATGCAATACAGACGTATAAGTAGATGATAAACGCGCAAATCACCTTAAAAAACCGACGGGATAAAGTTAGTCTACTGCAACATTAAACCGTTTTAAGGAACTATATTCCTATAATATTCCTATCAAATTTTATCTCACTAAGAGTTATATTTACAGTGATTTTAAAGCGATCCCGACCGTTGTGCTAATTACTATGGATGTTGATCAAACAAACGCTTGTGGCCTGGAGTCATAATGTTTACTTACATAATATAATGTGCAGTGTGTACATAACGCCAAATTTGATTTTGGTTCAATGCCGAGAGCACTCGACCACAAATCATCATTTTCTAAATATGGCTAATTGTGCCAACGGAGATTATAAATTAATTTAATTTACAGTAGATACCTAACACAATTTCACGCCTCGAAATGTGCGGTTAGATATAAAGCTCGGTTGCTTTATTTAATTTGATTTTGTTATTTTGTGAGGTGCTAATTGTAATTACTTTAAACAAAGTTACGGGCACACTATTGGTAATTTGATTATGTATGTACCACCTACCGATGTATCGTGCCACAGTAAAATGAAATAAAATATCACAACATAGTATATAACAAAGTCGCTTCCCGCTGTCTGTCCCTATGTGTGCTTAGATCTTTACTACGCTAAGGATTTTAATGCCATTTTTTAAATTGATAGAGTGATTTAAAAGGAAGGTTTTTTATGTATACTATGTACATGCATAAGCAGTGCAGAGCAGTGATAGCCTAATGGTTGAAACTTGCCCTCGCGATCGGGGGGTCCGAGGTTCAAACCCAGGCACGCACTACTGATTCATGTGCGTATTATAAACTAATTATCACTGCTTTTCGGTGAAGGCAAACATCGTGAGGAAACCTACACACCCGAGTGTTCTTTAAAAAAAAAGTCCTCGGAGGTGTGTGAAGTCCACCAATTCGCACTTGGCCAGCGCGGTGGACTATGGCCTAAACTCTCTCATACTGAGAGAAGACCCGTGCCCAGCAGTGGGACAATAATGGGTTGACGACGACATGCATAATATAATGGAGGAACACTGATAAATTTAGATTTTTGACTTTTAGGCGGAACGAAGTTCGCCGGGTCGGCTAGTATTGTATATTTTATTCTCAGTTATACCTAAATAAAAAAAATCCACTTTCACGGCCTCAACTGAGATGACCCGGCAACATACTCAGCTGATTCGTATTTTTCCACATAAATTTTAACAAATTTTCCTGTCTTTTTTTTAACCAAATTATTTTAACGTGGCCATTAAAAGCTTATATCTGCCAACATCTTCTCTTACATTTGATTAAACAAGAGGTTGGTATTGTATTCATGAAGATAGGATCATGTTTGATGTATGCCAATACAGATATAATAATGTCAATACATCGTACGATTTAGCAGCCCGCTTGATGTTCTATTGCTATAAATTCACTTCTCATAACATATACTAATTATTCAATTGAACTTTTAGGGGTGTTTTAATACAAAAGTGTCAATTATGAACATATCTATATAATTGTAGTATATTTTAATAACATTGTATACAAGAAGCTGCTCGTCCACCTGATGGTAAATCATAACTGTCACCCATAGACATCTTTTTGACGACCCGCGTGGCGGGGCGGTTACCATACCGGTCTGACGCGCAATGAGTTCCGGCTCGATTCCCGGCCAGACATGTATCTGAATGATCAGTTTAGGTTCATGTTCTGGGTCTGGGTGTGTGTGTATACATCTTGTGTGTGTCCATGGTACCCACGACATATGAGTAAATCCTAGTTAGGGGCTATGTGTGTAGAATGCGTGTGCGTGGTCTGTAACCAATTTTATATTATATTTAAATACCTAAAGACAAACACAGATACGTTGCTACTTCCGAGGACAAATATTATCGCATCATATTAGCGTTGGCTGATAGCAAAACCCTTCCATTAAAATGCAACAACTGTTTCAGGCTATAAATAGGTGTCTTACTACTTATTTACTTATACTTAAAAAAATACCTAAAGAATCTCAAAGTGTCTTTCCTGAAATTCCTTGCGTAATATTACCAGTAAAATATTCTCAAACAAACCCCCAGTTTTCTATATTTCTCAATTTCTCAATCATAATATTATTTCTCCATCTGCATATTCTAAATCAAAAACAGGATCCGTAATAAAAATATTTCAGTGGAAACATACGATGGTGCCCGTTCATCCCGAACCGTCTAGGGATGGGGAAACCGTGCGTGAAATTTTACAAGTGTCGACGTATCGGGAGGAGCCTTTGCCTCCCACAACCTTACTTCCGACTCTATCGCGTTTTACTAAGGTTGCACCTACCGGGATCTTTACTGAATTCCTTAAACCCACAATCAACTTTATTCCAAGCCACTAAAGCACACATTGAACAATCCATCCAGACCTCTTTAGTTAAGTTCCGCGCAAAGGGTAGAGGATTTTAAGAGGATTTTCTTCATTTAGACATTTCAAGTGACCATTCTGTGAAAGAAACTTCAGTTTTATATGCCCGGCGTTCATGGCATGAGTTTTGCGGGGTTTGAGTTAGACTTTTGTGATAATAAGCTAAAATGCTTTAGTTCCTGTTCCCGTTAAAAAGTCTTTAAGCTTTTAAATTGCTTGAGTTTTAAGATTAAAGCTATTTTAGCGTTAGTTCTAACTGACTTTGGGACGTTGGCAATTAGGATATTTTATTTATTATAAGATTGAAGTAGCAAACGAGCATGCAGTCCACCTGATGGTAAGTGGTCACTGCCGCTCATGGACCTCTGTAAGTAACTACATACTGGTTCTTCACTGTTCACGGGGTTCTGAAGTCAATCACAGATGCGTTGCTACTCCCAGGACTATGTTGGTCGCCTCATACAAAAGTTTGCCGCAACCACATCCTTTAATCGAAACGCGGCTTTGTAGCAATTGTACTTATAGTCTAAGAATATTGTCATTTAAAAACGTAGATTAATTATATCTGCTACTATAATTAGTTGCAACTCCGCTCTTTCGTGGCTTGGTAAGGCTGGCACATATGGCCCTCTTCTTTACTTAAGGGGGTAGTACTTATAATTAAGATTCAAGAGTATTTATGTCAAGGGGATTATATAGCGTTACTGCCGAAGACTACAAGGGCGCCTTATAGTTCCGTACCCGTAGCACCCTGTAGTTCCGGGACCAGAATAGGGCTATGGCATCCCCTGCCTGTCGTAAGAGGCGACTAAAAGGGGCATCCGGGGTTACGAGCGGCTAGAGTGGGAGCTTGAACCGTTCAGTCAGGTGATCCCGGGAAGGACGGCGGTACGTGTGGTCGCATACCGTCGTAAAGACTAGACGGAGCGGTGGGCCCAGCCGCCCATCTGGGAGGAGCCCGATGGGGCAACGCGCTCAGAGGATTCCGGTTGAAGTCGTTTCGAGATCCCGGAGTCCTCCTTTTCAGCGCCGAGGACGGCCACCAGGGGGGTTTTAGTGCGGTAAAAATCCCACATAACCCTGCGTCGCTCCCACGGCGTAGGGTACCTTTGGAAGGTTTCCCCCTCGAAAACAAAAAAAAAGTACTTACAATTAAGTTTCAAGGGTATTTATGTCAAGGGGATTATATAGCGTTATTGGCGAAGACTACTAGGGCGCCTTATAAGCGTGCTTGTATTCTTAATCTAGAGACGAAAACGCAGCTGACGTCAAAAGGGTATATTATGTTTGATGTGTCCCCGCCTGCAGATCCTAGTAATGTATGATTTTTTTTTGATATATCATTATTTTTTGCCTATTGTCTCCTTTAAATTTATTATTCATCAGGCAGATTTCCAGACTATTTTATGGTAAGTTAATGAGTTGGGAGCTTCAAAAAAGATGGAAGTCCTACTTCGGTCCTGCTTAATTATTTGTCCCAAATTAATAATTAGTTAGTGATGAAGACTAATTGTAATGGTTTGAATTAGCATTCTAACCCCTACATATCGCTACAGGAGTTCAAACGATGAACCATCGAGTAATGTTGGGACTATCTTAAGCCAACGCCATACTTTTCCAACTTAAACAAGTAAACAACAAGTTTGTTCCACATGTCTACCAGATCCAGCCTAGTTTTAATTAGGTCGTATGATAGAGTTGTTGGTAATTAAATTTATCAAGAAACCGTAGTGAAGACGAACTACAAGGCGGGGGCTGTGGTGTTTTGTCAATTAACCGTGTTTGTTTAACTTTGAGCTATCACGGCTGTCGAATTGTTTGCAACTGTGATACCGAAATAAAGCGGCTTTAAGCTGGTATATATTTTGTATGAAATAAAAGTTCAAACTTAGTGTACATAATGATAAGGGGTCACTGCTCATATGCATCTCTATTCAAAGAAAATAGAATTGTTATTGAAGGTATATGAGGCGATAATAATATGCTTATATTGTGGTTCATCTGATGCTAATTTCGGTTATATTTGAACTCAGTTACAGATGCGTTGTAACTCCCGACGACTAAAATTGTCGCCTCATATAAAAGTGTGTCTCTGTTAGTCCACGAAAAAACAAAGGCATCGGTTGTTGACTTTAGATGGAAACTTTGTTATGTATGATGTTGGCGTCTCATGCCCATGGACGGCAATGGCCACTTACTATAAGGTGAACTTGCGATTGAACTTGCGAAGGATGCTCGTTTACTATTTAAATCTTACAAAAAAAAACATGAGTTAGTATGGCATACTAACTTATTTTTTTTTGCATGTTTTTTTTTTGTTTACGAGGGGGAAACCTTCAAAAGGTACCAGACGCCGTGGAAGCAACGCGGGTTATGTGGGATTCTTACCGCACTACACTCCCCCGCCCCCGGTACCCGTCCTCAGCGCTGCGTGGGGGACCCCGGGATCTCCAACGGAATACAACCAAGGTCCTCCGAGCGAGATGCCCCTTTCAGGCTCGTCCCTGGTGAGTGATACACTCAACGCACCTTCTGCATGAGACGAAATAGAACATTCAATGTCTTACTATTAAAACACATAACGTCAAAATTGTCAGACGTCTTTGTCAAAATACCCGCTATTGCTTTTAAATGCAACTTAGTTAAAAACCTCTTTTTAACTTTTACGGGTGCGCTCAAAATTACTTGAAAATTATTACAATTTATTTAAATTAGTGAAAATGTTGGTGCTACTGTGGACAATATGAAGTTTAGTTTTTTAATTTAATCGCTACGGTCAAATTTGCTTGTGTTCTGAAGCCGATGAATACGAAGGTAATGTGTTATGTGTAAATTAAACTTGGATGTCCAATACAAGTGATCATAATTCTGAATTTATTGCTATTGTACCAAAAATATCTTCTGTGTACTACTTTGAAGAATTGTGTAAGCAGATCCACTTGTCAAGACATTGTATTCGAATGTTCAGCAACATATCTAAATCTGTGATTTCTAACCTTTCCAATGTTCTACCTGCTTTTTATGAAATAATACAACTGTTTACAGACCAGACAAATATAATGAAATGAAATGAAATGAAATGAAATGAAATGTCTTTATTTTGTATAGGCCTGCGGGGGCACTTACAAATTGTCAGTTACATTTTTTTTTCTTACACTACCACCGGATCGGAATACGACCTCAACTGAGAAGATCCGGCAAGAAACTCAGCGGGTTTGTCTTTTTTTCTTATTTATATTCATTTTTTTAATATTATTACAATCATGTTTTTTTTTACATGGTAATGAAAGTTAGCTCCAGTATCTTGCCTTGCAGTTCAGTAAAAGAGAGCCCTGTTTGGTAAGATACGCTACACTTTGACATTTATTAAATATACTATAGTAATGCATATTATTGCTCAGTCCCAAGCTGTTTTGTCTTCTATGTAATCAGAAATTTTATAATACGCTTTACGGCAAAGTTTAATCTTAATCAATGCTTTGAACTTATTCATTGACAAATTTCTGATTTCAACAGGAAGTTTATTATAAAAGCGTATACATTGACCCATAAAAGAACTATTAATTTTGTGAAGACGAGTAACATGTGCAGAGAGATTGTGCTTGTTCCTTGTATTTATGTTATGCGTATCACAATGTTTAGCAAAATTATTAATATTTTTCTTAACATACATCAAATTTTCGTATATAAATTGGGATACAACAGTAAGTATATTTATTTCTTTAAATAATTCTTTTAGTGAACATTACGGACTTAGGTTATAAATGGCTCGTACAGCCCTCTTCTGCAGTATAAAGACAGTATTGAGGTCTGAAGAGCACCCCCACAGCAGTATGCCGTATGACATAATGCTATGAAAGTAACTAAAATAAACTATTCTAGCTGTTTCTACATCGGTGAAATGTCTGATTTTTTTTACAGCATAAACCGCTGAACTGAGTCTACTCGACAATTTTTCAATATGGGGACCCCATTGCAATTTGGCATCTAAAGTAACGCCTAGGAAGACAGTTGACTCCACAAGGTCCAAAACCGTTCCATTGAGTTGTACATTGGTTTCAACCTGCCTAACGTTGGGCAGTGAGAATTTTATGCATTTAGTTTTTTTCTCGTTAAGAAGTAAGTTATTTACGTTGAACCAATGTACGACCCTCGAGAGAGCATTGTTCACTTCGTCAAACTTGCTTAATTGTCTTTTAATTTTAAATAGTAATGAGGTATCATCTGCAAACAATACGATCTCGTGATTATTTGCTACATAGTAGGGTAGGTCATTGATATATATTAAAAACAAGAATGGTCCGAGTATCGAACCCTGTGGAACGCCCATGGTAACAGATGCGCCGGGTGATTTAGTGCCATTAATAATAACCCTTTGAGTTCTATCGTTTAGATAAGAAGTCAAAAGGTTAAGAGCTTTGTTCCTGATCCCGTAGTGGTGTAATTTCCTGACCAGTATATCATGATGTACACAATCAAAAGCCTTAGATAAATCACAAAACACGCCAAGGGCATCACGCGATCCATCCCAGGCCTCAAACACATGTTTTAATAACTGAATTCCTGCATCTATAGTAGAGCGATTCCTTCTAAAACCAAATTGTGTGTCATGAAGTATCTCATTGTCATTGAAATACTTCAACAAATCGTTTAAGATAACTTTTTCAAAAACTTTACTTAACGTTGGTAGTATAGATATTGGTCGAAAATTACTTGGACAAGAAGTACTACCAGATTTAAATATAGGAATCACTTTACTTTGTTTCATAAGGTCAGGAAATACACCGTTAGTAACACAAGCATTGAACACAGAAGCCAAGTGCGGAGCTATAAGATGGATAATAGAAGAAACGGCTCTAACAGAAAGTCCCCAGAGGTCTGCCGTTTTCTTGCGATCCAGACTATTGAAAGCATTGATTATATCTGCTGCATTGACCTCTGAAAATTCAAAGCTCGTGCTACGTTCTTTTACACACTCTTTAAGCAAGGCCTCAGCAGAGGTAGAAGATGACTTTAGAGCTTTAGTTGTTAACAAAGGTATATTAGTGAAGAAATTCTCAAACTCTGATGCCACCTCCAAATCCTCTGTTACATCTTTATTATTTATTTTTAAATTAAAATTCTGGTTATACTCACATATCTTATTAGTTTCGTCGTTAATAATATTCCATGTTGTTCTAATCTTATTTGTAGATGTTTTTATCTTATTTCTTAAATATAGGGATTTAGCACAGGAACAAGCCAGCTTAAAAGTTTTAGAATATTTTTTTACATATTGCTTAAATACAGGGTCATGATTATAAGACTTTTCATAGTATAGATCATACAATTTGCGTCTACTAATATAAATACCTCTCGTTGCCCATTCACAAAATTTGGTTCGTCCATGACTTACAGTTTTTGGTTTAAACACTTTTTCAAATTCACCACTGATAAGGTTAAACAACGAATTATATAATAAATCAGGATCATGGTGGTTAGGCAACAGAGGCATTTTCTTAGCCAAATTGCTTTTAAACAGTTCTAGACGGTTACTATTTATAGGAACAAACTTAATCTCCCTCTTTTCAACCTCATTGACTCTCCTAGGGAAAACTGCTAACTGCCCACAGTGATCCGAATCAAAGTTATTAATGATTGATGTTTTTATGGGTGTTACGTTTGTAAATATATTGTCAATGCATGTTGAGCTAGTAGAAGTTATCCTAGTAGGTTCATGAAAACTTTTGCTTAAATTGTACGATTTAAATAACAAAATAAGTTTACTTGCTTGGGTTGTTTTTTCTAGTGTATTAATATTAAAGTCTCCACAAACAATAATTCTCTTATTAGAACCTATCGCTTTATAAAGTACCTCATCCATTACTTTCTCAAAATCCTCATAAGGTGCAATGGGGGGTTTATATACGCTTACAACTAGGAACTGCTCAAACTCTATACATGAAATTTCAATTACTCGTTCAACAGACAGATTTACAATATCGTTCCGCTCTTTAAATTTTATGTTTTTGTTGACTATTATGAGGGAACCACCACGTATCATATTTGTTCTGCTGAACGAGCTGGCCACCTGGTGCTTGCAAAAGTTAAACATGATCTGATCAGATTTTAGCCAGTGTTCTGTAATACACAAAATGTCAATGTTGCTATTTTCTAGAAATAATTCTAATTCTAAATCTTTCCCGGTTATCCCTTGAATATTTTGATGCACCAGGCTGACCGAGGATAACTTTAAAACATGTTGTTTGCTTCTATTATTTTGTGTGATAACATTATTGCAAGAGGTTGTCTCTATTGTCGTCTTATCTAATTTAAATAATTCATAATGACATTATTTGCCAAAATATTGGCTGAATTAATGTCAAAATTAGATTGCTCAATAGAAGCAACCCTGTTAGCCAAATTCTTGGCTGATATATCAATAAAATATAATAGCGATACAGCTATTTGTCTCTTTAAATATCTGGTAAGATAGTAATTATCTTTTGTCAAATAAAAATATTTAACATAATTGTTAAAGTCAATTATATGGATATTATTATCATTATTATTAAAATTTTGACATGTCAATTTATTTAATGTTAAATTCAGATTATACCTACAATTATTTTCCACCTGTGACAAGCTTTGACTGTAGGGAAATGTAAATATAATGATTTTATCCAATTTAAGATTAAGCAAAAGATTGTAATAATAAATTAATTTATTTTTATTTACATTTCCTCTATCACCTATTAAAATAATTAAAGTAGTGTGGGAATTATACTTATGAGTCAATATTTTGTCCATGATATTATGAAAAGATAATCCAGGCATACAGTGATTGAAAACTGAATGGCCCTTGCAATGATTCGACAAAAGATGACCCATATCCTTTCCCATTTCGTCACTAAACATTACAATATTACTCTTAGTATCTATAGGTAATGTTGGTAACAAATCATGAAGCACTTGGGAACTATTAGCGACAGATTGGATAAATGTATCTGATTCATCAGAGTCGCATTTAGGCAATGAGCAAGGGTCTGATAACGAGATTTTACTGCTATCGAAATATTTAGGTTTTTCCGACACATTACAAGCCATTAATTCATTCATTGCCAAAATGTACTCCTTTAACTGGTTTTCCGATTGTTCATATTTCGTATTGATTGACTTTAACTTCGCCTCCAAGCGATCAATCTCACATTGAAAGTTATGTGTGTCGGTTTTATATTTCAATGTGGTATTTTTTAGCTTAGAGGCATACATATCTAATTTATCTATGAGTTGTAAACGCTCTCTATTTAATTTAACATTTTTAATAAAAAATCTATGTTTCTTTATTATCTTTTGAGTTTTTCTAATATATTTATTAATTTTGACATATTTCTTGAGCTTGTTTTTGCTACATTTAATCACACTTTTTGCACTTTCATTTGTAAGATCGATGGTAACCATAGGTTTTACATTAAATTGAGCAGAAACCAACTCCGGGGCGCCGGTTACCAACTCGTCGAAAAGACTTTGATTCAAAGATGCAGTGTTGGTATGGTTTGCGGCTTCTAGGTGGCAAATTTTTTTATGAGCCTCCTGTAACTGAATTTCTAGAGAATCGATACGGCGTAAGGCCTTCTCATATTCTATGCTGCATTCATAGAATCCGTCCACCACGAGCTGCAGCCGGTCCCGCTCATCTATTACATCTTTATATAAATTATGTAGGTCTGCCATTTCTAATTTCAATTTTTTATTAATATTGAGTAATTCTAATAGTTCCCTTTCGTTATCGTCTCTTTCTTTGTTCAGTTCCTCGCACAACTGCTTGGCAGACTTCAATTCGTTTAGAGTTAATTGAAGTTTACTTTCTTCTTGACGAGCTAAGGCTCTGCGGGTCATCATTTTTAGACAATAAAAAGATTGAACTAAAAGAGTCAATAATAATAATATTAATATAGCGCGAAAAAAATTGTGCACAGGAACAAAACAAATGTCGTTACAGATTTATATAAAAAGAAAATGTCACAGATGAAAAAGATTATTAAATAATAATATTAATCACGAGAAGCGAGAAGGGCTAAAGATTATTACAAAATCATACAAACTTAAACTTATAAATGTGGTAGAACCAGTGTAGTTCGACCGGTGAAGTACCACCGCCACGCCTATTTCTAGCGTGAAGCATTTCTTGCGTTTCGATAGAAGGGTGTGGTTGCCGGCACACTTGCATGAGGCGAAGGCGAGACACACTTATATGAGGCGAACATCATACTCCTCTGGAGTAGCAACGCCTCTGTAATTGACTTCAGATAGAACCCATGTTCTGTATGAAGTTGAGTACAGATGTCCATGGGCGGCAGTGACCACTTACCATCAGGTGGACTGCATGCTCGTTTTCAAAAAAATGATCATGACGACATGAACGCATGCGCAGTCCAGACCCGCGTATAAAATGTTGTAAACATAAATGGCGGCAACCATTTTTATTGGGGTAAAGTAAATAAATGAAAACTTCGCGGCTACCGGAATTTATTTAATTCCCAAGCTGTGAATATGCAATCCGTAAACAGCAGCACTGCAGTTTGTACCAATTAATTTGTCTTGTTAACTAAGGCTGTGCCGTAACTGGCGATGTTTTAATAGGCTTTTAATTTATAACCGTTCTTATTTTGGTGGTTTGCTTAATTTAAGCGAACATATGAGATCATTGTATTTATCTATATACATACAACAGAGAAAGTAAATAAAAATAAATAACATAAACTAGACTGAGAAAAAAACTGAAAGAAAAAGTAATTAAAAAAAAATGTACAAAAAATTAAAAACAGCGCCCCACGTGGCGGAACGGTTACCATACCGGTCTGACGCGCAATGGGTCCGGGTTCGATTCCCGGCCAGACAGGTATCTGAATGATGAGTTTAGATTCCTGTTCTGGGTCTGGGTGTTTGTGTATTCGTCTTGTGTGTGTCCACGGTACCCATGACACAGGAGAAAATCCTAGTCTGGGGTTAAGAGTGTAGAAAGCGTGTGTGTGTTTAGCGTGGGTATAAAAAAAACAATAGAACCTGTTTCGATGTAGCGCAATTCTGCGTTTCGGAAGAAGAGTGTGAATACCAGCTTTGTGATCAGCATCTGGTAACAGTCTGTTGTGTGAGCAATTGATGATAGATTTCCACGAGTAGTAATGATAATATTGTCGACTTCAATTTTTAGAGGAACATTTTAATAGGTGCATTACTGTTTGATAAGTACCGTCAAAATTCGATAACATACATATGGCAATCATATTTATTAATGTTGCTTTTATGTAAAGACAAACATTTTTTTTTATCTGACTGAAGTAGCAAACGAGTATGCAGTCCACGTGATGGTAAGTGGTCACTGCCGCTCGTGAGCATCTGTAATCAACCACAAACAGAACATGGGTTACATCTGAAGTCAATCACAGATGCGTTGCCACTCCAAAGGATGGTGGCCTTATGTGAAAGTGTGGCCACCACACCCTTCCGTCGAAACACAAGAAATTTATGGTGGAAATAGGTGTGGCGGTGGTACTTCCCCGGTCAAACTACACTGGATCTACCACCTTTCAAATAATAAGAAAGCTGATTTAAAAATATGTAGTGTTTGTTTTTAATTTAATTATTGATTAACACTTTATTATTTTATAAAAGGACACAGCTTTAGCTATATGTCGAGCAAAAAATTAAAACACTAACCCAAAAACGCTTAGAATCCTTATTTGTAATATCAAATTCAGTTAATTTTCCCCGAAAACGTTTTCTGTGACTAATCAAGCTTTCCTATCAATAGGCATTGATGAACTATTTGCGTTTTATAGCCTGCAGCGGTTTGTCTCAATTAAACTGAATCTGCAGAGCGCCGTCCAAATTGTTGCCAACACGAATTCAATAAACGTTCGTAGTTAAAAAGTTATTGCTAACAAATATAGACAAAAAACCTTTTTCTATATACGTGTATATAGAGTTCGTGTGAAAAGATTTTATTAAAGGCAAATGAAATGAAATGAAATGTCTTTATTTTGTCACTTACAAATTGTCAATTACACATTTTTTTACACTACCACCGGATCGCAACACGACCTCAATTGAGAAGATCCGGCAAAAAATGCAGCAGGTTTGTCATTTTTGTTATGTTGTATTTCTTTTTCAATCATGTTTCTTTTTACATTGTAATTAAAGTCAGCTCCAGTATCTTGTAATCAGTATCCAGTATCTTGCAAAATAGTTTTTTATCAGAATAAAGTAGCAGAAGAGCATGTAGTTAACCTGATATGGACTGTAAGTGATTACTACTGCCCCGGGAAATCATTAAGCAAGTTAGTAATATAGAACAGAGGTTTTACCAATTAATCACAGATGCTTTGCTACTTCCGAGGATTAAGATGGTCGCCCTTTATAAAACTAACGGCAACCACGCCCTTTCACCAAAACGCAAGAATTGCTTCGCGCCATAAATAAGTGTGGCAGTGGTACCTGTTCGGTCGAATATTTTTTCTACCGTTAAGAAAGACAAAAAGTAAAAGATAATTGCAGAATAGAAATTATAAGTTTAAATAAAAAAACAACAACATTGTTATATAATTAACTGAAAATTAAGAAAGAAGACAGAAATATTAAAGTAGATTGAGTTTAAGGAGAAAGTTTTTATACTTACAATTATCGCTACGAAAGCACCATGTTATACACAGATAACACTTATAATAAAGCAGATACTTTATAAAACTACACGATCTTTTCTTATGAAACTGACGGTAACGACAAACTTGTAAAATCAGTGTATTTTAACAATAGAGTGAGTATACCGTGTAGCGGTTTGCGTCAATTAAACTGAGTTTACTGTCGATTTGACACACATTTGTCCCAACTGTAACGTAATACTAGGTACGTTACCGTTACTTTACCTGCTTGGGCCAACTTTACCACGGTAATAAGGATTCTAAAAAAAATCCAATTATAAAGTATTTTTAACCAAAAATTTTATCCAAATTCAATATTAGAAGTTTTAAAATGTGTTGATACTCCCGAGGACTAAGATAGTTACCTCATATATAAGTGAGCCGGCAACTACACCTTTGCACCGAAACGTAAGACTTGCTTCACGTTAGAAATAAATGTGGCGGTGGCGGTATTTTCCCGGACGAACTACGCTGTTGCTACCACCTGGAAAAAATCCAATCTTGCAAGCTTCAACCTTTATAATTTTAGTAAGGTCGTATAAGAATTTTAAACTGGCCACTATTAATCTGTGTGCTTACATTGTAAGTCATTATATTCTTTTCAGTTGAAGTCGTGATTCGATCCGGTAGTAGTGTAAGAAAAAAATATATAACTGTCAATTTGTAAGTGCCTCCGTGGGCCCATGCAAAATAAAGAAATTTCATTTCGTTTCGTTTCGTCTCATCTCGTCTCGTCTAGTCTCGTTTCGTTTCATTTCATTTTAGTTCATTTAATGTCATTATTCTTCATACGCTTGTTGCTTTCTTACTATATTTGCATACTTTTTTCGTACTTGAAAGGTTTCATTCACTGTTTAGGTACTCTGAAGGTAATATAGCGCCACTTTGCTCTATAACACTTCTAATGCTACTGCGTTCTGGTTAGAAGGGTGTGAAAAGGGAGAATTTAGTACGTTTCAACTGAGTATTTACCAACTATCTCTTTTCGATCTAAATAATATTTTATTTCTCATAACTACATTGTCACTTAACGAGAATCTTAATATTACATATTCGTACGATATAATTAAATTCGAAATTTTATCAGAGCAAAATGAAGAGTGTGTTTGTATGTGTATAACTCTCTCCATATGTGCATGTGTGTGTATGTGTGGGTGTGGCAATGTGTAATGTATAAAGAATAGGTAATACTCGATATTGTGTTTTTTTAATATAAATATTAGTAGATATTATAATTATATTTATTTTTATGTTTAATTGTCTCTCTAGACAATGAATTGGAATATTTTATTGATTATTCATATATTTCTATTTATTTTCCTTTAGCACAGAATCTCTGAGACGATCTTTAAATTTTGCAAAGATGTTAAAAGTGAACAAAGATTTTATATATATATTGTATATTTGTACCTAACGATAAGGCAGACGGGCCATCTGATAGAAAGTGGTTACCGTCGCCTATGGACATTTGCAACACCATAGGAGTCGCCAATGCATCGCCGGCTTTGAAGGAGAGCTCTTTTTGTACCTTTCTTGAAGAGCCCCATGTCATAGTGCTCCGGGAATACCTCAGGAGGAATCTCATTCCACATCTTGCACGTTTGTGGCGGGAAATACTGTGCAAAACGAACCGTGGAGGACCGCCACGGGTCCAGTTGAACTTCATCCTTCAGCGAGTGGTGCTATGCAGGAAGGGTGACGAACACTCACCATTGTAAAGCTGGCAGAACACGCAAAGAGAACCTATGTGTAGTTAAATAAGAAAAATATGAAGACAACAACAGTTTAATTAAAATGATCAGTTTCAATGCTAGGCCTTTTGGATAAAACTGTATCTTTAATGTTAAATTGATGACATTTTTTTATACCCCAATTTCATATGTAGATCCTATTTCTCGTTGAAATAATACCCAATCAATTTTTAATCTCAGGTCGATCTAACCTGATTTAGAAGCGGTTATTGATACCAGATATTAAGTGTAACATGCGTAAAGTCAAACTTTTCTAGAATTCAGTAAACGACTTAAATTTCAACCATTTATCACAGCCGGAATCTCAATAAATAATTACACTCGCGACCTCCATTTAGAGTTCTCTGGGCCGTATTCTTTTAGAAAAATTCGTTAGCGCCTGCTACTCGCACTGAATTCCGAATAGAAAATACAAAGGGGATTGTAGATCGTCGAAGTAGGGATTCAATTAAAGAGAGCCATCGATCCAGCGATAACGTCCATCAGCGCCGGCCGATAAGATTGTCCGACGGAATCCACTTTTAATTATTTGGTACGTTTATCGCCCACTTGCTACCGTAACGTTGGGAGGGTGCCAGTTGCGGATTTGGCGACTGTAGGATCAGCTACTTTGAGTTAGATATACTTAACTTTTTTAAATCATTTTACACAGGGTTGAGACACGGTGTAAATATGGAACAGTATGGAAACTAAGCCTTGTTTATGAAATAACTACCTACACTTTATTAAAGCGATAGGGTTGTCTCTATATATTATTTTCATGATAGCTTATTAGCATTTATTGTCATGTAGTCGAATTGTAATATCTACTAAGTTTACATATAAGTAGGTAATCTAACAGCTTCGCATTTTAATCCCAGCATGACGATAATTATTATGATACTTAGTGTGAAATACGGAAAACACTTTAATATTAATACTTGTAGATGTTTGGAAATGTGTGTTATATCTAGTAATTAAAAAGCATTCCGTAAAAATGCTTTATTCTTCTGCGACGACACGTTCTTTATTATTAAATTCTATAGTGTAAAATATTCAAACAAATGTATATGTGTATAAAAAATAGGTAGACTGAAATAGTTAAAGCGATTAACACAGTGGAAATATAGTGTCTGTAGGACAATATACTAAACAAAATTTGTTATTTTTTGAAATAGTGACCCACATCCAATATTTGTAGATGCATATTATTGTAGAAATAAAAAACAGAGACAAACAGATTTAGGTAATGGTCTCGTCAATGAATTCTAATCAAATGTAATCGGCACACTTTCACATGAGGCGACCATCATAGTCCTGTTGATTACAGATGTCCATGAGCGGCAGTGGCCACTTACCATCAGGTGGACTGCATACTCGCTTGCTACTTCAGTCAGATAAAAAAAAAGAAATGTTAATTTAACAGTTCCAATCAGTAATGTTTTTGAGGGTTGTCTTGTAAATAGCACTAGGTAACATGTAAACAGCGCAAAGTTATATAAATAAGAACATTGCAGGAACGCTTTCATGCTCTAATTCACGAAACTAGGCAAAGGTTCTTCGAGACCCGTTTACATTATGAAGCGCAAAATAATTCACGCTGTTGTAAATGCCTTAGGGATTTTCTTCAGACAATATTATAAATTATACTTGAATTGCTAACTCTAAAATGTTTGATCTGAATTAACTGATAAAAAAAGAGTTCAAAATGATATGTTTAAATGAAATATCAAATTTTGGATTTGATATTGTTCACATAATTGATGATTTATATGTGCTTTTCAATAAATACATTATTATTTATAGTGTATGTTTCTACGAATTTTTCAGAACCTTTCGATTTAATTACGTCAATTGGGAGAGTGGTCCAGTAGTTTCCATTACTTACATTCCATTCCATTGCTTTTTACAGGTGGTAAAACCGATGTAGTTCGACCGAAGAAGTACCACCTCCACACCTATTTCTAGCGTGAAGCATTTCTTGCGTTTCGATGGAAGGGTGTGGTTGCCGGCCCACTTTTATATGATTCGACCATCATAGTCCCGGAGAGTAGCAATGCATCTGTGATTGACTTCAGATAGAATCCATGTTCTATTTGAAGTTGGTTACAGATGTCCCTGGGTGGCGGTGACCACTGACCATCAGGTGGACTGTATACTCGTTTGCTGTTTCAATCAGATAAAAAAATACGTGTATTATTATGTCAGAGAAAAGCGAAAATATTTCTTGTTACAAAATACAACCCAATTATACAGTACATATAAAAATGAAAATACATAATTGAAATAAAATGTTGGTTAAATAAATAATTTTGACGTCAGCACTTTATATAGTTTACATTATGTTTCGCGAAATATAACAATAGGTTGAACGCGCAAGTCTATATAATGTATTAAGACAACATTATATTTAGATTATATTTAGAGCAGTGACAGTCTAATGGTTTAAACTTGCCCTCTCAATCGAGAGCTCCGAGGGACAAACCCAGGCACGCACCACTGATTTTTCTAAAATTATTTGCGTATTAGAAATGAATTATACTGCTTTTCGGTGAAGGAAAACATCGTGAGGAAACCTACACACCCGAGAGTTCTTTAAAAGAAAAGGTTCTCTGATGTGTGTGAAGTCCACCAATTTGCAATTGGCCAGCGCGATGGACTATGGCCTATAACTCTCCCATTCTGAGAGAAGACCCGTGCCCAGCAGTGGGACAATAATGGTTTGACAATACGCTACGATATTTAGATTACTTTACTTGAACTTACACGGTAGATAGAGTATTTGATGGAAATCAGTCACCGTCGACTATGGGCATTTGCAACAGAAGACGAATCACCATACTCGACAAAACACGGGACTCTCTCATGACATAATACTCAGACTATACACTTTATGTCTGTGACACTCGAAGCTTCCTAGTTATTATTATTTATTTTTTATCTGATTGAAGTCCACCTTACAATCCACCTGATGCTAAATGGTCACTGCATTCATTGGTGCACTGGTTCATTGGACATCTATGTTCATGTTCTATGCGACATGTTCTATCTGAAGTCAATTACAAATGCGTTGCTACTCCCGAGGACTATGATGGTCGCCTTTAGAAAAGTTATTACATTGTATATTCATGGCAAATCAAGCGTTAAAACTTAATAGTGGAAGGCCGTCACGAGCCCAATCCATGCAGCTTTTGTAGACTTAACCATTACTTATGGAAAATGGTGCGATGAAAGAATGCAATGTAAGCAGATGTAAGTAGTACACCATATTCTCAATACCCTTATCTCCTTTTCTTCAATTTCGACACGCATAAATGACAACCCATGAGTCTAGTCGAGAGTTCTTTAAAAAAAAAAAGTTCTCGGAGGTGTGTGAAGTCCACCAATTCGCACTTGGCCAGCGCGGTGGACTATGGCCTAAACTCTCTCATACTGAGAGAAGACCCGTGCCCAGCAGTGGGACAATAATGGGTTGACGACGAGTCTAGTCATCAGTAATTAAACCCATTCGGACATCTAGTTCGATTCTCTGCTAGGTTGCAAAGGATCGATCTAGAAATACGAATCTACATGATAAGTTTAGTTGTCTATTTTGAATGTAAAAGTTTAACTTGTCTATGTATTTCCCTCAATAACTGAATTAACTATAGTTTAAACTGACTAGAACTGGGTATAAGCTAACATACTGTCAGGCTACAATTTCTGCTTCCCGAAGTCTTAAATTACCTGTGATTACTTTAGTTTTCATTTGTTCACCGCTGTTTTTTGTTGATTTCTTACCATCTGGAGAAATATACGTTAATATTCTTATTGTAATTTTATTACAAACAACAAGAGATATTTAATCAACTTAAGCTTAAATATTTCTTATTTTATTACCACAAATTGCATACCCCAGTGGGTTAGGATAATTATGAGTGTATATCTTGTTATTCTGCAAATAAAACGAATTAAATTGAGTTGAATTGAATTGATTTGAAATTTTGTGGGATGACAAATTAAAATCTGATTAATTTTATACTAATTTATTTAATGTCTTTTATTTACATCTCAAAATCGCACAATCATCTGTACAATAAAGGTAATAATAAATGTAGCCTATTGATATATCTCTTATTTAAAATAAAAGATACGGCATTTATACATTAGTACATCTATGATAGGGTAACAAATAATACAATAAGTTCATTATAATCATTAAAATGTATGATTTGTGCATTAATTTTTATAATAATATTTACAAATTCAACAAGCGTGTGGAGCAAGCCCGATTAGTATTTACTCTAAAATTGTTCTATATGTAATAATTTTGTTCTCATTTTTTTTACCGTAAAATAATTAAATTTTCGATCTTTTACAATATGATTTTTGTCAAAAACTTAATTCGATAAATCTATTACTTTTTCTCTTCTATTTACTAATAGATCAAAAAGAACTTCAGCTCGAGGTAAAACACTAAACGAAATATACGTAAAAATGGAAGTATTAGGTAAAACATTTGGCACATTTAGAAGGAGTAATTGCGAAGCATGGCACCACATCGATTACAATTGTATTGTTAGAGAACTTTGAGTTAAACATAATGCAAAGAAATACATAATTATAAAGATCTTGGTAGTAGTAAGAAGATACTTGAAGTAAGTGAATATCTTATTCGGAGTATACCTCAATTTATCCATACCGGACATAATGTATCAGGATTAAGACAGAAAATGCAGTTAAGACAATACATACACAAAGGAACAAAAAACTTAATATTGAATCAAAATTATTACATGCAATAAGGTCAGTTGAAAAAATATTTCCAATTTCGTATCCATCGTATTCTCTAACAATACGTATTTTATTCTAGACTAGGTCAGGACACGAATACATCGCATATGAAGTAAGAGGAAATGGAAACGGTAACAATCATGAATAATACAATGATTCTAAAACTATTGCGGAGATACCGGCGAATACTTATTTCCAGGTAAAATAAAACCAACGTTTTTATTTAAATAAACGAAGTGGCCAAGAGACGTACAGATGTCACTTTTATATTTGATTATAGCAGACATTCGCTTACGAGGCCGTAAATATTAAAGGCAATCGGTTGATTTCCACTTCGTGGGACGTCGTTTCTGACACTAACGCCAATGCATTATGTTCATAATTTATCAGTCGTTATACAAGATTCTTAATGTACATAATATAGAGTTGTAAAAACAATCCTATTCAATTAATAAACGGAATGATGGCAACGATAGCAAACATAAGTGTTGTATCAACTCTTAATAGTTATCGGATGATTCGTGCAACACCCGAAGGTAGCCGATTATTGCCGACAATCTTATAAAGCTCGATATGTAATATTTACGGCCTACTGAACGGTGAATACTTATCACGTTCTTAATCTCAGTCAGCAATATATTTTTATTTGAAGATCCTTTGTACTTGTACTTGTTGTGTTGCTACTTCTAAGAGTAGTGCTTATTGAAATCTTATCAACGCCACTTTTATAGTCGAACACTGCAGTGAAAGTTCTATTGTATTTTGTAGTGAACGAAACAACTGCGTATATAAGTTATCTTGCCACTCCAACATATGTATATGTACTAATGTAAAGCAATGAACAATTAAAATGTCACATTACAATTCCATCACAAAAACGATTTAACGCTTATCAAGGAAAAGGTTATATTAAAATCTTGAAGCGCTTTCGTCTAAAGGTACACGCTTATACTATACGTAATAATCTCAGGAAACACTCCATACAAATATAAATTCTCACACAATCAAGGATATGGCCACAGAGCATTGGAATGATATGTCACATTTAAAACACCGATTTTTGGATTAAGTACAGATTCAAATCACTTATTTTTAAATAAAAACAAATATCACAGTAACGAAAATAATAACAACGTCGTAATATAACAATATCATAACATTACGCTTTTAAAATTGGAAATATAAAAAAAATACAAGTAAAATATTGTATAAAGCGGCATACGCACCATCATTACATCACGGGATATGAAAATATCATAAACAAAACAAAGCCGACAGTCCTTCATAAAGTTTCACCATATACAGAGTCTTCTGCAATTGAGCCTTGACCTAGCAATCGCCTTCAGTTCATACAATTTTCGAAGTCTAATAACAAATTTTCAAATTCTTTTTTGATGTCTTTTGATGTCAACAATGGACAAATCAAATATAAATAAAACATAGATCTATCAAGACGAAACGAATAGATGGTACGTAATCCGCAAAAGATCTCAATAATTAATTAATTAACAGTCATTATTTACCTAAAAACATACAACAAAATAAGATATAAAATCCATTTGCATAAGAACCACGAGCGCTAGTACTGATTCTCGCCAGCAGTGCAGACATTTTGTTCCTAGAACAATAAAAAAACAGTTATTTAATATCTAACAATACAGCCAATATTAGGCAATATTAATATAATATCTCAATACGTGATTCATTCGAATGAACAATATTAGCATGACACAAGATGTTAAAATGTTGTCCAATATGTAACAATACAACAAAGATTATGCAGTAAGATCATTCTCAAAATATTAAAAATAATCCCCAACAATCCAAAGCCTGAAATAAGAAAGAAAGTAACAAAGGAAGATTAAAAGTAATAATAAAATAATAAGGAAGCATTGCAAGGAAGTTAAATTGAAGCAAAATTGTAAAGGAAACCGGCGAGAATGCACTATTACATTTTCTTATCTAAAATGACTTGCCCTATTGTGGACATGAAGCGACTTTCGCTGCTTATCTAATAAAAAGAGTATCTAACAATTGTTTTAAGGATGGAGAAAAACAAAGACCATGTGAAAAAAAGTCTATCATAAGTAATTTGATAACTCTATCACTCGATCCGAGAAATATGAATTCCCAGTGAAAGCACGAATAGAATGTGTCGCCTATAATCATGTAACTATAACTATATGTTTGACATTATAAATATGTAATATTTTCATAGAAACTATTTTATCATACTTTTAGCCAGTTTTATTTATAACCTGTTCATTATATTCTGGTTATAGACCCTTATTTATTTCAACAGTAACTACATGGCGCAAATATTACTAATATAAACCGTTACATAATCAAGTAAAAAGAATATTCATAGCTTTTGTTTGACTAGAATCTTTAATCGTGTGTGTGTCACACACTTGCTACTATTTACTTGAATAGAAACAATGTTAAATCTTTTGATATTTCAAACACCAACAGTTTTTCTCACCTCGTATATACTTTTTTAAAAGTGACACGTCTCAAGTCTTTTTAAGTCTGCTATTTCACGCCTATTCGAGTCCTGTTCAGATGTTCCGGATAATCGCTACCTGTTGCTCTGTGTAACAAGTCCTTTACAACGCTATTGCTCTCAATAGCCTATTCCGGGACCACAAACGCGATAATATACGGCGCGATAAAAGTATTTTAACCACTTACTGTAACGCTATTCTCAATTTCTTTATGTTAGCTTCGGTATTAAGAATTAAAAGCGCCAAGAGATAATGATTATTGTTCTTTTAATTATCCTATATCGTTATTATAATGTATATTTGCTGGTTTATTTATCGAAACAAATCGCCGTGGTAGTCTAGTGGTTCAAACTCCGACTCAATAGGCCACCAAAGGAGCGAATATAAGGCTCTGATTTGTTTACATAACGTACGCGTGTAGAGTCATCACTTTCTTTTTACCGTTGAATGAAATCATCGTGAAGAATACTATTAACCTAAAAATCTTTCAATAAGAAATAGTTTAAAATTATATGTGTAGTCTACCAACACGTACTTTGCTTAGCGCGTTGGACTACTGCAATGTAGTATAAGATTAGAAAAAATAGCAATACAAAGAAATCAAAACAAAAGTCTTTGGCATGCCAGAGCAAAATAATTAAAAAATACTTCTTTTATATTTCTGAATGTTTGTATTCATCTTCAAGTTTCCATGGCAACCACAACACAGAAATTTATCCTGGGTCTGTCAGAGAAATGTTTAAAGCATTGAAATGAGAAGCTTATTGTTGTACACCAAAAGGTATATTAAGAGACGTTTCAATTAATCAATCGTTTCATTCATTCTTACGTAAACGATAGAAATACATTACAATCAATCATTTTCGATGTAAATGATTCCAAGGAAAATGTAATGAATGCGAGAAGAGATGCAGTATTAGTATTTTATTTTCTTATCATTACCACTTGAACGCTTCTTTGACTCGCAATTGCCTATTCCGAGGCCGCAAACGCGATCGTACAGGCAATAAAGAGGTTGAATGGGTTACCGTTTTTATTTCGAATTTACTTGAATTGTTTTTATATTGATACTTATACTATATTTGTCTCGTCTTAATACTAGATAGTAACATTATTACTTGTACGAAATATTGTTGCCCGTTATCGATACGTTGTTGGCCACTATATTTATTATATAGAACACAGCAGTATTTAGGACGTCTAACTGAAATAAATACTAAGGGTTTTATGTATTACCTATGAACCTTGTATAATAAAGATGGAAGAATAAAGCTATTACATAATTTTGAATGTTTAAATTATAATACCTTCCATAAAATCGAGGCCTGGGATTTGAAATTTCAATTACCCGCTAATAGTAATATTTTGATTATGTTTCACAAATTTCTCATAGTTTCTATAATATAAAAAGGTAAAAGATACCTTTTTATAATATAAAAAGGTAAAAGATAGAGACATTAACTAAATTGGAATAGAAACTGCATTTTCAGTCTTATTGAAAGAAGCACCTGAGAGTAGAACAATGTAGATTATATAAACAGGATAGTCTTCGACGTCATTACCTTTATACTATCTCGGAAGAGAATAAGCACAGTGTTGCAAACAAAATCAAAAACGATAAGCATCATAATTTACTGGGTTATACAAATAATATTATAAAGATGGAAAATTGCAAAAAGATTGCAATAAGAGTACTATTAACTTATGAATTTAAATATTCACTAAAGGTAAAAATGATTAGGGTTCCGTACCCAAAGGAGTAAAAACCGGACCCTATTACTTATACTCCGCTATCCGTCTCCGTCTGTCTGTCATCAGGTATCTTATGAACCATGACAGTTGATTTTTTTACAAATGATGTTTTTCTGTTGCCGCTATAACAAAAAAAAACTATAAAAATGAAATTTATATTTAAAGGGGGCTTCCACACAACAAACGCGATATTTTTACCGTTTTTTAAAGACAATGATACGGAACCCTTCGTGTACGAGTCCGGCTCGCGCTAAGCCGGTGTTTAATAACTTAATAACATCATAGAATATCTTAATTTAAATCAATTACAATTTCTTTCTTTGTCCTGGAAGACTAAGTCAAAAGGATTCAACATTGTCACTATTACTTGGTCGTTCTACGCGTAAACCTTTAACTTAATTAAAAATGTACAAGCACTAGACATTAAAATTTTCAACGATTTTAACTATTGTTCAGTTTCGAGCCATATTTCTCTCTAACATAGGGGCAAATAAAAAATCAGTGACATTAATTCCCCTTATAGCTTCCCCTTATATTTTATTCAAAGGTTTCTCTATTTGATATCATATTATTCGGCTGTTCAAACACTTTTTCCTCGAGCTCGGGTGCTGCAAGAATTGATTGTATGAGGTCTGCACTGAATATTTATGAGGGTTAAGTGTGTATGCGAACTCTGTGAATGTTTAATCTATATTTGCCGGTAGGTGAAACGACCCGCGCCGCCTCAAACCGCACGCCTAGTTTCGATGGAACTTCCAGGAAAACCACAACAAGTGGAGTCTAATTCAATTCAAATATATCATCAGTTTCTATTGCACATATCTCTTAAGATATACGAGGAGCTATCTAATTAAAAAGGAACGTTTAAACTATTCGAATATCAAAATGTTCAGCTATTCTGCGCCATCCACCCGTTTCCCCACAACGTCTTCGAGCGCATTTATTTTTTACTGCGAGGGGAGAGACGTTCTTAATAATGCAGTATATTGTTACAAAGAATACAAAGTACCAACTAAACCCCTTACGTAGATTCAAAGTCATTTCCAAGATACTGTGCGGTAAAAGTAAACAAAGTATTGTTTTGATTACGGGTAAATATACCGGGAATATTTACAATTGCAAAGCAAAAAACAACGTAAAAACAGCTTTCCGTTTTTTCAGCTTATTATAATAATATATGAGTTGATCTTTCTTAAACAAAGTCGAATTGGATTATTGGTGCTTTGCTATTTATAGTTAGTATACTGTATACGATATTATATTTTATTTTTTGGAATGTCGTCAACCCATTATTGTCCCACTGCTGGGCACGGGTCTTCTCTCAGTATGAGAGAGTTTAGGCCATAGTCCACCGCGCTGGCCAAGTGCGAATTGGTGGACTTCACACACCTCCGAGAACTTTTTTTTTTTAAGAACTCTCGGGTGTGTAGGTTTCCTCACGATGTTTTCCTTCACCGAAAAGCAGTGATAATTAATTTATAATACGCACATGAATCAGTGGTGCGTGCCTGGGTTTGAACGTCGGACCTCCCGATCGAGACGACAACTTTCAACCATTAGGCTATCACTGCTCATAATCCAATGACATACTTTATATTGATTTTTTGGAATATTATTGAATATATAACTAAAATTTATGAATATGGAACTTCCAAGTGAAATCTAACAAATGTAACATCGAATATTCTATATATTAATGCGTGAAGCAAAAATTAGTGACTCGTTGTTAAGATACTTGCCGCAGGCGGAGGAATATGAATTTACGTACGGTTATAGTTGATGTAGGTAGAAGATTGCGCAATGCTTTTTTTTGAACATTCAATGTCTTATTATGAAAACACATAACGTCAAAAATGTCAGATGTCTTTGTCAAAATACCCGCTATTGCTTTTAAATGCAGCATAATTATAGAACCTCTTTTTACCTTTAACGCACCCGGTTCAAAGTAACTTGAAAATTATTACAATTTATTTAAATTAGACAAATATTGATGCTAATTTGGACAATATATTTGGAGTTTAGTTTTTAAATTTAAATTACGGTCGAATTTTGACTGTTGTGACGGGTGACTAGTATAAGTAAATTGATGCATTGTCATAGAAGTTAGATGTACCCGCATCTAATTTTAGTTTATTCGAATAATAGCCTTTTTAAAGTGAACTATGATCCAAGCATAAAAGAGAGGTAAGTTAAATAAAATGTCGTAATAATAAATTAGTCAGAATATGAATAACAATATAAAATATGTCATTAATTTGGGTAATATTATATTGGAATTCCTTATATGAAATATTAAATATCTACCTATTTGAAAAAGTAATAAATTGAATGATAGGTTATCATTTCAGATCATATTGAAATGATTCAAGAAAATATCGACTACATTTTTTTGGACATTGGATACGATATGTTTTATCTATCTAGCTTATTTTTTAGTTGCTACAAAAAATAATATAATTGTAAAAGGCAAATGATATAATAAATTTACAAAATCAATGAAGGTAATCTAGTAAATGTACGTTAATAAATAACATTAGAGTCTTTCTAATTATAGGTTTTGCACAAATGTGTTTGTTGACTGTTTGTCAAAAAATTGGGAATTTGAAAATGTAGGCTGCAAAGCATATAAAATATTTTTATTTAATAACTAGATATTTTTTTCACGCACATGGTAATTAATTAAAGCCAACTATCCAAACGGATACTTACAGCGTTTGACTGGTTTATTATTTCACGACTTCTTGTATAATTTCAAACTACTCGAAAGTATTCGGATTTTTGTGTTTTTTTTTTTGTAAAATCTATATCACAAGCTTATTCTATCACTATACTGACAACGTCACGTCACAAAATTGCTCGAAGTAAACTACAAGCCTGAAAAATCTGGACACTTAATAAATGTGTGTAACAAATGATTTCTATCCACTTTTTTAACAATAGATCTTTGCCTAACAGCGAGACAGTTACGGATTATTAAAATAATGAAACCATTCAATAAGAATCTATGTTACACAATTATAGTGTTGCGTAAAAAAAACGAGCAGGTTTACATGACAAGCGTTTGACGCGCGTTTTACCAACGCGCGCTTTCAAGTACATACATGTTATTCTGCCGAACACGAGCTAACGTGCTTTTTAAAAAGCGCCCGTTAAACGCTGCGCTAGCCCTCGACTCTTATTGGCGCGTGTCAACGTGCGCACAAAGATCATTGGTTTTTAACCGACTTCCAAAAAGGAGGAGGTTATCAATTCGTCTGTATTTTTTTTTTTTTTTTTTATATTTGTTACCTCATTTCTCCGGACTGGGTGAACCGATTTAGATGATTTTTTTTTTATTTGAAAGGTAGTGCGTGTCATAGGGTCCCATTTTTTTTTAGTATTTTTTTGACTAGGGCATCCATAAGAAAAACGCATAAGTCTTAAATTTGCATTTTCAATGTACGCGATAAATGTATGAATAACTCAATATCCCGCCAACCGATTTTGATGATTCTTTTTTTATTAGAAAGGATGTACTCCAGGGGTAGTCTGATAAGAGTTTGATAAGGTTCTAATCATAGGATCTTCAACTTTTTGGAGCAAAATAATAAAATTAGTGATAGTCGGCCGAACCTTAGCTGGAGAAGTCCAATTGAGTAAAATATAGAATAAAATTACTATGTAGGTATTTACTATGAAAAATTGGACCTTCAACTCTTCAATCCTGATGATGCAGGGGTACTGCTAGCCTGAACTATAAAAGTTGGTCGTTTGATGTTTGCGAATATATAATGAAATTGTTAAGCAAATTCATGGGACAAAAATTTGACCTTCAACTCCTCAACCCTGATGATGCAGGGGTACTTAAAGCCAAAACCATAGGAATAAGCCATTTGGTGCTTACGTATATGTTATAAGATTACTGAGCAAAAACATAAGATGAAAAATTTGACCTTCAACTCCTCAACCCTGATGATGGAGGGGTACTTCAATCCTAAACCATAGAAGTTGGCAATTTGGTGCTTACGGTTATGTAAAGAAAATACTAAGCAAAAATATAAAATCAAAAATTTTGACCTTCAACTCCTCGACCCTGATGATGAAGGGGTACTTCAATTCTAAACTATAGGAGTTGGCAATTTGGTGCTTACGGGTATGTAAAAATAATACCAAACAGAGGCACAAAATTAAAATTTTGACCTTCAACTCCTAAACCCTGATGATGCAGGGTACTGCAAGCCTGAGCCATAGAAGTTAGCCACCTGGTACTAACGTATATGTTATAAGATTACTAAGCAACAATATAAGATGAAAAATTTGACCTTCAACTCCTCAACCCTGATGATGGAGGGGTACTTCCAGAGGGGGCGCCCTGTTTGTATGAATTGTAAAAGTGTTTTATGTTTAATTTTTGTGAATATGTAGATGCACAAAGCAAACTTAGAGGCTTTATTTAAATACAAACATAAAAATATAGTCACTAAAAAGTGTAAAATAAAAACTTTTTAACAAAAAATATCTACCGACTTCCATGTCACAAAAAAGTAAAAAATAATTTAAATATATTTTGGTCTAGAACATACTCAGTACTTAGTACATAGTTCTGAAGTCGGTGCTCATATAGGACGTAGTTACCGTCGTCCAGCGAAATATGTCGAGCACCGACTTCAGGACTATGTACTAAGTACTGAGTATGTTCTAGACCAAAATATATTTAAATTATTTTTTACTTTTTTGTGACATGGAAGTCGGTAGATATTTTTTGTTAAAAAGTTTTTATCTATGTTACCGTTCAATTGAGCGCAAGCTTTCGACGTAGGTACATGTATTTTTTTTATTGTTTGTTTTTACTTCGTTATGTTTATTGTATGCTGTATATCAAGCCTGAATAAATTATACTTCTATTTCTATTTCTAATTTTAACTTCGTTCAATTTATTCAAAAATCGGTAGCATTCGCCGCAACGCGTTCAACGCCTGACAAGTAAGAACAATGTACACGTGACCGTATACAACGCGCGTTAGCGCTTGTCATCTGAACCTGCACTTAGTCAAGAAAAAATCATCGCAACTACACAAGGAGCGTACCTGAGGCGTGGTGCGGGTGCGGCGCGCGGTACACGTGATGCGCGTCCCGCTCGGGCGCGCGGTCCAGCTGCGCGCGCACCACGCTCGGCCGCTCCGTGCCCGCGTCGCGAACAACCGCGCGGCTCGTGTTCGTGCGCCGCACGCCTGCAACGCCACGCGGGTTAGTGATGTAACTAGTATGACAGGGTTAATGAAGTTTGGACGCATAAAGGGTTAGAGAAAGATGCAATGGAACGTCGTAACTAATAACAGAGGAAATGAAGCTGGTTGTCATGGGTCAAGATCAAGGGCCAGAGAAAGTTCCAATGGTAAATCGTAAATAGAATAATAGGGCTAATACAGCTGCTAGGTCATGCAAATAAAAGAAAGATAAGGGGCAGGTGCACTAGAATATAATAACCACACTAACAAGCTCGCTAGTATTATTTGGGCACGACGTTCGTGCGACGCACGCCTGCAATGCCACGCGGGTTTCTGATGTTACTCAGATAACGGGGCTTATGAAATTGGTCGGACAAAATAAGGATTAGAGTAACGTAGGAGAAACGTAGTAACTAATAGCATAGCGAATGAAGCTGCTGGATCATGCAGATGAAAGAAGCAATATCTAAAGATGTTATAGTAAATCGTAACCAGGCTAACAGTTTAATATAGCTGGTTGGCCACGCAAATAAAATAACGATTAGAGGTAGATGCAATCGAAAATAATAACTAGACTAACAAGCTTAGAGAGGCTAATGCAATAAAAAATTAATACTAGGCAAACAAACTTAATGGCATTTTTTGTTCATACGGCCACAAGAACTAAAACAATATGTGAATGAACATGTTACCCAGGATAACAGGACACATAAAACTGATTTATATGGCGAATATAAGCATTAACACTGGAAGATGATATGGAACACTTATAAAAGACTTGTGGAGTGGCCGGCCATGCAATGAAAAATCTTAATTAATTAACTGCGTTGATGTAACTAGTAGTTAGTCGGTTTAATGAGATGAATAAAAATCATGCAAAGAAACATCGTAATTAGGCTAACAGATGTAATGTAGCTATTGTATGTAACAGTCACGAGGTTAGAAGTAGAATCCGAAGAAGACAATTACCTTGTCCTGTTTTATTAGACGTTAATCAAAATGTAATTGAACTGGAATAAGCTATCATAAGGCCTATTATGTAATAATCATAAATTATTACATATAAAAAATAACATCGGCATATTAACATTATAAACACACTTTATATGGAAGATGATTTGTATGGAAAATTTAAACATTCATCTTCTTAATGTCTTATAATTTCATATGTAAGTCTTAAATATGTAGTTTAAATAAAGCCACCTTTCAACAAAGCACGGCATGATTTTCTAATAGATAAAACACAATAATATAGATACACATATAGATTTAAAAGGTGGTAGAACCAGTGTAGCTCGACCGGGGAAGTACCACCGCCACACCTATTTCTAGCGTGAAGCAGTTCTTGCGTTTCGATAGAAGGGTGTGGTTGCCGGCACACTTTCACATGAGGCGACCATCATAGTCCTCGGGAGTCGCGACGCATCTGTGATTGACTTCAGATGGAACCCATGTTCTGTATAAAGTTGATTACAGATGTCCATGGGCGGCAGTGACCACTTACCATCAGGTGGACTACATGCTCGTTTGCTACTTCAGTCAAATAAAAAAAAAAAAAACACAATTCTATTAAACCAGATAGGGAAAGTTCAAAACACGCAGAACTTCACAATTAATCCCATCCTCATACTGGTTACTAGATATTAAAAGAAAAATTACTCTAAAGCTTTTAACCCGTAGTTACGTAAGTATTCGAATAATGTATCTTTTCATTTCGCCACATTTCTAACGAGTAAATTGCGCTGTTCTTGTTTCCAGTTTCCAGATGAGAACAGAAATCTTCCACTCAGTCATTTCAAGTAATTACTTCCAAGTGTACCGTTAGTGGAGCAGATTATTTATTAAAGCGGATTCATTTGGAACAATACTTTCGTTGTTAGGGTTTTACTATTTAACCCTAGATGCGTACTGGTTTCGCATTTATGTTCTGTAATGATCCTTGCGTTTCTTGCATGGTAGATATTTTATAATTGAAGTTTCAATAATTATAAACATAATCGTACATAGCCTAATCGTAAAACTTGCCCTCACGATCGGGAGGTCCGAGGTTCAAACCCAGGCACGCGCCACTGATTTATGTGCGTATTATACTTTAATTATCACTGCTTTTCGGTGAAGGAAAACATCGTGAGGAAACCTACACACCCGAGAGTTCTTTAAAAAAAAAGTTCTCGGAGGTGTGTGAAGTCCACCAATTCGCACTTGACCAGCGCGGTGGTCTATGGCCTAAGCTCTCTCATTCCGAGAGAAGACCCGTGCCCAGCAGTGGGACAGTAATGAGTTGTCGACCTACATGTAAATTTATGGCTCGGATCTCATTCGTCAAATCTCAGTCAATCAATCTCAGACAATCTTAAGAGGTGGTAGAAGGAAGGTCCGACCGAGGAGGTACCATCGCCACATCTATTTCCAACGTGAAACAGTTCTTGCGTTTTGGTAAAAGGGTGTGGTTGCCGGCACACTTTCATATGAGGCGACCATTTTAGTCCTCGGAAGTAGCAACGCATCATCAGATTGAACCCTTGTTCTGTATGAAGTCGCTTGCAGATGTCTATGAGCGGCAGTGAGCACTTACCGTCAGGTAGACTGCATGCTCGTTGGTTACTTCAATCTTATAAAAAAATTGTGGTCAACCCATTGTGGTCTCTTTTCTGAGCACAGATCTTCTCTTAGAAGACAGATTTAGAACCAAATTAACATTGTTCTCCGCGCCGACCAAGTGCGAATTGGTAGACTTCATACATCAAAGTGTTAATTCATTTCATTTAATCAATATTTTAGAAAAAATATCAGTGCATGTCCGGGAATTGAAGGTCTGGAGACTAAGTGGCCTCATTCAAAAGATTAGAATAGTTATTCTGCTCTATTACTGCTCTTAACATCGCGTCAAATTACCGGAACTAAAATTATAATTCCCTAAAATATTACATTGGATAGGCAATTGTTACTTGTCAAAGCAATCATCGTTCACGGTTATAATAATAGACCGTCATTATTATCAGCACGTGTCAAATTGTACAATAATGTGCTCCAAGTCCAATTTATTATAATAAACTTTGAAGGAAGTTATTTAACGGCTATGATATCAAATGATGATAACGAACCGAAGTTGCGTTGCTAAGCAAATACTATATTGTATTTTGACATGAGTTCTTTTGATATATTCTTCGTACTACTAAACCTAAGATCTTCTTGGAACCCAGTTAGAGTTCCCCAACTATCGTTAGTTACGCTTTCACTAAATCGAATATCAGATATTCTGTATATTTAACATTATCGATAAGTGTATTATATCGTAATAATTCACGATATCTATAGTATTGATACTATCAATAGTATCGATAGTATTATTCCTAAGTATATATTAGTCTTGGTCGATGCCATCGATAGTATTAATACCATCGAAGCTAATACTTTCGATACTATTGATACTATTTTTGTATATCGTCGTCAACCTATTATTGTCCCACTGCTAGGTACGGGTCTTCTCTCAGAATAAGAGAGATTTGGCCATAATCCACCGCGCTGGCCAAGTGTGAATTGGTGGACTACACACACCTCCGAGAATCCTCACGATGTTTTCCTTCACCGAAAAGCAGTGATAATTAATGTATAATACGCACATAAATCAGTGGGCGCGTGCCTGGGTTTGAACCTCGGACCTTCCGATTGAGAGGGCAAATTTCAACCAGTAGGCTATCACTGCTCGTGTATTTTTGTATATAAACTATCGATATTATTGATAGCCTATTGATATTTTAGCAATAGTCGACGGTCGATAGGCAACTCTAAACCCACTTAATATTTGAGTTACAGGTCATAGACCCGAGTCGTGGAAAGATAAAGAATTAACAATTATACACAACATCTTTATAAATAATCAAGATTTGTAAACTTACTTTCTTTATTGGCATTGCTCTTCATTTCTGTGGCTTTCGGCGACGTTGACGGCATCGGAATTTCTAGACATAACACAAATTAGTTAATGAAATTAAATACAAGCAGATACTAGGCGATAGTTTTATGAGGCTTCCTCTATTCAGAGCCTGGGGGATATTTCAGAAACTAGTTATCTCACAACAGAATAATGAAATTTGAGATCTTGATGGGATTCCAAAGGCTATCCCGGTAGATATTTCAAGCGCTCTGTAATATAGTTATCGAAATTGAAAATGTTCTAAACACAAACGAGATGTGACATATTTTGCGGCTATTCTATATAACACTAATAAATTATTACAATTACTATTTACTTTCTAATAATAAGCAAATTCTAAATTAAATTGATTAGAAACATTTTTTGCCTCAACATCAATTATTATATTTAATTGGTACTTGTAATGAAATAAAATGTTTTTATTTGGTATAGGCCTACGGGGGCACTTACAAATTGTCAGAAACTAAACTACTACCGGATTGGAACACGATCTAAACTGATAAAATCCAGCAACAAACTCAGTGGGTTTGTATTTTTTCTTTGTAACATATTGTTTAACAAGCTAATATATATATAAAGAAAATAGATTTTATTTAATTAATGAGTTCTCTTTTTTAATTTGACGTGCCTCTCTAATTATAAAACTTCAGAATATATTTTGTGAAGAAAGATAGATTTGGTGTAATAATAAACTTTAAATGTTGTTTCTTATTTCAGAAGCAACACATTTGTTTATTTTCTAAAACCACAAGATACGACATTTTTAAAATCTTAATTTTGTTGTTACGAAATTTGTTAACAAAAGTGTTTGAATCAAAAAAGAAATATAACTTCCTTTTTAAAAATTAGTATACTTATCAAAACGGGATTGTAGTACTACTAAATTTTATCAATAATGATCAAATATAAGTAAAGCATAAGTAAACTCTTAAAGAAGAAATATTTCAGGTTGCCGGCACACTTTCACATGAGGCGACCATCATAGTCCTCGGGAGTAGCAACGCATCTGTGATTGACTTCAGATGGAACCCATGTTCTGTATTTTTTTTTTATATTTGTACCTAATGATAAGGCAGACGCGCCACCAGATGGAAAGTGGTTACCGTCGCCTATGGATATTTGCAACACCAGAGGAGTCGCCAATGCATCGCTGGCATTGAAGGAGAGCTCTTTTTGCACCTTTCTTGAAGATGAAGTTGATTACAGATGTCCATGTACGGCATTGGCCACTCACCATCAAGTGGACTGCATGCTCGTTTGCTACTTCAGTCAGATAAAAAAAAACTTACCGTATAGTCTTATAGAGCCTTCCGTTTCTCCGAGCGAGTTCTTCGAGATGCACCGGTAATTTCCAAAATCACCGCCTTGTAGGTTGCGCACCGTTAGTTTCATGTGAGCCCTGATGATATTTCACAGGTCAGAGAGTAATTTCAACATCTAGCCTTAAAATTGTTAACTCCGATACAAAATATGAGTGTTATAAGTATGAGATGTCTCTATATAAAACAGTTTTATCTAATAGAAAATAGAACTTCTTCTAGAAATAGGCTTTCTACACTCATAGCCTTAGTAGGATTTTCTCCTGTATCGTGGGTACCATGGACACACACAAGACGAATACACAAACACCCAGACCCAAAACAGGAATCTAAACTCATCATTCAGATACCTGTCTGGCCGGGAATCGAACCCGGGACCCATTGCGCGTCAGACCGGTATGGTAACCGATCCGCGACGCGGACGACCCGCGTATGTATCCGTTTGTTTGTGTATACGTTTTTAATTTTATCACTGATGTGATTGAAACGGTTTTCGCCTTAATTTACTAAAAAAGTAATAGTCAAACATTCATTTCCTATTTTATATTTTTATATTCAACAGAACAAAATCTAAAATATATACGTGACGAATAGATAACCTCTTTCCTTTGGGAAGACGGTTAAAAACTAATATTTTAATTCTCGTTTGCAATTTTCTATGACTAGTCGCGAAAGTGGATGAAGTTTCAACGAAATTTTTCCTATTTAAAGTAACCATTTTATAGTATTTTAAATTTAATTTCGCGAATATTGAAAATCTATTAAGCACGTTAGTTAGACGTTATAATCATTTTTGCGTTATAATTAAATTTCATAATAACTTTTAACTTAATGTTATATTATCGTCATCATCTTCAAACTATTACTATTCTAATTCTGGCTGCAGAATGATAGGTTTAGGCCACAGTTCTCCATGTGAACTAAATGTATATCTTCAAGAACTGATATGAAAATATATTAATTATTTACTTTACATGAAAAAAACGACCAAATACGGCGCTATGTATACCAAACTAACATTTATTTAGATTAATTTAAACTTTTAATAATAATGATAATAATCTTTATTTTCTTTAAAGCATTAAGTTACAATCATAAGGGAGTCAGGAGCTACCTTTTAAGCAACAATTGCCTGTGTTAGGATGCTCCGCTCTTTCAGTAGTTATTAGCTAAATTTAACTTAGGACATACTAATCTAATTAACAAAATATATAATTTAATCAATTTAACAATAATTATCTCCTATTTTATTGTATTATGTGCATGTGTGTGTAAGTGTGTATTGTGTTTGTGTGAATTACTTTTGGTGGCAGAGTTGTATTGTGCTTTTTATTTTTCTTTATTTTATTAAAAATAACATAGATAACAATAAAAAGATAAATTAATTAGCAATAGCAAGATAAATTAATTCCAAAGTATATGGTCAAAATAGCGTTAACGACTTTCTTAACATCTACGTTAATTTGCCTTTTGCTACTTGATTAAACACGTATTACCTTGCATCTATTATTCGAATAGACAATGTCTTAATTAGTTAATTGCGTAATTGTCTGAATATTAATATATTAATGCAAATGACAGCATCCATTGACTAAACTGTAACCTACTTTCCAACCGCCACACAAATTTACACAATTAGAAATTTTGGGCCGTGATACCTTTTTTTATAAAATTTATGTAGCAAACGAACATGCAGTCTACCTGATGGTAAGTGGTCACTGCCGCCCATGGACACTCGCAAGCAACTTCATATAGAACATGAGGTCCTATCTAAAGTCAATCACAGATGCGTTGCACTCCCGAGGACTAAGATGTTCGCTTCATATAAAGGGTTCCGGCAACCACACCCTTCCAACGAAACGCAAGAACTGTTTGACACTATAAATAGGTGTGGCGGTGGTACTTCTCCGGTCGAACAAGAAGAAATGCTTCACGATAGAAATAACCTCCACGGTAATATAGGTATGTACGTGTTACCACCTTAATTTACAATACTATTTAATTATAAATATCTAAAATTATGTCCTATCTACGTTCAAAACATCTAACAGTTCCAAAAATAAAACATTACTTGAAACTTTTTACGGTCATTACTCTCCGAAATATTTTTAAGGGTCTTGTCACCATGTTTTACATTACTGCTGAGGTTAGCACTCGTGTCATCGAGATCAAGAATTACAGTATTCAAAGCTTTAAATGTACGAATTATATAAAATTTGGCGTTAAAGATCAAAGCTAATTCGCCTCAAGGTAAATATTAGATCTTTTGTTAACCGGTATCCTGGTATGTTTATATTTGCCTTTGATAAAAGTAAACAAGGAAATAATTTATATAACGACACTCAAAGAGGTCACTACACAGGTCACTAAAGAATTTAGATTTTTGTTCTGACTGTCTGTGTATGCATGTTTGTGTGTCCTTGGTATTTACAATATAGAACATATCATATCTCTAAGCTATGTGAGCTTTATCATTATTAAATTATTGACTTCTTTAACTAATTCCTTTTGTACTGTATATAAATTAATATAATATTCAATTAATATAATATACATCCAATTTAAAGCAAAAAAAAAATGTGACTACAAACTGCGTGGTAAAAACTTTCACATTCTTCCCTTATACATGAGAAAAAATATAGCCGACCTATTATTTTTATTTAAACTAACAAAAGGTATGATTGACTGCCCTGAGTTATTAAGCAAACTGGAACTTGCAGTGCATTCACGTAATATTCGCGAGCCTAGTGTTTTGTCAGTACCCGCAGCTAAAAGTAAATATAGAGGAAATTCATTTGTTGTAAGATCGTGTAACTAATTTTAATAGAACATGACGTAGTAAAGATTTAGATTTGTTTTTCACCAACGACACTCAACTGAAACGTCTTCTTACCAAGGAGTTTTTGAATTTAGAATGATTTTTCCAAAATCATCAATTAATTTAGATGTGTGTCGATCAGTTTCTTTCTCTATCTTTATAATGTTATAAGTGAAAATTTGTAAATGGCTTTCACTCAATATTGTTATAATATATATAAGTTAAGAATATAACTTAGCTGTAAATTTTCCAAATAAAATAAAATAAAAATAAAATAAAATAAATACCATATAACTAGTATAAGCTATGATACATAAAGAAAGTAAGTTGTAGGCACATAATTCAGTAAACGTCTATTTTATTAACATACAGAAACAATTAATATGGATTAAGTTTATCTGATTGTAAGTGTAACAACCACTCATACGCTCAATTCCCTCTAGCTTTGTTATTAGCTTCGTATAATTGTAAGCGTAGTGTATAATTAATACGAATACACAAATGCACCCGAACAAGAAGATGAAGACAAGAGCTTTGCGCCTCACAAGATTCATTACTATAATGGGCAATGCATAATATATCGGGATTATGTCGACTATGGCGGGTTTACTCAGCTTTGCTCACTTAATATTAACTGTATACTGTATAATAGTGTATTCACTCATGCGTAATTTTATGAGGAACTCAGGTACGCGGAAATACATCCTCATTGTTGTATCACAAGGTTGTGAGTAATCGAATGATATAATTAGGGTTCGTGTAGGTCTTAGTAACGTGAAATACAGATCGCTCAACGTAGAATTGGAATTATTACACGTGTCATAGTAGGATTTAACATAATGCTTTTATTTTGTTTCCATGCTGTTGATGTGTTTTGCTCGGAATGAAGCCTTAAGATTGTCTCATTAATCATGGCATTTTGACAGAGTCCCATAGTATTGCATATATTTTTTTATTTACTCACGTATTTTTTAATTGGCAACGATCGCTATTTGTATTTTGTACCAGTCTATAAGGCTTTGTTGGGCCTAATTAGCACCATTAAAGCTACTGAATAGACGATCACATGTGTAATGGTCTATTTAGTAACTTTTATGGATATTGAACCCATTATGTTATGATAAAAAGCGTCCCTCCCTTCCTTATTTTTATCTTTATTTAGGTACCATATTTAAAATTATATAATCCGTTGTCACTCCCGCGATTAAAACATATCCAACGACATCGTGTGGGCAGTAGGGTATGGACAAGAAATAGACATATGTATATACAAAAACAAAACAAAAAGAGCAGCAATAGCCTAATGGTTGAAACTTGCCCTCTTAATCGGGAGGTCTGAGGTTCAAACCCAGGCACCACTGATTTATGTGCGTATTAGGAATTAATTATCATTGCTTTTCGGTGAAGGAAAACATCGTGAGGAAACATACACACTCGAGAGTTCTTAAAAAAAAGTTCTTGGAGGTGTGTGTAGTCCAGCAATTCACACTTGGCCAGCGCGGTGGACTATGGCCTAAAAACTACTTCATTCTGAGAGCAGACCCGTGCTTAGCAGTAGGACAATTATGCGTTGTATCCCCATATATAAAAACTACACCTGGCTGACGCAATCAGTTAAAAACTTTCCGATTGACAAGATCTACTTGGTCGCTTTTCGTTGTTATATTTATTAATCAGCGAATTGCGATTTTTCAAGTACGCAGAGTTCTTTTACAACCCTATATTTAAACACTTGCAGTTTATCTATCCAGCTACCGATAACGCTTGATATTGCTTAGCTGTGCACGTTTTACACGAGCTGAATTGCGTGGTTCATCAAATGATGAATAACCAAATTACCTGTAAGAATTCTCTTCAGTATTGATAGCGTATTTCTTAGTAGGCAGCACCATCACGTTGTCGTACACCCAGTAGGAGATCGCACGTGGGTGTGCCTCCGTGTGGCAGTCCACCGTCACGTCGGTCCCAGCTGGAGCACCGACCAGCTGGTTTGGGACCCAGATCATAGGGGAAACTGGAACAGAAAGTAAGTGTTAAATATTTGAGTTTTAATATGTGACAAGTGCTTACGTTGTGCCGTTTTTAATTCTTTTGCCAATATTTTGACCCGGTTAGATGATTCGTTTTCACTATCAAACTATGGTGGCAGAGAGGGACCGTTGACAAGCTCTAGTGGTAGATTACCTTATATCTACATCTAGTTCATTTTACTTTATAGGTTGCATGTCTAGGCAGTAATAGTCCCATATAATAATAGTATGAAATCCTATATTTGACGACCCACGTGGCGGAGCGGTTACAATACCGGTCTGACATGCTATGGGTCCCGGGTTCGATTCTCGGGCAGACAGGTATCTGAATGATCAGTTTAGATTCGTGTTCTGAGTCTGGGTGTTTGTGTATTCGTCTTTTGTATGTCCATGGTACCCACGACACCACCGTACATCATGCCCTACACACAGCTGAAAACAGAGTCTGTTGGAAAAACATTATCGAAAGAAAGGTGACAAATAGAGACCACGACCCTCAGCATTGAGGATTACGAATCAAGGAGGAGGAGGAGGAGGTACCCACGACACAGGAGAAAATCCTACTGTGGGGCTATGAGTGTAGAAAGCATGCGTGCGTATATATTTCTTGAGTTCTCAAAAACAAAATGTATTTATATGTAAGGCAGATAAAATACACGTATAAAAGAACAAGGTGCTTCAGCTAGTGTAAGCGTTCAAATAACATAAGAAATAACAAAATAATGGTCAAAAATAAGTTTTATGTGAAGATTTTTATTATAGGTAGTTCATTAATCTCGTATTATATTATGGACAGACACTTTAATATACGTCTCAACGTCGTCATATCTCTTTAATGCAGAATATATCATCTTGTATTATACTTATTTAAGAAAATATATCGCTGATCCTTTTTAGGGTCTCGTACTCAACAGTTAAAACGGTACCCTATTACTAAGACTTGAACCCTATTGAACGCTTTTACTAAAACCCTGTCCGTCTGTCTGTTACGAGGCTGTATCTCATAAACAGTGATAACTAAAGTTGAAATTTTCGCAAATGATGTATTTTAGTTGCCGCTATAACGAAAAATAATAAAAACTGTTTAAAATAAATATTTAAGGAAAAAAACTATTTTTTTGCCGGTTTGTAAAGATAATGGCACGGAACAATTTAGGCGCAAATCTGACTCGCACTTAGCCGGTTATTATTAACTTAAGGCTGTCAAGGCTAGATAAACTATATCTTAATGGGATTATTTAATATTCGACAGTGTTTTGTTTATTTCACGGTCCAATTCAAGATATTAAAGGCAGCTCAAAGAGCACGTCAAATAAACGTGACTCTGGATATAAAATCCGGGTGTGGACGCAGGTGGCGCTGTCAGCACGCCGGATCCTGTCGACGATTTATTCTTCTACTTTAAAATGTCATAATAACTTAGCAAGAAAAACCAGAAGAGACTTTTTGGACGAGTAGGATTATTTTTGGGTTACTATTTTCTGTAATTTTTATTCCCGACTTTAAGGCTTTTAACGACCCGCGTGGCGTTGCGGTTACCATACCGGTCTGACGCGCAATGGGTCCCGGGTTTGATTTCCCGCCAGACAGATATCTGAATGATGAGTTTAGATTTGTGATCTGGGTCTGGGTGTCTGTGTATTCGTCTAGTGTGTGTGACATAGGTGAAAATCCTGGTGGGCTTATGATTGTAGAAAGCGTGTTAGGAAAGCGTTTCTCTACCCTTAAAATATAAGGATAATACTATGGTATGTTTAAAATTTTCAAACTTAATACCATGGTCTACTTAGTAGCTTTTATAGGTATCGATCCCCTTATTATTGGGTACCATATTTAAGAGTATATAGCCTTTGAACTCCCGCGATTAGCAAGCCTGACTACCTTTCTAATGCAATCAGGTAGAAACGGATGTCGGATTGACAGTTTATGGAACCTTCTGGACCACAAAATTGCATATGTTTTGCCACTAGCAGTCATCTATACTGATACTACTTGATTTTATTTAACTTCTCATATCAATTACATTTTGATTACAATTTGATATAACAATATTTGACAGTGTTTTCCTTATTTGGGTTCGTGTATAATTTCTAGAAAATGCTCAATTATTAGCGTTTACTTTGTAGGAATAAAGTTTTCAATCATAGTTTCTCAAAGTTTAAAATCTTTACCATAATCGACTTAAAAATAACATTAACTAAAATTATATATTTGAAAAGAATTCAGCTTTAAACCTTCATTATACCAGGAAGATAAAACCTTTTTACAAGTTTGTACTAAAACGTATTCAATTTTAAAACAGTGGCCACGTCTTGATATATTAATCATATCAATCTAACCACACTTCCCCTTTCCAGGGAAGTGCAACTATTGAAAACTGCGGAGTAATTTATAAACTCTCAATAATGATGGATCGGGGCGAAGTTTGCCGAGCGCGCACGAACATTGCCGACGATTTTTCACATAACGCTCAGATAATAAAATCCACACTTTGAGAACGTAATTCACATTCCCAGAGTTTATGGTGGCAATTTTCACGAAGAATATTACTTGGGCCGCGTGATATGCTTTAATATTCTACGACGTTTTAAAATATTTATAAAGCACTACGCTCTTTTATGCGCATATCTCAATGACTTCATTATCCCGTCGGTGTAACTGGCTGTATGTTTATTCCATTTTTTATTGAGCAACAAAAGTTTATATTGACGGAGCAGAATTATAAAATATAGGTAACATGTACCTATACATTTTGAAAATGAAGCGTGCTAACAAGTTTTCATGAACGCAAGAATATAACTAATGTCTAACAATATGTTATCATAACTCATTTCACTACTATCTATCTATATATCTATGAAACTATTCCCACAACGTGATGACACTACTGTTAAACTCCTATAAACATCGATAAGAATCATTAATTATAAACATCGATAAGAACCTACATATTACTTGTATTTAAGTTGATCGTGACGTGTAATTATAAATAACATAAATCAATAGAAGTCACAATATAAACAAATATAAATAATTATATAAATAAATATAGAGCAGAGATATAAATAAATACAGAGCAGTGATAGCCTAATGGTTGAAACTTGCCCTCTCGATCGGGAGGTCCGAGGTCCAAACCCAGGCACGCACCAATGATTGATGTGCGTATTAGAAATTAATTATCACTGCTTTTCGGTGAAGCAAAACATCGTGAGGAAACCTACACACCCGAGAGTTCTTAAAAAAAAAAAAAGTTCTCAGAGGTGTGTGAAGTCCACCAATTCGCACTTGGCCAGCGCGGTGGACTATGGCCTAAACTCTCTCATTCTGGGAGAAGACCCGTGCCCAGCAGTGGGCCAATAATGGGTTGATGCGATATAAATAAATATTATAAATGCATATATTTATTTTTTATGCTATGCTATTGAGACTATTTTATAGATTAATAGTAATGTTTTTGTCTCTGTGACGATTTTCTTAACGCCTGCCATTTTTAGTATAAAAAGGAGAGTATAATCGTTAGTGGATAATACTAACTATTTACAAGAGTACGAAGTTACTCTGTCCGAATGTATTCTGAAATCGTATAAGTGTGAAATCGTGAAAATATAACAGCGCTGTACATAATGTTTCGTTTACATTGGCCATCCAATACTACTTCTGGAATAGTTATTAGTTAAAAACTTGTATTAAACGAAAATTAGACGCATGACGAATAGCTTCATTGAACGTAGAAATTACAAATGGTTGCCTTTGTTTAAAACTTCTGATTTAAGTATCTATAAAGTCGAGAAGAAGTCTCAACATGAAGACTGTCTCTGCAACTGAATTCACTTCAATAGCAGTGACTGTACAGATGACGATAGTTTCTGCCGTTCAACTTATTCCGGTCCTCAAAGTTCATGAATACTTATATATACTTCGAATGAATCCATTTTGTGACTAAAGTATCGATGTATGTAACTCCTGTTATTATTTCTATATTTTATAACATTGACGTACTAAACGTGCATGCAACTCACCTCATGGTAAGTAGTTACTTAGGTCTATCTGTACATCTGTAAGCAACTTCATACCGAACAAGTGTTCTATCTGAAGTCAATCATAGATGCATTGCTGCTTCCGAAGACTAAGGCTACGTACTCACGGAGCGGTTTTCACCCGCGGCCGCCGCGGTTGCGGGCCCGCAGCTTTTGTGCGAAACTCACGAGACCGCCTATTTTTGCGGTTCCGTGGCCATCGCGGTTGCGATTATCGACCGCAAACGTGGCGGGCGAAAACCGCAAGTCGGGCGGTTTACCATCAGTCGAGATCCTTACTACTGCACTCGCCCGCCAACTGACCGCAGAGTGCGCGGGCGCAAACCGCCGCGCCTGCGGCTGACTGCGGCCCGCGCAGTTCTACAGGTTGCCCGCCGGTGCAGCGGGAGCCGCAAACAACCGCGCGCATCGCGGGTGAAAACCGCTCCGTGAGTACGTAGCCTTAGGCTAAGCATCATATAAAAGTGAGCAACAACACCCTTTCGGTGGTATAACGGTGGCACCTTCTCAGTCGCACCATAAATACATAGATATTCTACCACCTCTAAAACATTCTTCTATAAATTTACTGAATTAGTGTACCGCAAAATGATGATGTTGCTATATATATCTCACTAGTTCTCTTTAGTATGTTTTAAACTACATTGTTTACTGAAGTAAATTTTAAACAGTTAATGACTTCCTTTCAAAGGTTGACAAGGTGGCTTCTGTCTTTGATGTCTGAGCTATGAAGAGAGTTTAATTAAAACACTAATGATGCAATTTAAAACCCTTAGACACAACGATTTACTATTACCGTTATGGAAAAGTTGTTTGCATACTGCAATATATCACCCTGTAGTTCCGGGACCAGAATAGGGCTACGGCATCCCCTGCCTGTCGTAAGAGGCGACTAAAAGGGGCTTCCGGGGTTACGAGCGGCTAGAGTGGGAGCTCGAACCGTTCAGTCAGGTGATCCCGGGAAGGACGGCGGTACGTGTGGTCGCATACCGTCGTAAAGACTAGACGGAGCGGTGGGCCCAGCCGCCCATCTGGGAGGAGCACGATGGGGCAACGCGCTCAGAGGATTCTGGTTGAAGTCGTTTCGAGATCCCGGAGTCCTCCTTTTTAGCGCCGAGAACGGCCACCGGGGGGGTTTTAGTGCGGTAAAAATCCCACATAACCCTGCGTCGCTCCCACGGCGTCAGGTACCTTTTGAAGGTTTCCCCCTCGACGACAAAAAAAAAAAAAAAAAAAATACTGCAATATATAACGCAACCATCGTTAATCTCTTTACGTGACCTTACTTCAGTAGTATTTGTTTACGATTGGCTATTCTTTATTTCTATTCCAACTTATTCTTCTTTCTGTGCCACTCCAATTACTTAAGGTTAGCAGTCAGCTCAGCAAAGGCCTTTTTGTCTCTCGCGAGGCTGAACAGTTTGGCGGCACTCGCGATTCCTGTCCACTCTCGGATGTTCCGGAGCCAAGGTTTGCGTCTCCTTCCGACTTTCCTCTATTCTATGACGTTTATTAATTTGCTTATTTTTTAAGTGTGTCTTTCAATGTGTGTATTTTAATGTAAATACGATGCTTATCTTTAATTTCAAAATTCTTGGTTACGAGTAACATTTATTACAGCGGCATTCGTTATCTAAATTCCGTAACTAGTAAATATCTTCAAATTCATAATCGTGTACGATGAACAATAATATACTATTTTTTATACAATTTTCAGAAGGTGGTAGAACCAGTGTAGTTCGACCAGGACAGTACTACCGCCACACCTATTTCTAGCGTGAAGCAGTTGCAGCAGTTCTTGCGTTTCGATGAAAGGGTGAAAAAAAAACGAGCAAGCATTCCGTTGGATGGAAAGTGGTCACTGCCACATATGGGCTTTTGCCAAATGCTCACAGAGTAAGGGTTCTATAAGAAGGCATTCACAGATACATTGTTACTCCCGAGAACTTAGATGGTTACCTCAAATGAAAGTGAGTAGGCAACCCCCTTCTACCGCATTTCAAGAACTGCTTCATACTAGAAATAAGTGCGGTGGTTTACCTTCCCTGTCGAATCATATACGTTCTACCTTGAAAACACTTAAAAGAAACACGAAACACGCTTTCTACACTCATAGCCCCACACTAGGATTTTCTCCTGTGTCGTGGGTACCACGAACACACAAACACCAAGACCCAGAACATGAATCAAAACTCATCATTTAGATACCTGTCTGAACGGGAATCGAACCCGGCACCCATTGCGCGTCAGACCGGTATAGTAACCGCTCCGCCACGCGGGTCGTTAAAAAACAAAATATAGTGTTCGTTATTATATGTCATGTCATTCCCATATCATAGAAACTGCAAGAATTTTCAGTACCATTTGCGTCTTTGACTTCTTAAGTATCTATAAGACGCGAAGTTCCAACTGAACTAAACTCGTATTCAATAGCAGTGTTTGTACAGATGACGTCGACGTCTTTCCATTCGACTTGCTCCCGTTTTAGAAAATTCATGAATACAGTCGTTATATTTTGCTTCAGTTATTTTATATATCTTCCATATAAATTTGTTAATAATTTCGTCTTTATTGTTTCACGTGATTACTGTGTCTATATATTAATACCTGAAGGAAAAACTTGTGACGCGTTTTTAAAAATCTTGCCGCGGACAGAGACGTCTGAAATAACGCACGGATATAGTGGAGGTAAAGAAGGATTACGGAATGCTAATATTTTTTTATAATAATGCATTTAACATACATAAATCAACTAAAACACATTACACACACTACCGTGCATTGGACACGAACACATATATAAAAAAGGAAATAAAACATTCAATGTCATAATAGAACACATAACGTCAAATTGTCCGATGTCTTCGTCAAAATACCCGCTATTGCTTTTAAATGCAGCTTAGTTAATAAACCTCTTTTTAACTTTAACGGGTGCGTTCAAAATAAATTGAATTATTACAATTTATTTAAATTAGAGTAATATTGGTGCTACTTTGGACAATATGAAGTTTAGTTTTTGAAGTGAAACTTCTTTATCGGGGTTGGAAAAAAAGTTAGTGTAACATTTTTTCGTTGCGCGCTATCTTTTTCTGTTACGCGCCATCTTTTTTTTCCGTTACGCGCCATCTTTTTTCTATTACGCGCCATCTTTTTCTTATCCCTACCACGCGTGATATTAGATAGATTATTTTACAGATTAGATTATTAGATAAAGTTTAATAAAAGTCTTTTATTAAACTTTATCTAATTTAACTTTATTTAACCAATTTCTGTAAAGTTGCATATAGTAAATTATTTTTTGAAAATAACGTCATAAAGAAGTTTCGCTTCTTACGAGTGTACGCTAGTACACGCACACATTTTTTATTAATTTAAATTACGGTCGAATTTCGACCGTTGCGACGGGTGACTAGTTACAGTAATTACGTGAAACACATTTTCTATAAAGTATTACTTTTGTATGTTTAACTAAAAGAACTAATACTAGGCACATCTGCTAAGTTTCATTCCTTAATTATTGCCAGTAAGTTCCAACTTGTAACTACCTAACTTGAAAACAGCTTTATTAGCAAGTACCTGAGCGAAGGAGCTTCGCTAGGTGTCTAATCTTGTTCTATCTATATATTTATGCTAAACTAGGTTATAGCTGCGACTTTGCCCGCTTCGGTCTCCTTTACCATAGTAATAAGTATTAGGTATATTGTTACAGCACATGTTAAATATTTCTGAATATTGTAGTTTTATTCATGTTGTATGTAATATGTTTATGTTATTTTTTCTTCTTTGTGTTTATGTGTTGTAACTGATGTGAATAAAAATTCATTCATTCATTCATATTATGTCTAAATGTAAATGATGTGTGTGCTTTTTAGTAGAAATCCCTTCCTTCTGGTTTTGCTTGAAAGACTGACAAACACATTTTCAAAAATCTTAGCATTTTTAATATTAATAAGATCATATTCTAAACCAATGTTTAGGCAAAAGGAGCACAGGTCGCCTCGCCTAACAGGTGGACCGATGACCTGAAGAAGACAACGGGAAGCCGTTGGATTCAGAGGGCACAGGACGCCTTTTAGTTGGAGTGGCGCCTTTTAGGGGAGGCCTATGTTCAGCAGTGGACATCAAAAGACTGATGGATGAATGATGGATGATTCTAAATCAATATTAATTATAAACGGAAAATAGAAGACAACCACGCCACCAGCACCTACCTATACATGAGAATTTTATTACAATACATACACCTATGTCATATAAGACTATGCACTATTTCTAATGTCCTAGATATTTAAGCATAAGTTGAGAGATTCGTATTATTAATATTGTAATTATTAACATTTTATGAAACTATGTTAATGTCTCAATTTTTATATATTTTCCTAATTAGTAATACACTTATTATAAACTATTGTACTATTGTGTTTGTTTTCCTACAAACAGTTAAAATATTCAACAAACACGTTTTTAAATTGATTCGCTTTTTCATTTCCTTCATCACAATGAACAAATTTAATTGAACATTGGTTGCATTCACATTTTGTGCAAGCCTTATACTATTAGTGAGAGGAAATAGCTTTCTGTGGCTCCAGAAACTTTTTTCTAATTTTTTATCATAATAAATGAATTCTGGTAAATCATACTAATATCATATTATATTTTATTATATTATACTATATAATATTATAGAGGCATAAGTTTGTGTGTGTGTATGTTTGTTACTTCTTCACGTCTAAACGGCTGGAGCGATTTTCATAAAATTTGGTTGGGAGTTAGCTGACACTCTGGATTAACATATAGGCTACTTTTTACTGTGGGAAAATATCTTATTCTCACGGGACAATCGATTTTTGTTAACGCGGGCGAAGCTGCGGGATCCAACTAGTAAATTACATATCTATCTTTGTATACTTGTTACTAACATAACAAGACGATCAAAATTAATAATTTAGTTCTTATTTTAATTTAAAAACAGAAAAAGCATTTCAGCCTTATTTACCAAGTCTATTATTTGAGGTACAAGAGTACTTTTGTTACTGCTATAGTGAGATCTGTAGTAATTTAGTCAAAAACAACTACAAATAAACTTCGTACGTGAAACTATGATTATATACGTGATCACGTTTCGAGACGTTGATTTAAATTGTGATCTCAACTCCAGCGCTTCGGGCTACAATCTTTTAGAATTTCTTTTGTAAACCGCTACGTGGGACGTCTAGCCCTACCCACGTTACTCGGTAAAGGGTAGCGGTTATCGCCCCTTTATTTGCCTTAAGTACTGTTTTTCTATTTTATTAACCTTTGTTAAGCTGATCTTTGACCCAATGATGGTGTTTATTAATCTCAGAGAATTTTTACCATTATTTCACCAAAATCTTACGTAACAATATAAGCACTTTCAATCTGTTTGATATTCTATGTACATCGGTTTCTACGTTAATTGTTGACCGATTTCAAAGATTTTCCTTTCATTCAATAGAGTATACTTGCAGTTTGGTATATCATAAATCAGCATTTATTTAAATTATTTGTTGTTTCGTGTTGTTATCATGTAGCATTGATCTCGGTTGTATATTTTGTTAAAAAGCAGTTTTTTTAACAAACTAGCCGATTATAGGCAAACTAGAACGACGCCATGGGAGCAACGCCGGGTGGGATTTTTACCTCACTAAACCCCCCCCGGTGACCATCCTCAGCTCAGTGTGGAGGACTCCAGGATCTCCAGTGGAACACAACCAGGGTCCTCCGAGTGCGATGCCCCATACGGGCTCTTCCCAGTGAGCATTTGTACTCACTGCGCCTCCTAGTGTTTACGACGGCGTGCGGCTACACATTACGTCGTCCTACCAGGGGTCGCTTGGTTAGACGATTCGAGCTCCCACTCTTACCACCCGCAACCCGAAAAGCCCCTTTTAGCCCTATTCTGGTCCCGGAACAAACCAAGAGTGTCTAGTAATACGATACTCACATTCAACATCAACGATGATCCGCTTGGACACTGAGGGTGGGACCGCGTTGGTAGCGATGCAGAGGTAGGCACCCATCTCCGTTCGGCTGATTCGCTGCAAGCTGAGCGTGTCACCTTCGTAGACCGTCACTGAAATAAAGATTAATATATAAATCTAGACTATTCAAGGGTCTTCTATAACTAAGCTATATATAAATAAACTATATATATATAAATCTATTGAACACTGCTCTCGTCCTTGGGGTACAACCCATCATTGTCCCACTGCTGAGCACGGGTCTTCTCTCAGAACGAGAGAGTTTAGGCCATACTCCACCGCGCTGGCCAAGTGCGAATTGGTGGGTTTTACACGCCTCCGAGAACTTCTTTTAAAGAACTCTCGGGTATGTAGGTTTTATCACGATGTGTTCTTTCACCGAAAACTAGTGGTATTTAATTTCTAATACGCACATAAATCAGTGAACCTTGGACCTTCCCGATTGAGAGGGCAAGTTACAACCAGTAGGCTATCAGTGCTCTCGATTTCCAATGTAGAGAATTTAAGACATAGTTTACCATAGTCGTTATGGTACTACCAGGTAGTAGAACCAGTTCAACCGGAGATACCACCGCCACACTTATTTATAGCGTGAAGCAATTCTTGCGTTCTGATGGAATGGTGAGGTTGCCGGTACACTTTTATTAGAGATACATCTTAGTCCTCGGACGTCACCTGTGACTAATTTCAGATAGAACCAATATTCTAACTGAATACTTCAATGTTATAATGAAAAAAGAACTATATATCGATCCACTAATTACCGTGCTTGATTTGTAACGAGAAGGGCTTACTACAGTCCTACTGCCGGTAATTGCCGTAACTAAGTGTCTATGTAAACAATGAGGTACTAATCGTTATTACTATATCAACATTTATTATTTCAATCAGCAAATAACCAAAAATTTATAAATGTAATTGAGTGTTAAAGAAGATACAGAGTGACGATCCCTTTTGCAAGTTGATATGTGTGCTGTGACCCTTAAAGGGAGCTCCCGTACAACAAACATCACATTTCGCCGTTTTTAAAGCTACGGAACCCTACGTGCGAGAGTTCGGCTCGCACTTAGCCGGTTTTCTATCATAATTATCATTGCTACAAAATATCTCTGCACAA